>CM059435.1:107125651-107811955 GCA_030390025.1 Squalus acanthias
CCCCTCCTTCCTCCCTCCTCCTCCCTCCCTCCTTCTACCTCCTCCCTCCCTCCTCCCTACCCCCTCCCTCCTTCCTCCCTCCCCCCTCCCTCCCTCCTCCCTCCCCCTCCCCCCTCCTCCCTCCCTCCCTCCCTCCCCCTTCCTCCCTCCTCCCTCCTTCCTCCTCCCTCCCTCCCCCTCCCTCATCGTCCCTCCCTCCTCCCTCATCGTCCCTCCCTCCTCCCTACCCCCTTCTCCTCCCTACCCCCTCCCTCCTCCTCACCCCCCCTCCTCCTCCCTCCTCACCCCCTCCTCCCCCCTCCCTCCTCCTCCCTACCCCCTCCCTCCCTCCTCCCTACCCCCCTCCCCTCTCCCTCCCCCCTCCTTTCTCCCTCCTCCCTTCCCCCCTCCCTACCCCCCACCCCCATCCCTACCCCCCTCCCTCCCCCCCTACCCCCTCCCTACCCTCCTCCCTCCCTCCCTCCCTCCCCCCTCCCCCCTCTTCCTCCCTCCTCCCCCTCTTCCTCCCTCCCTCCTCCCTCCCTCCTCCTCACCCCCTCCTTCCTCCCTCCCTCCCTCCCTCCCTCCTTCCCTCCCTCCCTCCTTCCCTCCCTCCCTCCTCCTCCCTCCTCCCTCCCTCCTCCCTCCCTCCCCCCTCCCCTCCTCCCTCCCTCCCCCTCCCTCCTCCTCCTCCCTCCCCCCTCCCTCCCTCCCTCCCTCCTCCTCCCTCCCCCCCTCCTCCTCCCTCCCTCCCCCTCCTCCTCCCTCCCTCCCCCCTCCCTCCCTCCTCCTCCCTCCCTCCTCCCCCCTCCTCCTCCCTCCCCCTCCCTCCCTCCCCCCTCCTCCTCCCTCCCTCCCCCTCCTCCTCCCTCCCCCCCCCTCCTCCCTCCCTCCTCCTTCCTCCTCCCTCCCTCCTCCTTCCTCCTCCCTCCTCCCCCCTCCTCCTCCCTCCCTACCCCCTCCTCCTCCTCCCTCCCTCCTCCTCCCTCCCTCCTCCTCCCTCCCTCCTCCCTCCCCCTCCCTCCCTCCCCCCTCCTCCTCCCTCCCTCCCCCCTCCTCCTCCCTCCCTCCCCCTCCTCCTCCCTCCCTCCCCCCCCTCCTCCCTCCCTCCTCCTTCCTCCTCCCTCCCTCCTCCTTCCTCCTCCCTCCTCCCCCCTCCTGCTCCCTCCCTACCCCCTCCTCCTCCTCCCTCCCTCCCTCCTCCCTACCCCCTCCTCCTCCCTACCCCCGGACTCGCTCCTCCCCTACCCCTCAGGACCTACCTGCAGTTGCCGCCAGCGTCCCAACCAGCCGATATTCCCGCGGCCCAAAACTGGCGAGGTGCTTCAAGACGCCCATATTCGGCATCCGCAGTTCACTCGTCAAATTTGAATGAGGCGCGTGCCTCAAATTGGTTTGGTTGGCTGCCAAAAAATTAAAATCCAGCGCTGTATATTTTAAATAAAGAGAACTGTGAGGAACGACTGCAAGATAGTCATCCCATCCAAGGCTTCAGATGCTGGTGAGCAGTTTATAACTGTTACCTGAACCTCAATATCAGATTATAACCTTGAAATCGCTTCTAAAATATTTTGGGTAGCAGGAAGTGTCGGTATAAAGATAGAAGGACAGTGCACTTCATGTCGTTGAGTGTGATAATGTGTGAGTGAACTATGAACCACTGTGCTGTAATCACTTCAAGTTTATCAAGTGACAAACAGTTGATTACCAGGAAATGAAACAGTCATCGCACGTTACGCTCAATGTCAAACAAAGCCGAGAGGTTAACATCCGGATAAAATCATTTTTTTTTCCTCCAATTGTCCCTTTTTCAGATTTAGCATCTAATTTCCTACATGAAGGAACTGAATCACAGCACAGAACAGCTTTTAAAATCATAACATATTGCATGGGATTCAATTTCATGCAGACCTGTTAACCCTGCTATCTGAAAGAGTGACTTTGGCCTGATTACTTTCCCAGGAAGAAGTCTGTATTTACTCATTTCTCGTGTTGCAGTTCCTTTAGCAAGCATCTCATGTTTCTGTGTGAGGCATAGGAATAATTTTCATCCATATTTTGAAGCAATATGATTAATACGGCACACTTGGTGATGTCTAATTAATCCTAAACATTGCAGTGCGAAATTGCAGATGTCTCTAGTTGACACAAAAGCTCGATCATATCTCCTATCAACAGGAATTGTTGCTCCTAAATAAGACTGGTGATGAAATGGAAACTATGTCCAAAATCTTAGGTTATAGGATAGCTAAGTTAACCAAATTAAAACCACCAAATTGTAAATGTGAGCAATAAAGTCATGTTATTTTCCTGGCACATTAAAGATCTTTATTAGAATGTATAATTCATGTGGAGGGTTTCTTTTTACTTCTGATAATCTCTGGAAGAGCAATACATCAGGTCAGCCTGTAAGAGGCAAGGTTAATGGGTAGTGAATGTTAATGAATGCAGGACATTAATAGAGATCCCTCCAGTGATGTGACCTCCATATTCTCAGTTTGAGACTTTATTTAAAAGGGTTATTTAGATAAAGACTAATGACCTGACGAAAGAATAGGCAAATACCTTTAGTATGAGCTATTATCCCAACAGTAAGAGCCATGTTTCTGATATATCATGGTAACAAAAGCACAAAGCAATTAAAAAAAAAAATCCATCAGTGCACAAGATTATCAGCTGGGTCCATGAAAACATATGCACACGTAACACCTCCTTTATTTGTGAAAGTAAAAGCAGTAATTATGAGCTGCTTTGCGAAGTGATTCACTCAGGTTCCAGATACGAAGAAAGAACTGTTAGTTTCAGATCACCAAAGTGCATTTTTCCGCAAATATTTAAAAAAAATTCTTTTTAAATTGGGTTCATTCCTTATTAAGGTGCGAGATCATGATAGCACGGTGCTAGAGAATGACTTTCACATTTCGTGGTAAGGGAAATCGGCACTCAGCTGAACAATTTCATTAGAAGCAGTGCTTCCCCCCTTTTAACTCTGGCAACACATCCCAACTCCATCCTTATAACGCATTCTCGCACTCTTAGAACCGTGACTGCACCGTTGATGCTGAATTAAATTACCGCTAAATACGAGACAGATTTATGTTGTGGATTTGTGTCCAACGCGGATTCAGCTGAGATTGCAGCAACTCTATTAACTGTGACCTTTATTGCTGTTAGTAAAAGATGACTTTTATTGCTTCATCCTAGGCTGCCTTTAAACTTAGGCCCTAAGGGTGTAGCATAGTAATTGACTGGCACTCATAATTTAATCATATTTGCTTCAACTTTTAGGTTAACAACATATCCAATTCTTTTACTATTGGTTTTACTATCTACATATCTCATAGAATTAAAATTCCTTTTACAATAATATAGTTCGAGAAAAGTACAGCAGCATTTTATAGCCAAAACAATGCTGCTCATAAAGGTTTGCCATTAAATAAACCGCAAATGTAGGATATTAGCATATCAATGTATTGATTTTTGTAATCTCTCTTGGGTCATGTGCTATTCTGAATGCTATTTTGTATAATCAAGCAAAATAGTTGTCATCAAGACCTTTGTGTATCAGAATTGTAGAGAACAGATGAAATTAATTCATATATCCCTGATCAATGTTATTGTATTTGTTCTTTTCCCTATGCAAGACCTTTAGAATTTTTGATTCCTTTGCAAGTGTTAATTAAATCCTCCCCGCTCCATGGGCTCACTTTAATCATAGGAGTGGATCAGGTGAGGAACCAGGTTTCTCCACAACCACTATTGTCAATGATGACCCTTCTAGAGAGCAAAACTAGCACATTGCTGTGGGGTGGAATGTATATATCGATGCCGCACCTCTAAGAGATATTTCTGTAGCTGCTTGCCTGAGAACTATCATTACCTATTGAATGTAGCTGGTAAGTTCCAGTCCAAGGCAGCCCTGGGCCTTGTGCCTCATCCTCATAGCTTTTTAAATAATTCAGATATGCCATATGATGGAAGTATTGCATCAGAAATGAAGAACAAAATTGTCAAAGAGCAAATCCTTTTCATGATGTATATATTTCATGGTCTAACAAATTCATAAGTATTACATTGTTAAGACAAACCTGCCTTCATAAAATTTTATTGGTATGCCTAGATAGCCAGACACACTCATAATTTGATGCTTGCAGTAAATCCTGGTGGAACCACATGCAGGATGAGAAGATAAAATGTGGCAGTAATAGTGGACACATGCTACCTATAGAAAAGCTATCAATAAAGCTATTTGATGGTAGATACAAGAGATGGATATCCGCACGCACCAAATAAATGGAAAACAAAGCCAAGTGCGTCCAGAAATCAAATTAAAGGATTATGCAGGACTAGAGAACAAGCTAAGGAAGTTTTCAAAAACCACGAGTTATTACTAATTCCAGCTAGGCTGGATCCCCCTACAGATATTCCAAACCCACAGCCAGTAGTGCAGTAATAAAATGCATTATGCTGGATTTATATTCCTACTTAGTGAGTTCAGTGTTTAGGGTTATGATAAAGGCAGAGTGATTGAGTCTGAAACAAAAGTGTTAACATGATGGATATCACCTGGAACAACTACCACAAAGTAGTCGATAGCAACTTGTAAAGTGTGGATCTGGAGATGGGAAAAACATGTTTTTTTTCTCTCAGCAGGAGGTGAGGTCTTTGCTGGAGCTTTTGCCAGGTTCATGAGTCTCACTGATGTGAGAAATGAGCTATTGATTTTTCTACTTTGCAATCAGGGAAGAAAAGCCAAGGAAGCAACAATATTCTGAACAGACACGAAAATGGCACCGAAGCCAAATAAAAACGAAAAAGGATGCAAAAGCTGTACGGGAATTTGATATATAGGGCTCGATTTGAACTCCCGGGTGGGAACATGGCAAAACAAGCAGTGTGCCTGTTAGCGAGTGGCAGGAGGCAGGCTCGGCCCATTATAACGGCCAGGCCTCATTCGCGTGCCACTTGCCGACTCCCCGACCCAAGCGTCCGGGAAGTTGGCAGGAAGCGGCTCTCCAGCCGTTGATATATGGTGGCTGCTGCCAGGAAGCCAGGGGAACAGTCCCCGGCACAAGGTAAGTGGATCAGTGGGGCTTGGCAGGGCAATCACAGTCTGGGGAGGGGCGAAGTCCGTGATAGGGGAGGCCAAGGCTTCCTTATAGGGGTCTGAAGAAGCACTCCTTCTGCTCTTGGTCCACAAGGAGCCAGATTTTAAACCTTACCTTGTTGGCCTTCTTCTGACCCTCCCTGCTGTTCCTGGCAGTTTTGGCCAGGCAGGGAAGCCAGCACTGCTCCCCCAATTCAGGCCTCAGGTTAAAATAGCAGATTGGCCTCCGATGACGATCTCCCTAGTTTTGGGTGGGTGTCCTTGCCGCCTGTAATTTAAAATTGCAGTCGGCCAGATCCGGGTGGGAAAGGAGTGGGTAAGTCCCCCACACTATTTTAACTCCCCTCGCCTGATTTCCGCCAGACAGTTGTGGGGGGGGGGGGGGGGGGGGGAGGGGGGGCGGTGGAAAGAGTTAAAATTGAGGCCATAATTTTTCTTCAAACTTGGCAGTGTATCATTGATTATCTGTGACCAGTAAATCTTTGTGTAGATTTACTGCCTGATGAAATGAAATCTGTTCCCATGTGCCACATTTACTGCACATATTGCTAGTTCTTGGTGAAGAGACCTTGGAAACGAAACTGCTTAAAAAAAGTGATATTGGAAGTAGACCACTTTGTGTAACATTTAAAATAAAGTAAAGATACCAAGGTCGGATTTAAAAAAAAACAAAGTTCAGGGGGACGACTTACCAGTGGTAAGCCACGGTGACCGGATCTCCGGCGCTGGGTCCGTCCCTGTGGCTCAGAAGGGAAGGGGGGAGAGCAGGAGAGCAATAGTTATTGGGGACTCAATAGTCAGAGGGACAGATAGGAGGTTCTGTGGCAGCAAAAGAGACTCACGGATGGTATGTTGCCTCCCGGGTGCCAGGGTCCGTGACGTCTCGGACCGTGTTTTCAGAATCCTCAAAGGGGAAGGGGAACAATCACAAGTCGTGGTACACATCGGTACCAACGACATAGGTAGGAGAAGGGACGGGGATTTAAAACAGGAATTTAGGGAGCTAGGTTGGAAGCTGAGAGCCAGTACAAACCATGTTGTAATTTCTGGTTTGTTGCCGGTGCCACGTGCTAGCGAGTTGAGGAACAGGGAGAGAGTGCAGATAAACACGTGGCTGCAGGGATGGTGTAGGGGGGAGGGTTTCAGTTATGTGGATAATTGGAGCACATTCTGGGGAAGGTGGGACCTGTACAAACAGGACGGTTTGCACCTGAACCAGAGGGGCACCAATATCCTGGGAGGGAAATTTGCTACGGCTCTTCGGGGGGGTTTAAACTAATTTGTCAGGGGGATGGGAAAAAGGGCTGTAGTCCACAAGCCAGTGGTGAGTGTAGGGAGGTATTGAGGAGGGTATCAAGGTCGCAGGAATGTACCGGCAGACAGGAAGATGGCTTGAAGTGTGTCTACTTCAATGCAAGGAGCATCCGGAATAAGGTAGGAGAACTTGGAGCGTGGATTGGTACTTGGGACTACGATGTGGTGGCCATTACGGAGACATGGTTAGAACAGGGACAGGAATGGTTGTTGGAAGTTCCGGGGTATAGATGTTTCAGTAAGAGTAGGGAAGTTGGTAAGAAAGGTGGAGGAGTAGCATTGTTAATCAAGGATAGTTTAACAGCGGCAGAAAGGCAGTTCGAGGGGGATCTGCCGTCTGAGGTAATATGGGCTGAAGTTAGAAATAGGAAAGGAGCGGTCACGTTGTTAGGAGTTTTCTACAGGCCCCCAAATAGTAATAAAGATGTGGAGGAAGAAATTGCAAAGCAGATTATGAATAGGTGTGGAGGTCACAGAGTAGTTGTCATGGGTGACTTCAACTTTCCAAATATTGATTGGAACCTTTATAGGTCAAACAGTTCGGATGGGATAGTTTTTGCACAGTGTGTGCAGGAGGGTTTCCTGACACAATATGTGGATAGGCCGACAAGAGGTGGGGCCACGTTGGATTTGGTACTGGGTAATGAACCGGGCCAAGTGTTTGATTTGTATGTGGGAGAGCACTTTGGAGATAGTGACCACAATTCGGTAACTTTCACTATTGCAATGGAGAGGGATAGGGCCATACGGCAGGGCAGGGTTTATAATTGGGGGAGGGGTAATTATGATGCGATTAGGCAAGAATTAGGGAGTATAAGATGGGAACAGAAACTATCGGGGAAAGGCACAGACGAAAAGTGGAGCTTTTTCATGGAGCAATTACTGCGTGTCCTTGATAGGTATGTCCCTGTCAGGCAGGGAGGAAATGGCTGAGTGAGAGAACCATGGTTCACAAAAGAGGTTGAATGTCTAGTCAAGAGGAAAAAGGAAGCGTATATAAGGATGAGAAAACAAAGTTCAGTTGGGTCGATTGAGGGGTACAAGGTAGCAAGGAATGAGCTAAAAAAAGAGCTTAGGAGAGCTAGGAGGGGGCATGAGAAGTCCTTGGCGGGTTGGATCAAGAAAAACCCCAAGGCTTTTTACTCTTATGTGAGAAATAAAAGAATGACCAGGGTGAGGGTAGGGCCGGTCAAGGACAGTAGTGGGAACTTGTGCATGGAGTCAGAAGAGATAGGAGAGGTGATGAATGAATACTTTTCGTCAGTGTTCACCGAGGAGAGGGGCCATGTTCTTGAGGATGAGAGTGTGATAAAGGTGGATAGGCTGGAGGTGGTAGATGTTCTGAGGGAAGATGTTTTAGCAATTTTGAAGAACCTGAGGGTCGATAAGTCCCCTGGGCCAGATGGGATATATCCTAGGATTCTTTGGGAGGCAAGGGAGGAGATTGCAGAGCCTCTGGCTTTGATCTTTGGGTCCTCACTGTCCACGGGGATGGTGCCAGAGGACTGGAGAGTGGCGAATGTTGTTCCTCTCTTCAAGAAAGGAAATAGGAATGACCCTGGTAATTATAGGCCGGTTAGTCTTACTTCGGTGGTTGGTAAGATAATGGAAAAGGTCCTGAGGGATAGGATTTATGACCATTTGGAAAGGGGCAACTTAATCAGGGATAGTCAACACGGATTCGTGAAGGGTAAGTCTTGCCTAACAAATTTGATTGAATTCTTTGAGGAGGTAACTAAGTGTGTAGATGAAGGTAGAGCAGTTGATGTCGTATACATGGATTTTAGTAAGGCGTTTGATAAGGTTCCCCATGGTCGTCTCATGAAGAAAGTAAGGAGTTGTGGGATAGAGGGAAATTTGGCCGATTGGATAAGTAACTGGCTATCTCATAGAAGGCAGAGGGTGGTGGTGGATGGAACATTTTCGGACTGGAGACCAGTTACCAGCGGTGTGCCACAGGGGTCGGTGCTGGGTCCTCTGCTGTTTGTGATTTTTATCAATGACTTGGAGGAGGGGACTGAAGGGTGGATCAGTAAATTTGCTGATGACACCAAGATTTGTGGAGTAGTGGATGAGGTGGAGGGCAGTTGTAGGCTGCAAAGACACATTGATAGGATGCAGAGCTGGGCCGAAAAATGGCAGATGGAATTTAACCCTGATAAGTGCGAGGTGATTCATTTTGGTAGGGCAAATTTGAATAAGGATTACAGGGTCAACGGCAGGGTTCTGAGGAACGTGGAGGAGCAGAGGGATCTGGGGGTTCATATCCACAGATCTCTGAAGGTTGCCACTCAAGTGGATAGAGCAGTAAAGAAGGCCTATGGTGTGTTGGCGTTTATTAACAGAGGGTTTGAGTTTAAGAACCGTGAGGTTATGCTGCAACTGTACAGGACCTTGGTGAGACCACATTTGGAATATTGTGTGCAGTTCTGGTCACCTCACTATAGGAAGGACGTGGAAGCATTGGAAAGAGTGCAAAGGAGATTTACCAGGATGCTGCCTGGTTTGGGGGGGAGGTCTTATGAGGAAAGATTGAGGGAGTTGGGGCTTTTCTCTTTAGAGCGGAGGAGGATGAGAGGCGACTTAATAGAGGTTTATAAGATGATGAGGGGGATAGATAGAGTGGATGTTCAGAGACTATTTCCTCGGGTAGAGGCAGCTGTTACAAGGGGGCATAACTATAAGGTGCATGGGGGGAGATATAGAAGGGATGTCCGAGGTAGATTCTTTACTCAGAGAGTGGTTGGGGTGTGGAATGGACTGCCTGCTGTGATAGTGGAGTCGGACACTTTAGGAACTTTCAAGCGGTTATTGGATAAGCACATGGAGCACACCAGAGTGATAGGGAGTGTGATAGCTTGATCTTGGTCTCGGACAATGCTCGGCACAACATCGAGGGCCGACGGGCCTGTACTGTGCTGTACTGTTCTATGTTCTATGTTCTATGTAACACCAATAAAGTTGAAAAGAATAAAAGAGAAGACAAAGTGAATCAAGAAACAGTGATTGGATGACACCAATCTTGGGTTTTAAAAGTCTGAAGATTGTAGGAGAAGGAAAAACTGAAGAAGTTAAACAGTATTGAGACCTGAATAATTAGAGCAGGAGGCAGTGCAGCTACTTTTGATTTCAACAGTGACAATATGAAAGAGCATGCAGAATGGTATATTTAGAGATTTGAAGGAACAAAAGGAGAATGTTCATTCGGTACACTTTTTTATTTTTATTTATTCATCCACGGGATGTGGGCATCACTGGCCAGGCCTTTGAGAAGGTGGTGGTGAGCTGCCACCTTGAACCGCTGCAGTCCGTGTGGTGAAGGTACTCCCACAGTGCTGTTAGGGAGGAAGTTCCAGGATTTTGACCCAGCGACGATGAAGGAACGACGATATATTTCATAGTAGTATTGATAAAATAGGAGGGGAGTGGGGAATGATTGTGACAGAGCAGTTGGAGAGTGGAGCACTTACTGGGTACCCAGTCCTTTCTTGTATCATGCGCAAGTTTGTATGAAATGTTAGCAGAGTCTCTCCACAATGAGATAAAAATTCAACTTGAATGAACTTGCGCTTTCAAAGCGAGTTCAAATTATACTCAAGATCCTCAACAAGATCGATCTAAGATCTCCCCATTTAGCAGATCTGTAATTGGCTTTGTGGATTAGAGAAGTTTTTTTGGGAGACAGTTTACAGAGGTCAGTTACAAGAGTTAAGTTCAATCCCTTCTGCCTTTATAAGGCTGTCTCCATGTATAGTGCTGTAAGCGACCACTATGCCTGGTTTACTTGCCTAATGTAAGCTATGATATTTGCATCTATCTCCTTTCCTGTGATTTTCCTATTTTGGCTGGGGTGCAAAACAAGTGATAGCGAATCAGTCACCTGTTATACAACCTGCCCAGTTTTTCTTTCCAATGGAAAAGACTGAAATGGCATGATGTATTTGAGATGCTAGGACAATACTTTCATACCTACAGGGATTCCTGAATTTTAGAGGTAAGGAAAATAATGTCTTCCACCCAATTCCAAAATGTCTGCTTTATCGTTCCAGAATGTAAAGTGGTGCCATAAATGAGGTTGGCTGACTCGGTCTTTAGAAATCTTTTAGCAAATCGTAGGCCTGGGAAACTGGGTGAGGATTCATTTTGCCAGATTCCTGCTGGATTTACGATATGTGGTATTTTCCAGACAAACTTTTCAGCTGGCCTAAAGTGCTCCCGTATAAAAAGTGCAGCAGCATCATTACTCAAATCAATGCTATGAAAATTGGCCTTATTTTTCCACAGGGGTTGTCCCAATCTCCCGCCTTAACTTCAGCCGTTTGCGCCATTTTTTTTCGGCACTATTGCTGATCTCCCGCCAAAGAATTACACACTGCTGAATTTCCTGTTCCCTGCTGACCAAATCACACTGGCAGGATCTCTCTTGTAAGGTGGAAAATAGACCCCCTTTTCTCCGACTCTTTTCAACTTCAGTATTATTTGCCTTTATCCATCATCTAACTTTCTCAGTAAAAAAGAAAGAACTTGTACAGCGCCTTTCATGTCCTCAAGACACCTCAAAGCACTTCACAACAAATGAATTACTTTTGAAGTGTAGTCACTGCCGTTATGTAGGCAAGTGAGGCAGCCAATTTACACACAGCAAGGTTGCACAAACAGCAATATGAGATGAATGAATGGCCAGTTAATCTGGTTTGGTGATTTGGTTGAATAGTGAATGTTGGTCATGACATCGGGACAACAGCCTGCCCACCTTCAAATAGTACCTTGGGATCTTTTATGTCCACCTGAATCGGCAGACAGGGTCTCAGCTTAACGTCTCATTCAAACCTGCCTGCTGGTAACTCGAGCTCACAGATTCTGAGGAGTAGGAGAGAAAATAGATATTGGCCCGGAATTTGCGGTTGGAGGTGTACCTCCGGCCCGAAAAAAAATACAAACCTACCCGCTGGCTCCCAGACTTCGGAGACGTCGGGTCCTGGGCCTGCAGGCGTACGCCTGCTTAAAGGCCCACGGATCCCAGGGACACAGGCGGTTCGGAAGCGTCCTTGGGATCACGTGGGTCAGGTCCTCCTATCAGAAAGGAGGATTCCATTGCTGTCAATTCCGAACAGAATCCCTTAATGACAAGCAATGGAATCCCCAAATCATTAAAGAGTTTACACAATTCTAATAAAAATAAATGTTCCCATTTTCACTTTATTTAAAAGTCCCTTTAATGAAGCATATACAATAAAACTTAAAATTTTTTGAAAAATAATTTTAAATATTTTAATCAGGGCCAAAATTTACATGAACTAATTTTAAATGTTTGTGGATGATTTTTAATGTTTTAATTTTTAATTTAACATTTATATTAACCCTTCCGCTGGTAAAAGCAGGCCCTACGCCTGCTTTTACCAGGCGTAAGGGTTTCGTGGGCAGTAGTTGGGCAAATAGCTCCACACTGCACCAGCGAAAGTGATTTTTCTTTCGGTTCGGAGGATCTGTCGGGGCGAACCTTGACCGATCACAAGTTCCGGGTTTTCGCGCATGTGCAGCGCCTGCGGAAACCCAGAATCTGCGGGGCCTTTTACGAGGCTTACGATGACGTACGCTGTGTGTGCGCCGCCATCATCTGGGCCAATAATGCAAATAAAAACTCTCCTCTCTATCTCTCTTCTTGGAAAACATTGAATAATGCTAATCTTGTATAGAGAAACCCAGGGCTATCGTCTGGGTCTGGTCCTTCATTTGGCAGATATCGATACCGAGAACATGCATCAGGAATCTTTTGAGATATGTATTGTATCACGTAAAAAGTAAATTGCCTACTTGGGCCACATTTTTGCATTCATAAACAGTTTGGCTTTCTGATTGTGCCCTGCAATCCATTTGGAGAACAATTATATGGTTAACATATCTTACCTGCGAATGCCCGTTTCATGACTTCATCGAGCCGTCATGTGTCACTAACAGTGGCAGTCCACCAGCTGCAGCACAGCGTAAGATAATTATGCAAGGCCCAGGTCAATACAGAGCTGCCCTTTTGTTGTCGTTGATTAGCTGAGCATTCTGGGTACTGTTTTGGAGCAGCATGGTAAATATTTTCCTCAGAAATCATTCCACATCCTCCAGAGTATCCAACAAAATATATTCGCAAACATGCCAAAAGATGCCGCCGTTAATCTTTGAATAATTTTAAGCTGTTGAAAATAATACAATTCTTGGAATGTTAATAATAATGCATTTTTTTTTTTTGCATTTCTATCTAGAGAACAACTGATGTTAAATCCTCCAAAAGGGAAAATGAGCGACACAATCTGCATCTCAATCCCCTGTAGGAATCATTGGGTCAGGTTTCATTTTCATATATATTGGACTGAGTCTTACTCACACAAATCTAAACCTAAACGGGTTTTACAATCTCTGTAAGCTGCCTTTAAAAGGAAGCTGTGGATCCCAATAAAACAGAATCCCTGCAAACCTGATGGCGGGCCAGATTCAAAGGCAAAATGTTAGATGCTGACAATGAAAAGGAAAGCGAACAAGTTTCAACCTGTAGCCAACTCGAGCAGTTATTTAACAAGAATTATATGCAGTCACAGTAAAAGGAAATATGCAGATTGAGTAAATCTGTAGAAATTAAGCATTAGTACCCACCGATTAAGTACAGAAACAGACAAGGAGTTAATATTTCTGTAGAAATCCCAGTTACTGTGCAAGTCACTCAAGTGATATGGTACATTCACAGGACCCAGCTATCACATCCTCCCAAAGATACGTGTGCTCCACTACAAACAGGAGCTTTCCAACCAAAGTGGTTTGTGTCTCATATTTCATATTGCATTGTATTCTACAAGTTTATTCACCAAAGCATTAATGTACAGGTCTGGTAAAACACCGAGCTGGTATTCCAAAACACAGCTTCAAAATACACTCCAAATAGGAGTCAAATTTCATGCTCAGGGAATGGAGTGAATGGTAATCTTATTGAATGTTTAGGCCTAGAAATTCGATAAGGCCTGAAAAAATGGAGGCAGCACGTTATTTTGGTGCTACCTGCTGATTTGAATGATTTTAGCGCACAGCCCAGCGACGAACGTGATGCTTCAGGCTGTGCGCTCAGCAGGAGGCCCAATGTTGTGTCGCTGTAGCGTCCCTGGAGCGAGGCTGCATTCTCTTAAAGCAAGGCAAGAAAGCAGCTGAGCTCGTCACTGCCAGTAGTGTCACCCCCCCCAGGTCCTGGCTGCAGTGCCCAAAGAAGTTTCATGACCTCAGACGAGTGGTCATGGTCAGTGAATGCCGTCTCCTACCAACTGCAACTCTAGTCTCACACACTGCTCAATGCACAGCCCTCCCCCCACCCCCCATCACTCACCTACCAACAATCTCTACCAAACACGAGGCACACCACACATTCCTAGTTTCACCTCACCCCCTTGGAGGAGACGGTGCTGGATATTCTTGGCAGGGGTATCGCTGAGCCCTTGGCCAGCGGCGGGGCTGAAAGAATACAAGATGCCGGTATCCTAATATCCTTCTTCTCACATCCCACTTCCCCTTCATCCCACAATATTTTCTGATGTACAAGCTGCACAAGGTGTAAGCAGGCACCTCTTGCTTTCCCACCCTCCCCTCACCACAACCCTACTCTTGTGCCTTCCTAATTTCAGACACCCAAGTGGTTGACCAAGAAGAGGGAGAGGAGAGTGAAGAAGAAGAAACACCGTCACTTGATTTGACACTCCCAGTCGCCAGCTCCTCGAGGTCATCCTGCAAGGCCATCTGCAGTGCCCCCCACTGAAATTCAGCAGCCTTCCACCAGCCATGCTGCAGCCAGTAGGGTAGCACTGCGTAACATCACTAGGATAGGCAAAGGCAGGTGCAAGGCTGTCACTAAGGGAATGCACAAGGGTGATTAGTTGATTTTTTTTGGTGTAATATTGGATGCATATATGGATAAAGTTGGATTGTAAAGTTTGCTTTGTGGTGGCTTTTAGTTCAGCATTGTGGCCAAGAGGACACTGTGATAGTCAGTAACAGAGGGAAGGTAAGGTATGGGACAAATGTTGAAAGGGGAATTGGGGTTGTGGTCACTGGTATCACAGGTGGATGATTCGATCCCGGATATCCCGGCCAGAAAGGGGTTGTCTGGGTTGCCTCCTTCCTTCCGCTTCCTCCTCTTCTGCTTCTTCTTCTTCTGCTTCCTGCTCTTCCCTCTGTGAGCAGCTTGTCCCCTTTGCTGCCTCTGCTTCATCTCCATGTGCTGTTGCTGCCCAAGGGGGACTGCAACTAGAGCCCCCAGGATTATGAGCAAGTGATGTTCTCAGAGGCCTTCCTTTAACATCCAAAGCCTTACAAGCCTCCAGCAGCACTCCTTGCACACTTTAACAACTTTTTAAATGTATTGCACTACTTAAATAAAATATTTTAAAAAACACTCCAGAAGCTGAAATCGAAACTTACCTGAAAGATGTGTGTGTCCCTTTAAGAAGCGCTGACAGCGTCTCTGTACAACTGCTGGAAGCATGTTCTTCCGTGTGTGGTTAGGAGAGGGCGGTATGGAGTGCGGCAACTTCCAAAATCACAGTCATGCGGCAATTCAGCCGTTGCACGGCGATTGACGACACAATCTGCACATTTACATTGGAGAGGCAAGCGCAGGCAACGGCAGCGCTTCCGACTTCTCCAAAATGGCGGCCGCCGTATCCCGTGCCGGAAGCGAGGCGGCCGCCATTTTTTCAAGAAAACCGGCCTTAACGGCCAGCGCTACAAGATGGAATTTCACGGCCTTAGGCTTTAAAGAGGGAACTACTTCAGTAACTTGTTAACTATATTATCAGCCTTCAATCTTCATAAAGATATACATAAATACCAATTAGAACAGAAGGATGCCATATTTAATTTAAAGCTGTCTTCAAATTGGTGGTAGTAACAAAAGAAAATCTGCTTTTGTGCTGCCTTTTGTATTTATATAATTATTTGATATATCTTGTAATGTTGGCATAGCAAAAAGCATTTATTTGCTCCCTCACCCTGTTCAGTACAAAAGCACAAATAGCAAAGCATTTGCATTGTGCAGATCTTGCAAGTAGCAACTTGGCAATTCAGGAGAAAAAAAATGCCTATTGTATTACAACCATCAATTAATCTTTACGGAAAACTGCTTGACATTCTAAATCAGATTAGGTCACCCAAGGCCAAGGGCAGTGGGTTAATTGAACACATTGGGGAGAATTTTCACCATCACTGCTTGTGCGATAACGTGAGGGAGCAGATTGTCTGCCTGTCATAGAACTCATCTGATTTTTACCTTATTGAATTCAATGGGATGGAAATCGGACAAGTTCTATAATGGGCGGTCGATCCGCTCCGCCAGTTTACCTCCTAAGCAGCGAAGGTGAAAAGTACCCCCATGTTACTATATTTTGATAATACACTGCTCATCATATTTGTCCAGAAGAAAAGGCCTCCACGAGGAGTTGCTGATAACATTATTGATCCAGCTCAAAAGCTTTACGTAACACAAGCAATGGAAAATAGAAGTAACATAAGCTTTAGGGGCAAACCTTGATTTGATAAGTCACTATTGGTCTTTTACAATATTGTGCTGCATATACCTCCGACGGCACTGGTAATGGAATTCGATATTTAAGGCTTGGCTTCACTGTCATGTGTAGTTCAGTTTGGTTGCATGCTGATCAAATGCCGTTCATGGTGAAAAATAGTGTTGAAGCTGACTGTTTGAACTCTACACTGAGAAACATGAAATGCACAATTTGTAAGTTATTTTCAGTCAGATGTTTTGTTTAAAAAAAAAGCAAAGAAGCCTTATTCTACCTCGGTGGGCTCTTGTCCTATTAGGAGAAGGATTATGTTGTTTTTGTATTTTTTTGGTCATTAAGGCAAAGGATGTTAGTTCTTCCTATTTCAGCCACTCCCATGTCAGCATCAAATCCTCCTAAGTAATAGCACAGTCAGATGCAGAGGAAAGCTTCCTCTACTCTTGCCCCAGCCCCAACATCAGCCCCCTAAGGCACCAGTGTGGTATTTGTTCTCCTTTTCCATATCAGCCGTCCAGTAGCCTCGCAGTGCAATTGCTGATTGGTGCCAGATTGTTGCCCAAAAGGAACTGGATTTAGGCTGCCCAAACTCATTTCACACAGGACCTTTACATCCAGCAGATTGAGGTGACTTTTATTCCATCAGTCTGGGCAGGGTTTGAACACATCCCAAAGGTGAAAGACTAGTGCGTAACCCATAGTGTCACCCAATTCCCTCAACTTCTTTTTTGAAAGGAATTTTGTATTTGGGTAATAACAGAAGAAATGCAGAGATGTCAACATATTGTTGTGGGAATACAACCCAAGAATTTTTTTTTAAAACTGTAAATTGTTATGTAAGTCATATCCATCCATATATCAGCTGCAACCTTAATTTATGATTGCCATTGTGGCAAAAATGCTTAGTAGGATTTTCATCCAAGCATTCATTTTAAATATAAATAAATGTCAAAGAATAACACTCTGATGGATTATGATCACAAAGCTCTAAAAGAGGGGTCAAGCCTACTGGTAGGGAATTGCCGTATTTGTTTTAATATGAAATTATTTATGCAATAGATATCTTAAAAGTATGCATTCCACTTTGTGCCCTTTTACAGCTGTTATTTTGTAAAATCTGGAATAAAGCTATTGAAAGACTTTTACAGTTTTAGCTCTTCTATTCAGTAAGACAACAACATTATGTTAGCACTTGCAATCACGGCTCTATTCTCTGTCTTTCTTGGTCTATTAAACAACAGGCAATTGCTTGGTAGAGAGGAAACAATTCTTTAAAAGTAGCTTTTGAATTATATGACACAAAACTTGTAGCTTAAATCAGTGCCGGTAATTATATGCCAACCAAAGACTCAGTAATAGGTTTTTACTGTTGCTTTAACTACACCTTACAGTGCTTCTGCTTTTGTGATTGATAGTGAAGGACACTGCTAGAGCGTACTCTATAAAGTTAATCAATAGCACGTGTAAAAGGATCTATTCAAGCATCAGCTCCTGATGCCCATAGTTCAGTTCCATCTGCAATATGTTGCCATAAGATTCATTAAATTAGTTCAGGTTAAGACATGCCTTTTCAGCCATAAACCTTTGAGGATTATTATCAAAATGCAGATTTGACAAAAGATGGCAATTATATGAAGGACACTTTGACGAAGAAATAAAGAGTGTGTGTTTTAAACTGTGTTGCACACACGCACACGTGTGTATGTCTATAAATATCACATACACTTGCACACATACATATAATGTATACGTGTGTATGTACAGTATATATGCCTTCACTGGATTGTTTAAATCCAGTAAACAGTTTTGCTAGTCTGTTTAAATCTCGTGACCAGGTTTTACTGACCCATGAGAAACCAATAAACATTCTCCAAGTTGGACATTTGACGTGCACACTTTGATGATCTGTGCACCAACAGTGTCATCATTCTAACTGTTTCTAAATAAATGTTTATGTTTCAGAATTCCCTGATCTCCCTTTACTGGAGCATGTTGACTGGCTCCTTCCGCAAGATGGATGTGACATCACCAGACAAGCAAACATTCAGTCTTGCCTCTTTGTCCCTTTAAGCAGCAAGTTCTCTTCAGTTTCAGTTGGTATATTCTGATACCTCCTTGAGTAGCAGTAATTTGACTGAATAGAAATATACACATAAGTAGTACTTAAGTGAGTAAAAATCAAGAGGGCTTAATAGCATTTTCAACCGCCACCTATTTTCACTTGTTTTGCTGTCTTCATCAATAAATCCCCACAAATTGGATTCTTTGTGCCCACAATACACACCTAGCCACATCAATACAAACAATAACTTGCATTTACATATCACCTTCAATGTAGAAAAAACTTCACAGAGGCGGAAGGAACAAATGGATGGGAAGTCAAAGATTGATGGATTAGAGAGCGTGCCCAAAAGCTTCTCAAAGAGTTGGGTTTTAAAGAGGGTCTTAAAGGAGAGAGCGAGAGGTGGGGAGCTGGAGTGGATCAGGGAAGGAATTCCAGAGTTGGGAGCCTAGACGACTGAAAGCATTGTCACCAATAGTGGGGCAAAGGCAGAAGGAGATGGAGGACAGAGTCAGAGGAATGGAGAGTTTGGGAGGGATAAGGTTGTAGGACTGGAGAAAGTTACAGAGATATGGAGGGGTGAGGCCATGAAAGGATTTAAACGCAGGGATAGGAATTTAAATTTGAGGTATTGGAGGACCAAGAGCCAATGTAAGTCAAGCAAGGACAGGGTTGATGGGTGAGCGGGACTTGGTGCCGGATAGGATACGGGCAACAGAGTTTACAGGGAGTGGAGAATGGGAGGTCAGCCTGGAATAATCGATTCTGGAGGTGATCTAGGCATGGATGAGAGTTTCAGCAGAAGCTAGGCCAAAGCAGAAGCTAGGCCAAGGCAGAAGCGGAGGTGAGGGATGTTGCAGAGATGGAAGTAGGCAGTTTTTTTGATGGAGTGGATAACCGATGTTACACATAGTCACTCTCTGAACAGCTGTACCATTGTAATACAAGCTGAAAGGGATATCATCACTTTCACAATGGGTTTGGGGACAGGCTTGATACCGGGACCAACCTGCTCAGAAAACCCTTACTTTCACACCACTATCATATCCAGGAGTGCTAGTGAACAAATATTGTCTATAGACAAGTATAAGCAGATGCAATTAACAATACGATGGTGTCATTGTGTCGCTGATAACATCAGTGTGCTCTGCTCCGTTTATAAGGCGAGGTAAAGAGACTTCAGAGGTTTTACCTCCACCATATCACCCCTGGAAACTGAAGGGCATAACATGATTTTGAAGCCTGTTAATTACGATTTAATTAACACGGAGCCTACAGTAATATTTCAGTGTCAATTCCTGGTGTTACGTTGACGCTGCAGTTACTGCAAGCTCAACTTGTGCCACCGAGGTTCTGCATTTCACAGCAACCAACTATACTCATCAAAATGAAAACCTGATGAGCTCAGTTCTTCGGGGCAGCATGAACTTGTGATATAAAGCAATACCTGACCTTATCGGTGTCTGGCACCAGGTGCGTGAGCATAAAATGACACTTTTAAAATTTGTGATAGAAGGTAGTTTGCAATTTTATTGAGTAATCTTACTGAGCATCAATTGTAATTTGCGATTTTTTTGTCTTGACGTTATCCAAGCGTTTCTCGTTACTGAAAATCAAAAGAGGTGACCGAGCAGCTGAGGTGTTCCCCAAAACCCTCCAGCCTCTCCCACAGTCACTTTATTGAAATTCCAGATGGCATCTGCTGGTTTCCTGATTTTTATCAAACCAATCCCAGCTTCAAGAGGAAAGAAGCTTATTCTCTTGGGTGTGTGCCCATAAAATTAGGTGAGGATTTTTGTGAAACCATTTTTGAACTCTCACTTCTGTCAGTTTGGCACAGAGTTGGCCAGATGGATAAAGAGACCGGATGTCTCCATTCCCATATGGGAGGGTTATAAAGTAGAATATTATCATCATATTAGCACTAAAGTGGTGATTGAAAAAATGCCATCATTTGACTGTTACAAAAATTCAACAGAATGCAATAACACTGGGAAACCCATTAGGCATTTCATTACCAAATTAATTTTATGAGGATTGGAGAAGGTGAACACGATGGCTCAGATAGTCTTTTTGTAATGATACTGGTCCATAAATGTTATATGTGTAATCTCAGTATAACTGGCTGCTCAAACTCTTTAATCAGCATAATGTGCATATGTTGAGCTGTGCTGAAAATGCTTCAGAGCGTAAAGAAAATAATCCTGCTTAGTTATGCTCCAAGTAGCTTCATCTAACAGAAAAGCGCACATTTCATTAAGCAGTTTGGAAGGCCAGCATGATTTTATGATTGTGGCACCTGCCTCTCACCATAAAAGTCTGACCAAAAACGGTTGTGCTTTTCAATCCAAATCATTCATTATCATCTAATACAAAAGGGTAAAATACTGCAGAGGCTGGAAATCTGAAATATAAACAGAAAAATGCTGGAAGTACTCAGCAGGTCAAGCAGCATCTGTGGAGGGAGAAACAGATTTAACGTTTCAGGTCTGTGACCCTTCGTCAGAAGGTTGGTTTGTGTTTTTGTTCTTTGCAGTTTTCAGAAGAGTAGTTTGATCTCTGGCAGGTAGCTTAAGCAACATACATCATGCTATGCAGGACAACATTCATTCGAGAATAATTGATGCCTAGGTGTGATTCAAGAGTTCCGATGATGGGGAAAACCATCAGACTGAAACTTCAATGGTTTAATACCATCATCTGTACCTTGAGATAACAGGATATTAAGCATTATGAAATGCTGCTGTTGCTATTCAATGGGAAAGGAGATGAAGGTGCTGGACGTGCAGACCTGCTTATCATTAATCACACTGGTGGATACTAAAGAAGATCCCTACACTAGCCTGAAAAGAGGTGAGAAGTCGCACAACACCAGGTTATAGTCCAACAGTTTTATTTGAAATCACAAGCTTTCGGAGCTGCTGCCCCTTCGTCAGGTGAAGTGAAGGAGGTGGCAGCAAAAAGGTTGAGAGACAGACGGCTGTGGGTTCAAGCCACACACTAGGACCTGATCATATAACCAAGGCTGACAATTCAGTGCAGTAATGAAGGGGTACTGCATTGTTGGTGGTGGTGTCTTTCAGATGATATGTTAAACCGAGATGCTACTTGTCTTCGTAAGTAGATGTAAAAGATCACAATGCATTATTCGAAGAAGAGCAGGGCAGTTCTTCCAGTGTCCTTGCCAACACTTAGGCCGCGATTTTCCGGGGGGGGTTCAGCAGGTGCGATCGGTGGCGGGTCGGGTGGGAAAGTGTTTTTTCCCCCCAGTGGGTCGGGACCCCACTGTGAACCCGCCGCCACGTGCCTTTACCAAATGTCGGGTCTGTGAGCGCTGAGCAGGCCCGACACACAGCAGTGGGGGAACCCAGTTTAAATGATTCGTGGCTTGTTTACAGCCACTTAACAATGGTTTTAAACTGACCTTTTGAATTTGACAGCTCGTCCATCGGTTTCCCACTGTTGCTAGACCACGTCTGTGAAGCTGAGGCGGGAGGCCAGTGGCCATTGAATCAGCTGATGAGTTGACAGCTTCAATTGTCAAGTCAAAGCTCCCACCTTGGAGATATCTTCCCTTAGCCACAAGCTCCTCTTCACTGCATTTCCACAACAGATTCAGAATGCTGCAAGTTTTTACACAAGTCTCCATCCAGTCTGACCTCATTACCTCTCTCACCATTGACAGATCGCTTCTGTCATCTCTACTTCACCTGCCATCTATTCCATCAGCATCGTTGCCCTTGAAAAAATCTCACCTTGGTCCTCAGAATCCCACCACGATCAACCCCAACACCAACAGCCCCAACACCAGCAGCACCAACAACAACACTAACCTTCTCTGCAATCACCTGATGCTGCACAGGACACAGGGCATCAGCACCCGAGCACATTGCTGGCCGGGAGGCCAGGGATGGCCTCAGCATAGCCAGATTTACTTCACTTGACGCTGTACACCCTGGCTGCCACATAATGTGCCAGGTTGGCACCACCCCACACCAACACCATAAAGCATCCCTACAATGCCCAAGCCATTCCTTTCACACTCATCACCATTGCGGGGTTCCGTTATGTCTCACCATTCACTACAACTCACTAAGCCACAAATCTGTCCAAGAATGCAAAGTGTTGAAAATAAAGGTTTCAATGTTTGACACCACATTAACAGAAACTTTACATGGACGTTGCATAAAACACCCAAGTGCCTATCCTTGTGTGTTGTTAGTTGGTATGATTGAACTAGGATGAGTGTGAGGGGTGGCTAGTGAGATGGGGATGTGATAATGTAGATAGAGAGGGATGGGTGGAGGTGCAAGGTAAGTTGGTGTGAGTAAGGATGTGCAGGAGTAGGGTAGGGAAGACAGAGTGATGGGGATGTGATGAGTGGCACAGCAGGATAAGGTTGAGTGTGGCTTTGTACTAACGTTTCATGATCTACTGAGATCATTGAAATGCTTGCAGCACTGCACCCAGGTCCTCCTGACCACATCCCTGCTTGGATCCTGCTGTGCAATGTGCGACCAGGCTGTGTTGATGTCCTGGGGAGGTCTCTTCCGCCCATTGGAAGGGAAGAGGACCTCCCTGTATGCTGTGACTCCCTCCATAAGCATATGGAGGGAGACATGGGAGAGCCTGGGTGCAGCCCTGCACCTCTGTGCAGTGCTTGTCAGTATTTGCAGCACCTCAATGCTGTAGAACACTGACAGCACAAATGTCAAATAAATTTGGACATGGCCCCTTTAAGGGAACCGGCTGATGACCAGATCTGCTTCCTCTAATTGGCCGGCAAAAGTGCTGGGCGGGCTTAACAAGCCCAATCAAGGGAAATTCATTTCAGAGGCAGCAGGATGGAGCCAGCAGTGGGGTCGGGACCTGCCACCGACATCACCCGCCATGGTCAGCAAAATCGCAGCCTTAATCTGTCAACCAACACCAACAAAATAGATGAACAGTTATTCACCTCATTGCAGTTTATGCAACCTTAGTGTACATAACTTGGTCGCTGTGTTTGCCTCCAAAACATTTCAAAAGTAATTCATTGGCTGAAAACTGCTTTGGGATCTCCTGAGGACATGAAAAATGTTATTTTAAAAGAAAGTTCTTTCTTTCGTTCTATCTTCACAGGTAGCACAGACCCCACCTCAATGGATATGAGCTAGATTTGCAGCACCCACCCCAGCCCCCCAATCTGCTTCATTCCTGTGCCACTGGCTTTAGTGACTGGAAAAATCTCCCTTAACATTGCTATCTTAAAATTACTCCCACATATCTAGTACTTTAATAAAATAAGGTGTTGACGAGGGCAGTTTCATTCTGTCTTTGCTTTTTTTAAATTTTGTTCAAGTGGTCATTCTTCATGTGTGAGCCTGTTAGTGGGCTATTCATTCAAAGAGGCCATTACAGGCGGGTCCTAGCCTCTTTTCACCTGGCGTCCATGGAAAAGCAATTTCAGGAAGAGGGATATTTCCACTCCCTAACCCGAGGACCCTGAAACCAGTTGTAGTGTTTCCACTACCATCCCAGCTGAGATTGGATAACTTGGGGCAGACTAGGGATAAAACCAGGGTCTTCCTGATTTGTATAGGTTTGTGTCCTATGTTGAATTTACTCACTGAACCAGAATGAAAGTTAAATGAAGTAAAAGTCTTGCAATGCAAACAATATTGGCAATTGTGTCTGTTTTTCACCAATCAACGATAAACATTCTCCATGACTCACCTGTTAAATAATTATAGCTACTTGCTCATCCAGATGGGTCTTAAATGTCGAACCCACACTGTGCCAATGCTGCTTTTTATCACACACAGTCTGTTGTTAACAGTTAAACTCTTGGGTTTAACTCTCAAAAGGATTTAAGATCAATTTTGCCTTATCATGTGTAAATTGCATCATTACAAAGATGATACCTTGTTGAAGCAAAACTCCAGGTGCCAAACAGCAGTTAGATTTCTGCAGGTTAAATCTGCACATTGTGGTAAACTACATTCTGATATAACATAGAAAGTTGCCTGAACTAGTAAACCAGCCTTGTCTCCTTTCAGAGTTGGCAGAGTGGCAGCGGGGAAGGAGGAGCGAACCTGGTTGGAGCGGCAGAGGCCTGAGGTGAGTCAATAAATGGAGGCCCGAGGCTCAGGTAGGCCTCAGACCAGCGTCGACAGCGGGGGAGGAGGAGCCTTTCTTTCTTTCTCTCTCCCACAGAGCGGTCGGCAGCGGGGAAGGAGGAGCGGACCTGGTTGGAGCGGCAGAGGCCTGAGGTGAGTCAATAAACTCACCTACGTGGCCTTTTTCCCCAGCGGGGTAAGAGCTTCGCGGGCTTTTTCAAAGGCAGGGGGCGGGGCCAAATCATTGGTACCCGTATATAGGTGGAGCAGTTGCTAAACCCGAGACACTACACTAGTAGTGACTCCCACCCTCCCACCTCCTCTAACCTTTAGGGGTAGAGGGAATTTAAAAGGTAGGTTCGATTTTATATTTTGTTTTCAGGGACTTAACTCCTGGACCTAAGATAAATAAGTTTAAATTTTAGTAATAAAGTAACATAAGGGTTAAGTCATGACAGGAAGTCTCGGACCCGTTTCATGCTCCTCCTGTGCCATGTGGGAAACCAGGGACACTTCCAGTGTCCCTGACAACTACGTGTGCGGGAAGTGTGTCCAGCTGCAGCTCCTGACAGCCCGCATGGCGGTGCTGGAGCTGCGGGTGGACTCACTCTGGAGCATGCACGATGCCGAGAACTCAGTGAATCGCTCATTTAGTGAGTTGTCCACACCGCAGGTAAAGGCTAGGACAGACAGTGTATGGGTGACCAAGAAGCAGGGCAATATCAGGAAGGTAGTGCAGGAGTCTCCTGTGGTCATCTCCCTCCAAAACAGGTATGCCGCTTTGGATACTGTTGGGGGAGATGGCCTACCAGGGGAAGGCACCAGCAGCCAGGTTCATGGCACCATGGCTGGCTCTGCTGCACAGCAGGGCGGGAAAAAGAGTGGTAGGGCTATAGTGATAGGGGACTCAATTGTAAGGGGAATAGACAGGAGTTTCTGTGGCCGCAACCGAGATTTCAGGATGGTATGTTGCCTCCCTGGTGCAAGGGTCAAGGATGTCTCGGAGCGGCTGCAGAACATTCTGAAGAGGGAGGGTGAACAGCCAGCTGTCGTGGTGCATGTAGGTACCAACGATATAGGTAAAAAGCGGGAAGAGGTCCTACAAGCAGAATTTAGGGAGCTAGGAGCTAAATTAAAAAGTAGGACCTCTAAGGTAGTAATCTCTGGATTGCTACCAGGGCCACGAGCTAATCAGAATAGAGAGAACAGGATAGTGAGATTGAATACGTGGCTTGAGCAGTGGTGCAGGAGGGAGGGATTCAAATTCCTGAGGCATTGGAACCAGTTCTGGGGGAAGTGGGACCTGTACAAAAGGGACGGTCTGCACTTGGGCAGGACTGGAACCGATGTCCTCGGGGTAATATTTGCTAAAGCAGTTCGGGAGGATTTAAACTAATATGGCAGGGGAAGGGGAACCTATGTAGCGAAACAGGGGGAAGTAATATGCAGTCAGAAACAAATGTTAGAAGGGTGAGAAACAATAGGGGAAGGCCGAGTAAACAAAGGCAAGAAACACAAAGGGCCATACTAAATCATAAGTCTAAAAGGACAAAGGATGTTAATAAAATAAGCCTAAAGGCTCTGTGTCTTAATGCAAGGAGTATCCGTAATAAGGTGGATGAATTGACTATGCAAATAGATGTTAACGGATACGATGTGATTGGGATTACAGAGACGTGGCTCCAGAACAATCAAGGCTGGGAACTGAACATCCAGGGGTATTCAACATTCAGAAAGGATAGAATAAAAGGAAAAGGGGGTGGGGTAGCATTGCTGGTTAAAGAGGAGATTAATGCAATAGCTAGGAAGGACATCAGCTTGGAGGATGTGGAATCAATATGGGTTGAGCTGCAGAACACCAAAGGGCAGAAAACGTTAGTGGGAGTTGTGTACAGACCTCCAAACAGCAGTGGTGAGGTGAGGGAGGGTATGAAACAGGAAATCAGAGGTGCGTGCAAAAAAGGCACGGCAGTTATCATGGGTGACTTTAATATGCATATAGATTGGGCTACTCAAACTGGAAGCAATACGGTGGAGGAGGATTTCCTGGAGTGTTTAAGGGATGGTTTCCTAAACCAATATGTTGAGGAACCAACTCGAGGGGAGGCCATCCTGGACTGGGTGTTGTGTAATGAGGAAGGACTAATCAGCAATCTTGTGGTACGAGGCCCCCTGGGGAAGAGTGACCATAGTATGGTGGAGTTCTACATTAGGATGGAGAAGGAAACAGTTAAGTCAGAGACCATGGTCCAGAACTTAAATAAGGGCAACTTTGATGGTATGAGGCGTGAATTGGCGAGGTTAAATTGGCAAGCGATATTTAAGGGGCTATCAGTGGAAGGGCAATGGCAGACATTTAGAGATCGCATGGATGAACTACAACAATTGTACATCCCGGTCTGGCGTAAAAATAAAAAAGGGAAGGTGGCTCAACCATGGCTAACAAGGGAAATCAGGGATAGTATTAAAACCAAGCAAGTTGCATACAAATTGGCCAGAAGTAGCAGCAAACCCGGGGACTGGGAGAACTTCAAAACTCAGCAAAGGAGGACGAAGGGTTTGATTAGGGCAGGGAAAATAAAATATGAAAGGAAGCTTGCAGAGAACATTAAAATGGACTGCAAAAGCTTCTATAAATATGTAAAAAGAAAGAGGTTAGTAAAAACAAACGTAGGTCCCCTGCAGTCGGAAACAGGGCAAGTCGTAATGGGGAACAAGGAAATGGCAGATCAATTGAACAAGTACTTTGGTTCGGTGTTTACTGTGGAGGACACACACAACCTGCCGGAAATAAAAGGGGTCAGAGGATCTGGTAAGAGGGAGGAGCTGAGGGAAATCCTTATTAGTCGGGAAAAGGTATTGGGGAAATTGATGGGACTGAAGGCTGAAAAATCCCCGGGGCCTGATGGTCTGCATCCCAGAGTACTTAAGGAGGTGGCCTTGGAAATAGTGGATGCATTGACGATCATTTTCCAACATTCCTTAGACTCTGGATCAGTTCCGATGGAGTGGAGGGTGGCCAATGTAACCCCTCTTTTTAAAAAAGGAGGGAGGGAGAAAGCAGGGAATTATAGACCGGTCAGCCTGACATCGGTCGTGGGTAAAATGATGGAAGCAATTATTAAAGATGTCATAACAGACCATTTGGAAAGTGGCGACATGATAGGTCCAAGTCAGCATGGATTTGTGAAAGGGAAATCATGCTTGACAAATCTTCTGGAATTTTTTGAGGATGTTTCCAATAGGGTGGACAGGGGGGAACCAGTAGATGTGGTGTATTTGGACTTTCAGAAGGCCTTCGACAAGGTCCCACACAAGAGATTGGTGAGCAAAGTTAAAGCACATGGGATTGGGGGTAATGTGTTGACGTGGATTGAGAACTGGTTGGCACACAGGAAACAAAGAGTAGGAGTAAATGGGTACTTTTCAGAATGGCAGGCAGTGACCAGCGGGGTACCGCAGGGTTCGGTGCTGGGACCCCAGCTGTTTACATTATATATTAATGATTTGGACGAAGGGATTAAATGTAATATCTCCAAATTTGCGGATGACACTAAATTGGGAGGCAGTGTGAACAATGAGGAGGATGCTAGGAGGCTACAGAGTGACTTGGACAGGTTGGGTGAATGGGCAAATGTATGGCAGATGAAGTACAATGTGGATAAATGTGAGGTTATCCACTTTGGTGGTAAAAATAGAGAGGCGGACTATTACCTGAATGGTGGCAGATTAGGGAAAGGGGAGGTGCAACGAGACCTGGGCGTCATGGTACATCAGTCACTGAAGGTGGGAATGCAAGTGCAGCAGGCAGTCAAGAAAGCAAACGGAATGATGGCCTTCATAGCAAGGGGATTTGAGTACAGGAGTAGGGAGGTGATGCTGCAGTTGTACAGGGCCTTGGTGAGGCCACACCTGGAGTATTGTGCGCAGTTTTGGTCTCCTAACTTAAGGAAGGACATTCTTGCTATTGAGGGAGTGCAGCGAAGGTTCACTAGATTGATTCCTGGGATGGCCGGACTGACATATCAAGAAAGATTGGGTCAACTGAACTTGTATCCTCTGGAGTTCAGAAGAATGAGGGGGGATCTTATAGAGACATTTAAAATCCTGACTGGTTTAGACAAATTAGATGCGGGCAGAATGTTCCCAATGTTAGGGAAAACTAGAACCAGGGGTCACAGTCTAAGGATTAAGGGGAAGCCATTTAAGACTGAGCTGAGGAGGAACTTCTTCACCCAGAGAGTGGTGAATCTATGGAATTCTCTTCCACAGAAGGTTGTTGAGGCCAGTTCGCTAAATATATTCAAAAGGGAGTTAGATATAACACTCACAACTAGGGGGATCAAGGGGTATGGCGAGAAAGCAGGAATGGGGTACTGAGGTAGCATGTTCAGCCATGAACGCATTGAATGGCGGTGCAGGCTCGAAGGACCGAATGGTCTACTCCTGTACCTATTTTCTATGTTTCTATGTTTCTATGTTACCGAAATGGCTTTTATGGCAACTCTAGTTTCTCTCTCGATACTGTGTATTCCCCCCAGGTTTGCTCTCTGCCTCTTCTGATGGCAGTGCCTCATTCTACGATGTGGTTCCAAGGATGCTGGCAGCCTTCTGGTAACTTGCCCAAGTGCCCGCTCTTCATATGTCAGCTACATATTGAGTGTGACTGGCTACTTGACATTGCAGTCCATCATACCTGAGCTGGATTTTATTATCAACTGATATCTATATGTTCTCAGTTTCCAGGAGGTGTCACTGGATAGTAATCAGGAGCCGGAATCCTGGGTGATTTTTTTTTTCGTTTGTCTCCCTAACCCAAGGATTCTGAGGCCAATTGTAGTGCTCTTACTGCTGCCTGGCCGAGATGACATAAAGACCTGAGCTTGGGAACTTCCTGATCTATATGTCTCAGCACTTCACCATGCAGGGCATTTACAACAATGACAGCTTGTATTTATACGGGGCCTTTAATGTAAGAAAAATATCTCATGACGGGGTAAAGGGGAAAGAAAAGAGAAAAGGAATGAAGAAGTAGACCACAAGCTATCGTGAGAGGTAGTAGAGACGGCCAAAAGTTTGGTTGAAAAGATGAGGCTTGAGAAGGTTTTTAAAGGTGAAGAAATGGAGAGGTTGGAGGGGTTTGTGGAGGCAACACCAGAAAGTAGGACATACACACTATCAATGAGATATGCAGGGTGTTTGGATAAATGGAGATGCCATGATATATATGCTTTCATGGATTCATTCCTTCATGTGAAATTTCCTTTTTTAGAAACTTTTTAAACTACTTATTCTCCAACACTTGCATTTTTAAACCATTTGATTGCAAAATTTATGTTAGTGTACTAATTTTATAAAGAAGGGATGACTTCCAAAAGCAGAATATGATGGACTCCACCTGCATAATATATATATATATATATATACACATATATATATATATATATATATATATATAAAACGATCCTCATTGTTTTACATACTGCGGGGCAGTCAAACGCTAATGGCTGTTTTACAAAGGTATCATAATCTCTGTAGAGCTTTATCCCCCCAGCTAATTGCCAGCTAAGTAAAAGGTATTGCATCAAGAAAATCGATGCATTCAAAAGGCCCTGAAGGAATTAAACTTGAGTTTTCGGAGCCAAGCCCTTGAACTTCTTGCCTTGGTAGTTGTCAATTGTTAAATTAAAAAACAACTAGCTTTTAAATAAAACATATGAATTACTTCTGTTATTGTTTGAGGTAGATTATACTGTATAATCATCTGACTTAAAATAGCTAGCATGTAATTATATAGAGTGACCATAGATGGCTTCTAATCGACAGGGGCATTCACATTATGATTATTTAAAAAAAAAATGAATTAGAAAGCAAAATCAAGTTCACATCCGTAGAAAATGCAGTTTATTTAATAGTTCACAAAAGCAGACATTTTGGGTTGCTTATTTACTCTCTGCTGGCAGAGATGCAGCAGTGAGCTCTGTGTATATTGGGGAAAGCAATATTGGAAAATTGTTAGAAGGTTAAAGGCTACAACTTCTCTGCACTAGGAACCATGCTATAGCAATCTCTTTAAATTAGCAGGTCAGTTTTATTTTAACACAAACGTGTCTCTTCATTGTAACCATAAAATAAACAAGTAAAAAGTGGTAATTAACCCTTCTAAGACTAGAGATCCCAAACTAGACTATCTAGAGAGAATTATGGACTAATTTATTTGAAGCTATTAATTTTAATATAATTTTTCTTGTGCTTAAATTTTTTGCTAAAATGAGTGAAGAAAGGAATTTTGGCATTTAACTGTATTAAATGTAGTAAAGACGTTAGGCACTGAAGAAATTTTGTAACTGTCTCGGTCCTTTGCATGGTTCCGAATATCATGCCATTTTTTTTGAGGGATTTATCCTTACTCTACCTCTGATTCCTAAATTAGTCAAAAAAATTGCAAGGTCGATTTGTGACAAGATTCCATGTCCCAGACATTTTCCAGCTTGGGCTGACAAGTGGCAAGTAACATTTGTACCACACAAGTACCCGGCAATGACCATTTCCAACAAGAGAGAGCCAAACCACCTTCCCTTGACATTCAATGGCATTACCATCACTGGGTCCCCCACCATCAACATCCTGAGGGTTACCATTAACCAGAAGCTCAACTGCAACAGCACATGAGAGCAGGTCAGGGGCTAGATATTCTGCAGTGAGTGGTGTTGAGATTAGCCAATTTGTTGATATTAGCTTATCTCTGGTCTTTCAAATAATCAGGATCGAGTGCAAACCAATATGGTGGGTATATTGTGTTTAATCAGAGTTTAACATACTAGTTATACAGCAAAAACATACGACCGTGACAAGTAGCTGGTACCGGTCCTGATCAGGCAGACGGCTGGTGTGCGCGAACAGCTCTCCTTCTTATCTCACATATCTCTTTCGCTCTCTTCTTGAACTACCCAAGAGTGTTAGACCGAAGTCAGCATGGTGTCCACCCTTGGGAGTTCTCACTCCACCGTCTGTGCTAAGGGCTTTTCGGGTCTTGCTTTTGTTCTCTTTTAGGGGTGGGCCTGATGTAGAATATGGACAGGACCATGTAAGGGTTCTTCTTAAACCAAGGTGCCCAATGGTATGTCGAGTTCTTTGTCTTAACTTTGAAATGAAAGCCCTCCCCTAAGGGGTCTCATGCTTTTTCTCACATGCCTTTCCTGTTTATACATTCTGAAGGCCCATCCATCTGAATTCCTCTTATCGCTCCCTAGTTTGGAGTCAGACATGCCATTCCCGGCCTTCAGATGTTCGTAGCTGCTTGTTATCAGTTATTTATGTTCATGCAACTTAGCTGTGCAAAACTAACTATTTCATTCCATTATCAGACTACTGTACCATGGAATGAATCATTAACTTCCCAAAGATATCCTCTATTCTATTCTCAAACACTGGTTAACTTACGCATTTTAAAGCAGCTTTGTTAAACAAAGTCAAAATCCTAACTTAGCATTATAATATGGTTATTAGCAGTAATGGAAGAAACATAGGCGTTGAGCCCTTGTTTGGTTAAATTAAAGATACATTAAACAAAGTTGAAATCCTAACTTACAAACAGTAGATAGCTAGCCAAGGTCATATGTGACCGCCACGGTGCAGAATGTTATAACATCCGCAGGGAATCAAAAACATAAGCAAATTCTATGCATCTATCCAGCTATTCTAATACTAATCTGAAGAGACACTTCTGTCTCAAGTTCTAATACAATCATCTAAACACAATATTATTCGCGTCACAATTTCATTCGCATAACCGTATACATTTTAGATACCCCTAATTTCTAACAGTGGCTCACCTCCTGACACTCCAAAGCCTCTCCACCACCCAAAAGACACAAGTCAGGAGTGTGATGGAATACTCTCCACTTGCCTGGATGAGTGCAGCTCCAACAACACTCAAGAAGGTCGACACCATCCAGGACAAAGCAGTCTACTTGACAGACATCCCATCCACCACTTTAAACATCCACTCCCTACACCACCAGCGTACTATGGCTGCAGTGTGTACTATCTACAGGATGCACTACAGCAAGTCACCAAGACTTCTTCAGCACTTCCCAAACCCGCAACATCTACCACCTTAAAGGACAAGGGCAGTAGGTGCATGGGAACACCATCACCTCCAAGTTCCCATCCAAATTACTCACCATCCTGACTTAGAAATATATCGCCGTTCCTTCATTGTTGCTGGGTTAAAATCTGGGAACTCCCTACCCAACAGCACTGTGAGAGTACCTTCACCACACGGACTGGAGCGGTTCAAGAAGAAGGCCGAGCAGAACCTTCTCAACGGCAACGAATGGGCAATAAATGCTGGCCATGCCAGTCACCCAGATCCCGAAGAATGATAAAAAAAATACACTATTGTAAACGCATAACTACTTTAAAAATTGGCACAAAACAAAAGCTGACCAATCATTTCTTTTGAAGAGTATATATAATCATAGTATGTAAGAAAAATCTATTCAGTGTTAAAAATATAAAATATTCCGCTAGTAATTTAGTATACGTGTGATACAGAATGTGCAGCAATTATTGCCATCTGTTTCAGTCTTCATATCATTGTTATGTACTTTTATTAATGTGAGTCTTTGAATAAATGCAATGTCTAGAGAAAACCATATTTAATCATTGCTTCTTCAACTCTACCCAAATGTTTGTCAAATTAGAAACTATAATATATTTTATTCCTTTACTGGCCTGGACACAGATGCCTAATGAGTGAAGGTTCATGGAACCAACTTTGAGTACCTTTCAAAAAAAAAACTATGCTCACTAATATCAAGGAGAATGTTCCAGACTCTAGAGATAGTGTTGGTTATGTCAAGTCTAAGCAGACTTTTCAGGACTGATTTTCCAAATGCAGGGTCCTGGTGCAGAGCCTTACCTGGTGGGAGTGCGGGTTTGGGAAGTCACAAGCACGCACTCCATGATTTCCAGATATGCTTTCCCAGCTGGACAGAAAAATCATGGAGAGTGGGTCCGCGATTTCCCAATGCTTGCTCCCAGCAGGTGAAGTTTGCAATGGGAGTGTGCATTCAAAAATTTAGCCCTCTCATATCTGGAGTTCGTGAAACTTTCAGCAAAAATGAACTGCTTGGTACAGTGTATTTGATTTATAGTTTGACATGGTTTGTTCAGACCATACGTTAAAATGACAAAACCAAAATTTTCTTAAGCCAAATGCATTAAAAGTAATGCATGTTCCAGCAGGGATAATGGATAGGGATAATGGGTCGGATTTTCTCTTCGGAGGCTTCCTGCGTGCGGATGCCTCTGATCGGGAAAAATCTACGAACTTACCTGCTGGCTGCGTAGATCCCGACACTTCCGCTCCTGGGCCTCTCCTGGTGTGTGCGCACAGAGACCCAGGTATCCCAGGGGCGCATGCAGTTCGTGGATTACGTGGGCCATGGGGAACCAATCAAAGAAGGGAATCCCCCTTCACACTTTTGACAGGTCTCTCCGCATAGACCCGTCAAAAGTATGAATGGGGATCACATTAAAAGACACACTAAAACATTAAATAATTTTTTTTAAATCACGTATTTAAAATTAGTTAAAATTACATTAAATTAAATATTTTAAACAAAAATTTAATTTTTTGAAAAAATAATTAAAGTTTTTTACGGGACTTAAAATAAACTTACCTTTTTTAAAAGTATTTTTAAATTATAAATGAGTGGAAAAACAATTATTTTTTACTTTTTTAAACTCTTATGCTGGTAAAAGCAGGCCTTATGCCTGCTTTTACCAGGCGTAAACATTTTTAAAGGTTTTCAGCGGGCGGAGGTTCTGCAGAAAGTGGAACTCTCCCCCCCCCTGCAGAGGCCCTTCTCCAGGGCAGGCGGAGGATCTGTCAAGAGGATTCTTGACAGATCGGAAGTGCCGATTTTCAGCGCATGCGCTTCGCATGCCTGAAACCGGCACTTGCGAGGCCCCTACGGGTGTGTACCCACCTCGTACACACCCGTGGGGGGGGTCGGAAAATACGGGCCAATTTTTCTGGACATGTCTTGATTTAAATTGACTGTAAAAAGAGAAGACTTGCATTTATATAGCGCCTTTCACGACCACCGGACGTCTCAAAGCGCTTTACAGCCAATAAAGTACTTTTGGAGGGTAGTCACTGTTGTAATGTGGGAAACGCGGCAGCCAATTTGCGCACAGCAAGCTCCCACAAACAGCAATGTGAATGACCAGATAATCTGTTTTGATGATAATGGTTGAGGGATAAATATTGGCCAGGACACCAGGGAGAACTCCCCTGCTCTGCTTCGAAATAATGCCATGGGATCTTTTACGTCCACCTGAGAGAGCAGATGGGGCCTTGGTTTAACATCTCATCTGAAAGACGGCACCTCTGACAGTGCAGCACTCCCTCAGCTCTGCACTGGAGTGTCAGCCTAGCTTTATGTGCTCAAGTCCCTGGAGTGGGACTTGAACCCACAACCTTCTGACTCAGAGGCGAGGGTGCTACCCACTGAGCCACAGCTGACACCTGTGTCATTGTAATTGTAGGATATATGAGAAAATTAGTCACAATTTATGGAATAATTTTGCTCTCTGTGGTGCTAATGAGAAGGTATATCTTTCAGCATTTGAGGTCCTTTTATTCCCTACAATTTTCTTGCCCCCTCTTTTCTGGACGGTGCGGACTCTTTGGCGAGGTAAGGTTAATGGGTGCCTGATACCCTCTGTTACCTTGGATTATTCATGTTTGAGTCTTAATGGTGAGCGTTGGCAGACTATTCAGCATCGCGACTAAGCCGAATCTTGTCCTATCGCTAACACATAAGCACCTCCAGCAGGGGTCACTAGATAGTAATCAGAAGTGAGAACCCAGACTGATGCTCCCCTCCATACATCGATGTCCCTGAGATGAATTGTAGCACGTCTACCATCACCTGGTTGAACCTGTGGCCTTGCTGGTCTGGTTAGCTCAGCAAACCTTTGCTAAGGAAGATAGAGATGTCTCACAGGAATGTCTCAAAATGCTGAGCCATCAGGGAAACAAGTTTGAACTTTTAATCTGAGTGTATAGCCAGTACAATGCAATTTGATCCCTCACAGTTTATGACTACATATTGCACGTCATAACTGGCTGATCAAAAAAACCGGAAGAGCGTTAACATGAGTGCGTTTTAACAACATTTCGAAAGATTCAGAATAACTGCCCTTCAAAAGTTATTGGCAGATCCCTTCATTGGTTGCAAAGGACACCTCTTGAATTGAACAATTCAGTTTATTACAGATCATTTTGTTGGAAGAGACTTGCACTCTATTGTGAAGAGTTACAAGTCTGGAATGTTGAAACCTAACTCTGAAAAACATGTAAAAACAGCTATTGTCTTTCCCAGGCATCTCTTAGCACTCTGCCTTGTAGTTAATACAAATGTATTTTTTTAACCAAACCGTATTCTGTATGATTTTCATTTGATGCCCGAGAATAATAAGGTTTCTGGATGAACAGAGAATTAGGACACTGAGATATTGTCAGCAGGTATAACAATATAGAGCAAATAAGTTATGCTAAACCTTTGTAAATCACTGGTTGGGCCTCAGCTGGAGTATTATGTCCTATTCTGGACACCACACTTTAGGAAGGATGTCAAGGCTTTAGAGAGGCAGCAGAGGAGATTTACTAGAATGGTACCAGGGATGAGGGACTTCAGTTATGTGGAGAGACTAGAGAAGCTGGGATTGTTCTCCTTACATCAGAGAAGGATAAGAGGAGATTTAATAGAATTGTTCAAAATCATGCAGGGTTTTGATAGAGTAGATAGGGAGTTTTCACTGGCAGGAGGCTCGGCAACCAGAGGACACAGATTTAAGGTAATTAGCGAAAGAACCAAAGGGGAGATGAGGAGAATTATTTTATGCAGCGAGTTATGATCGGGAATGCACTGCCTGAAAGGGTGGTGGAAGCAGATTCAATAGTAACATTCAAAAGGGAATTGGATATATACTTGAAAAGGAAAAATTTGCAGGGCTACAGGGAACGAGAAGGGGAGTGGGCATAATTGGAGAGCTCTTTCAAAGAGACGGCACTGGCACGATGGACCGATTGGCCTCCTTCTGTGCTGTACGACTCTATGATTCTATCAATCTGCACCATGCTTTTCAAAACTCAAAAGCGAGTATTGTGTTAAATTGAAGAAAAAAATAAGTAACTTTGAAATTGAATGAAAACTTTTTTAATTTAAATTTGAAGTATTTGCACTAAGACAAGCAGGTCAGCAATCATTGGAACTGGGAACAACAATTCAAACGAACAATGGAAAAAATACATCACATGACTTCCCTTGCATTGAGATCCTTGCTCTCTAGTCATGCTTGTACATATATTCTTTCTAAACCTGTTGTTAAAACATTTTTTTCACATACAATCTAACAAGTTTGCACTTGCTTCCAAATGGTTTCTCTGGTTGTAAAGTGGCCACATGAGATTTAGCTCCAGCACACTCAGTCCTTGCTAGAATGGGGTTTCCTCTTGACATAACAGCTTCAGTTTTGGTTGAACGTAAATCTGTATTTGGTATAAAGTTGTCTTCTGATAGGAAAGTTGTTCTTGAAGAGAGCTTTGTATTGATATTAACTCTTGCCCTGCAGAATAAACAGGAATTCCATACAAATGGCACAACAAATGCTATATATAGCGCTTTACGGTTTAGAGTTGCTGAAGGCACTGAGGGTCCACTAAGCAGCAGACATGACCATTCTGGAGGAGGAGAGAAAAGAAATATGAGAGAAAGCAGGAGTAAAAGGCACACAGCAAATCATGATGCTCCCACATTGCCACATTTAAGAATCTATATAAATTTTAAAGATATATAACAGAATTACATTAAATTTACGAAATGTGCTACATCTAAACTGATAGGGACATAAACAATAACGACAACAAATTGCATTTATATAGCACCATTAATGTAGTAAAACATCCCAAGGCGCTTCACAGGAGCATTATCGAACAAAATTTGACACTGAGCCACATAAGGAGATACTAGGACAGATGACTAAAAGCTTGGTCAAAGAAGTAGGTTTTAAGGAGTGTTTTAAAGGAGGAGAGTTAGAGAGGTTTAGGGAGGGAATTCCAGAGCTTAGGGCCGAGGCAGCTGAAAGCACGGTCGCCAATGATGGAGCGATTAAAATCGGGGATGCGCAAGAGGCCAGAATTGGAGGAGCGCAGATAGTGTAGGGCTGGAGGAGGTTACAGAGATAGGGAGGGGCGAGGCCATGGAGGGATTTGAAAATAAGGATGAGAATTTTTAAATCGAGACATTGCCAGACCGGGAGCCAATGTAGGTCAGTAAGTACAGGGTGATGGGTGAACAGGACTTGGTGCGAGTTAGATACAGGCAGCAAAGCTTTGGGTGAGCTCAAGTTTATGGATGGTGAAAAATGGGAGGCCGGCCAAGAGAGCGTTGGAATAGTCAAGTCTGGAGGTACAAAGGCATCATGAGGGTTTCGGCAGCAGTTGAGCTGAGGCAGGGGCAGAGTCGGGCGATATTACGGAGGTGGAAGTAGGCGATCTTAGTGATGGACCAGATGTGTGGTCGGAAGCTCATCTTGGGGTCAATTACGACACCAAGGTTACAACTGGTACTGAAAGTTCATCAATGGTACCAAAAGGTCATACTAAGTTTGAACAGAGTTGTGTCTTAGATGTAAAATCATATTTTTTCCTGGTGCATTTTATTTTTGGATAAATAATAAGACATTTTAAATAGCTATTGGTAGTGTGTTAGGAGTTGTATTAATGAGTATTTCATGTCCCCATTCTGTCCATTATCAGTATTGGAAAACCTGTACCATCACTCATTAGTGATTAGAACATGGTATTGTTTTAACGCACTCATAAGAAACCTGGCCCATTCTTTCTGCAAACCATACACGAGCTGCTTTATCATGGACTTTGCTCCACTTATTTAATCTGCTGACAGAAAGTTGTGCGTAATTTCTCCCGGAACCCTAAAGGCAACTGAGTCGTACACCTTCATTATTCAACTTTGGCTGGTTGTTTTCCACAGATGACATTTCCATGGTCCCAGCAGTACAAAAATCATTGTATTCCATGGTGTATTTGACAGTCCCTTTCTGTACTTGTTTCTCTAACTGTCAATCTTACTCCTAATCAGATATTTATCCAGTTCATTCTGAAGGAGTTAAAACAGCACTAACTGCTTCTGTTGGGAGTCGATTCCACGTATCCAGAAAAATGATTTGTTCATCCCTAATTCATTTTAACTCTGATTTATTAAACACACACTCAAATAGAGATGTGCTAGCCAATTACCTTTAGAAGTAGAACTTCCTGTCAATTATACAGATGATTAATTACATATTCTAATGCATTAAATTATCGCAAATGATGTAATGACTTTGTTAAATCTGTGCTTTAAGGTCGTGTTCTATATTATATTGGCATCACACCGAAGGAATTTCAGGTCTCATTTTTTACTAATACTGATCACGAATAAACTGGAAGGAAAAATCTATATTCACGGTTTACTTATCATATGGAGAGAGAAAGCAAACATAATGCATCTACAGAACTATATCATGCCCTTACTCACTGACTCAATTACAAGTCAATAAATAGTTGATTACATTTGTGTAATTAAATAATCAATTGCAGCCTATTAATCTGTAAAGCCCTAAACTAAAGCTATACTCTAAATTGAAACTGCATGGTATTGATGGTAGGGGAATTGTTCAAGAAGAAACATGTTATGAATGATGTTGAGGAAAAAGAATCAGTAGATAGATCTCAAAAAATGTAGAGAGCTTTTTCTATTAAATGTGTAAACTATTAGTGTTATTTTCTAGTAATCAACAATCTCTTATTCAAAAAAGCTGTTGTGATCACAAACAGTAACTGTTCAGTGAGGACATCATCACACATGAACTGCATAGAGTGTTCTGCCATGCTGACCATTAGTGGCAAAACAGAACAGAACTGCTGCCTGCCTCCATGCACTTCACATATTGAGAAAAATAATTGACACATGGATGTGATTTGAAGCCTGTAATGTAGTCCAGGGTTCAGATGACAGTTACAAACTACAGTTTGTAACATCACCTGAGCTCCAGCCTCAAAGAATACTACCTTGTGATTATTCCTGGCTAACCATTATTCTGTATGCATATCTTGGTGTTTCTTTTTAAAAAAATCTTCAAATATTTTCATCTTACATGTATCAGGTAAGATAGCGTGCTTTGATTTATGTTGGACAGGGTTACAAGGAGACATTGGTCTATCTGTGTGACAAATGGCTTGGGAGGATATCAGATTAGTAAAACATGATTGGAAAATGTACTTCATCTGAAATTCTTTATCAGGGCTGTGTTTTCCACCTGAACTGCTATTGATATTGAGGGATCTGTTGTAGTTTTCTGATATTTCTTGTTTGTATTTCAGATTCCAACCTTTAAAATATATTTTTTTAAATTTTCTGTCTTTCGGATGAGGCGTTAAACCGAGGCTTCGTCTGGCCTCTCAGGTGGACGTAAAATATCCCATGGCATTATTTCGAAGAAGAGCAGGGGAGTTCTCCCTGGTGTCCTGGCCAATATTTATCCCTCAACCATTATCATCAAAACAGATTATCTGGTCATTATGACATTGCTGTCTGTGGGAGCTTGCTGTGCGCAAATTGGCTGCCACGTTTCCTACATTACAAGAGCGACTACACTTCAAAAAAGTACTGCATTAGCTGTAAAACGCTTTGGGATGACCTGAGGTCGTGAAAGAGGCTATAGAAATTCAAGTCTTTCCGTTCAGTAAAACATTACTGTTCTGGAGCAACAGTTACTGCTGATCTTAACAAATGCCTCTGCCTCACCTTGCACTGGCAGAGGGTACATTCTGTGCCATGTTTTATCCATGATGATCCTGTAAAGCGAACCAAATTAAGCTCGTCTACGCAAGTCTTGGTGATGTCATTGCGGATTTTATTAGCTTGGCAAGGATCTGCAATGCACTGTGGGCAGCATTCACCCTCGAGGATCATGCTAAATTCACAGTCAACTTCTGGGCACAGCAGAGGCCAGCAGTCAACCTCACCTTGCTGAAAAAAACAAACAACAAAGTGAAGAGTAAGAATCTCAGTCACTGTATAACGAGGCAGAACCAATATGAAGCGACACTCTGAAGCGCATACACACCACGGAATTACAAAGTCAATATTTAGTGCCTTGGGTCACATCTCATGAACTTGTGAAGCCTGTGGAAAATGTGTGTTTTATGACAGAACTGAACTGGAATATAGTCGCCTTGAATGTAATCAATGAAAAAAAGCGCCCCACATGTAAGTGATGTTATAATTTACAACAACCGTACATGGACAAAAATCAATGCCCTGTCCGTGCTGTTATGTGTGATTTCGATGGTTTAAATGTTTTGTTCCATTGGATTGATGGAGTGCAGAAACCAGAAACCGTGTGTGCTGCCTAAACAAAGTCCAATAGCATTGTCTAAGGATAAGAACTTCTAGGAATCAAAAAAGGTCATTGGGGTAGAAATTTGTATATGTCGCACCCATTTTTCAGGTGTTAAACAGACGGAAAGTGTACCCATTTGGCAGTTGGATGGCCTGCACCCAATCTGCGCAGTTGTTGGTCCCACGGCTAAATTCTTGGGGCTTTTTTTTTTAAGGTGTCTCTGGTGGATGCCTAAAATAGGTGTTGGGACCCTAATTGAAGGACCATGTCGAGAAATTAGTTGGGGTGAGTGGGCGAGGCGTTGGGCCTGCCCCGCTCAGAATTCTACAGCAGCCCCTGCAGCCGCCAACTCCAGGTAAGCTAATTTTTTTTGGTTATAAAAACACGTCCTGTGGAGCCAGGAGGAGCAGGAGTGCGCCCCCCTCCCTTAGCCTGCTCCAATATCCCCCTCCTGAGACTTAACTGAGTGCTGCTGCCAGCGAGGCAGGCGGCCCGACATTGATGTGTTCGCTCAGCTGAGCTGCCTGTGGAGACGTGACCAGTGGCGAGTATGCTGATCAGGCCCGAGGACCAATTTCCACCGACCCCTTGATTCAGGTGCACGCTGGTTGCCGAGCACCGAGTCTGGGCCCGTAACTGAGTCCAGACCAAAATCTACCCATTTTAAGTCCAAGCATGCATGTCACTTTAATATTATGAGAACACCAGCAGAATTGCTACTTGATCACATCTGTTCTGTCACTTTTTGAACTGTAATGCATCCCAAAAAGGAGATCAAAGGATTCAACAAATAAGGAAATAAATTAGACCTACAATCTTACAGTTTGCTTTCTGTGTCTCTCATACATGCCACATAGGTCTGAATTATCGCACCTACACTGTGAAGATTGAATTATTGGTGTTTAGGTGCACAAAACAATGCTCTCAGCTCATGTGCTGCCACAGGCATCAACTAGCATGTTTTGTCAGGGATCCTTAAAAGACTAATTTTCTGAAGCTGTCTAAATTTCATATCCGTTGGAAATCAATTGAGCGCAAAACTCCCTTTAATATATTGGGGGTAGTTTTTTAACTTTTAACGCAGAGCAAAATACAGGCGATACTGAATCGGCCATCAGTTTTACACCCTGGCTGATGATCTGTTACAAAGGATAGGGTGAAAAACGGGCACCAATTTGCTATCATCTGTTTTTTGCCCGGCAATAAATTACCCACATTGTGTTTACACTTGCTAAGCATTTATTTGTTTTATGATGTGAGGGATAAGAGGTGCTCTTCAGTACACCATTAATTGTCACGCTGGCCTGGATTTTCTCATCGTTTCCACCCAATTAATAGATGAAAATCAGGTAGACGAGACTGGAAGATTGAGTAGAGTTATATTACACCACATCTCTGCCCATTTTTGTACCTGCCCCATTTTCCACCATCACTTCTGCTGGATGCAACAAGTGCCTGCTCATTTTGGGCAATTCCATGCAAATGAAATGAAATGATGTCCTGACACTAATACACTTCTTTTCCAACATTTTGACTTCATTTGTGCTGCTTCCTATCCTCTCCTATTTAAAATGGGTGTCCAGAGTTGCTAGGTGCTAGGGAGAAGTCTAGTATCACCATACATAGCAACAGTATAAAGCTTATTGTTGATACCTTTTTGAAGGGTTTTTTGCTGTTCCTGCCGGCTATAAAATTTGTTTTTGTGCGATTTTGCAGACAACCCTTTCAATTTTGGCACAATGGGTTTTCCACTGGGAATTTGCTTTTTGGAAAAGGTAGAGCAACACAGAATGCCAGGTTGGTCAGACGTCACCAGAGGCATATGGTACTCACCTGCCAGCACCCACCACCACCACCCCCTCCCCCCACAGCAGAATACACTTTTGCCACAGGAGGAGTGCGGGGAATCAAGGGATATGGGAGTCGGGCGGGAAAGTGGAGTTGAGGTCGAAGATCAGCCATGATCTTATTAAATGGCGGAGCAGGCTCAAGGGGCCATATGGTCTACTCCTGCTCCTATTTCTTATGTTCTTATGTTCTGTGATGGCTTTGTTTTACCAAGAAAGCCATCAGTGGGCTATGTTTCATGCCACAAACTGACCTGCAGATCATTTCTACCACAGGCACTGCACTGTCAGTTACTGTTAAGTTCATGAACACCCTTAATATTTATGCCAGGGGTCATTTCAGGCTGCTATGGGGACATAAGTAACAACTACTAATCAGCTATGCATTAAGAAAGTCACAGAAGTTTTGTTTGGTAGAGAAAGCAATTTCACCTCCTTCCCAATGGACAACTACGGGAGTCCAAGCAATCCTCTGAAGCCACGTACAGTATCCTAGGACATGAACATGTATATTGAGGTACATTCATGCACCAGAGTAATAACTGAGCACATCACTGAGATGCTGAATGCGCACTTCAGGTGATTAGATTGATCCGCGATGCCCTGCAATATAGTTTGGCTAGATCTGAAGGACTGTGGTTGTGTGTTACATTCCTCACAATTGTGCCTTACAAAGAAGCCTCATCATAGAGACCCCAGATGGGCAAAGGGTCCTACAGGCAGCAAGAGGAACAACAGGTGAGAAGCATGCAGAGGACAACTTGTTGATAACTGCAAGAGGCATTCATGCCAGTCTCATACTGAAAGTCTTTTCTTGACTTCCATATTTGCCAACTACTTTAACACACCTGTTTACATCTTCCCCCTTTCCTCCAGAAATATGTGATTACATTCAGACCCTCCTCTGTGTGTCACAGCCCACTAGCTTCCCATCCATGCTACCTGATGAAAGCTTATTCCAAACCTTTATAACTGCATGACAACTGTTGCTAGAATTTTAACAAAAACCCATACTATGTGCCAAATGCATCTTACCACAGTATTTCCTCTTGGTAGCACTGTATGAAGTATGAGCTCATAGCCCTAATGTTGTGCTTCTCCAAGGTGATACCTCAATGGCAGGAGCACTCATCATATAGCAGTTAAGTCCTGAGATGGATCTAGCAAGATGCGCTCTTTTGCTGTTGCTTAAGCAGCCTGATCTGGTACTCTTTCTACCGTAGGCTGGAGGGAGGGCCAACATGTGCTGCCAATCTGAGAGACTGCAGCATCATCTGTGCCCATTACTGCTATCCTATAAGTATTGCGAACTGGGTCAGCAGGGCCAATGATCTGCAGAAAAGCAGATCTAGTGGTCCCTTTGAAATCAGTGAAGGCCCGTGTGATGTTTGTTTGTGACTGAAACCGAGATGTCAGTATACAGTACATATTAAGCATGATCACAATTTAGGGAACAAGCAATTACATTCAATGCAAGATCTTGCAGAGTGAATGCATGCAAGGACATGAGTGAGAACACTTCCAGGTGAAGGCTGAGGGTTTCAAGGGTATTTGCTGTTTCAGGGGAATTGAGGGTGAACAATGAAAGCCCTTTAACACAGTGCGACGGGGAAGCTACTGTAAGGTGCAGATCTGCTAAGTACAGTGCGTCCTTGCAAGGTGTTGGTGGCTTCACTTACCTGGCTGAGCTGGAAGGGTCACTGAGTTTCTTCTAGGACTGCCGTGCTAAGTGGGGAGTGATGGAATTGGCATTCACTGCCCTGGCAATCTTCTGCCATGGCCCCTTGGGCGACTCTCCTGCAGCAATCTGAGCCAAAGAGTATAGTTCCTCATTGCCTAGCTTCCTGCAGCAGTATTTCCACTGCCCCATCAGAGAACCAGGGGGTTCGCTGCTCTCCTGGAGTCCTGGCAGCCAGTCTGTATTCTCAGACCTTCTTTCACTGAATGCCAAAAATAATGCTGAAGTTTGCCCCTTTAAACTGTTTCAGGACTTTAAGTCCTGCAGCAGCACACAATCTCCACCCCAAATGGATGGGGTTCCAATCAGAGACATTTCTAACACGTAGAGCTCAACCAGACTGCGTCTGGAAATTATAGTGGGGTCAGCGGTCATAATGTCAGGCTTGTGCCCAACTGGAAAATCCAGGGTACTATGTCCTCTGATATCACACGCATTGTTTATGATTACATCAGTAAAGCACATAAACCCTCCTCCTCAATACACCAGTTTTCAAGGTCAGCAGTATAAAGAGTAAGTACTAGCAGAAACTCTCCCAATTTTCATCCAATGATGCTACCAATCACTGTAGACTGGTTTTTCTATTTGATAGTTGGTAATTGGTATTTCACTCTCAGTACTAGCAAACGTGCCACATTAAATTTCCCCCTCAAGCCAATACCATAAGAATGCCTGGCCAATGAACGTTACAGCGGGTTTTTAAAGTTTTCTTTCTCTTTTTCTCTGCTCTCAATGATTGGAGTTAAATACATGGCTGAATGGCTGAATCCCGAATCTAGACGTCAACTATCAGAGGACCCGACAAACACAAATAAAATACAAGATTAGCTTTGCCTTAAGCCACAGGTTACACAAAGGAATAAAATTAAGTTAGTGGTTCTATTCATCAAGCCCCCTTTTACACTGACTATCCCTTCATCAAGCCCTCCTGTTAACTCCACACGACTCGTGGTAGAGAAGAGGAGAGGGAATGAAACCTGATAGTAGGCTTACACCTATTGTTACAGTGGGTCACTGTTCATAAAATTGCTGCCTGTAGCCCCCTCCCAGTCACCTCCACCAGTAAAATCAGCTCGGTGATGTCTGGTGGGTCGGGACAGCCTTCTCAAACTCAGCTTCAGAACAGCTCATTTGATAAAGGAATACTGTCCGCCACACTCCAAATCCTGGGACTTTCACAATCGAGGTGTCAGAAGCAGGGACCATGTTTGCAGGTGTATTTACAATGCCGAAGCGTGTCCTTTGTGTATTATTTTCAGACCATCACAACTCAATTCATCTTATTCCTGAGCCATCAACTTTGTGTTGAAAGCAAAAAATATAACTTCATTTGTAAGTCAGCAAATCAAGATGATGGATGGCCTTGTAGCGTAATTACTTTGATAAACTGTGACTGGGGAAACTCTCAGGCAAGTGCACCAAAGATAGCACGAAAGCACTGCTTCTAAAGTCTATTATACTGTTATATATGATTGCAAAAGGTATCATATTGCTTTAAACTGTGCAATGTCAACTGCTTTTTTTCTCCCTAGTACAATATCAAAGTTCCACTTTTCAATGATTTATGAATTTAGTTGATTTTCTATACAGTATTTGGAAATTCTTTGCTAGTAGCCACTTCCTTTGGGATCTGTGCAAGTCTCTTATATATCATCGTGTTAAGTTTAATGCACTCTCGTAGGACTGACTGAAGGTGTTTACTTTGGGGTGTACCAAGTCTCACGTATCAACAAGCCATGGCTTACCACACAGTGGCACTGCTGACAGTCTTGCACCCAAGAGTCTCCGCTTTTATAGGTCATGTCTCCTTTTTGATTCAGGCATTGACTGGTTAGTCGTGGGTCACACTCAGGGCAACAGAAAAGATCCACTGTAGGGTTTTCACAGTCGCAGACCATCCGTCGGCACAGCACCAAGCCACTCTGTGATAGATGGAAACATTAAGTTGGTGGAGCACATGGTATTATTGTTTATCAAGTGCAGTTAGAAGGGATGAGCACCTTTCTTACTGACTTTTTGAACCGTACATTATTTACCGTTAGTTTTTTAAAAACACAATTATAGTTTATTTTTGCTTTACCCCAACCGCTGTCTCCTGCTTTAAGCCAGGAGAACAAAAACATCTGAATCACAAGCTTCTCCAGTCTATTTCAGTGTCTCTCCGTGATTGTCCAACAAGGAATGCACTTCAATGTCACAGCACTGGTCTTGCCAGGCTTTTCCTTTGAGAAGGGTCCTTAAATGACATCCAGTGCTGTAGCTAACAGGTAAACCGAGAACCGCCACAACCAGCCCAATAGCAATAGGACAGTTTGAATGGCAGTTGACATTGGGTGGATATCTAAATCTCGACAAGTACAGCTATTTTGCAGGTAACATTTAATAGCGCTTTGAATTCTCTTTCTTTCAATCTATAATTAATCCCCCTCCCGCCATCAGTTTCTCTACAGTTTGCCTGTTTACCACTATTCATACTCATTTTGACTGGGGAAATGTAGGTGGGTAGGGTAGAAGGACAATGAAGCGACATGGGCTTCTCCATTAACTATCAACATCTCAACAACAGGAAGTGGGATTTGAGCAGAGCAAGAATTACTACTTTCTCTGTGCTAGATTGCTCATGCAAGTTATCCCAACAAAGAGTCTGATCAAGAACTGACAAAACTAGCTGGTGATAACTATCAATCACTTTTCCTTAGGAACACAAGAGCAAGAGTAGGCGATTCAGCACTTTGAGCTTGCTCCGCCATTCAATTAGACCATGGCTGATCTGTACCTCAACACTATTTATCCGCCTTAGCTCCATATCAACAACAACAGATTGCATTTATATAGCATCTTTAACATAAATGTCCCAAGACACTTCACATGAGCATTATCAAACAAAATTTGATACTGAGCCACATAAGGAGATATTAGCACAGATGACCAAAAGCTTAGTCAAAAAGGTAGCTTTTAAGGAGTGCCTTACAGGAGGTGACAGTGGTAGGGAGGTAGAGAGGCAGAAAGGCTTAGGGAGGGAATTCCAGAGCTCAGGGCCTAGGCAGCTGAAGGCACGGCCACCAATGGTGGAGCGATTAAAATCGGGGATGCGCCAGAGGCCAGAATTGGAGGAACGCAGAGCTCTCAGAGGCTTGTAGGGCTGGAGGAGATTACAGAGATAGGGAGGGGTGAGGCCTTGGAGGGATTTGAAAACAAGGATGACAATTTTAAAATTTAGGTGTTGTTGGACCAGAGCCATGGGGTGATAGGTCAATGGGACTTGGTACGAGTTAGGATATAGGCAGCAGAGTTTTGGATGAGTTCAAGTTTATGTAGGGTGGAAGATGGGAGGCCAACCAGGAGAGCCCTGGAATAGTCAAGTCTAGAGGTAACGAAGGCATGGATGAGGGTTTCCGCAGCAAATGAGCTGAGGCAGGGGTGGAGTCAGGGGATGATATGGAGGTGGAAGCAGGCAGTCTTGGTGACGGAACGGATATGTTCATCTCTGGATCAAATACAACAGCAAAGTCGCGAGCGGTCTGGTTCAGCCTCAGACAGTTGCCAGTCTGGATATCCCTCGACACTCTTACCTAACAAAAATTTATCACTCTTGGAACTGCCAATATTCCCAGCATGCGCAGCTTTTTGGAGGAGAGAATTCCAGATTTCTACTACCCTTTATGTGAAAAAGTGCTTCCTGAGTTCCCTCCTAATTGGCCTAGCTCTAACTTTAAGATTACGTTCCCTTGTTCTTGATTCCCCCCATCAGAGGAAATAGTTTCTCTGTAACCACCCTATCGAATCCGTTTAAAATTTTAAGCACCTCAATCAGATCACCCCTCAATCTTCTCACATAGAAAATGGAAAATGATTGCCTGTGGTAGCAGGGTTCTCTGTTCTTTGGAGTCTATGTCCTGAATACTTTAAATGTACCAGACATGGTAGGCTAGGTTGCTTGTCTCTTTCTTTCATATACACTAAAAGAATTTAAAAGTAGGAGTTGATCTTTGAAAAATGAGTATAACGCCTGTGTTATCCTCTTTTTTTCTTCCTTTTGCATAATTCCCATTGAAAATAAAATGCAACCCCTGCAGAGTTTAAATTGTAATCTAAACCGCAGCATTTGGAAACACGACAAACAATGAATGCTGAAGGACTGTTACCAACAAATCAGTTACTCTGTTAAAAGAAGTCTGCATTTTTGTTCTTTTGTAATTAGATTATAACATATGCTGAATGCATAATCTTCCACCAGTCTGTGATTAATAGTAAGAGTGTTAAAACTCTTTCAAACACATGGCAAAATGAACTCACAGTCAATAAGTTGCAATATGTTGTTTTCATGACACCAGTCATTAGACTGTTAATTACATCAATTCACAGCTCACTGGCACAACATTAATGGTGAAACCTACCAAACTAGACATTTTTACAAGTATTTTAGATATATATTATGCAAACCAAATGCTGGGTTTCTGCTGCCATTTCAGAAAATCCTCCAGCTTCACGTGTGTGTGGCAGTGTCGTGGTTATGGTCCTGGACAAGCAACCCAGAGGTTGTGGATTCATAACCCCATGCTTTGTGAAACTGAATTTGATCGTTTGTGGGCTGGCACCAGGGAAATTTGACCATGAAAGCTGTCAGATTGTTCTAAAGCCCAACTGGCTCACTGATATCCTGACCTAGTCTGACTGATATGTGACTCTAGTCCCACAATACATAGTTGACTCTATGTGGCTGGAGGGGTTAGATTGTGAGGACAGGTTGCAAGGACTAGGCTTGCATTCCCTTGAGTCTGGAAGATTAAGAATGATATGATTGAGGTGTTTAAGATGATTAAAGGAGTTGACAGGGTAGATAGAGAGACACTATTTCCTCTGGTGGGAGAGTCCAGAACAAGGGAGCATGGCCTTAAAAGGAGGACTAGGCCGTTTAGGAGTGATGTCAGGAAGCACTTTTTCACACAAAGGGTAATCTGGAAGTCTCTCCTCCAAAAAGCTGTTGAGGTTGGGCGTCAATTGAAAATTTTAAAACAGAGATTGGTAGATTTTTGTTAGGCAAGGGTATTAAGGGTTACAGAACCAAAGCTGATAGATGGAGTTAAAATACAGATCAGCCATTATCTGATTGAATAGCGGAGCAGGTTCAAGGGGCTGAATGACCTACTCCTGTTTTCTTCCTGGTCCCGTGCCATTACCTCTGGAGTCCCCCAAGGATTTATCCTTGGCCCCATCCTATTTCTCATCTACAGGCTGCCCCTCGGTGACATCATCCGAAAACACAACGTCAGGTTCCACATGTACACTGACAACATCCAGCACTACCGCTGACGACATCCAGCTATACCTCTCTCGACCCAATCCTTTACCTCCGATTTGTCACGCTGCCTGTCCGACATCCAGTATTGGATGAGCAGAAATTTCCTCCAATTAAATATTGGGAAGACCGAAGCTGTTGTTTTCGGTCCCCACCACAAACTCCATTCCCTAGCCACCGACTCTATCCCTCTCCCTGGCCACTGTCTGAGGCTGAAACAGACCATATGCAACCTTGGCTTCCTATTTGACCCTGAGCTGAGCTTCCGACCCCATATCCTCTCCATCACTAAGACTACCTAATGCCAACTCCGTAACATCGCCCGTATCCATCCTGTCTCAGCTCATCTGCTGCTGAAACCCTCGTTCTTGCCTTTGTTACCTTTAGACTTCCTACTCCAATGGACTCCTGGCTGGTCTTCACCTTGCACCCTTCATAGACTTGAGCTCATCCAAAACTCTGCTTCCAGTATCCTAACTTGCACGAAGTGCCGTTCACTATCAGCCCTACAATCCCCCAAGATCTCTGCACTCCTCCAATTCTGGCCTGTTGCGCATCCCCAATTTTTATTGCTCCACCATTGGCGGCCGTGACTTCAGCTGCTTAGGGCCTAAATTCTGTAAATCCTTTCCTAAATCTCTCCGCATCGCTACCCCTCTCTCCTTTTAGACATTCCTTAAAACCTATCTTTCTGACCAAGCTTTTGGTTGCCTGTCCTAATATTTTCCTGACACACAGACAGATAAGGAACACAGAGGGAGAGCAAATATAATGGGAACATGCAGTGGAGGCAGTGACACAAATAATCTCAATCTTGCTGATAAAGAAATACATTAGCTCCTTGCGTTTGGTGGAAGAGGTGGGGGAAAGAGTTTAATGAGAGGTTAGCACAGAGAAAGCTCAGAAGAGTGTGAGCAAAGTTCAGACAAAGAGAAGCTCAGAGAAAGAGACAGAGAAAGAAGTTCAGACAGAGAAGGAATTTCATACAGAGAGGAAGGTTTTATAGAGAGAGAGAAATGTTAAGATAGCGATAGAAGCTCTCTGAGCTTTTCTGTTTGAACTTTGCTCTCGCGCTTCTGAGCTCTCCCTGTGTTAACTTCTCTCATCTCCTCTTCTCTCGACCTGATTTTTTGCTTTCTGAACTTCTCTCTCTCTCTCTCTCTCTCTCTCTCTAAACTTTTTATTCTCTCTCTCTCTTTCTCTCTCTACTGGAAGAGGGCACTGAGATCAGTTTCAATGCCTATCCAGCTTGGCACAGAGTGTGACAAACTGGGATGAGCTCAAAGGAGTGACAGATGCAGCAGCGCTGTGCCACCAGTTGCCACTTGGCCTACTTTCCTCCCAATGAAATGTAAACATTTATCTAATTTCAATTTAAAAAAATCTATATGGCATAACTGAAGTTATATTGAAGAGTTTAAATATCAGTTTATGACCATTTAGATATAATCTGTTTAACTGTCTGAAGATCCAATCTGCTGTTGTGCAGCAAGGGCACAGGATAGACACCATCATTTCCTTACGCTGCCAATACTGAGATTTTGCATCCCCTTTGAGTGTCATTTAAATGGAAGGTCATGACCTTCAGCCCGCTTGATTGGCACCCCATCCACCACCTTAAACATTCACTCTCTCCACCACCGGCGTACCGTGGCTGCAGTGTGTACCATCTACAAGATGCACTGCAGCAACTCGTCAAGGCTTCTTTCGGCAGCACCTCCTTAACCTGCGACCTCTTCCACCTAGAAGGACAAGGGCAGCAGGCACATGGGAACACCACCACCTGCAAGTTCCCCTCCAAGTCACACACCATCCTGACTTGGAAATATATCGCCGATCCTTCATGGTCGCTGGGTCAAAATCCTGGAACTCCCTCCCTAACAGCACTGTGGGAGTACCTTCACCACACGGACTGCAGCGGTTCAAGGCGGCAGCTCACCACCACCTTCTCGAGGGCGATTAGGGATGGGCAATAAATGCTGGCCTCGCCAGCGACGCCCGCATCCCATAAAAACAAATTTAAAAAAAACACAAACCAGGAAAACAAGTCCAAGAGAGGAGAGGCACCTCAGGCTTTCCTGTTCTATTTAAAAAGGACAAACACGATAGGAGGAAACTGATGGCAATCAGTTCGCACCCCCACCCTCCTCGCCAGAATATATTCTCTCTCACTGGCTGAAATCATTGTTTTCCTTGCTCGACATTGGGCAAATTTTCTCCTCCTCTTTTGCTGGCCTTTAGCTGAACCTCCCTGTTGCTCTGTCACGATGCTGTCGAAATCTAGATCCATACTGCTCCATGATGCTAGTTGCCGTGGTTTTATCTGTTTGAATTCCACCGATAAATCTTAAATCCGCCAACATCAGCACAAAGATCAGCTCTTAAACTTTAAGGACCACAAAATTCAAACAGGTAAAACCAGTGCAACAAGAAGTAAGAAGCAACCAGGATGGTGGGACAGGAGGATAAATTCACATTTTTAATTTACAAATTCACAAAAACAAATGTAAATTTGTGCTCGGATGCCCACCCATGTGTATAGTGTTACAATACTGCAGGCGCAGCAAAAAAGACAAGCACAGCACCAATAACTTAAATTCAATTCAATCTTTCTTAGGCTGTAAGAGTGATTTATTCCAGTCATGAAGAGATTGGTGTTCGTGGACAGTGCAATGAGGTGATGTCTCACATAAAGCTTTCTGGCGGTTAATCAGGGGAATGGATAATTGGACATGGATAATGGAGATGTTCCACTATATTGTAACTATCGGGGAAATCAATGAGACTTGGCAGTGGAAGCACTAGAATAAAAACAGAAAATGCAGGAAATAGTCAGCAGGCCAGGCAGCATCTGTGGAGAGAGAAACAGAGTTAACGTTTCAGGTCGATGACCTTTCGTCAGAACTGGCCAGAAGTGGAAGCACTGGGCTGTTCCTAGCTTCATTCCATTAGTGAAATATTACATTTATCTGATAACCCACTTGTGACAAAAATTCTTCTATCTTCCACTTTCTTAATAACTTTAACCTCTCATTTCTGGTATCATTCTAGTGAATCTTCACTGTATCCTTTCCATGACTCTAATACTCTTAAAATAGGGTGCCTGAAATTTTGCACAATGCTTCAACTGTTGCCGAACTAATGTCTTACACAAATTCAATATCATTTCCTTGCTTTCGTATTCAATGTCCAACTGTATAAAACCCAGTATCCCATTTACCTTTATTATGCACTCCCACCTGTAAAGATCTCTGGGGCCTAAATTCAACATCATTGCACCTGTTTTACAGGCAGAGAATGGGCACAACAATGACGAATTTAGCAGAGCGATGGCCCACGCCCAATTTGCACGGGCGTTCAGGCTGCTGCCAAACTTTTCAGGGCCGTTTTTTAAGACAGGCTTGGCGCCAGCCTGTAGTGCACACAGGCCTCGTTTCAATATTGAAATGAGGGTTCCTGCGCCCATTTTCAGTAAATTCCTGCGCAAACTCCGACTAGTTTTTCAGGCTCTGCAGCCGCCTAACCTGTGGCCCTTAAAGTTTTCTTAACTTACCTTGCCTCCCCCTGCCTCCACATTAATACTGCGGGCCGCTGCCGACCTACGCTCGCTCCCCTCCCGTTTGCTTTCCCGCCTGGACTTAGCTGCGGTGTCCGAGTGGGCTGAAATATGTAGGGCCTGGTCTGGCAAGCTTGCTCAGGGTGGCCGATTGGCACCTGCAGCTTGCCTAATTTATTCCAATGAGGCCTGAGGACCTCTCTCTTCAGGCGCACAAATTCAGTGCACCAATCATTCTGCACTTGTTAACGGGCGCTATCGAATTTAGGCCCATATGTATCTGCATCCCTAGATCTCTGTTCTACATTTTGTGAAAGATCTTACCATTTAGGTTATAATTCCCTTCACTATTCTTTTTCACCAAAAATGTCTTGGTCCATTTTGAGGGCATATGTGCACCACATTAGCTTGTGTCCAATCCACTGAGTCACTTACTCCATAATTTCTTCTCCAGTGACTCCCTCATAATGACTGTAAACACCTCATAAGTCTCCTCCCTAGTCTCTCCTATCCCTGGGGATGTATTGCTTTTGAATCCTTTTAGGCTGTCTAGGATATCCATCTGATTTATATGGAAGTCATTAATTTTGCTGGGTTAACTCTGTTTGGGGAGGGCACGCTGCTCATGATTGGCTATGCTGCACTGCATCACTGACATCAAGACCATTGAGAGGTCTTGCAATTGATCAGTTCACCTGGGGATACGTGTGGGTTCAGAGAATGACGAGGAAGAGAAAATTCACTGCACTGCCATTGTAATGCCACTTGGCAAACCTCAATTCATTGCACACAGCTGCAGTATAAACACTTCTGATACCTTCCAGGGACTGTGATGGGAGAATGACGCCGATTAGAATCCTTAGCAGTGAGCAGTACAATGACGGGCGAGATTGTGCAAGTGTGAGTTTATGTGTCTGTGTGTAAGTTTATGTATGTGTGTGTGTGTGTTGAGGAGACTGACTAAAAAGGAAAACATACTTTACTGAGTACAGGACAAGCTGACAAAATATTTAAAGTATGAACTCACCTGGCATGAACAGACCGAGCACCTGTCATTTTCCAATACCCAAATCTGTCCGTTGTGTTTTATTTTGCCTTCGTGGACACAGTCCCCAGTACAGTTTTTCCCATGAGGACATCTACAGTCATAACCCCCTTCGAGGTTAAAGCAAACGGTGTCGTTGGTGCAACTGTGTCTCCTGGTCCCACATTCATCAATGTCTGTGAAATGACGCATGTAAACTTTTTTTTTTCCACAGCATATTCAATTAACATAATGCTTCCTCTGCAGATGACATAAATAATTCTCTCTCATAAAAACTTTCAGACTTAAAATTAATTTACCCCGTAATGTTCAATCCCCTAAGCACTCCAAAGAAACCTGTAATTGATGAACATTCTGAGACAGTGAAATCCTTCACGTTGAATTAATCTTTTTAAGGGCAGCAGTCATTTCCCCTTATTATAATTACACTTTAATGTAATTACAGTTCATTGCAGTACATAAAAAAAACTGTAAACTGACATCTATCCGACTCATTTAACATTAATAGAATATCCATGCAGCAATGCTTTATTTCTGATTGTCACATGACTAATTCAGCTGCTAAGTTGAATAATTACCTTTTAACAATGATATTAAAATATAGCAGAGACATGCACCACTGCCAAGGGTTGTCAGACTTCTGTCCATTAAAAAACTTTGCTCAGATTCTTTCAATTTAATTGATGGCGGAAGTTCTCTGGTGAGGACGGGTAAAATTAGAATTTTTTTTTAGACACCGACCTTCACATGTCTCCCCATTTGCTGCGAAGAGCCCATTGTCATGGTAGCCGTCCCTGCATTCACAATGGTACCATCCAGGAAGGTTGATGCAATTAGCACGGCTGTCACATTGAACAAAGCCCTCCGCACATTCATCAATGTCTTTACAAGGCCGAAAAGGAAAACATAATAAAACACTGTCACTCGAAGTTTTACACACTGAATATCCAATGCAATCACACACCAAAATCTGTAGCCAGAGCCAAATTAAAGGACAACAACAGAAAGCGCTGGAAAAACTCAGCAGGCCAGGCAACATCCGTGGAGAGAGAAACAGAGTTAACGTTTCAGGTCGAAGACCCTTCGTCAGAACTGAGAAAAAAGCAGGAAATGAAACAGATGAAAAAACAAGTTTGGAGGCTGGGGGAGGGAATAAAAGGACAAAAGGGAAGGTCTGTGAGACGTAGAGACATTAAGAGATACACAAGGCGAGACGAGATGGTAATAGGACAGGTTAAGAAACAAAAGATGGCTCAGAAGTGTGAAATGCGCTGGAAGGATGAAAGACAGCTGCCATGTGGGAGAGAGAAAAAAGGGAAAAGGCACAAACTAAAAGGGGGGATAAAAATGGTAGGGGCCGAGGTTATGATCTGAAATTGTTGAACTCGATATTGAGTCCGGAAGGCTGCAAAGTGCCTAATCGGAAGATGAGGTGCTGTTCCTCGAGCTTACGCTGAGCTTCCGTGGAACAATGCAAGAGGCCGAGGACGGTGAGGTCTGAGTGGGCGTGGAGCGGTGAGTTAAAATGACAGGCGACCGGAAGCTCGGGGTCGCCCTTACGGACTGAATGGAGGTGTTCCGCAAAGCGGTCACCCAACCTGCGTTTGTTCTCCCCAGTGTAGAGGAGACCACATCGTGAGCAGCGAATACAGTATACTAGATTGCAAGAAGTACAAGTAAATCGCTGTTTCACCTGGAAGGGGTGTTTGGGGCCCTGGAGAGTGGGAAGGGGGGAGGTATAAGGGCAGGTGTTGCATCTCCTGCGCTTGCACGGGAAGGTGCCGGGCGAGGGGGAAGGGGTGCTGGGGGTGATAGAGGAGTGGACACCAAATTAAAGGACACCATGTTATGTAATCAACTTGCAGGCTGTCCTTAAAACTGCAAGTTTAATTTCTCACCATACACTGTACGTATATAATGCACATATATACCCACAAACTAATCTAAAGAAAGTTATCCTGCACATCTAAAATTTTAAATTCTTTAAAAAAAAATTAATTGCTATGGATTTTACAATTTCTTTTTAATAATTCATTCTGGGCATCGCTGGCAAGGCCAGTATTTCATCGAATTTTACAGCACAGAAGGAGGCCATTCGGGCCATCGCACCTGTACAGACTCTTGCTTTTCTTGGGATTTCAGCCCCAAATAGGGCCACTTTCCTTTGCACCTCCTGCAATATGATCTAAAAATCTGGTTGCCACCCATGACTCCCCTGTGCCAATGTGACCGCTAGTCCATTTTCCTGCCATCGCACTCTCCAGTTTTTTTTATGGGCAAACTGTTGGCTACTCCAGCCAAGTGTGCTCCAGCTCTTGGCAAGGTTTCCCCCCCATGTGACTGGCTCATTCACATTGTGGGGGGAGTTAAGACTCCCGTTTCAAAATCTGATGTGTCCACCCCTCTGGCCAGCTGGTGAAGATGAGTCTCCACCTCGGGCCAGCACAACTCCAGTTTAGCTTAACTCACAGAATCAGGAGTATAGTCCTGTGCTCATTTAATGGATTGAATGAGAGCCCCAGATTGTTTCTTCTATATCAGAAGCTTGCCATTCTGTACACCCATCCGTTTGGATTACAGCCTGTCTGGCAATCAGGTCTGCAAAATTTATAAGTCAGAAAACTAGTGCTCATTCAATTGGCATTTACTGATATGCAAGTGTAGATTATGCAAATTGAATAATGAAATAATTAAATATAAGAGTAAATACGTGCTGCTTATCAGAAAATATCAAATGTGCTGTCTGCAATTTTCATTGAATCTGGCAATAGGGCCTTGCAAAACTTTTCTGCCGTGTGTGTCTCCGGATTACACTTACTCTTCATCAACACTAACAAGAAAGTGTTCCAGTAACATTTTTTGTGGCAATATGAAATCTCTAGTCCAAATACAAGTTTCTGAATCCAATTGCCATTACTATAAGCATAAAATTTATAAACTTAAAATTGGCAACCACATGATGCTCACATTTAAGTTTTAAAAATATAACACCGGAAAGATAAAATGAGCGATACAGTGGATCATGGCAATGAGAAATGCACGTTTGAACCCTAGTATAAGATTAGTGGCGACCACATTTGGTGTGTTGCTCAGGGAGATCGGGCACTGGGAAATAAATACAGGAAAATTCTACTATCGCAGAAGAAAACTAGCCTTATTTATTCTTGTTCCAGTGGTTTGACATTTTATTCTGTTATAAAGGTTTAGCATTGTTTTATCTTTTTAAACCCTATTGAAATGATTTTCCTATAGGACCTCTCCTGCTGTCAGTGTCAGCTGTGGCTCAGTGGGTGGCACTCTCGCCTCTGAGTCAGAATGGTTGTGGGTTCAAGCCCCACTCCAGGGACTTGTAGCACAAAAATCTAGGCTGACACTCCAGTGCAGTACTGAGGGAGTGCTGCACTGTCAGAGGTGTCGTCTTTCGGATGAGATGTTAAACCGAGGCCCCATCTGTTTTCTCAGGTAAAAGATCCCATGGCACTATTTCGAAGAATAACAAGGGAGTTATCCCTGGTATCCTAGTCAAAATTTATCCCTCAATCAACACCTAAAACCAGATTATCGGGTCATTATCACAGTGCTGTTTGTGGGAGCAAATTGGTTGCTGTGTTTCCTACATTACAGCAGTGACTACACTTCAAAAAACCACTTCATTGGCTGTAAAGTGCTTTGGGATGTCTAGTGGTCATGAAAGGTGCTATAGAAATGCAAATCTTTCTTTCCTTTTCCTGCTCCACTGTTGTAACTTTGGCGGAGGCTCGGCGGAACGGGAGAAGGCCTGAAGAAATTTCCAGTGTTTAACCTGGAAATTGTGAGCTATATATGTTGCATGAACATTTAGTTATTTGTATGAACTTCCTTTCTCCTCCGTTTTAAGTATAAATGTGTTAATGACTCCATTTAGTAGACACAAGCGTTGTTAAGTATTTACATGACAACAGTAATTTTCAGCCTCAAATGCCTTGTTCTGGTACTGACTGCAATACTGATTATTTCAATTAAAGAAAATAATTAAATTAACAAATAGCATTCTTCTAAAAAGGTAAAAAAGTTATAATATAAACGAATGTCGCTAAAAGCAAGTTATTAAAATGAGCACTCCACTCGGGTCTAATGGTTGACTATTCAACCCATCAGCTAAATGGACTCAAAGCAAATTAACCTTATGCTGAAGTATTGTTTTATGGGTTATTACATTGGCTGGTTTTTCAGTCAACCAAGTCAGTGTCAGAACTACTGATTTCAATGGAATGAAAATTGGGTTGGTCCTATAATGGACTGGCGATTCATTCTGCCACATTACTGCACAGACAGTGAAGATGAAAATTTATCCCTCAATGTTAATCGTTGTAAAATTTGAACTGTCAAGTACTGAGGGAATGCTGCACTGTCGGAGGTGCTGTCTTTCGGATGAGGCGTTAAACTGAGGCCCCGTCTGCTCTCTCAGGTGGACGTAAAAGATCCCATGGCACTATTTCGAAGAAGAGCACAGGAGCTATCCCCAGTGTCCTGGCCAATACTTATCCCTCAATCAGCCTCACAAAACAAACAGATTATCTGGTCATTATCACATTGCTATTTGTGGGAGCTTGCTGTGTGCAATTGGCTGCCGTGTTTCCTACATTACAACAGCGACTACACTTCAAAAGTACTTCATTGGCTGGAAAGCACTTTGGGACGTCCTGAGGTCGTGAAAGGTGCTATATAAATGCAAGTCTTTCTTTTTCTTTTCAGTAAGAGTTACCTCATTCATGGCACCAGCAATGTTGTGCCAGATGAGATCATTTGACTATTATGCAGAAAGGGTACAAGTTATTTTTTAAACGGGACACCATTACATTGAAGCAGTTGAATGAATCTCTTGCGTAGAATGTTATCTGATAAATAGATCTCATAGTTATTCTTCCTCCACCTGGAAACAAAACAACGGTTTGATAAATAAGGGCTGATTCCCTGCTTAGGCATTCCTGGCACCTGCAAGTGAGCACAAGTGGAGAGATCATGGGATTGTATCCCGTGATGTTTCGTCCATTTAAATTAATGGCCAGAAGAAGTTAGGGCTCTGGGTTTGCAATTCCTCTGACCAGGGTGGTAAAAAAACCACCGGAGTGCTTGATCGGGGAATCAACCCTATACTTCCAATGAAGAGAGCAAGTCTTTCAAATTTATTCACAAACTATTGAAATCTGGTTCATTCAAGAAAGCCTCATGGCCCTTGAGAATGAATCAGCATCGTAATGCCCATTTCAAAGGCTTTACATTTTCACTTGCATATGACCATCTTTTTTCGGTTCTCCTGTGAGATTCAGCAACACGGGTATCAAAAATGAAATGAATAATAAGAAATGACAATCTTAACGTCTAGAGATGATTCTGATCCCGTGTATTTTATTTCAATGCAAGAAAATGGGTAATTTTTAAATGAAATGCTGTCAAACCAGCCAATAAATGTAACAATAAATTCCAAAGTCGAGTCAGCTTTGAATTTAAAGCAGTTTATTGAAGTCAAAGAAAAGGAGAAACAATATTCTGTCAAGCACAAGTCTAATACCAAGAAATATGCTGATAAACGCAATGGTATGGCCTTGAAGAATGTCAAAAATGATCAACTCCTTGTAATATTTTCTCCCAATTCTGAACACAGTGAAAAAAGTATGTGTAATTGTTGAATACATTTCATTTCTTCTTAAACTAAAATATGACAGATATGCTGTAAAGTGACAGCACAGATACCATCTGAAATATGACTTCCAGAACATGGATTGCTGAGTCTGTACAAAGGGGCAGCACAGTTTCATTTAAAATACACTAAAGTTAATTTGCTTTTTGTTAAAAAATAATTACTGTCCAAGGTTCTGTGTCAATAAATGCAATCAGATGCCTAGGGGCCAATTTATCTGCCCATCACGCCCAATGTGAGCCAGCTTCTAGAGGGTATGGACAGGAAAAGGGGCAAAGAGCTGTATCTCTGGGTCGCTGCCCTTTTTGGGCATGACGCACATTTTCTGGGGCCAAACGAGCGGGTGTGGGAAACTCCCACCTGGAACAGGTGAAGCATTTAAATGGCATTCAAAGGACTTGGAAGTGATGTCACAGCACCTTCCTTGTCATTTCCCAGCGCTAAAGGCAGTCAGATCTCTGCTTTAAAGACTGTCTGTGGGAACTAGTCATTAGGCTGTGCCTTTAGATCAGAGGATTATGAAAAGGTCAGCCGGCTACTTGCAGCTTAATGATTTGTCTTCATTTGGGTCCCGGATTGTTGCTGGGTGGCTCCACTGTGTGGGTGGAGGGAATGTCACTGTTGACAGACACCAACAGCTAACCGAGTAAAAATTGCCTTTCGCTGCTGCAGAGAAGAAGGCTGATGAGTTGCAGCGAGCACACAATTTCCAGCCCCCTCTTTTCAGTCGGCATTGAATCCCAGGTGGGAATCCTGCTCGGCACTCATCCAGGATAGTTGAAGAAGCTGAAACCAGAAATCATCTGGGTTCAGCAAAGTTCAATGTGTGCAAAGCTCACCAGCCAACTTACACTGGGGTGAGGGGGCTGGAAGAGCGTCTGCCACCTAATGCTTATATTAATTGTCTAATATCTAATGTGGAGAAATGGGGGCGAATGAAAATCACTGAGAATTTGATATATTATTGTGCTCTTTGAACAAGGGGGAAAAAAAATTAATTGGGGGTGATTTTAACCCTACCCACCCGATGAAAACCAGATGAGTTCAAAATTGCCCAGGTTTCCTACCCGCCCTCGAGCCACCTGGATCCCGTTGACACTGATTTTTATGTCGGCAGCCAACGGGGGTCTTTCTTTAAATATGCAGGGTAGCTAATGATGTCATTGAGCCCCGACTGCAATTTTAATTCAGGCCTGAGCAGAGAAGAGATTCGGGATCTGTAGGAGTGCTGCCCCGGGCCCCACAAAGAAAGCATAAGTCACTCCTGCCCCGGATTCCCTCCCCCTTCCCTGCCATGAGATCCTCCGGTAACCCTGTTCCTTACCGTTTCATGCGGGAAGTGGACCGATGGTCTTAATGAGGCCTGGGAGTGAAAATAGCCCGGGCCTGATTTCTGTAGCAGCGGGCGCGTTTCCAACGCACCTCACCATTCACCCGCGCAAAACTAGCCCGGAGTTAAAATCTGGGCCCAATGTCTTTGTTGTATAGTTGACACTGTATAATATTACTTTCATCAGTGCCTGTGACTAAAGATGCATTGCATACCACTACAAGCACCAACACACTTCTTCCCCCTCATCCCTGGAAACGCTGGCAGACTCATCCCACATTGCCAGCGATTCCTGCCAGAGAGTAAATGGGAGCTATAGTTAAGGCCTAAAGTTATTAAAGTCAACAATCAGGCCAGAGGACTGCGAAATGTGCAGTAGAAAGATGAGGGGCTGTTCCTCGAGCTTGTGTTGAGCTTCAATGGAACAGTGGAGAAGGCCAAAGACAGAGAGGTCAGAATGGGAGTGGGGCAGAGAATTGAAGTAACAAGCAACAGAGAGCTCGGGGTTGGGCTTGCCGACAGAATGGAGGTGTTCACCAAAGCACTCTCCCCAATGTGGAGGAGCCCACATCATGAGCAGCGAATATATTATACTAGGTTGGAGGAAGTTCTCTTAAATTGCAATCTCACCCTGGAAAGAGGTGTAGGAAGGGGATGATGTTGCATCTTCCTTTGTGTTTTATTGCTCTCACTATGCTTCCTATTGTCTCCATTTTTCATTTAAGAACATTACAGGAACAAGTTCGAGGGGCTAAGTGGCCTACTCCTGTTCCTATGTGTGTGTGTTTCGCTCCCCCTTCCCCTTCTTCTGTTCCTTTTTAAATGCGATTCATCTCTAATGTCTTTCATTTGTGGTGAAGATTTCATACCTGAAACGTTAACTCTGTTTCTCTCCTCAGATGCTGCCTGACTAGCTGAGTGTTTCCAGCATTTTCTGATTTTGTTTCAGATTTCCAGGGTCTGCGATATTTTGCTTTTTATTCATATTCTTTCACATTTGTTTTCTCAGAACTCACAATATAAAGTCATACAACTACCATTTCACTGGAAGCAAATTGCATCTGAAGTAATATTTCTAGGCAAGACTTCTGTAATTTCCAGCAACTGTGCGAACGTCTCTGTGATTGAAGTGCTATAGTAAAACGGCAACTGTTTTTGTTTGTACTTTATCATTCCTAAAGACCAAACTGTAAAACATTAATGTACTTTGTGCAGAAATGCTTCACATTCAGTCTGGCGCTATATCTAAGAACAGTACTCACACAGCTCCTAGCAACCTACTGGCAGATTAGCAGCTACCGTCACTTCTAGGGACATGTATGCTGAAAACCTTATCAAATTTTAAACCAGTTGACCTAAATTGGTTGCTCCACTTTGCTCTCGAGCGACGTAATGTTTATATAAACTTGATGCTGATTCTCAGACAAGGACAAATGTATGTTCTGTTCACTAAGTTGTTCGTCTGGATGCTTTCTGTATACATGCGTTCTGTGAACTGACAGCTGCTGTGAATTGCATGCTACACAAGTCAGTTATGGTTCTAAGTACCTCATTTAAAACCAGTAGTTCAAATGCTGCAGTTCCCTAAAATACCGTAAGCATTTTATGTTGCTCGACACCATTTGCATTGTAAATTGGGGTGAAACGCAGCGAGTTGTTATGATCTGGAATGCACTGCCTGTAAGGGTGGTGGAAGCAGATTCAATAATAACTTTCAAAAGGAAATTGGATATATACTTGAAAAGGAAAAATTTGCAGGGCTATGGGGAAAGAGCAGGGGAGTGGAACTAATTGGAGAGCTCTTTCAAAGAGCCGGCACAGGCACGATGGGCCGAATGGCCTCGTTCTGTGCTGTATTAACCTAAGAAAACGCATTGGGCTGGATTTTCAATGACCCGTGGAGTCGGGTTTGGAGGCGTGTGGGGGGTTAAAGTTGCGGGGTCGGGGGTCCCGACCCCATCCCGACTCCATCCCGCCTCCACGCAATTTTGACAAAATCAGTCGCGGGGTTCCCAACTCCGTCCCGCCTCCAAGAGGCGGGAGAGGCCATTAAAACCCTTAACAAGCCCTAAATTGGCTCTGTAATGCCATTTTGAAACGTTTTAGCTAGTTTACCCCTTTTCCGACGTGAAAACCTGGCGGGAGCACAAGTGGATAGCTGACTATCGGCTGCAGGTCCACTATTACAACGGAGATGTGATGAAGGTAGTAGTAGTGTTAGGTCTGAAAGTTGATGCTGCTGCCTGGCCTTGCTGTGAGAGGACCTGGATGCAAAAAGATTTTCTCTCTCTCTCTCTCTCTCTTTTGCTGCTGCTGCTCATTTTGCATCCAGGTCCACTCACAGCAAAAGCCAGGCAATCTCTGAGACCAGGCAGTCTCTGCAATGATGACATCATCAGAGGCGACTTTCAGACTCAAACCACTAATTGGTTCATGGGTTCCCACATGCTGGAACTCAATTGCCCAATTAAGTTAAAATTGCATCATTCATCCACATTAGGGGGGCAACACGAAATGCGGATCACACGACCCCAAGACAAAAGCCAGCCCTTTGTGTCTTGGTTCGAGTTAATCTGCACAAAATATCATGAAATAATTTCTTCAGAGCACCAAGCGTGTGGTAATACAATTGATATAAACAGTAGGAATATGCTGCAGAGAGAAAAGGTCCAATTTAGACAGGACAATCAAATGGGGGAAAACTCAAACTCAGAAAACTAAAATATAGCAAAGAGATGCTGAGCCCAGAATACAAGATTGGAACTAAGTTAAGTATTCAGTTGCATTGTTGATTTTTCACACCCATTTCAGCAGATCAGATCTGTTTTTAGATCCAACTGAACTAGAAAATCTGAACTGAGGCTAGTTCATCAATTTGTGATAGCAATTGAGCAGGGAATTCCAAGGCACTAACCCAATTGAGAGAGCTGAGATAGCATCATGAGTCACAAGAGTGAAACTTGAACAGTTGATGAATGCTGTCTGAACCAATATAGCCGTTAACTCATACCTAGGCGTTAGTTATTTCAAGGGTTTAGAAACCATCACGGTTCATAAATCAAGAGTACAGGATATTGGTATGGAGTAAGAACAAGACAAAAATGGTCAAATTGCATCCTGAAATTGTAACTAAAAAGTGGCATTACCTGAGTGATCAGAATGTCCTTTACTCACCCTTCTACTCTTAATGTTGATTCATCATGAAAATGAGGTTCAAGTAGTTTATAAATTTTCGTTGATTCCTCGAATTAGTTTGCAGCTGTTAAATCCCCCCTTCCTCCAAGTAACTATTTTATTTTTAGGATATATTACAGTTGTTTTAGCTAAAATATTTAAACTTGTTTAAACAATTGTCTCTGAGCTATTGGCGATCTAATATTAAAAAAATAATTCTGATGTTCTACTGACCATTTTAAATTACAGGCATTAACTTTAGATGAAAACACAAGATTTTTTTTAATGAGCTGTATGTATAAAAGTATCATTAGTGAAAGCTGTGAATAACATAAGTTAGAAGGTAACAAGCATTTAATGTAAAGATTTATACATCTAAAACTGCAATACTGACCTGATTTTAAAAGCTCAATAAAAATATGAAACTATCATTCATTAAGTTTTTTTTAACCATGTATCATTTGTTATTGTATATGTAGTATTTAAATGGGGTTATAGTGCTTCACCTAGTTATACGTGCCTATCAAGGACATATACTTGAAAAGGAAAAAATGCATAGCTATGGGGAAAGAGCAGGGGAATGGGATTACTTGGATAGCTCTTTCAAAGAGCCGGAACAATGGGATGAATGGCCTCCTTCTGTGCTGTAGGATTCTATGATTCTATGTCAATTCAGATATATGCACTTTCTTCCATCTTAGGATAGGTAATATCCACCTTTGGATATAACAGGAATCCCCTATCATTCCAAATCCATTCTGTATGCAAATCACTATGGATGATCTTCAAACTGAATTTAAAATGGGAATCAATTGAATTGGACTGAGTTAGATTAATTCACGGGAACGGTAGCATAGTGGTTATGTTACTGGACTAGTAATCCAGAGGCCGAGACTAATGATCCAGAAACGTGAGTTCAAATCCCACCACGGCAGCAGGGCATTTTAAATTCAGTTAATTAAATAAATCTGGAATACAAAGCTAGTATCAGTAATGGTGACAATGGGCCGAAAATTGATCCCGGGACGCGAGAGTACGCACTGCGTACTCTCGCGTATTCCCACTCCAATTGCCGGTTTTCTGCATGCCCTGCGCATGCGCTGAAAACCGGCAATTGCTCTTCTGAAAAGGGGGCGGGTCCTGGGTGCATCGCGTGCGCGCTACAGGCTGCGCGCACGCTGTGCACTTCATGCTTTGGACGCGCAGGTAAGTAGGGAAGATTTTGGAAATGTAAAAAGGAGGAGTAAGACCCGCTTTTAAGAAGGTAAGTAGTGAATTAAGTATTTTTTTGAATTTTTTTTTACAGGTATATCTTTTTTAGAGACTTTAAAGACAGGTAAGTTTATTTTTATAACTTTTTAAAAGATTTTAAATTTTTTCAAAAATTTTATTTTTTATTTAAAATGGTTAATTTAATTAACTATACTTATTTTATTAATGTGATGGTTTTTAAAAAAAATTTAATTGAAGTTTAGCTGTTATTTTGGGGGGGTGTAAGATTCATAGATTTCACAGCAGGTCTGTGAAACTTATGAATGGAAGATGGTGTGCTGCCATTGGCTCTAACTGAGTCACGTGATCCCACAGCTCGCACGAATTCACTACGCCGCTGGGATACGCAAGCCCAGCACAGCTGATGTCTGGAACATCAAGTTCGTGCGAGCTGGATCTGAAAAAGCACAAGCGAGGTGAGACATCGCGGGGAAGGCTTACCCCCGCGGGAACAGAGCGAGATCAATTTCTGGGCCAATGAAACTATCGGATTGTCGTAAAAACCCATCTGGTTCACTAATGTCCTTTAGGGAAGGAAATCTGCTGTCCTTACCTGGCCTATATGTGACTCCAGACCCAAAGCAATGTGGTTGACTCTTAACTGCCCTCTGAAATAGCCGAGCAAGCCACTCAGTTACATAGATACATAGATACATAGAAGATAGGAGCAGGAGTAAGCCATCCGGCCCTTCGAGCCTGCTCCGCCATTTAATGAGATCATGGCTGATCCTCCAATTCAGTATCCTGTCCCCGCCTTCTCTCCGTAACCCTTAACCCCTTTTGCCTGTAGAAATATATCTAATTCCCTCTTAAATATATTTAATGAGCTGGCGTACACTGCCCTCTGTGGCAATGAGTTCCACAGGTTCACCACCCTCTGAGTGAAGAAATTCCCCCTCATTTCTGTCCTAAATGGTTTAGCCCTTATCCTTAAATTATGTCCTCTAGTTCTGTTCTCACCCGCCAAGGGAAACATTCCTTCTGCATCTAGTCTGTCTAGACCTGTCAGAATTTTATACACTTCTATGAGGTCCCCTCTCAATCTTCTAAACTCCAGTGTGTACATCCCTAAACTACATAGTCTCTCCTCATAGGTCAATCCCGCCATTCCTGGTATCAGCCTGGTGAATCGCCGCTGCACCCCCTCCATGGCAAGAACATCTTTCCTCAGATGAGGCGACCAAAACTGTACACAGTACTCGAGGTGTGGTCTCACCAGTGCCCTGTACAGCTGCAGCAAGGTATCCCTGTTCCTGTATTCCAACCCTTTTGCTATGAAGGCCAGCATACCGTTTGCCTTCTTGACCGCCTGTTGCACCTGCATGCTCGCCTTCAGTGACTGGTGTACAAGAACACCCAGGTCTCTCTGTACTTCCCCCTCTCCCAATTTATTGCCATTTAAATAATAATTTGCCCTCCCGTTCCTGCACCCAAGGTGGATAACTTCGCACTTGTCCACATTATAGTGCATCTGCCATTTATCCGCCCAATCACCCAGTCTGTCCAAATCGCTCTGGAGCTTCCTGGTCTCCTCCTCTGAGCCCACCCCCCCTCCTAGTTTAGTGTCGTCTGCAAATTTGGAAATGCTGCATCCGACTCCCTGATCCAGGTCATTAATGTAAATTGTGAACAGCTGGGGACCCAGGACAGATCCCTGTGGTACCCCACTTGTTACTGCCTGCCATTCAGAAAATGAGCCGTTTATTCCAGCTCTCTGTTTTCTATCTGACAGCCAGTTCTCTATCCACGTCAATACTTTCCCCTTTATCCCATGAGCTTCAATTTTCCATGCTAATCTTTTATGTGGGACCTTATCGAAGGCCTTTTGGAAGTCCAGGTACACCACATCTACTGGCTCTCCCCCATCTATTTTACCAGTTACTCCCTCAAAAAATTCCAATAGATTAGTCAAGCACGATTTACCCTTTGTAAATCCATGTTGACTGTCCTATCCTGTCCCCATTTGCTAAGTGCTCCGCTATTTCATCCTTAATGATGGACTCCAGCATTTTGCCCACAACTGATGTAAGGCTTACAGGTCTGTAATTACCTGCTTTTTCCCTACCCCCCTTTTTGAATAGTGGGGTAACGTTAGCTACCCTCCAATCCATGGGCACTGTTCCCGAGTCTAATGAATTCTGAAAAATCATACTTAGTGCATCCGCTATCTCTAGGGCCACCTCCTTCAGTACCCTAGGATGCATGTTATCAGGCCCTGGGGATTTGTCCGCCTTCAATCCCTTTAGCTTCCTTAACACCATATCCTTAGAGATATTGATTTGCGTCAGTTCCTCCTTTGCCAATGTCCCTATTTTTCCCGATATCCCAGTTGTAACAAATCGCTACGAAAAACAATAAGAATAAAACTGGACGGACCACCCAGCATCAAACTTGGCATCGGCTACGAACATGACAACAGCACACCCAGCCCAGTCGACCCTGAAAAGTCCTCCTCACGAACATCTGGGGACTTGTGCCAAAATTGGCAGAGCTGTCTCACAGACTAGTCAAGCAACAGCCTGACATAGTCATACTTTCTGCCAATGTCCCAGACTCCTCCATCACCGTCCCTGGGTATGTCCTGTCCCACCGGCAGGACAGACCCACCACGGGTGGGGGCACAGTGGTATACAGTCGGGAGGGAGTGGCCCTGGAAGTCCTCAACATTGACTCCGAACCCCATGAAGTCTCATGGCTTCAGGTCAAGCATGGGAAAGGAAACCTCCTGCTGATTACCACCTACCGCCCTCCCTCAGCTGATGAATCAATACTCCTCCATGTTGAAGCACTGAGTGTAGCAAAGGCACAGAATATACTCTGGGTGGGGGACTTCAATGTCCATCACCAAGAGTGGCTTGGTAGCACCACTACTGAACGAGCTGGCCGAGTCCTGAAGGACATTGGTGCCAGACTGGGCCTGTGGCAGGTGGTGTGAGAACCAACAGGAGGGAAAAACCTACTTGACCTCGTCCTCACCAATCTACCTGTCGCAGATGCATTTGTCCATGACAGCATTGGCAGCAGTGACCACCGCACAGTCATTGTGGAGATGAAGTCCCGTCTCCACACTGAGTACACCCTCCATCATGTTGTGTGGTACTACCACCGTGCTAAATGGGATAGATTCAGAACAGATCTAGCAGCTCAAAACTGGGCATCCATGAAGCGCTGTGGGCCATCAGCAGCAGCAGAATTGTATTCCACCACAATCTGTAACCTCATGGCCCGGCATATCCCTCACTCTACCATTACCATCAAGCCAGTGGACCAACCCTGGTTCAATGAGGATTGTAGAAGAGAATGCCAGGCGTACCTAAAAATGAGTTGCCAACCTGGGGAAGCGGCAACACAGGACAACATGCATGCTAAATAGTGGAAGCAGCATCCTATAGACAGAGCTAAGTGATCCCACATTCAACAGATCAGATCAAAATTCTGCAGTTCTGCCACATCCATTAAACAACTAACAGGAGGGAGAGACCCCATGAATATTCCCATCCTCAATGATGGCAGAGCCCAGCACGTGAGTGCAAAGACAAGGCTGAAGCGTTTGCAAACCATCTTCTGCCAGAAGTGCCGAGTGGATGATCCATATCAGCCACCTCCTGAGGTCCCCAACATCACAGAAGCTAGTCTTCAGCCAATTTGATTCACTCCATGTGATATCAAGAAACGGCTGAGCGCCCTGGATACAGCAAAGGCTATGGGCCCCGACAACATCCCAGCTGTTGTGCTGAAGACTTGTGCTCCAGAACGAGCCACGCATCTAGCCAAGCTGTTCCAGTACAGCTACAACACTGGCATCTAACCGACAATGTGGAAAACTGCCCAGCTATGTCCTGTCCACAAAAAGCAGGACAAATCCAATCCATCCAATTACCACCCGATCAGTCTACTCTCAATCATCAGCAAAGTGATGGAAGGTGTTGTCGACAGTGCCATCAAGTGGCACTTACTCACCAATAACCTGTTCACCAATGCTCAGTTTGGGTTCTGCCAGTACCACTGGGCTCCAGACTTTATTACAGCCTTGGTCAAAACATGGACAAAAGAGCTGAATTCCAGAGGTGAGGTGAGAGTGACTGCCCTTAACATCAAGGCAGCATTTGACCGAGTGTGGAATCAAGGAGCCCTAGTAAAACTGAAGTCAATGGGAATCAGAGAGAAAACTCTCCTTTGGCTGGAGTCATACCTAGCAGAAAGGAAGATGGTTGTGGTTGTTGGAGATCAATCATCACAGCCCCTGGACATCGCTGCAGGTGTTCCTCAAGGCAGTGTCCTAGGCCCAACCATCTTCAGCTGCTTCATCAATGAACTTCCCTCCGTCACAAGGTCAGATGTGGGGATGTTCGCTGATGACTGCACAGTGTTCAGTGCCATTCGCAACTCCTCGCATAATGAAGCAGTCCATGCCCGCATGAAGCAAGACCTGGATGACATTCAGGCTTGGGCTGATAAGTGGCAAGTAACTTTCGAGCCACAAAAGTGCCAGGCAATGACTATCTCCAACAAGCGAGAGTCTAATCACCACCCCATGATATACAATGGCATTACCATCGCCGAATCCTCCACCATCAACATCCTGGGGGGTCACCATTGACCAGAAACTTAACTGGACCAGCCACATAAATACTGTGGCAACAAGAGCAGGTCAGAGGCTGGGTATTCTGCAGTGACTCCCCAAAGCCTTTCCACCATCTACAAGGCAAAAATAAGGAGTGTGATGGAATACTCTCCACTTGCCTGGATGAGTGCAGCTCCAACAACACTCAAGAAGCTCGACACCATCCAGGACAAAGCAGCCCGCTTGATTGGCACCCCATCCACCACCTTAAACATTCACTCCCTCCACCACCGGCGTACCGTGGCTGCAGTGTGTACCATCTACAAGATGCACTGCAGCAACTCGTCAAGGCTTCTTCAGCAGCACCTCCCAAACCCGCGACTTCTACCACCTAGAAGGACAAGGGCAGCAGACGCTTGGGAACACCACCACCTCCAAGGTCCCCTCCAGGGCACACACCATCCTGACTTGGAAATATATCGCCGATCCTTCATCGTCGCTGGGTCAAAATCCTGGAACTCCCTACCTAACAGCACTGTGGGAGTACATTCACCACACGGACTGCAGCGGTTCAAGAAGGCGGCTCACCACCACCTTCTCAAGGGCAATTAGGGATGGGCAATAAATGCTGGCCTTGTCAGCGATGCCCACATTCCATGAACAAATTTTAAAAAATCAGTGTTCCCATTTCTGTGATTTAGGGTCAGATGAGCACTATGCTTTGCAGGTTATGATTTTATGCAGAAACACTGTCAATGCATTTAGGGGTATATTCCAGAAGCGCCATGCCATTTTACATGAGAAGCGTTTACAGAAATCCACCTTTTGAGCTTTTACAACATCAGTTGAAAGAAGATAATCCTTTTAATTTATTTTGTGTTTTTTGTCCATCTTGTCTATCTGATTTCCGTACTGGGCAAAAATGAGTTGTGTATTTGAGGCATCCATTTCTCCTTCAGCCTGACTATGGTGATCTGTTCAAATTACCCATTTCCTGGTGGTGATCTTCTGGGATTACATAGCGGCGACATACATTTCCTTAGCAGTTCAGGATAATTATCATCCGAGGAATGTTTCCTTGGCAGTCTGTAGAGACTCGCCAGACCAACCCCTCTCGCACTGTCAATTTTTATTTTATTTTACTCAAGGTTTTAGATCCAATTTCAGAAGGTCTGAATATGAAGTCGGAATGAATATCTAATTTACATACCTAATCAGATTTACGGCATGGGTATATCTATTTAGCTGAAGTTTTGGTCATGATTCAAGAGAAGACTCTATTTGATCCGTAAAAATATTATGATAACTGTACAGCTGTAACTGCATCTTTGATTTTAATCAGCTCCTGCATTTCCTGCTTTCGATGCTGACAGCCTGAAACTGTTTTTTGGAAAATCCTCAGTGAGACAAGACAATTGCTCTGCAAAGGAGATGACAGATTTTAATTCCCTTTGGAAGTGGTGGATCTCTTGTTCTACTTCACTGATGAATTACACGGCTTCAGTACAGTTCATTAAATTGATGGATAGTAACGTCGAAGGTTTGGGCTCCTGAATTTCATTGTGTTCAGCTGGTATTGAAAAAGGCATGCCAATCAGACAATATTGTCTAAGGAGAAATTATATAAGGACCTACCAGATGCTGCCTATCCAGATTATACTGAAATGAGTTTGAAAGTCTTGCAAAACTTCAGCAGATTCTGGTTACAGTATAATTGCACAGTTGCTGTGCCAACCACCTTTTACATTCCCCCCCTCCCAGAACAAACTAGAATTCTGCAAGCTCTCTTTCCCTTTCAGGCACTCTCATCCCAGCAAAGGTACTGAGAAATAAAGTAAAGCACTACCACAAATAACTTAGAATGCTTTGATACATACATGGCAGTAAAAGATTGCCATTCTGGTCCAAGGCAATTGACCAGATCCAATGCAAACAGTATTTCCCTACCTTGTGTGAATGTCATGGTGATTATCACAAAATTAAGTTGATTTTTTAGCTCTGACCACATAATAGAACACAAAGGACATCAGAAATATTACAAAAATAAATAAATATTATTAATGAATATTGCGGAAAAGCCTTCAGATCTGAATTCACAAAATTCAATGGACTAACAAAGCCATGAGGGGGGGACCAGCTTTTATTGGCAATTATGTGACGATACATGATGCGAATGTGCCACAGATTTGAGTGTATTCCACCACAAAATCATTAGGGATGGGATGTGTACTTCCCTACCAGAACAAACTTCAGACACAACTTTAACTGCTAGGGATCCTTTTCATTCGACTAGAAAACAGATCGAAACAGATGAATTGCCCACAATAAACCTATAGTGGTGAGAATGTGGAACTCGCTACCACATGGAATGGTTGAGGCGAATAACATAGATGCATTTAAGGGGAAGCTAGATAAGTAGGCAAGGGAGAAAGGAATATGTTGATAGGGTGAGATGAAGTAAATAGAGTGGGAGGAGGATCATGTGGAGCATAAACACCGGCATAGGTTGGGCCGAATGGCTTTTTTCTGTGCTGTAAATTCTATGTAATTCCAGCATTAAATCAGAACTGGTAAACATTTTTTTCAAATTCATATTTTTTCCCATTCATATTCATCCCTGGCTGCTAACACCAACCATTGTAACATTAGAAAGCGTGAATTGTAAATGAAAACAAGCCCATTCCCTCCATAAACCATGTATTACTTGCCTTAATACTGACTCTTTCAAACTCAGTTAATTGCCTGAGTAAATCCATTGTCTATAGGTAAAATCTCCAAGAAGATAAAGTTTTGTAAAATTTCTTCCCAACTTCCTAAGGCTAATTCAGCCAATGGCCACGGCAGGGGGAGAGCTAAGGGCGAGGGATTGGGGGAGTCGAACAAAGTCAGAGTTGGCCAACTTGAACCCCAGATTTGGCCAAGTGGGTAGATAGTTGCTGAGTTTAAACCATAATTCACTTGTCTGTTGTAAAATTGCAGCTGATTTGTTTTAGGATGAGCCGTAAAGTCAACCAAAGACAAAGGGAGAGCTTTTCCCCCCCCAATACCTCAGAGATTTTGCCCAGTCAGTAGCTGAAAGTCATTGAGGTGGATGAAGGAGTCCTGCGCCCTAGTTACCAGGTCTAAGCCCCAGAACGTTTCCTGTAAACATAGCAAGTCAGTCCCCTTAACATATTGGAATATCTGCTGCAATTTCTTCTCCCTCCTCAGCCCATTCACATAAACTCATACTTTGATGGAGTCATTTCTATACCTTGAGGGACAATGCTTATCAAAATTTCTTCACTACACCCTTTCGCTTTTGGTCTTTTGGCTAATCAGTTCAATGAACACAACAAGAGCAATATTCCGTATTACAGTATCTGACATCGATGTTTACATGACCCAGATGGCAATTGCCCAGTGGCCCACTATCTTCTGATGTTACTTCCTGAAGATTGTAGCACTCAGCATTAAACTTTTATAGCAAGTCAAAATGGATTTTTATCGCATGGAATGTCGGACAAACATTTTTTTTTATTCTGACGTAAAACGATAGTAAATGCTGCAGTTGCTTTCTGATTCCCTGTATTAAGTCTAATTATCCAGTGCCATTGTAAACTATAAATTGGGCACATTGTTGTATTAAAAAGGTTAACTATAATCCAAAATAATAAAATAACCATCAGAAGAAGATCCTGTGCTTTAAGTGATTTTAATATCAGCAAATTTAAATTTGCTTATTCTAATGTTTAAATAATTACATATCATAGGAATTTCCAAGCGTATCTTTTTAAATCGTTTATGATTATAATTTGGACACAACTGTTTGACTATTACGTTAATGCTCATTTATTTTCTTCTGTGGTTACTAACATAACTTTCCCAATCTAACTGATTAATTTACAAGTTGTCTATGCTCCTCAGGATACAGTAATCTCAGGAAAAGATGGCTAGAGTATCAATGTCATGATTTTCGTTGAATTTACAGCCAGCCTTACGTTGGAGTTAATTACAAATAAAACAACAAAGATGTCGTTTATGAAAATTAAGCAGTTTATCTAAGAAAAATGTTTGTGTTCTGCTTCAAGTCTGTTAAGTTGCAATGTTTGTGCAGGTTTAAATATCTTTTATACAGAATAATCAAACAGAAAGAATGTTAATATTTTAATAAGACCTAGAATATTTAGAAATAGAAACATAAGAAATAGGAGCAGGAGTAGGCCATACAGCCCCTCGAGCCTGCTCTGCCATTCAATAAGATCATGGCTGATCTTCAACCTCAACTCCACTTTCCCGCCCATCCCCACATCCCTTGATTCCCTGGAGTCCAAAAATCTATCGATCTCTGTCTTGAACATACTCAAAGACTGAGCATCCACAGCCCTCTGGGGTAAAGAATTCCAAAGATTCACAACCCTCTGAGTGAAGAAATTCCTCCTCATCTCTGTCCTAAATGGCCGACCCCTTATCCTGAGACTGTGACCCCTAGTTCTAGTCTCTCCAGCCAGGGGAAACAGCATCTCAGCATGTCATTCAGCCCATTGAGAAAAATAACTTGCATTTATGTAGTGCCTTTCATTTTCTCAGGATGTTTCAAAACACTTCACTGACAATTAATTACTTTGGAAGCGTAGTCACTGTTGTAATGTAGAAAAGTATGGCAGCTAATTTGTGCATAGCAAGATCCCACAAACAGCAATGGAACAGATGGCCAGATTATCTATTTTTAACAGCGTTGGTTGAGGGATAAATGTTGGCCAAGAATCTGGGGAACTCCTTACTCTTCTTTGAATAGTGCCATTGAGTCTTTCACACCCACCTGAGGAGGCAAACTGGTTTAACATCTCATCCAAAAGATGGCACCTCCAACAGTGCAGCACTCTCTCAGTTCCGCACTGAGGTATCAGACTGGATTATGTACTCATCTCTGGAGTGGGGCTTGAACCCACAGCCTATTGACACAGAGGTGAGAGTGCTACCGATGAACCAAGCCAGCTATGCCATTTTTAGTTAGCCATGTCAAACGTCTCAGTTGTCTTTGGAAGTTGTCTTTGGAAGTGTACACATTTTATGAACCATACCTAGTATTTCTACATAAATGATAAATAAGTATGTGACATATATTTAAGAAAGAAGGGAGAGAGAAAACGGGGAACTATAGACCAGTTAGCCTGACATCAGTAGTAGGGAAAATGCTAGCATCTATTATTAAGGACGTGGTAACAGAGCACTTAGAAAGTAATAATAGGATTGGACAGAGTCAACACAGATTTATGAAAGGGAAATCGTGTTTGACAAATCTGTTAGAGTTTTTTGAGGTTGTAACTAGGAGGATAGATGAGGGGGAACCAGTGGATGTAGTGTATTTGGATTTTCAGAAGGCATTCGATAAGGTGCTACACAAGAGGTTATTAAACAAAATTAGGGCTCATGGGATTGGGGGTTATATACTAGCATGGATTAAGGATTGGTTAACAGACAGAAAACAGAGAGTAGGAATAAACGGGTCATTTTCAGGTTGGCAGGCTGTAACTAGTGGGGTACCTCAAGGATCAGTGGTTGGGCCTCAGCTATTCACAATCAATATCAAAGATTTGGATGAGGGGACCAAATGTAATATAAAGTTTGCTGATGATACAAAGCTAGGTGGGAATGTAAGTTGTGAGGGGGATGCAAAGAGGCTGCAAAGGGATATAGATAGGTTAAGCGAGTGGGCAAGAACATGGCAAATGGAATATAATGTGGAGAAATGTGAAGTTATCCACTTTGGTAGGAAAAATAGAAAAGCAGAGTTTTTTTTAAATGGTGAGAGATTGGGAAATGTTGGTGTTCAGAGGGACCTAGGTGTCCTTGTACACAAATCGCTGAAAATATGCAGGTACAGCAAGCAATTAGGAAAGCAAATGGTATGTTGGCCTTTATTACAAGAGGATTTGAGTATAAGAGTAAAGACGTCTTACTGCAATTATATAGGGCCCTGGTAAGACCACACCTGGAGTATTGTGTACAGTTTTGGTCTCCTTACCTAAGGAAGGATATGCTTGCCATAGAGGGAGTACAACGAAGGTTCACCAGACTGATTCCTGGGATGGGGGGATTGTTCTATGAGGAGAGATTGAGTAGACTAGGCCTATATTCTCTAGAGTTTAGAAGAATGAGAGGTGATCTCATTGAAACATACAAAATTCTTACAGGGCTTGACAGGGTAAATGCAGGGAGCCTAGAACCAGGGGTCACAGTCAGAGAATAAGGGGTCGGCCATTTAGGACTGAGATGAGGAGAAACTTTCCACTCAGAGGGTAGTTAATCTTTGGAATTCTCTACCCCAGAGGGCTGTGGATGCTCAGTCGTTGATTATATTCAAGGCAGAGATTGATAAATTTTTGGATATTAAGGTAATCAAGGGATATGGGGATAGTGCAGTGGAGATGATGCAGAAGATCAGCCATGATCTTATTGAATGGCGGAGCAGGCTCGAAGTGCCGAATGGCCTACTCCTGCTCCTATTTCTTATGTTCTTATATATTTCCAGAATGCATGTAACTAGAAAAAACAAGTTTAAAAATATCATTTGAAGGAAATAGTCAACTTTCTTTGCTAATTGTAAATTTAAAAATGTTCCCATATTTTTGTTAAATATACTATTACATTACAATAGTGACTACACTTCAAAAGTACTTCATTGGCTGTAAAGCACTTTGGGACATCCAGAGGTTGAGAAAGGTGCTATAGAAATGCAAGTCTTTCTTTACTATGTTACTGTAACTTGCCAGGACACATGTAAGAAGTAAAATGAAGTACCTTGGCAAAATATTTCATAATGTAGTAGGTCAAGATGGCCAGACATTTCATTGTATTATAATGGGCCGGATATTCCGATCCCTACGGGTGTGTACGCACTGTGTACCCACCCGTAGGGACATCGGAAACGCCGGTTTCAGGCATGCACTGCGCATGCGCTGGAAACCGGCATTTCCGATCTGTCAAGAAAGCTCTTGACAGATCCTCCGGCTGCCCGGGAGAAGGGCCTCTGCGGGCGGATAGTTCCGCTTTTTGGAGACCTTCTGCCCGCAGAAAACCCTTAGAAATCTTGCGCCTGGTAAGAGTTGAAAAAAAATGAAAAAAAAAATTTCCACTGATTTATCATTTAAAAATACTTTAAAGAAAGGTAAGTTTATTTTTAGCCCTGTTAAAAACTTTAATTATTTCTTTCAAAAATTAAAATTTTTGTTTAAAATAGTTAATTTATGTAAGTTCAAGTCATTTAAAAAATGTGATGTTTTAAAAAAAATTATTTGAAGTTTTACTATGTTTTGGGGGTGATCTCCATTCATATATTTGAGAGGTCTTCCTGTCAAATGTATGAAGGGAGATTCCCTTCTCTGATTGGCTCCCCATGGCCCACGTGATCCCAGGGACGCTGCGCCTCTGGGATACGTGGGCCCTGCACACTGGCAGTTTGGAGAGGCCCAGCAACGGAACTATGCACCTCCCGGGAGCCCTCAGGTAAGGGCGCAGATTTTTCCAGATCGCAGCCCTCCACCCGCGGGAGGCCTGTGAACGGAATATCTGGGCCATTAAATTAATCTGGAGAGACTACTGTGACTCTGCACTGCTAGGAAGGGGTTAACTCCAGCGGGACTTGGAGCCAAAACCTGCTAAATTTACAGAAAAGGTTTGAGACTTGTTTTCAAATTCCTCCATGTTCTCGTCCCTCCCTATCTCTGTAATCTCCTCCAGCCCTATAACCCTCTGAGATATCAACACTCCTCCAATTCTGGCCTCTTGAGCATCCCCAATTTTAATCGCTCCACCACTGGTGGCCGTGCTTTCAGCTGCCAAGGCCCTATGCTCTGGAATTCCCTCCCTAATCCTCTCCACTTCGCTTTCCTCCTTTATGACGCTCCTTAAAACCAATCTCTTTGGCCAAGCTTTTAGTCACCCGTCCTAGTATCTCCTTCTTTGGCTCGGTGTCAATTTTTGTTTGATTACTCTCCTATGAAGCGTCTTGGGGTGTTTTACTACATTAGAGGCGCTATATAATTGCAAGTTGTTGTTGTAATTCTAGTGAGAAAATGGGTCAGTGTTAGCAGTGTTTTTCTTCTATGTGATAGAAAGTGGATGTGAGCTGCTTAAAAACAAAAAATAGGAACAGAATATTTAAGTTGTCTCTGAGTGCTCGAGTGACAAATGGGTCTAATGATTATTGACAAGTAATTTGATTAAACATCAGAGGTAAATTAACTGTGTCTGCAAGTACAACCAGCCAACCACCACACAAAAAATTGGAATTAAATGACAAACTATGGAGCCAATCACTAGTATCTTTAAATCTACAGGGGGTTAGTCATTCACTTCCTGAATGCCATTATGTAGCAAGACCTGGACCACGGCATTACCATCGGCGAATCTCCCACCTGGGGGGTCACCATTGATCAGAAACTTAACTGGACCGGCCACATAAATACGGTGGCTGCAAGAGCAGGTCAGAGGCTGGGTATTCTGCGGTGAGTAACTCACCTCCTGAGTCCTCAAAGCCTTTCCACCATCTACAAGGCACAAGTCAGGAGTGTGATGGAATACTCTCCACTTGCCTGGATGAGTGCAGCTCCAACAACACTCAAGAAGCTCGAAACCATCCAGAACAAAGCAGCTCACTTGATTGGCACCCCATCCATTCACTCCCTCCACCACCGACGCACTGTAGCTGCAGTGTGCACCATCTACAAGATGCACTGCAGCAACTCGCAAGGCTTGTTTGACAGCACCTCCCAAACCCACAACCTCTAACACCTAGAAGGACAAGGGCAGCAGGCACATGGGAACACCACCACCTCCAAGTTCCCCTCCACGTCACACACCATCCAAACTTGGGAATATATCGCCATTCCTTCTTCGTCACTGGGTCAAAATCCTGGAACTCCCTCCCTAACAGCACTGTGGGAGTACCTTCACCACACGGACTGCAGCGGTTCAAGAAGGCGGCTCACCACCACCTTCTCAAGGGCAATTAGGGATGGGCAATAAATGCTGGCCTTGCCAGCGACGCCGACATCCCGTGAATAAATGTAAAAAATGTACTGGGGTAAAATACATTCAAGGTAACTGGTGATCATTGCAAGGCTTATTAAGTGGTATAGAGCTTCATATTTGGGTAGTGTTTGATTTGTATGTAATTAGTTTATACATCTGAAATAATTAATGCACTCTATTAGGAGAGCCTGAATGTATATGTTTGAGAATCTTTATCATGACTCAAATTAACCATTATAACATGACATCAGTTGATGATTAACAAGCTTGAATGCTTCGTTCAACTTCTGTGCCAGATTTGCACTTTAACTGTGTTGGCTTTTAGATGATTTGCAATTTTTATTGCTTTAGAAAAGCAATCCTTCAGTATTTCATAATTCTATATATATTTTGGCTTTGTGTGCTTTCTTTAATCCAGGGACTGGTACCGCCATCTTATTTTGTAATTTGTAACAAAGCTTGTTCTGAACACATTTCAGCTGCTCCTGATACATTTTAATGACAAGGATTGCGTATCTGGGCTCACACCAGATCAGGCATGGGATATTTCTCAAATATAAGCTAGCTAAAGCTGGTAGAGGCAGGTGAGTAACTGCACTGATGTAGGATAGCTGCCAATCAATATTTCACCTCGCCCCACCCCTTCCCAATCGTGGGTTCACTCTTTTTTGGATTTGGGGACAGCCCTTAATATCTGTGCGCTCTTCCTAATTTTTGGATGGTGTCTCTGAATGTAGTGTGTGACCTAGAGAATCATACAGTTGCAACTTCAGCTTTTTCAGATAATCGCTGTGGCCCATTCACTCTAAAGCAGCACTTCCTGATTTAGTCATCTCAGGATGTGAATAAAGTTTGTGAATTGTATCATTGATTCATGAAATGAACTATAATCTACAAATATAACACAGTAGTGCAAATGGTGCAGGAGAACGCATAGAGATTGTGAGAGATGCGGTGAAATAAATGGATATTGAAGTGTTATTTTGATTTGGCTCTTTGGAAATTTGAGCCAACCAGATATGTGACAGATTTTTGTGTTGCGGTCATGATTAAGTGTGACCTGCTATATGCAAGGCTTAAGCTTTAAACCATAGCTTGCAGTGATTCACTAAGCTGGTGAATATAGCAGCATCTTTGATATGTTTCAATTCGTAAAAGAATTTTCAGCTGGGTGATATTCAACAATGGCTTTGTGGCAAGCACTGAACTATGGTTTGCCAATGGCATTATGGTACTGAGTGGTCTCAATTTGCTTGGTTCTTCAAAGTTCAGAAAATCTAAGGGGGTAATTTTAACCTAATTCGCCAGGTGGGAAACTCATGGGATCGGGTGGAATGCTGACTTCAATGGAGAGTAAATTCAGGCGGGGTGTAAAACCAGCATTTGCAAAAATCAAAGTCTACCTTGCGAGTTCAACCCTGCTGTTAGCCACTATTTCGGGTCATAAATTTCAGCTCATAAATTTTCTAAAATGTTTGCAATTGTTTGTCAGCTGTCGCTCAGTGGGTAGCACACTCACTTCTGAGTCAGAAGGTTGTGGGTTCAAGTCCCACTCCAGGGACTTGAGCACATAAAGCTAGGTTGACACTCCAGTGTAGTGCTGAGGGAGTGCTGCACTGTCGGAGGTGCCGTCTTTCGGATGAGACGTTAAACCAAGGCCCCGTCTGCTCTCTTAGGTGGACGTAAAATATCCCATGGCACTATTCCGCAGAAGAGTAGGGGAGTTATCCCCAGTGTCCTGGTCAATATTTATCCCTCAACCAACATAACAAAAACAGGTTATCTGGTCATTATCACATTGCTGTTTGTGGGAGCTTGCTGTGCGCAAATTGGCTGCCGCGTTTCCCACATTACAACAGTGACTATATTTCAAAAGTACTTCATTGGCTGTAAAGCGCTTTGAGACGTCCGGTGGTCGTGAAAGGCGCTATATAAATGCAAGTCTTTTTTTATTGAATAAAATGCATTTGATTTTTATTCTCTCTCTCTCTCTTTCTTTCTCTCTCTCTCATAACCTTTGTGATGCTACGAACAGATGTCCTAAAAACAAGTCTGTTGAATTTGTATGCCACTGGAACTATAAAATCTGTGCATTCTGGCTGTCCTTATTTCAAAAAATGTAATGACTTTATGTCAACTAGAGCCATTTGCATTTTAATGAGAAATATTTTTGCTACTTTAGTGTTTCCACACACCATCAAAATTACACATGACATGATAGTAGATGTGCTGTACACACGCTCTAAATTAGGCAGCCATTAAATGTCATTTATTCTTTATGATCAGTGTAGTTAATTACTGGGGCTACATCACTTGTGCCAAAGATCAATAATCACTTCAGTGCTATACTTAATATGTATATGAACACTACATTTGTATAAGAAGCTGGAAGCTGCTGGTTTCTGTATTTAATTTTGCTTAGCCTTTCCAGTCTAAAACTGCAATTTTAGCTCAAGATGTGGTGAGGTGATCTGTTCAACACATCTGCAAAAAACCTGGTGAGGCTGACATTTTGAGATATTTAATCTGCCATCTTTTATGAGATCCAACTGAAACATAAATCTAATTTGGTTGATACTATTTGCAGATGAGCAGTGTACTGAGATCTATTAAGCAAATACTTGGCTCCTAGCACTGTAGCACACTTCTTAAGTGGCATTTTTATGTTGTATAATTTAGTGTGCCATAAACATTGGAAAGTATTTGTATATCTGCAGCGATCATGGTTAAATATAACTATTACATGGCAGGTAAAAAACATACTACAGCCAATGTGTCTTTTTTTTGTTTTTAATTAGTTGAATAAATTAACTGTTTAAAAAAATTTTTTTTTTTGCATCTAAAGGAGAATATTGCAGTGGTGAAAAGGTCATTAATGCAAAGTGCTCCTCTCCACCAAGCTATTGAAAATAACTGATTTACATAGCTGGTAATTACAGACAAAGGACTCTAGTTGGCAGGTATGCTTAATAACTATGTTTCATGAAAGTTACTGTCCCATTAAGCTTTCTTTTAATGAAATCTGAAATTATTTCGGACCACAAAGGATCCAGAAATATGAAAGAGTAGAGTACACAATACAGAACGATCACACTGAAGCTCTTACTTGTATGGTCATGCTGTGTCGTCCATTATAATGGAGTCTGTTTCCAACACGTGGCATGCCACTTTAATTCTGAATCTGGAAATGACTTTGTGTAATGTGCTATTTTTGCAATTTTTCAGTGAAGTATCTGAAAGTATTTGTACCTGATTCAAATGTGCCAAAGTAATGTCTTTTACTAAAATTGCCACTCACTGGATTGATGTACAGAGCGACCTAAAGGTTCAACTAATCAGTGCGTAAAAAGCCATTTACAAAAAAAAGGACCAATAATATTCTGGGTTTTATAAGTAGAGCCATAGAGTACAAAAATAATGAGGTAATGATAAATTTGTACAAGGCGATAGTTAGCCCACAGTTACAGTACTGAGTGCAGTCCGAGAAGCTCCATGTAGAAAGGACACAGAGAGTGTACAGCAGAGATTCACCAGGATGATAAAATAAAGAACTTGAATTTATATAGGACTTTTCATGACTTCAAGACATCCGAAAGCCCTTTGCGGCCAATTAACTACTTTTGAAATGTTGTAATGTAGGGAAACACGGCAGCCAACTTGCACACAAGGTCCCACAGACAGCGATGAGATAAATTACCATGTAATTTGCTGTAGTTGTGTTGGTTAAATGATAAATATTGGCTAGGACACTGGTAGAACCCCCATGCTCTTCAACTAGTGCATGGGATCTTTTGCATACACTGGTTTAATGCCTCATGCGAAAGGCGGCACCTCTGATACTACAGTACTCCTTCAGTACCACACGGAAGTGTTAGCCTAGATTGTGTGTTCAAATCTCTGGAAGGGGGCTTGAACCAATGGCCTTCTAATTCAGCGACACGAGTGCTTCACAAAGCCATGGTTAACGCCTTGGTGCATAGCTATAGTTATGACATGTTAATGAGAAACTATGGTTATGAGGAGAGATTGAAGATACTGGATCTATTCCCAGTGAAGCAGAAAAGGCCAAGAGGAGAGTTAGGCAAGATTATAAAATTCTGAAGGGTTTTGCTAGAGTGAATAGGGAAAGCTTATGGGGGAGAAATTCATTATTGCCCAGGAATGGGCACTATCTTCTGAAAGGCGCTAATGAATCTCGCTGCATGCAAAATTCAGTGTCATCATTCAAAGGATGGGAGCGCTAAGTCAAGCACTAATGACCTAGCTCAGTGGCGTTAGACTCAAAGGGGGAAAAATTCAGCTGCTTGCGCCTCCCGTTAGCGCCTTAAGAGGGCGCTAATGGGGCGTAAAGCAGCTAACGCCCGGGCGCAGCGCCGCCCACGCCTCCCGAAAAATTTAGTGGGAGGTTAGCGGCGGCGGCAGCCGGTAGCGCCCTGTGGCGCTGCGCCGCCGGCGACGACGTCATCGCCGTGCGCAGCACCCCGCTCGCGCCCCGGCCGTGATCTTCAGTCGCGCCCCCTGATTTACCGCCAGACGCTATGTCCGACGGGTTCAGGGAGGCGTACGTGCGGCCGGGGCGGCGATATTTAAAGCGGAGGTGGCAGGCGGCCATTTTTGTTGCTGGCCGCCTGCCAGCACCTGCCCCCGGCCCCCGTGAAGCCCCCCCACCGTGAAGTGCCGGCTGCGCTCCAAGAGCCCGGCACTTCTCTTGAGTGCCGGGCTCTTTTGCCGGCACTCCCGATCCCTGGGGGCCCAGCTGGGCCCCGGTTCGCGCTGCGCAGGGTCCCTCCCCTTTAAGAAGGGGAGGAAGGCCTGCAATACCGCGGCGCGACGTGCCGCAGCGCGTGGCGCTGCGGCACGTAGCGCCAGGATATTCACTCGCAGCGCCCCAAGAGGGATGCGGGCTGCTTCCAGTTGCGCCCCGCTTCCCTCTTGGGGCGCAACCACTGAAGTTCCGGCGCGGGGCCGCTAATTTTTTCGGGGCGCTAAAAGTCGCGCCCCGGCGAGGTTAGCGCCCCAAATGGGACGCGACTCAATTTTTACCCCAAAGTGCTAAGCAATTTCAGGTGCAGTCTAATCGCTAGTCATCAATGCCACAGGCTCTTTCCAGTTCTTAAAGGGGAGGTTCAATCATGCTGCAGAACCTCATTCTCAGCATTGCTGGCTCTGGTGCTGTCTCAGCAAGCATCAGAAGGCCAACGAGAAGGAACGGACCATTGAAGGAGGTGTCATTATGGCAGATCAATGCCCCAGGGAGAGAGCTCGCAGATTCTGCGACCAGGCATTGGAGGCATTGGTCTTCGCTGTGGAGACGGAGGGCGGTGCTGTACCTGGCAAGTGGCAGGAGGTCCTCGCCACAAGTCTTCCGCGCCATGTGGAGGAGGTAGCCCAGCAGATCTTGGGCAGCACTGTGGTCCCCAGGACCCACACACAGAGCAGGAAGAAATTTAACAACCTCAGTTCTGTGGTCAGGGTGAGTCAATGCTTCAACAAATGCTACATACCACCGTCTGAACCTCAGTCTGCACACACTGCCCAAAGCACCACACCCCCAGCACTCACCCACCAACAATCTCCACCTACCAACACTCACATCTCACACCAAGCACACAATGCCAGCTATTCAACTATAGCAGGCACATCTCCCAAACACATTGCTCCACACTCACTCACACACTTTCCTTTCTCTTGCAGGCCAAGGTCGCTCATAACAGGAGGGAGCAGGAGTGCACAGGCGGGGGACAATCTGACACCCAACCACTGTCTGAGCTGGAGGAAAGAGTGCTGCAAATCATTGGGCGCCAGGTGGTGGGCGCCATGACCATCAGTGACGTTGACCCCCTTGGGGACAACAATGGTATGTTCATCCCTACTCCTTCTCACATCCCACTTCCCCCTCACCCCACAAGCCATTCCCACTTTCCAGCTAATCACGTTGTATGCATGCCTTTCACCCTTCCTGCCCCCCTCCCCTCACCTTAACCCGACTCTTGTGCCTTCATGCTTTCAGATAATGAGCAAGCAGCTGAGCCTGAGGGTACCATAGAGAGCGAGGCGGGGGAAGAGGAGGAGGAAGAACACACCGCGTCACTGCATATCTCACCCGCAGGCACCAGCTCAGATACTGGCACTATGCGTTCTTTAGAGGCTAGTATAGTAGCGGGATCTGCACAGGGTGATGCACCGGGGACGAGCGGGCTGCAGCAAGGCCAGGGGGGAAAGGGTAGCTCAGAGACCAGCTCCCTGGAGGGCGAGTTCTGCTGCACAGGACTCAGATGAGGACCTTGATGGGGAGGCCTTTGGAAGAAGGGTGATGGGCAAGCACACGGAGATGGTAGGTGCAATGGCAAGGTTGCCCGAGAGCCTCTCGGCAATGGTAAGGAACGTGGAGGAGTCCGTCTTCAACATTGCACCATGCTCTGCGCACACCATGGAGTCCATCATCTCCAGTCTGCAAAGGATGGTGGACTCCCAGAGAGACCACCATCACAGCAGGCCAGCAATCTGTGCTCCAGCAGATTGCTAGGGATGCTGAGGTGCTGCCCCGGGGGAGTGGCAGTGGGTCAGTGGAGCAGGAAGCTGCTGTCCTCTCTCAGGATGACAGCATTCCTGCTCCCACCACTGGCATTCCACCATTGCCCATGTCTCTGCCTGTCATCCAGCCAACCCAGACTGCTGCCGCCCATGCTGAGGTGGTGCAGTCTACAGCCGGGCCTTCCAGGCCCAGAGCTGGTCGAGGGCGTCGTGCAAGGCCATCTGAAGTCTCCTGCACGGACACTCAGCAGCCTTCCACCAGCCATGCTGCAGCCACTGGGCCAACACTTCGTAGGAGCACTAGAGTGGGCAAAGGCACTGTAATGAGGGGCGGTAAGGGATTGCACAAGGGTGAATAGCTAATATTGTTGTTGTAAATATGTGTTCACTGATTATTGATAAATTTATTAATTGGCTTTGGATGATTTGTGGTGTCTCTCATTTCAGCTTTGTGCTGTGATATGGCCTGCGACAGGGATGGAATGATGGGGATGTGGTGAGCAACGGGGATCTGGGGTTTAATTTATTGGACCCGCAATCTGATGAGGCTGCCTCCTCCCTCACTCCTGTTCCTCCTCCTCCTCCTGCTCCTCGTCTTCCTCTTCCTCCTCGTCCTCCTCCTCATCCTCCTCATCCTCCTCCTCTCTCTTCCTGCTCTTGAGGTGGTCCCGCAATCCCTGGTGCCGAGGGCTGGGCCCTCATGATGGTCAAGTTGTGGAGCATGCAGCAGACCACCACGAAATGGGACACCCGCTCCGGCGAGTACTGGAGGGCTCCTCCCGAGCGGTCAAGGCAGCGGAACCATTGCTTGAGCACCCTGATGGTCTGCTTGATGATGTTCCTGGTGGTAGCTTGGCCCTCATTATATGAGTGCTGGGCAGGAGTGCTGGGGTTGCGGAGGGGAGTCATTAGCCACGTGGAGAGCGGATAATCCTCGTCTCCAACCAGCCAGCTGCGAGCTTGATGTGGCGGCTGGAAGAGTGCTGGCACACCGGTCTGACGCAGGATGAAGGCAGGACGAACATGCATGTGGCTTTGCCAGGTTGGCGGGCTTCCCCATGGTGCAGGGCGGCATTGACTGCACCCACGTGGCTTTGCGTGCATTCACATGGAGGATTCGCTGTCTGTGGTCGCACACCAACTGCACATTAAGTGAGTGGTAGCCTTTGTGGTTATGGAAGACCTCGGGATTGTTATGCGGTGCCCGCAAAGCCACGTGGGTGCAGTCAATGGTGCCCTGCACCATGGGGAAGCCCACTATCTTGGCAAAGCCACATGCACGTTCGTCCTGCTTCTCTCTGGTGATGGGGAAGGAAATGTACTCCCTTCTCCTACTGTAGAGAGCCTCAGTGACCTCCTGGATGCAGCGATGGATGGTGAACTGCAAGATGTTCGCTATATCTCCTGTTGCAGACTGGAAGGAACCGCTGGTGAAGAAATTGAGGGTGACGGTGACCTTGACTGCCAGTGAGAGAGCCGTGGTCGACCTGATCTGAGGCTCGAGGTCTGGTTGCAGGAGGTGGCAGAGTTCGGTGACCACATCCTTGCTGAAGCGGAGCCTTCTAAGGCACTGCCCCTCGCTTAATGGGAGGTAGGAGAAGTGCTCTCGAAATACCCTCAGAGCGTAAGGCCTCCTGTTGAGAGCCCGGATGGCCCTCCTCCTCCCTCTGGCCACATCTTGCAATCTTTATCGCTGCCTCCGCTCCCTCCGCAGTAGATCCTGGAGGGCGAGGTCGACTGCCAGTACAGCCCCCATTAATGTAACAATGTGCAGCACTTTGAAATTTTGTCAGAATAAATGTAACAAATTTTTAGTAGCCACAACACTCCTGATACTAAAGAACCTTTAAATGACTGAATTAAACTCTTGCACAATCGCAAACTGACAAGGAAGCAGTGAAACAGCACTAACCTGACAGCCGCGACTGATCCCTTTAAATAGCGTCCCTGGAGCCGCCATGGGGGCGATAATAAATTTGACAGATCGGGCACTGAGTGAGTGTTGCACAATCACTGACGTCACAATTTGCCTGGCACTAAAGCCCCAGCCGCTAACTGTTTGCGGCGGCGCTAAGGGGCAACTGGATTTGGCGTACGCCGCTGGATTCGCCGCGCCCCAGCACTACTTCATTAACGCCCCCACCAAGCGCTAACGGGAGGTGCTAACCAACCAAATTTCTCCCCCTATTTCCTCAAGTTGGGAAGTTAGTAACAGGGGTCGTCAATTTGAGTGTGTCTAGGGCACATTTCTTTATACAGAATTATTGGAATACTTTATCACAGGGAAAAGTTAATATCGAGACCATTGCATCTTCTAAGGAAAAAGTGGATAAATATTTGAAACGGGGGAAGATACACAGCTGTTGAGAGCTAGCATGGCAATGGAGCAAAGAGCCAGCATAAACTCGGTGCTGTAAACCTCTCTGGTTCTAAATTCTCTGACTGGATTCTTCAACTGCGGTCTCTGCACTAATGCATGTAGAGTGTACTTGGTCAGTCTGCACAGTCGCTGCCCATTTTATATATTCATGTGAAATGATATCCAAGTCAATGTAGAAAGTAAACAGAGTTCAGCTGAGATTGGTATCACTTTTTTAAAAAGAAGCTGTAAAGGGTAACGATAAGAAGTGATTTTAAGAAGAGTAGGACTTCTATAAAGTTATACAAGGCCATGTCCCATTGCCAGCAAGTACCATTTCATTTAGAGAGTCCTGACAGGTCACATTATGTGGTTCCTTCTGAATACTTTAGTAAGATACAGATGCACTAATATTGTTTAATTGTCCCTGAGATTGCATAAACAGACATTTATTGGTAGCAGATCCTAATTTTGGAATCTCTCAGCTTTCCTGATGAATTTGACTGTGTGGTTCAGCGGTGATGGAGGAAAACAAAGTAGTTTTGCAATGGATCCGTCAGTCTACTGTATTACCTTCTGAATTATCCCCACCTCAAGTCTAGACTAATAGGAACAGGAGTAGGCCATTCGGCCCCTCAAGCCTGTTCCGCCATTCAATTAGATCATAGCTGATCTGTATCTTAACTCCATTTGCCCGCCTTGGTTCAATAATCCCTCAATACCCTTGCTTAACAAAAATCTATCAATAATTTTTGAAATTTTCAATTGACCCAGCCTCAACAACTTTTTAGGGGGAGAGCGTTGTATATTTCCACTACCCTTTATGTGAAGAAGTGCTTCCTGATTTCACCCCTGAACAGCCTAGGTCTAACATTAAGGTTACGCCCCCTTGTTTTGGACTCCCCCACCAGAGGAAATGATTGGAGGGTAGGTTCCTTAAATACTGGCACCATCTTACAGAGGTCAGACTATGAATGGTAAATCACATAGAAGTGTTGGTCTGCTAGGGTCTTGATGTATAAAATCTCTGTACTGCTATGTGTAATGCTTCCGAGATATGCTAAAAGTGATTAAATAATAAATGATGACCGATAATGAATTGTAACTAGTTAAAATTCCAGTATCATGGTTTTGTCATTTGTTTTTACGTGTCTCAAAGGAACTGCTAACTGCGGCCAGCCCAAAGTTGCATTTAGTTCAAGGGTTAATGCAACATTGATCAAATGCTGAACAGTTGCCACTGGAGAAATGCTTGATTTAAAAAATTGCTACATGGAGCGTCTACACGACTCCGTGATGTGAGGTGGTCCCTAAAATACTGCTGGCAATGGTGACTCATATCAGTTTATCACTATGCAGCCTCTTTAGAGGTAGTTTGTACTTCTGCAAAATGGCACTTAAAACAATTGGAGATAATAATTCAGCAGAACTAATTAAGCACAATGAATTGTATTCACGCTTCAGCAAATAGAAATGCCAGCATCCTGCAGCAATTTTCTAGCATTAATCCAGGCTTAGTGATTATAAGATGTTTAACATTCAATGACCATTTTTATTTTACTAAACCGGAGAATAGAATCTATTAGTGTTGACGCAATATCCATATTCCTCAGTTAATGCTTTGTTTCTCTATAAAAATTACGATATAAATTGTCAAATATATTTTGAAGATGCGTAGTGTATATATAGCACCAGATAATTCTTGCTTCACTGATATTTGATCATTTAGAAAATACACAAATTATTGCCATATCTTTAGAACAGTATTTAGCAATCCCAAACTGTGGATAATATGCTTCACATTGCGCCTTTATCATTGGAAGACTTACCCACTAGGCTTTGGAGAGGGTGCAGAGTGGATTTACTAGAATGATGTTCTGCCATTCAATTAGATCACGGCTGGTCTGTATCTTAACTCCATCTACCTGCCTTGGTTCCATAACCCTAATAAATCTATTGATCTCAGTTTTGCAATTTTCACTTGGCCTAGCCTCAACAGCTTGTTGGGGGAGAGAGTTCCAGATTTCCACTACCCTTTGTGTGAAGAAGTGCTTCCTGACATCACCCCTGAACAGCCTAGCTCTAATTCTAAGGTTATGCTCTTTTGTTCTGGACTCCCCCCACCAGAGGAAATAGTTTCCCTCTATCCATCCTATCAAATCCTTTAAACATCCTGATCGCCCCTCTGATACCGATAGATCTTGGTGCTCTGATCTAGGATTTATCCACCGATGAGGGAACAGGCCCTTTGAACCCTCTCGGTCCACAAAATTCAAAAGGACAATTCTGGGCACAGAAAATAAGCACAAATAGGTTGAGTTGCTGAGATTCATGGGCTGGTTTATCAGGGTTCTGAGGGAAAGGAAGTGCAGTTTGGACACCCCAATAATGGCGATGCTCTACTGATATTGGGGCAGAATAGATGGAGCTGTTGCCTGCATTTAACAGAGCTCTAGCTGACCTGTGAATGCTTCATGCTGATGCTGTATAGTCGAAATGGAAAGTGATCCATTCCCCAGTGCCAACACACTGATGAGCATTGATGAGCACAGTATTCACAAAAGGAAGTAAAATGCGCATAGGTCTCATCTGTGTGCAGTTTTTTATGGGCTGTGAAGTTAGATTGCTATTTAATGCGATGGTATAATTTAGAGCGTATGCTGTTTGGCGAATGTAGAAACTGCAGGTGCTGGGCTTTAAAAGTTGGAACCAAATACACTGCGTTTTGCCTAATTTCTAAAAGCAAGGAGAAAGCCTCCAGAGAATTCAGTCCAAATTTGTACACAGCTCACAGGCAAACCTAATACATTATAAATATAAGCAAAAGCATCTGTTCTCGATTAACATCAGATGTTCAGGAGTAGGAGTTTGTGGGATTACAATGGCCTATAGTTTTCTTTCTGACCAATTTCTGTTGCTTATTAATTAATATACACGCAACCTTGCAACAAAAATGTTTGCAGCTTGTTACTGTGAAATTGTTTCTCAGTAGGACTTTGCCACATTTACAAAGCACATGTGATAGATATATTATATGCATACACATACAGTGCTGAAATATATTGGGGTGCATGAGAATATCATCCAGAGTCTTGTTAAATGTTATGTTTCATACCTATGGAGGAATGTTTGTAGAGAATACAAATAAATGTACAGTATAAACTTCATTGCAAAGAAGTATATGAGTTGAATGATGACTTCAATTAAGATCAAGCAGTTAGGTCAGAATAATTATGGCTTTTTCTGTTACGTTCTAGAGGGAAAAATTAATTATAGCCCAGGATTGGGCGCTAACTTTTGAAAAGTTAGAGATTTAGCGCCAGGCGCTAATGATTCAGAGTGCACACTAAATTAAGTGTTAGCGCTCAAAGCAGCTAAGCAATTTCAGGTGCAGTCTAATCGCTAGTCATCATTGCCACAGGCTCTTTCCAGTTCTTAAAGGGGAGGTTCAATCATGCTGCAGAACCTCATTCTCAGCATTGCTGGCTCTGGTGCTGTCTCAGCAAGCATCGGAAGGCCGAGGAGAAGGAACCGCACCACTGGAGGAGGTGTCATTATGGCAGATCAATGGCCCAGGGAGAGAGCTCGCAGATTCTGCGACCAGGCATTGGAGGCGTTGGTCTTCGCTGTGGAGAGATGGAGGGCGGTGCTCTGCCCGGCAAGTGGCAGGAGGCCCTCACCACAAGTCTTCCGCGCCATGTGGAGGGAGGTTGCCCAGCAGGTCTCGGGCAGCACTGTGGTCCCCAGGACCCACACACAGTGCAGGAAGAAACTTAACAACCTCACTCGGGTGGTCAGGGTGAGTCAATGCATCAACAAATGCTTCATAATACCATCTGAACCTCAGTCTGCACACACTGCCCAAAGCACCACGCCCCCGGCACTCACCCACCAACAATCTCCACCTACCAACACTCACACCCACATCTCACACCTTGCACACAATGACAGCTATTCAACTGTGGCAGGCACATCTCCCAATCACATTGCTCCACACTCACTCACAAACTTTCCTCTCTCTTGCAGGCCAAGGTCGCTCACAACAGGAGGGAGCAGAAGCGCACAGGCGGGGGACAACCCGACACCCAACCACTGTCTGAGCTGGAGGAAAGAGTGCTGCAAATCATTGGGCGCCAGATGGTGGGTGCTGTGGCCATTGGCGACGTTGACCCCCTTGGGGACAACAACGGTATGTTCATCCCTACTCCTTCTCACATCCCACTTCCCCCTCACCCCTCAAGCCTTTCCCACTTTCCAGCTAATCACGCTGTATGCATGCCTTTCACCCTTCCTGCCCCCCTCCCCTCACCTTAACCCGACTCTTGTGTCTTTATGCGTTCAGATAATGAGCAAGCAGCTGAGCAGCCTCTCCCTGAGTGTACTATAGAGAGTGAGGCGGAAGACGAGGAGGACGAAGAACACACCGCATCACTGCATGTCTCATCTGCAGCCACTAGCTCAGATACTGGCACTACGCATTCTTAAGAGGCTAGTATAGTAGCGGGATCTTCACAGGGTGATGCACCGGGGATGAACGGGCTGCCTTTGGACCTCGATGGGGTTACCTTTAAAAGAAGGGTGATGGGCAAGCACACGGAGATGATAGGTGCAATGGCAAGGGTGCCCGAGAGCCTCCTGGCAATGGTAAGGAGCATGTAACATAGAATAGAAACATAGAATCTAGGAGCAGGAGTAGGCCATTCGGCCCGTTGAGCCTGCTCCACCATTCAATACGATCATGGCTGATCATCCAAGTCCAGTACCCTATCCCTGCTTTAATCCCCACAGTACACATATCCCACCCTACCCCCGTAACCCCACGTATTTAATTCCCCCTAACAGATCCCATCCTATCCCCATAACCCCACATATTTAATCCCCCCCTAACACTAAGGGTCAATATATCATAGCCAAATCAACCTAACCCGCACATTTTTGGACTGTGGGAGGAAACCGGAGCACCCGGAGAAAACCCACGCAGACACGGGGAGAATGTGCAAATCTGCCTCCAACATTGCCCAGAGCTCTACGCACACCATGGAGCCCATCATTTGCAGTCTGCAAAGGATGGTGGACTCCCAGAGAGACCGTGGCAACCCAGGCCTCATGCCGTGTGTGATGGGCAATGTTGCAGCTTCCATTTCAGCACAGGAGGAAGCCACGCTGTGAAAGAATAAGCCATATAACCTATGCTTACCCATGGTTCTTTTATTGCCTCTATACTCTCTGAGTCCTTGACCCAACAGCGACAGTTAGATTTAAAAAAAGAAGTAACAGAGGAGATTCATCAAATTGATCAGAGGATAAGGGAGACAAATAGGCAGAAAAAATTGACAAACAAAGCATGGCAACCCCTAGCAGAGAATGGGTACAGGAAAAGAAGTTTGAGCAAAAACCTGGTTTAAGACCTAAGTGGAAAAAACCTGTTCAAATACGTTCTATTATTAATGAAAGAACACTTAAAATACATATTAATCAGTCGAATGGCAAGCATATTCTTAAAACTGTCTCCATAGACAATCTCAAAAGATGTCCTGCGGGATACCGAAATGGAGGAACAATACAAGGTGTAGTCGTACACTGTCTTCCAAGACCCAGCTCGGAGCACGACACAGGAAATGGATGCGATCGAACTACTGACGATGGTCAGCCAGACGGTGTCGCCGACTCCTCCACACGATGCTTGGCAACGCCTCAGGAATTGGATTCGCAAAAAGCCACAACCAAAACAAGTAAAAACCAACAAGTTACTTCAGCGAAGGAGGAAAACACTGTGGATGGAGAAGGAATCAACTGAGCTTCTGGCAAGGTCTTTACGAAAACACGAATCTGTCCTCACGCTGGATCAATGGAACAACGTGTCAAGCTTCAGCCAGCTTCAAATGACGTCTCCTTGACTCATATGAATAACTTACCTCTACGGAACGTACATCTGTCAATTGGACATTCTAATTACATATTGTTTTGCTAATTGCATGACAATGTACCTATCATTCTTTTAACTTGTGCTCAATTTCAAATAAGGCAAAACATTGTCCTGGGATGACTTAAAGGAATTTTCATGCAGCACATGATTGGGCTCTTGTGAATCTCGTGAAATTAATGTACTATTGCAACCTTATTTGTAACATTGACCAAACTCTGCCCTGATGCTCGAGCTTATTTTTTGGTCAAGAGGGGTGTGTGAAGGAATAAGCCATATAACCTATTCAGAAAAATACACTATCTTATGAAAGAATTCTGGCCTTATTAAAACATGACAAACTGGGTTTGGAAATTTAGAAACCTAACTATGAAATAGCTATGAAAGGATTCTGGCTATTGAGATAAGACAGTTGTTGACCCTGAATAAATAACCTTATTGAAGGCTCTGACAGGTTGAACTTTTGGAAACGAAACAATGGTTCACCCTGGATAAGGTGTTCTAATTTACACTTCGTAAAGAAGCACATAAGATAAGGAACATCTGCCCTCGTATAGATGACATAAAGTAAGGAACACTTGCCGTCACACCATTTTTATATGGTAAACTTAGAACACCTAGAGATGAGACACGAGTCTGGCTGAGGTGGCAGTAAGAGTTGCAGAGGTCGGCAGAAAAATGACTAGAGATAATTAGCTTGCATCAGCAGAAAACCTTAAAGGAAATACCACTGGAAAGAGGTATAAATATTGAACTCTCAAATGGGATAACAGACTCACTTTAATCGGGCAAAGCGATTCACGGCTTCAGAGGCGGCTCTGTAGTCTCCAACTCTTTGAACCTTGGGGATCAAAGGTATTTGATATTGGTGGATATCCTGCCTGTATAAGAACTTTAAGAACTGTAATACTGTCGTGAAGTTAAGATTTAAAAGTAAGATTCTCTGATAATAAGATCGTAAGTTTTCTCTTTTTGGAACTGTTAATGTTGCGATTGACTCACCAACTGTAAATTGCATGTCGGTTCTTTAATAAATCTATATATTTAGAATTGTCTCACATAAGACTTCTGTATCAAAAACTCGCAAACTCAATTTCTGTATACTCTTTGGTGAGGAGTGGCAGAATTCTGGGGGAGTTTTCCGGACCCTCATAATATCCGGAACGTTGCAGTCTAGCTAAACTTATTAAAAGTGCTATCTGGAGGACGGTAACATTCTCGGGTTGTTCCTTTCCTTTAGGGAGAGATAGTCTGGACCTTTAGACCCAATTAAGCATCTTTAGGATTCGGCTACATCAAACTTTAGTTGAAAGTGAACGTCTGAGAAATACGCCTGATCTGGGGTAGCCCTAAAGGGGCTAGAACTAGTAAATATCCCTTCAACGCAATGTATTAGTGCTGAATTGCAGTCTATGCTTGGTGTCATCGATTCTCAGACTGTTCTCATGCAGTCTCAGCTTGATGCCACACAAGCTCTGACTGCTGCCATCATGGCCGGGTCTACCACTATCGACCGGGGCTTTCACGGTGTCGCAGCAGGCTCAGTGCACCAACAGATTGCTAGTGATGCTGAGGTGCTGCCCTGGGGGAGTGGCAGTGGGTCAGTGGAGCAGGAAGCTGCTGTCCTCTCTCAGGATGACAGCATTCCTGTTCCCACCACTGCCACTCTGCCATTGCCCTTGTCTCTGCCTGTCACCCAACCAGCCCAGACTGCTGCCACCCATGCTAAGGTGGTACAGTCTACAGCTGGGCCTTCCAGGCCCAGAGCTGGTCGAGGACATCCTGCAAGGCCATCTGAAGTCTCCCGCACGGACACTCAGCAGCCTTCCAGCAGCCGTGCTGCAGCCACTGGGCCATCACTTCATAGGAGCACTAGAGTAGGCAAAGGCACAGTAACGAGAGGCACTAAGGGATTGCACAAGGGTGAATAGCTAATATTGTTGTTGTAAATATGTGTTCACTGATTATTGATAAATGTATTAATTGGCATTGAATGATTTTATGGTGTCTCTCATTTCAGCTTTGTGTTGTGATATGGCCTGCGACAGAGTTGGAATGATGGGGCTGTGGTGAGCAACGGGGATCTGGGGTTTAATTTATTGCAACGGCAGTCTGATGAGGCGGTCACGGACCGCACTTCCAGAAGGCCGATTGAGTGGATGCCTCCTCCTTCGCTCCTGTTCCTCCTCCTCCTCACCTTCCTCTTCCTCCTCGTCCTCCTCCTCGTCTCCCTCTTCCTCCTCCTGAGGTGGTCCCGCAATCCCTGGTGGCAAGAGTTAGGCCCTCATGATGGCCAGGTTGTGGAGCATGCAGACCACAACAAAATGGGACACCCGCTCAGCCAAGTACTGGAGGCAGCTGAACCGTTGCTTGAGCGCCCGATGGTCTGCTGGTGGCGGTATGGCTCTCATTATATGAGTGCTGAGCAAGAGTGTTGGGGTTACGGAGGGGAGTCATGAGCCAGGTGGACAGCGGATAGCCCTCATCTCCGACCAGCCAGCCACGAGCTTGATGTGGTGGCTGGAAGAGTGCTGGCACACCGGTCTGGCACAGGATGAAGGCATTGTGGCTGCTGCCAGGAAAGTGGGCATTCACGTTGAGGATTCGCTGTCTGTGATCGCACACCAACTGCACATTAAATGAGTGTAGCCTTTGCTGTTACGGAAGATCTCAGGATTGTTATGCGGTGCCCGCAAAGCCACGTGGATGCAGTCAGTGGCGCCCTGCACCATGGGGAAGCCCGCTATCCTGGCAAAGCCACATGCAGTTTCGTCCTGCTTCTCTCTGGTGATGGGGAAGGAAATGTAGTTCCTTCTCCTACTGTACAGAGCTTCTGTGATCTGCCAGATGCAGCGATGAATGGCGAACTGCGAGGCGTTAGCTATATCTCTTGTTGCAGACTGGAAGGATCTGCTGGCGAAGAAATTGAGGGCGATGGTGACCTTGACTGCCACCGAGAGAGCCGTGGTCGCCCTGATCTGAAGCTCGAGGTCTGGTTGCAGGAGGTGGCAGCGTTTGGTGACCTCCTCCTTGCTGAAGCGGAGCATTCTAATGCACTGCTCCTCGCTTAATTGGAGGTAGGAGAAGAGCTCTCGGAATTCGCTCGGAGGTTAAGACCTCCTGTTGAGAGCGCTGATGGCCCTCCTCCTCCCTCTAGCCACATGTTCCAATCTTTCTCGCTGCCTCCGCTCCCTCCACAGTAGATCCTGGAGGGCGAGGTCGACTGCCAGTACAGCCCCCATTAATATAACCAAGTGTAGCACTTTAATATCTTGTCAGAATAATTGTCACTAATTTTGAGTAGCCACAACACTCCTGACAGTGAAAAACCTTTAAATGACTCAATTAAACTCTTGCACAATCTCAAACTGACAAGGAAACAGTGAAACAGCACTAATCTGACAGCTGCGACTGATCCCTTTAAACAGCGCCCCTGGAGCCGCAATCTGCCTGCTTGACGCTTCCTGTCCTTGTTGTTGTCGGGGCGAGGCACTAAGTCAGGGGGCGATAATCAATTTGGCAGATCGGGTGCTCAGTGAGCGTTGCACACTCCCTGACGTCACGATCTGCCTGGCGCTAATGCCCCAGGCGCTAACTGTTAGTGGCGGCACTAAGGAGTGACTGGATTTGGCGTGCAGCGCTGGATTGGCCTCGCCCCGTTAGCACCCCCGCCAGCTGCTAATGGGAGACGCTAACCAACTGAATTTCTCCCCCCTAATCTTTTCACATTTGCTTAATAAGACAATTGAGGTAGTTGCAATTTAATAGTTTTTAAGTGAGGTATTAATGGGGGTCATTTTCAGCTTCACTGCCTGGGCAATATCCTGGCACAGCGGGTCACCTGAAGCTCCTGCGATTGTAGAACCACCTGATTTTCATCACATTGATTTGAATGGGATGAATATCGGGTCGGAACTACAACGGGCAGGCGATCTGCTCTGCCAGGTTACTGCCCAGGTGGCGAAGTTGAAAATTATCCCGAATTGCTCAAAAGGCCAGACAAACTTTAAAAAAAATAAGAAGAAATTATAATTTTAAGTTTTGGAGATGTTTGCATTGAATTCATCCACAAAACTGAAGCCTACAGACAAACGGGAGATAGCGACGAGAGGTTGGTTTGTATTTGTGAACCTGAATCTAATCCAACACAAACAAGCAGTACACGACTCTCCCTAGAATCACAGAATCCCCACAGTGCAGATAGAGGCCATTTCGGCCCATCGAGCCTGCACCGACACATATCCCACCCTATCCCCGTAACCCCACGTATTTAATCCCCCTAACACTAAGGGTCAATTTATCATAGCCAAATCAACCTAACCCGCACATCTTTGGACTGTGGGAGGAAACCGGAGCACCCGGAGGAAACCCACGCAGACACGGGGAGAATGTGCAAACTTCACACAGACAGTCACCCGGGGCCGGATTCGAACCCGGGTCCCTGGCGCTGTGAGGCAACAGTGCTAACCACTATGCCACCGTGTTGCCCACAAATTCCGTTAAAGACTGATACAATCCTCAAATAGATTGCCAAGGAATGTGAATGCACACTCTTATTGGACAAGTAGTGGAATCTATAAACCCCTTACCGCATTCCAGATACAAAATATATTTGTATACTCAGACTGGAAAACAGTGATCGACAGAGTTAAGTACTCATCCATTAGATCACAAAGTAGAATTTTTTTTAAGGTTAATTTGTATTACTTCAAGTTTATAATTTGTTGGGTTTTTTTTAGAGAACACAGCGTCCGTTTCTACATGTACGCTGACGACACCCAGCTCTACCTCACCACCACTTCTCTCGACCCCTTCACAGTCTCTAAATTGTCAGACTGCTTGTCCGACATCCAGTTCTGGATGAGCAGAAATTTTCTCGAATTAAATATTGGGAAAACCGAAGCCATTGTTTTCGGTCCCCGCCACAAACTCCGTTCCTTAGCCAATGACTCCAGCCCTCTCCCGAGCATCTGTCTGAGGCTGAACCACACTGTTCGCAACCTTGGTGTCATATTTGACCCTGAAATGAGCTTCCGACCACACATCCGCGGCATAACTAAGACCGCCTACTTCCACCTCCGTAACATTGCCCGTCTCCGCCCTTGCCTCAGCTCATCCGCTGCTGAAACCCTCATCCATGCCTTTGTTACCTCTAGACTTGACTATTCCAATGAACTCCTGGCTGGCCTCCCACGTTCTACTCTACGTAAACTTGAGGTCATCCAAAACCCGGCTGCCCGTGTCCTAACTCGCACCAAGTCCCGTTCACCCATCACCCCTGTGCTCGCTGACCAACACTGGCTCCCGGTTAAGTAACAATTTAAAAATTCTCATCTTTGTTTTCAAATCCCTCCATGGCCTCGCCCCTTCCCTGTCTCTGTAATCTCCTCCAGCCCCACAACCCTCCGAGATATCTGCGCTCCTCTAATTCTGCCCTTTTGAGCATCCCTGATTATAATCGCTCAACCTTTGGTGGCTGTGCTTTCAGTTGCCTAGGTCCTTAGCTCTGGAATTCCCTCCCTATACCTCTCCACCTCGCTACCTCTCTTTCCTCCTTTAAGACGTTCCTTAAAACCTACTTCTTTGACCAAGCTTTTGGTCATCTGCCCTAATTTCTCCTTATGTGGCTCGGTGTCAAATTTTTGTCTTATAATGGGCTGGATATTCCGATCCCTACGGGTGTGTACGCACTGTGTACCCACCTGTAGGGACATCGGAAATGCTGGTTTCAGGCATGCACTGCGCATGCGCTGGAAACCGGCATTTCCGATCTGTCAAGGAAGCTCTTGACAGATCCTCAGCTGCCCGGGAGAAGGGCCTCTGCGGGCGGATAGTTCCGCTTTTTGGAGACCCTCCACCCGCAGAAAACACTTACAATTCTTGCGCCTGGTAAAAGCCACTGATTTATCATTTAAAAATACTTTAAAAAAAGGTAAGTTTATTTTTAGCCCTGTAAAAAACTTTAATTATTTTTTCAAAATTTAAAGTTTTGTTTAAAATAGTTAATTTAGTGGACTTTCAAGTCATTTTAAAAATGTGATTAAAAAAAAAAAATTATTTAAAGTTTTACTATGTTTTGGGGGTGTTCTCCATTCATATATTTGACAGGTCTTCCTGTCAAATGTATGAAGGGAGATTTCCTTCTTTGATTGGCTCCCCATGGCCCATGTGATCCCAGGGACGCTGCGAACTACCTGCGCCTCTGGGATACATGGGCCCTGCACACTTGGAGTTTGGTGAGGCCCAGCATCGGAACTGTGCGCCTCCCGGGAGCCCTCAGGTAAGGGCACAGATTTTTCCAGATTGCAGTCCTCTGCACGCGGGAGGCCTGCGATCGGAATATCTGGGCCAATACTCCTGTGAAGCGCCTTGGGACGTTTTACTACGTTAAAGGCGCTATATAAATGCAAGTTTTTGTTGTTGTTGTTTTGAGAAATCACATATCTATAAAGAATGTCATTGTAATCCAATGGCATTCCCTGTTTTTTTGCGGGGGGGTGGAATTTTTTTTAAAAAAACCTTCACCCATTTCAGAAAAATAATGTAGGAATCACCCAAACTGTTTTTTTTTATTTTAAAGTAAGCAACAGCTTTTGGAATATAATGAGGAACTGGACTCGTATTTCTGGGTAGCACTTTGGGAATTACAATTTTTTTTTCATGCAATCAAGTCCTTCGTCTTGGGTTATAAAAATTTAAGTTTAAATTGGGTGAAGCATAGGAAATAGCTACTTGAGGCTGACATTTACTATGCAATCAGTTGAAACTCTTCAAGATTGTTGTATTGCTGAACAGATTCCCTGTGTGACTGGGAATAACGTTAGTGCATTCACTTACATTCAGTTTTCAGGAAAGATATTCCACTGAAACGTCAATTGTCTCGTGTTTTCTCGATGGATGCTGCCTGATCTGCAGAGTATCTCCTGCGTTTTGGTTACATTATAGTTACATTTCTAGGCAGTTTGGATAATCCTCAGCAGATTGTTTGGTTTTTTTTCTTTGATTTTTTTCAGAGACAAGTGCATTACAGTTTGTAAATCTGTGTCTTAAATTATATGTTGTTAAATTGTAGCCTTCTATAACCGGGGACATCAGGAGAATACTCAAGTATTTATATAAGCCATGCTATTCAAATATGCGAATCTTCCATTTGCTACATTGAAATATGCTTTATTGTGTTAATATAAGATCATAGCCCGGAATTTACTCGATACATATACCACATATGTATGATTGCACAATATACCAGCTAATATTCAATGCTTGTGGTTATTGAAGTTATATTAAAAAGGAATCATGCATTCTAGGATGTGAAATTAGGTCATGTGCGGTGGAACAGTAGGGGGTCCTCTGCTCCAGCAAGAAAGAAATGCTAAAATACAGAATAATTGTATCTGTCTCTCCAGCTGTCGAGGGATCCATCATACTTTGCAAGTACGCATACATTTAAAGAGATTGCAAAACCACAAGAACATACTGATGTGAGCAGGCTGATAAACGATGAGGTCTAAAGTGGAGTCTTCTGTCTGATGTGAGGTTATACCCAAAATCCATTGCTCCTTTTCATTCATACCCTAAAAACATGGGGGGTTTTTTAAATCGTTTTAGGACTTATTAAGTTTTTTTCTAAATAATTCTTTTTTTCCTTGTGCTTCTGTGAAGTGCCATGGGATATTTTCTACATTAAAGGTGCCATATAAATGCAAGTTGTTGACGACGACATTGAAAGCGACCACGACCACCTTGTATGTACCCACATATTTGTCTCTGCCTAACATGTGGTTGGCGTGGTGTATATGGACTTCCAAAAGGCGTTTCATAAAGTGCCACATAATAGGCTCGCCAGCAAAGTTGAAGCCCATGGAATAAAAGGGACCGTGGCAGCATGGATACGAAATTGGCTAAGTGACAGGAAACAGAGAGTAGTGGTGAACGTTTGTTTTTTGGACTGGAGGAAGGTACACAGTAGTGTTCCCCAGGGATCGATACTAGGACTACTGCTTTTCTTGATATATATTAATGACTTGGACGTGGGTGTACAGGGCACAATTTCAAAATGTGCAGATGACACAAAACTTGGAAGTATAGTGAAAAGTGAGGAGGATAGTGATAGACTTCAAGAAGACATAGACAGACTGGTGGAATGGGCGGACACGTGGCAGATGAAATTTAACGCAGAAAAGTGCAAAGTGATACATTTTGGTAGGAAGAATGAGGAAAGGCAAAATAAACTAAAGGGTACAATTCCAAAGTGGGTGCATGAACAGAGAGACCTAGGGGTATATGTGCACAAATCATTGAAGGTGGAAGGGCCGGTTGAGAAAGCGGTTAAAAAAGCATTCAGGATCCTGGGCTTCATAAATAGAGGCATAGAGTACAAAAGCAAGGAAGTTATGGTGAACTTTTATAAAACACTAGTTTGGTCTCAACTGGAGTATTGGGCTGCATTTTCTCAATGGAGACGTGTTGAAGGCGGGACTGCTGCTTGCCTGGTTTCAGTCCCGCCTCCATCAGCCTCTGGCCAACGAGCGGGATCTTCCCGATTGACCTTGTTAAGCCCGCCCAGCGGGCTCAGCAGGCCAATTAGGTGGAAGTCAGTGACAGAGCACGTCAATGTATGACGTGTCATCTGTCAAGATTTTTTGAAAGAAGAAATGTCATCGTTTGACAGCTCTGTGAAGCTGTCAAACACTGACATTCTGTGTAGTTTGATGAGCCCTTGTGTTCAGGACTCATCAAACCTTTCTACTTTGTAGAAATCAGATGACTGTTGGATCGGAGGATCCAACAGCTAGTCTGCGATCTCTACAATGGAGATGTCGGGGACTACGGCTCCACAGCGGCTGAAGGCTGTCGGCAGAAACAAAGGTAAGTTAACATTTTCTAACACTTTACACTCACCTCACATACTTACCACTCCACACTTGCACCCATCACTCACCACTACATCGCACTTTCAGACCCCTCCGACCCCCGCAGACCTCCTACTCGGGTCCTCCACCCTGGCGGGGTTCCCCGAGGTCGGGAAGCCCCCACTTCGGAACAAAAAATGGGGATAATTAACAGGCAGTTAATAGGCTTTAATCCCTTTCCCGCCTCGAGGAGACGGGACCCAGGGCAGGACGGCTTTCCGCCTCCTGGCAAGAGGGCACGGAGGCGGGTTGGGGGCGTGTTTGCCACCCGCCCCCAAATTCTGCAACTTTCCCGGCAGTCCCGCGTCGATACCCGCCTCCTCGGGGCTGAGAAAATCCACCCCATTGTATTCAATTCTGGGCACTGCACTTTAGGAAGGATGTGAAGGCCTTAGAGAGCGTGCAGAAAAGATTTGCAAGAATGGTTCCAGGGATGAGGGACGTCAGTTATGTGGATAGACGAGAGAAGCTGGGGTTGTCTCCTTAGAGCAGAGAAGATTGAAAGGAGATTTGATAGAGGTGTTCAAAATCATTAGGGGGTCTAGACAGAGTAGATAGAGAGAAACTGTTCCCATTGGCAGAAGAGTCGAGAACCAGAGGACACAGATTTAGGGTGATTGGCAAAAGAACTAAAGGCGACATGAGGAAAAACTTTTTTCCGCAGCAAGTGGTTAGGATCTGGAATGCACTGCCTGAAAGGGTGGTGGAGGCAGATTCAATCGTGGCTTTCAAAAGGGAATTGGATGAGTACCTGAAGGAAAAAAATTTGCAGGACTACGGGGAAAGGACGGGGGAGTGGGACTAGCTGAAGTGCTCTTGCAGAGAGCGGCACGGGCTCGACAGGCCGAATGGCCTCCTTCTTTGCTGTAAACATTCTATGATTGTATGATTCTAACTGCTGCTTGGCACATTTTGCACTACTGCTGGTCACTAACAGATTTACACAGTGAAGCAAATGCTCCTTACTATGAACTAATTTTTTCTGCAGTTACTGCCAGCAGTGAGACGAGAGCTGATAGCCTGCCTGAACAATAAATGATGGCTGGGTTACAACAAAGGAAACTTCTTTGTTGCAACTCCCCTATCCCCATAACGGTTGAACTCTAAACCAGAAAATAGTTCTGCCTCATGGTCAACATTGGGCCGGCTTTTCCGACCCCCACGGGTGTGTACGAGATGTGTAGGCGCTGAAACCTGGCACTTGCAGTCTGTCAAGAATCCTCTTGACAGATCATCTGCATCCCCGGGAAAAGTGCCTCTGCGGGGGGAAGAGTTGCACTTTTTGCACAACTTCCACCCGTTGAATGACTGTCAAATTCTTACGCCTGGTAAAGGCCGCCTTAAGGCCTGCTTTTACCAGCATGAGAGTTTAAAATAACATAAAAATAAAATTTTTTCAATCATTTAAACATTAAAAAAACCTGTGCAATAAGGTAAGGTTATTTTTAGCCCCTTTAAAACATTTAAATTTATTTTTCAAAAAAATTAAATTTTTGTTTAAAATATTTAATTAAATGGCATTTTAATTAATTTTATATATGTAATGGTTTTGCTTTATTTATTTCAGTGTGTTGGTGCATTTTTGCAGTCATCCCCATTCACACTTTTGACAGTTCTGTGCGTACGGAAATGTCAAAAGTATGAAGGGGGATTCCCTTCTTCCATTGGTTCGCCTGGCCCACGTGATCCCAGGGGCGCTTGCGGGTCGCATGCGCCCCTGGGATACCTGGGCCTCTGCGCATTTCGAAGAGGAGAGGCCCAGGATCGCAAGCCTCGGGATCTACGGAACCAGCAGGTAAAGGCGTAGATTTTTTTCCGATTGGAGGCAACTGCCCGCAGGAAGCCTCCGATCGGAAATTCAGGGCCAATATCACCAGGTGCAAATCAATTTAAAAAACTACCTTAGCAGTGACTGTATATCTAGGCTATCGAGTTTATCTTCTTCAATAAATTTGTGTTCTGAAATCAAACATGGGGGCCTGGAGCTCCCGCTCGATTTACACTGGTTTTTTCGTCGCGATTCCCCGATATTGCCGTAACCGGCGCAAAAGATTGCGGAACTTTAAGCGCAAATTGCGTTCAGCGCAACTTCTGCTTCCGCGATCTTTTGCGCTCATTTTAAAAATATCGCACGAGAAGCAGACCCGCCCCCCCCCCAAAAACTGGCCAGACCCCCAGGGTGAATTAATCACCTTTGGGAGTTTCCGTTAATTGCGCTCGTTTGCGGGTGCTCGAGGAGGCTCCAAAGATTCAAGCTGGATCTTTTGGGCGTGAGGACACTAACAGGTTTTGAAAGGTTTTGAATGATTTTTTTTTTAATTACTAAGGAACTGACTACTGTACCACAATTTAACTAGAAAATAGTTCGGGATTTTTTTTGAAGTCATTTTCAGTCATTTAAAATCTGTTTACTCACAGGCGGTGGATTGACACTGATTTAAAATGCTTATTTTTTGTGATAAACCTATTTTCGGCTGTATTATTCAAACTTTATACCAAGCTATCACTCTTAAATATATCAAGGAATATCTATTAATGCAAATTTTTAAAAGAATTACGTTTTAAAACGCTGCCCGATTGCGCTGGTTTATGGCAGAGTTTGAGTTCAGTGATATGCAAATGAGTTTGAGCGGAAACGCTGGGGGAGAAACAACACTTTTCAAAACGGGTGCAATTTTGGGTGCCGATTGTGCCCAAAGTGGAAACTCTACCCCATGATCTACAGCACTCATTTATCATTAAATGTAAGAAATCCGATTGCTCATTAATTACTTGCTGGTCACCGTTTGTGTCTTGCCATCCTCTATGGGTACATATCATTTACCGTTCATTTCTCCGCTTCCTTTCAGCCAAATCATTGCTCATTAATCTCCTTCCTCGCTCCTTCCATGACTTTAGACAGAGTGTCAAATGGACAGATACATAATTCCACTGGCTTTTAGACTCTTATATGGATCTAGTAAAAGCTTATTATTCATTTGCAGGTAGACTGGATCCATGATGTTGTAATGTGTAGCAGCATCATTTGTTATATTAATGCTATTCCAGATACTTGTGCTATAATTGATAGATTGGAAATGGGCAATTCAGAATTGCAGAGCTAATCTTATCAAGGCTCTTCAGAAAGGAGAAAACCAGATTCCCTCAGTTAGTGTAGTCATTGCCACAGGTGAAGGGTAATGATCCATGGCTTGAATTACACTCTCATTGGAGACAGTTCTCACCCATGCTCTGCATATGACCATCCAAAATACTGTAACTCAGATTGCAAAGCTGTGACTAGTCAAAAGTAGGCCACAAACTCTGCTTATAGTAACATGTTACCACCGATGGTTGCGAATAGTCCTGAAGCCTTGCAATTTATTTATCTCCTGACTGTTCTGTTCACACTGCTCCTCTCCATCCTGCTGGTCTAAAACAGGCAGGTGCTGAATCTTTGACTCATTGAAGTCTGGTTTCCATGGAAATAGACTTATTGACACAGGGAGATTATTCCCATCATGAAGTTCCATTAATTTTGGGGTTGGGGAAACCCTAAATTGTATTATCAAATATCTGCTCCAACCATTAGTTTTAACGGGCAACATGAAGATCAGATCCATGATATGTTGCATGTTATTCATGGATTTAAGATAATTCACAAGCCAATGAATTCAGGATCTGCAGAGCTCAACCTGAACAGTTTTTCTATTTTGCCCCATCCCCACAGGATTTCAGTTATTTTCTCCATTAGTCAGGTTCCTTCACCATTCCAATGATGAGCATGCAAACAGAATACCTGCTTGCCGACACTCTGAGCTGGTTATTCTGAATGTGATGTGGGTTCACTTTCTGGAGAGCACCTTTTGCCTCTGCTCAGCATCTCCCGACCCAGCCCAGCTACAATGAGAAACTCATCCTGAAGTCATTTAAAGTAGCTTACCCGTTTCTCAGTCCAAAAGAAGATCAGAGGGTCTGAACGCTCTGCCAGAGATAATATGGCTACCCTTTACTGACACAACTAACTATTTACTGACTATGCTAACTGGAGAATTCAAAAGGTCTTTTGATTTGTTTCTTGTGCTCATCAAGCTGAGGGCTGTCAGTGATTGAGAGTGGATCACTTCCCATTTCAGTGGAACATCATATATAGTGCAGCCAGCTGCTGAGTCAAGCTCCCTCTGCTCTGCCCAACAGCTTGCCTTGGCCCCAATTTCAGACAAGCACCCCTTACTTGCACCTATGTGACATTTTCTCCATTTCTGACACCAGCCACATTGTGGCCTCTCTTAAATGACATTGGAAATTAGTGTTGACTTGGGGACAGTTTTGTGGTCATAGGCTTCAATTGAAACTGCTTAAATTCATTGCACATAGAACTCTGACAACCAGCAGACAGAGGAGGCTTCCATCTCATTGGTTCGGGCTGAATTCAAAGGCAAGGCCAGTTTCTAACCCACTGCACCATTGCCTCTCCAACCCCACCTCCGATTCGATTTAACAGAGCTCTTTGGAAGAGCTGAGCTATTGGCCCAGAAATTGATCTCGCTCTGTTCCGGCGGGGGTAAGGCTTCCCCGCGATCTCTCACTCCGCGTTGGCTTTTTCAGATCCAGCTCGCACGAACTTGATGTTCCAGACATCAGCTGAGCAGTGCTTGCGTATCCCACCGGCGTAGTGAATTCGTGCGAGCTGTGGGATCACGTGACTCAGTTAGAGCCAATGGCAGCACACCATCTTCCATTCATAAGTTTCACATACGTGCTGTGAAATCTATGAATCTTACACCCCCCCAAAATAACAGCTAAACCTCAATTAAATTTTAAAAAAAACCATCACATTAATAAAATAAGTATAGTTAAATAAATTAACCATTTTAAATAAAAAATTAAATTTTTGAAAAAATTTAAAATCTTTTAAAACGTTATAAAAATAAACTTACCTGTCTTTAAAGTCTCTAAAAAAGATATACCTGTTAAAAAAAATTCAAAAAAATACTTAATTCACTACTTACCTTGTTAAAAGTGGGTCTTACTCCTCCTTTTTCCATTTCTAAAATCTTCCGTACTTACCTGTGCGTCCAAAGCACGAAGTGCACAGCGTGCGCGCAGCCTGTAGCGCGCACGCGATGCACCGAGGAACCGCCCCCTTTTCAAAAGACCAAGTGCCGGTTTTCAGCGCATGCGCAGGGCATGCAGAAAACCGGCAATTGGAGAGAGAATACGCGAGAGTACGCAGTGCGTACTCTCGCGTCGCGGGATGAATTTTTGGCCCATTAAATATCTTTGAGATATCAAGTGGCGAAGCAGTTAAGATGCTTTCTTCACACACAGTTGTGGTTTGTGTGCTTTAGAGATCGCAGGATCTTGAGAATGTTTCGACAGTATCAATGATAAATGCTGCAGGATTACTTGTATAGAATTAAAATGCATATGACACTGTTTAGGAAGAATGAATTTATTTACAGCAGATACTTCCTAACCATTTATGTGCTGCAGACTGCTATTTGTTGCAGAAATAAAAGGCTGCTATCCACAGCACTAGTGAATGGTAAGAGTGTTTCTGTGTCAGCTAAGCTTTTCTTCTTTCACCTGGCTTTGTGAAATACTCATACTCTTGCAAGAAACACTGGCACGCAGCACATAAATGATTTAGTATGAAAAACGAAGTAGTCAAAACAAACTGAGGGTTCAATAGGATTCAGCTACACAGTTGATTCTGCTATCACGTCGGTACTATTTTTGGAGTAGCGCGAGTGCTGAGTGATACAATTGCTCATATTGCTCTCTAATCACGGTTCCATATATCCATTTAATACAAGCAAATAATACGCAGCTCTGCTTACTGGGACTCCAACTGCCTGTGAAATATAAGAGCTGATCGGATGGTCAGTTCTTTTCTACAATCAATGAACCACCTGAATTCTTTTTTAAACCATGTTAATCGCTAAGCATTCACCTTCAGGCCGGGGGTTGCAATTACAGCAACACTGTTCAAATGCAAGTTCAGTAGTTGTAAATGTGTTCTGCACTGGTGTGATGTGTTTGGACAGATGTGAGATGTGCAGTATAACTTGCAGCAATGGCTATTGCCAGAGTTCAGCCAGGATGCCGAGGGGGAATCCCATGTGATGGTAAGACCTTTCTCTTGAGGAGCAAGAGAAGCAGGATTTGCCCCGGCCTCTTGGTTTTTGAGGTACGCAAAAGAAAGGTACTCGAAAATTATTTACAAAGTGGGGGAAGGGGTAATGATAATTGTGCATGTTGGAGGTCAGGTTATAATGTGTGAACTGCAGCTCATGCTAACACGTCTGAATCGACTGTTTATTACTATCCAGTAAATGCATTGTAAAAACATAAGAAATATGATTCTCATGTGGATGCTCAATCGTTGAGTCTATTCAAGGCTGAGATCAATAGATTTCTGGACTCCAGAGGAATCAAGGGAGATGGAGATTGCGCGGGAAAGTGGAGTTGAGGTCGGAGATATTGAATGGCGGAGCAGGCTCGAGGGGCCGTATGGCCCACTGCTGCTCCTATTTCCTATGTTCTTATAAGAAGTGCCATGCAGTCTTGTGCCAACAAAGCTACAATCTGGTTGACACACAAGTACAAAGTCATGATTTATAATACAAGAATCAACCGGATTTGTTCAAACGGATATTTACACTGGAACCCAGATGGTACACCGAGAAAAGACAGATTATAAATACTTAGAACTGCAAAATTATTCTTTTTCATTATTTTTGATATTAAGTTATTCATTTAAAAAAGTATGTCAATCAATTGATATACAGATAATACATTAGGAGTTTTTTATTTAATTATATGTTGCAGTTTTATACATTCTGCGGAATGTTTCAAGCACACTTTATGAAAAGATGTCTCCAAGGAACTGTGAAGATTGCTTTTGGATCAAAAATATCATTTGAATACCATATGGAACATGGATCAAAACCGAGACATATTTGATCCAAGTTTCTAATTTGAGTTTAATGCATTAAAACAGAGATTGAAGTTTTAAATACAATTTTAGTGTGAAAGAAGCACCAGTCCTGATATTATAAAATACATGCTCCTATCACCAAATCAATCTATCATTGTGGTGGAATCCTGCAATAACTACTAATGTTAAAGCATGGTATTGTGTGTCAGCTTCAAAACCAAGTTACAAATATTAGCTAATTTTGAAGCTGTGGTTATATTGAGTTACAGTCTGGGACAGATGGCTGTTGAATATAAAGCGCAACCCAAGACTCCTGTTATATTGCAGACTGCTAATGCCAGCAGAAAGTCCTCTGAATGCTTGCTTACAAATATGCAAAGTCCTTGGCTGCTAAATGTTTCATGTCCTGAGCGTGATGTAAGTGTCTGCTTCCTTCAAACATTAACAAAGACTCTGCAGTAAGTTTCTAAAGCGCTGAGTTGGTGCAATGGACCAATTGAACACTTTGGGCCAGAATTTGCCGTAGCAGGGCATGTAATGGTGTCTGCCGGTAGTTAGACTTGCCCCTGCACCCTTCAGCGCAAAACATTTTTGCCCACAAAGTTGCTGAAAGTGCGAGCTGATAATGGCGAAGTGAGGGCAACCGGGCATCTGGGAAACCAAGTGAACAGGGCAACAGGGGCGTGGGACTTAATTGGACAGTTCCTTTAAAGAGCCAGCAACAGGCACGACGAGACATAAGAACATAAGAAATAGGAGCAGGAGTAGGCCATTCGGCCCTTCAAGCCTGCTCCGCCATTCAATGAGATCATGGCTGATCTTCTGCCTCAACTCCATTCACCGGCCCTATCGCCATATCCCTTGATAGAAACATAGAAGATAGGAGTAGGAGTAGGCCATTCGGCCCCTCGAGCCTGCTCCGCCATTTAATGAGATCATCGCTGTTCATCCAAATTCAGTATCCTGTCCCTGCTTTCTCTCCATATCCCTTGATCCCTTTAGCCTTACTAGTCAGAAATCTATCGACTTCTGTTTTGAATATACCCAATGACTGAGCCTCCACAGCCCTCTGGGGTAGAGAATTCCAAAGATTCACCACCCTCTGTGTGAAGAAATTTCTTCTCATCTCAGTCCTGAATGGCCTTCCCTTTATCCTGAGGCTGTGGCCCCTGGTTCTGGACTCCCCAGCCAAGGGAAACATTCCCCCAGCATCCACCCTATCAAGCCCTGTAATAATTTTGTATGCTTCAGTGAGATCCCCTCTCATTCTTCTGAATTCAAGAGAATACAGGCCTAGTTTACTCAATCTCTTCTCATACGACAGTCCCGCCATCCCAGGAATCAATCTCGTGAACCTTTGTTGCATTCCCTCTATGGCAAGTATATCCTTCCTTAGGTAAGGAGACCAAAATTGTACACAGTACTCCAGGTGTGGTCTCACCAAGGCCCTATATAATTGGAGTAAGACTTCTTTACTCCTGTACTCAAATCCTCTTGTAATAAAGGCCAGCATACCATTTGCCTTCCTAATGGCTTGCTGCACCTGCACATTCACTTTCAGTGACTCAGGTACAATGACACCCAGGTACCTTTGAGCATCTGCATTCCCCAATCTTTCACCATTGAGGAAATACTCTGCCTTTTTGTTTTTTCTACCAAAGTGGATAACTTCACATTTATCCACATTATATTCCATCTGCCATGTTCTCGCCCACTCACTGAGCCTGTCGAGATCCCCTTGAAGCCTCTTCACATCCTCTTCACAACTGACACTGCCACCTAGCTTTGTATCATCAGCAAATTTGGAAATGTTACAATTAGTCCCCTCATCCAAATCATTGATATAGATTGTGAATAGCTGGGGCCCAAGCACCGATCTTTGCGGTACCCCACTAGACACAGCCTGCCATCCTGAAAAAGACCCGTTTATCCCTACTCTTTGTTTTCTGTCTGTTAACCAATTCTCAATCCATGCTAGTATATTACCCCCAATTCCACGTGCCCTAATTTTGTTCACCAACCTCTTGTGTGGGGCCTTATCGCGGACCTTGTGTGAGACAAATGGCTTCCTTCTGTGCTGTAGGATTCTATGGGAAGCCGGCTCTAACCTGCCAACGTCCGGGTTTTATTGAGGCGGGACAAGGGGCGGGCAGCCAGCCCGCTCCCAGGAGGTGGGTTGGCATTTTAAATATGTTAATGAAGCTGGAAACCTGGGATTTAACCTGCTTTGCCAGTTTTACCGTGGCCGGCCGGGTTTCCCGGGCCTCGGGAAACCCGACAGCTGCAACGAGGCGAGGACAGCCTTGGGGAGCAATCCTCCTGGGCCAGGAGGAGCAGGAGTATTTCCTCCTGGCTCCCCCACCATCGGACCCCCTCCCCCCAGGGTCAGGCATCGGACTTACCAGGTTCTGCTGTCCGCTCCGGAGTGCTCCTCACGTGACTGGAAGCCAAACTTGTCGATTAGGCTGACTTCCGGGCGGGAAACCTGTCGGGGTCAAAAGTCGCATGCTGTGGAATTAAGTCTCCACAGCATGTGGGGAAGCCCAGAATTCTGGGTTTCCCGTTCGAAACTCTGCCCCTGCCCCGCCCCGCCTATGCAACCCACCCCAGTAAATATCCAGCCCTATGTTTCTCACAATGAGATCTAAAGATTGGGAAATAAACAGAGGAAGGACTGAGAAGGAGGGTGACTTAAAAGAGGTGAATTCAATGTCAAATCAGGTACTGAAAGAGAGGGAAAGATTGGATTAAGAGAGAGAGAAAAAAGAGCCAAAGGTAAAGAGAGAGTTTTTTGAAATTATATTTTTTAAATCTCCCAGAAAAATTCAAAACCTGAAGGAATTAAAACTCCACACTTAATAGTTAATTCTTGGTGCCAGAAAAGTTGATTGGCAGTCATTGACACTTATCACATCGTTAAAAGGGTACTTGTGCTTGTAATGACAAGACTTAACTCTCTGGGGCAAGTTTAACGGGCAAGTGATGAAAAATACAGCAAGTTCCAAAAGAAACTTTGCGAAGAATTTTTGCGAAGCTGATGGCGGAGCGACGCAACTTGGACAGCAACTTCTGGACATTCACATTTAACCGGCACACCTGCTCCTCGCCTGAAGTTGCTCTACCATTTACGCATAAATAACAGAGAGTGCCATTAGCCTGGCCGTTATTTTGACAGCAAATTCTGCCCCTTTATTTTTCAAAGACAGTTTCACTACTGTTGAGCCCAAATGGTGTGAGGAGCTGTTTGGCTTTAAGTTCTGGAGTCGAGTTGCGATGTGGCTCAGAGTTATGCCACAACTATGGCCCGGATATTCCGATCCCTACGGGTGGGTACGGGCTGTGCAGCCACCCGTAGGGACATCGGAAATGATCTTGACAGATCGCACGCCTGCCCTGGAGAAGGGCCTCTGCGGAGGGAGAGTTCCGCTTTCTGGAGAACCTCCGCCTGCTGAAAACCCTTAGAAATCTTATGCCTGGTAAAAGCAGGGGCGTAAGGCCTGCTTTTACCAGCATAAGAGTTGAAAAAAAGTTAAAAAAATAATAATTTTTTTCACTCATTTATAATTTAAAAATACTTTTAAAAAAGGTAAGCTTATTATTAGCCCCGTAAAAAACTTTAATTATTTTTTCAAAAAATTAAATTTTTGTTTAAAATATTTAATTTAATGTAATTTTAACTCATTTTAAAAATGTGATGGTTTTTTAAAAATTTATTTAATGTTTTAGTGTCTTTTTGGGGTGATCTCCATTCATATATTTGACAGGTCTATCTGTCAAAAGTATGAAGGGAGATTCCCTTCTCCTATTGGCTGGCCTGGCCCACGTGATCCCAGGGACACTTGCAAACTGCCTGCGCCCCTGGGATACGAGGGCCCTGCGCATTTCGACTATGGAGAGGCCCAGGAGCGGAAGTGTCTGGACCTCGGGAGCCCTCGGGTAAGTTTGTAGATTTTTTTCCGATAGGAGGCATCCGCACGCAGGAAGCCTCCTATCGGAAATTACAGGCCTTTATGTTCATGTGCAGCACAAATCACTTTGCATCAATATGACTGTGGCAGTATAACTGCACCCTCTTAACAGTTGTAAGATATTTGCTTGTCACAAGAAGGCGCCGCAATGCATTCCAGTGAATTTAGAGTGTATTGAGATTCTCAGCAAGTAGTACTTGAAAAGGAAAATGAACAACTAGAGTTCAATTTAAAACTTCCATTGGAACCATAAAACTGCCACAGTTTATGGTGCGTAAACTATAATAATTCTATAGTCTGCTGTAATTCTAATCAACAGAAATGCATTACACTAGTGTCAGCAGAAAAAAAAAATGTTTGGCAATATTAAGAACTTCAATAAGAAACTTTTTGGTTTCAACCTCCGTCTCAACTGACCTTGCCCTCTTCTCTGATTTCACTCTCCTCCCTAACCTCTCCCTCCATATAAACTCTCTGACCCATATTCATGGCCAACCTGTGTCCTGACCACCATCCAGGTTCCCCTTGCCCCTGTGACCCCATACAGTCAGCTCCAGTGTAAGGGAGCCAAAATACAAATGAAAAACAAAACAATCTTTGGTGGTCCAGGCCTGCACTACCCTTCCCCTCCAGTGGGGCTGATTCTCTTCCTCTGGAGTCTGGTACACCTCATCGGACAGTGTACTGGCCTCCAGTCTTCCACGCTATTCCTGACAGTCTAGGAAAGCAGGAACTCCCAGCATAGGGAGTCCTATCCCCGGCTGTGGCATTGGTCCTGGCCCCTGTGACATGGCTGGCCTTGTAAAGGACGCCAGAGACTCTGGCCCTTACAATGCCAAGCAGGTTTTCTCAACTAAGGTCAGGTTCTGGTGTGACCGCATCCTGTCCTTTTCCAAGCCATTCCACCAAACGCCTGCCAGAATTAAGTGGGAGTGCAGCAGAATGACCATGGGAATTTGGCCTCGTTATTTCTAGTTGAATAAATGTTACTTAAACTGAAAAGAAATATAATATATTGCAACATTATGAGTAATTCAGATGAGCATTGATGCTTTTTCTAGTCTCATAAACCTCCAAATGTGAGTCTTTTTCAAGCTTGAAGGCAAAGCGATGCAGCTAGGGATCAGTCCAATATTGGACAAACATCCCCTGCCTATCACTGTATACACTGACATTAGATTCCAGGGATTGCCTTGCAACCCACACAACAAAATACACACCCATGAGAAATATTTGAGCTGTCAACAGTATTGAGACAATGACCTAGATTTTGCAATTGACATTATTTCTACACCAGAGGTAAGACCATTATCATCTCCATCCTGCCCTGATGCAAAGCCCAGACCAGCTGCACCTTCTTGCTCCTTTCCTCAACGGTATCAACGATTACTGGGCTAGGTGGTAGTCTATTCTATAGGCTAGTAAGTCTTATTTGAAGTACATACTCCTTAACCTCTCCATTACTAAGACCACCTACTTGCACCTCTGTCATATCATCTGTCTCCGCCCCTGCCTCAGCTCATCTGTTGCTGAAACCCTCATCCATACTCGCACCAGGTCCTGTTCACCGATCATCCCTGTACCCGCTGACTTACACTGGCTCCCAGTCCGCCAACACCTCAAATTTTTAATTTTCACCCTCATGTTCAAATCCCTCCATGGACACACCCCTCCCTATCTCTGTAACCTCCTTCAGCCCTCCAAGAACCCTCAAATTCTGGCCTCTTGTGCATCCTCGACTTCCTTTGTCCCACATTGGCCGTCGTGCCTGCAACTCTGGAATTCCCTCCCTAAACCTCTCCGCTTCTCTCTCCTCCTTTTTAAGATGCTCCTTAAAACCTACCTCTTTGACCAAGTATTTGGTCACCTGTCCTAACATCTCCTTCTTTGGCTTGTTGTCAATATTTTTGCCTGATTACACTCCTGTGTTGTTTAACTCGTAAGCCTGTAATTTCTGATAGGAGGCTTCCTGCGTGCGGATGCCTCCTATCGGAAAAAAATCTACGCTCTTACTTGAGAGCTCCCGAGGTCTGGCCACTTCCGCTCCTGGGCCTCTCCACAGTCGAAATGCACAGGGCCCACGTATCCCAGGGGCGCAGGCGGTTCGCAAGCGTCCCTGGGATCACGTGGGCCAGGCCAGCCAATAGGAGAAGGGAATCTCCCTTCATACTTTTGACAGATAGACCCGTCAAATATATGAATGAAGATCACCCCAAAAAAACACTGAAACATTAAATCATTTTGTTTTAAATCACGTTTTTAAAATCAGTTAAAATTACATTAAATTAAATATTTTAAACAAAAATTTAATTTTTTGAAATAAAATTAAACGTTTTTTACGGGGCTAATAATAAGCTTACTTTTTTTAAAGTATTTAAAAATTATAAATGAGTCAAAAAAAAATGTTTTAAACTTTTTTTCAACTCTTATGCTGGTAAAAGCAGGCCTTATAGTTGCTTTTACCAGGTGTAAGATTTCTAAGGGTTTTCAGCGGGCGGAGATTCTGCAGAAAGCGGAACTCTCCCCCCGCAGAGGCCCTTCTCTAGGGCAGGCGTCCGATCTGTCAAGAGCATTCTTGACAGATCGGAAATGCCGGTTTTCTGCGCATCGAAACATAGAAACATAGAAGATAGGAGCAGGAGTAGGCCATTTGGCCCCTCGAGCCTGCTCCGCCATTTAATGAGATCATGGCTGATCATCCAAATTCAGTACCCTGTCCCTGCTTTCTCCCCATATCCTTTGATCCCTTTAGTCTTAAGAAATATATCTAACTCCTTCTTGAATATACTTAATGAATTGGCCTCTACTGCCTTCTGTGGTAGAGAATTCCACAGGTTCACCACTCTCTGGGTGAAGAAATTCCTCCTCATCTCAGTCCGAAATGGCTTACCCCTTATCCTTAGACTGTGACCCCTGGTTCTGGACTCACCCACCATCGGGAACATCCTTCCTGCATCTAGTCTGTCTAGTCCTGTTAGAATTTTATAAGTTTCAATGAGATCCCCTCTCATTCTTCGAAACTCTAGTGAATATAAGCCTAATCGACCCAATCTCTCTTCATACGTCATTCCTGCCATCCCAGTTATCAGTCTGGTGAATCTTCACTGCACTCCCTCCATGGCAAGAACATCCTTCCTCAGATAAGGCGACCAAAACTGCACACAATACTCAAGGTGTGGTCTTACCAAGGCCCTGTACAACTGCAGCAAGACATCCTAGCTCCTGTACTCGAATCCCCTCTCTATGAAGGCCAACATACAATTTGCCTTCTTAACCGCCTGCTGCACCTGCATGATTACCTTCAGCGACTGGTGCAAAAGGACACCCAGGTCTCGTTGCACTTCCCCTTCTCCCAATCTATTGCCATTCAGATAAAAATCTGCCTTCCTGTTTTTGCCACCAAAGTGGATAACCTCGCATTTATCCACATTATATTGCATCTGCCATGCATCTGCCCAATCACCCAGCCTGTCCAAATCATACTGGAGTTTCTCTGCATCCTCCTCACAGCACACACACCCACCCAGCTTTGTGTTGTCTGCAAACTTGGAGATATTACATCTAGTTCCCTCGTTTAGATCACTAATATATATTGTGAATAGCTGGGGTCCTAGCATCGATCCCTGCGGTACCCCACTAGTCACTGCCTGCCACCTGGAAAAAGACCCGTTTATTCCAACTCTTTGCTTCCTGTCTGCCAACCAGTTCTCTATCCAAGTCAGTATCTTACCCCCAATCCCATGTGCTTTAACTTTGCATGCCAATCTCTTATGCGGGACATTATCGAAAGCCTTCTGAAAGTCCAAATACACCACATCCACTGGTTCTCCCTTATCTATTCTACCAGCTACATCCTCAAAAAATTCCAGTAGATTAGTCAAGCATGATTTACCTTTTGTAAATCCGTGTTGGCTTTGTTCGATCCTGTCACTGTTTTCCAAGTGCTCTGCTATTACATCTTTTATAATGGACTCTAGCATTTTCCCCACTATCGATGTCAGGCTTATAATTCCCTGTTTTCTCTCTACCACCTTTTTTAAATAGTGGGGTTACATTAGCTACCCTCCAATCCATGGGAACTGTGCCAGAGTCTATAGAATTTTGGAAGATGACCAGCAATGCATCTACTATTTCGAGGGCCACTTCCTTAAGTACCCTAGGATGTAGATTATCAGGCCCTGGGGATTTATCGGCCTTCAATCCCGTCAATTTCCCTAACACCATTTCCCGACAAATACTGATTTCATTCAGTTCCTCCCTCTCATTAGACCCTATGTTCCCCGACATCTCTGGGAGGTTATTTGTGTCCTCCTTTGTGAAGACAGAACCAAAGTATGTATTTAATTGGTCAGCCATTTCTTTGTTCCCCATTATAAATTCCCCTGATTCTGACTGCAAGGGACCTATGCTTGACTTCACCAATCTTTTTCTCTTCACATATCTATAGAAGCTTTTACAGTCAGTTTTTATGTTCCCTGCAAGCTTACTCTCATACTCTATTTCCCCCCTCTTAATTAATCCTTTGTCCTCCTTTGCTGAATCCTAAACTGCTCCCAATCCTCAGGTTTGCTGCTTTTTCTGGCCAATTTATATATCCTCTCCTTGGATCTTATGCTATCCCTAATTTCCCTTGTTAGCCACGGTTGCGCCACCTTTTTTGTTTTATTTTTATGCCAGACAGGGATGAACAAATTCTGTAGTTCATCCATGCGATCTTTAAATGTTTGCCATTGCCTATCCACCGTCAACCCTTTAAGTAACGTTCCCCAATCCATCCTAGCCAACTCGCGCCTCATACCATCATAGTTTCCTTTATTTAAATTCAGGACCCTAGTCTCGGAGTCAACTACTTCACTCTCCATCTTAATGAAGAATTCTATCATATTATGATCGCTCCTCCCCAAGGGGCCTCGCACAATAAGATTGCTAATTAATCCTTTCTCATTACATAATACCCAGTCTAAGATACATAGATACATAGATACATAGAAGATAGGAGCAGGAGTAGGCCATCCGGCCCTTCGAGCCTGCTCCGCCATTTAATGAGATCATGGCTGATCCTCCAATTCAGTATCCCGTCCCCGCCTTCTCTCCGTAACCCTTAACCCCTTTTGCCTGTAGAAATATATCTAATTCCCTCTTAAATATATTTAATGAGCTGGCGTACACTGCCCTCTGTGGCAATGAGTTCCACAGGTTCACCACCCTCTGAGTGAAGAAATTCCCCCTCATTTCTGTCCTAAATGGTTTAGCCCTTATCCTTAAATTATGTCCTCTAGTTCTGTTCTCACCCGCCAAGGGAAACATTCCTTCTGCATCTAGTCTGTCTAGACCTGTCAGAATTTTATACACTTCTATGAGGTCCCCTCTCAATCTTCTAAACTCCAGTGTGTACATCCCTAAACTACATAGTCTCTCCTCATAGGTCAATCCCGCCATTCCTGGTATCAGCCTGGTGAATCGCCGCTGCACCCCCTCCATGGCAAGAACATCTTTCCTCAGATGAGGCGACCAAAACTGTACACAGTACTCGAGCTGTGGTCTCACCAGTGCCCTGTACAGCTGCAGCAAGGTATCCCTGTTCCTGTATTCCAACCCTTTTGCTATGAAGGCCAGCATACCGTTTGCCTTCTTGATCGCCTGTTGCACCTGCATGCTCGCCTTCAGTGACTGGTGTACAAGAACACCCAAGTCTCTCTGTACTTCCCCCTCTCCCAATTTATTGCCATTTAAATAATAATTTGCCCTCCCTTTCCTGCACCCAAGGTGGATAACTTCGCACTTGTCCACATTATAGTGCATCTGCCATTTATCCGCCCAATCACCCAGTCTGTCCAAATCGCTCTGGAGCTTCCTGGTCTCCTCCTCTGAGCCCACCCCTCCTCCTAGTTTAGTGTCGTCTGCAAATTTGGAAATGCTGCATCCGACTCCCTGATCCAGGTCATTAATGTAAATTGTGAACAGCTGGGGACCCAGGACAGATCCCTGTGGTACCCCACTTGTTACTGCCAGCCATTCAGAAAATGAGCCGTTTATTCCAACTCTCTGTTTTCTATCTGACAGCCAGTTCTCTATCCACGTCAATACTTTCCCCTTTATCCCATGAGCTTCAATTTTCCCTGCTAATCTTTTATGTGGGACCTTATCGAAGGCCTTTTGGAAGTCCAGGTACACCACATCTACTGGCTCTCCCCCATCTATTTTACCAGTTACTCCCTCAAAAAATTCCAATAGATTAGTCAAGCACGATTTACCCTTTGTAAATCCATGTTGACTCTGTCCTATCCTGTCCCCATTTGCTAAGTGCTCCGCTATTTCATCCTTAATGATGGACTCCAGCATTTTGCCCACAACTGATGTAAGGCTTACAGGTCTGTAATTACCTGCTTTTTCCCTACCCCCCTTTTTGAATAGTGGGGTAACGTTAGCTACCCTCCAATCCATGGGCACTGTTCCCGAGTCTAATGAATTCTGAAAAATCATACTTAGTGCATCCGCTATCTCTAGGGCCACCTCCTTCAGCACCCTAGGATGCATGTTATCAGGCCCTGGGGATTTGTCTTTCATCCCCTCTTTCATCCCCTCCCCCTTTTCCCATCTTTACACTTGCTTTAAATCTATTTCATTTCCTGCTTTTTTCCAGTTCTGACGAAGGGTCTTCGACCTGAAACGTTAACCCTGTTTCTCTCTCCACGGATGCTGCCTGGCCTGCTGAGTTTTTCCATCGTTTTCTGTTGTTATTATGGCCTGATCTCTAGTTGGTTCCTCGACATATTGGTCCAGGAAACCATCCCGTATACACTCTAGGAATTCCTCCTCCACAGTATTGTTACTAATTTGGTTAGCCCAATCTATATGTAGATTAAAGTCACCCATGATAACTGCTGTGCCCTTATTGCACGCGTCTCTAATTTTCCGTTTAATGCCATCCCCAACCTCAGCATTACTGTTTGGGGGTCTGTATACAATTCCCACGAACGTTTTCTGCCCCTTAGTATTTCTCAGCTCTACCCATACAGATTCCACATCATCAGAGCTAATATCCTTCCTTACATAATCTCCTCGCATGCCTGAAACTGGCATTTCCGATGTCCCTATGGGTGTGTACACAGCCCGTACACACCCGTAGGCGTCGGAAAATATGGGCCGTAGTTTCCCAGATTCTTCCTAAGTTACTATTGGGAGCCAGAATCATCATCCTTCCTTTTCTGTGAGGTACTCAAATCTCTTGTCTTTTCTTCAGTGATCAGAACCCTATGTCTGGTTTGGCCAGTGCTTTAGAGCTTGATACTCCTATTGAGTTTGACCTGGCAGCATCTAACAAATAATATAACCCAAGTTTGCTAGTTGGTCACTATCCCAACCCAAAATATTTTGTTTTGATTCTTTACATGCGTGTTACCTTCATTCATCATGTAGGAACTTTAACAGATAATTTAATCTTTCAATAATTTAGGGATCAGTCTTTTTAATCCAGCCAGTCCTCTCTCCTCCCAGAATTGTCTGAAGGTCAGCTGAAATGACAGATATGATAGTGAGCTTACTGCATCTGTCACTGTGCAGCACGCTGCCTTGGAAATGGAAACAGCCAGCAGGGGGGCAGCAACTAAAGCTCCATTCTACTCAGCTGCCCATATGCAAAATGACAGTGCTGGCAAGGCAGCAGGTGTGATATTCCACTTGTTAGTCACTCGATTTTTTTTTTGACGGATTATATATTTTTACCTGGCAATATTGATGATTCTACCAGCAACAGTGCTAAATTAGGGATGCGGCACCTGTAAATACCATCAGCATTCCATCTGTGCAATTGTTCAGTCTCTGTAGGTCTCTTTGAACTATATCCCTTTCCTCAGATCAGGAAGTTCATTAATAAATATTATGAACAAAACCATCTCGGACCAATCCCCTGGGAAACGCTGGTGACAGCTGCTCAAGTTGGACTACTGGAATTGATAAAGCGCCCTTGGTTCCGATTAGCTAGCTAATTCATTGTTCAATCGAGAATATTTTCTTCCTTGCTCCCACTTGAATATGAATATATCTGTGGTGAAAGATCTCTACTGAATGCTTTCAAGATCCATAATATAGATCATCTACCAATTATATATATTAATCTCCTAGTTCCTCTAATCGTTTCAAGTAGTACCCCAAAGGTGTCTCTAATTACAGGATTTGCCTTAAAGATATGGGGGGGAGAAATTCCCCTCCTTTGCGCCTCCCGTGGGGGGCGCTAACGGGGCGCAAAGGCCTTTTCGCCCGGGCGCGGCGCTGACATCGCCTCCCGCCAAATTCCGCGGGAGGTTAGCGGCGGCGCTACAGGGTTGCGCCCCGATCTCCTGCACCGGAGATTATGACGTCATCTCCGGGCGCATTGCCCCGGCACAAAAATTCCCCTTCGCCCCCTGCAGCAGCGCCGGGCGGTGGCAGCGACCGCTGCAGGGGACGCGAGCAGGGCGGCCGGCCGCTAGCGGGGCGCCATTTAAAGGTGAGGTGGCTGGCCGCCCTGAAAAAAATGTAGTTTTAAAAAAAACTCTTTTTTGTGCCTCCAGACGCGGGGTCCGTGCCGCGATCGGTCAGCCTGGCATTCTGCTTGAGTGGTCCAGGTAAGTTAAAAAAAAACTGCAGAGTTTGCAGTGGGGGACCCTTCCCTTTAATTCGGGGAAGAGCCCCTGCAACGCGGCAGCACCACGTGTCCCCAGTGCATGGCGCTGCTGAGCCGTGCGCCCCGGGTCATGAACTTCCCCCCCTCTTGCTCTCCAAGAAGGAAGTGGAGTGATTGATTTAGCGCTCCACTTCCTTCTTGGAACAAAAAATGGGAATTTCAGAGAGGATGGAAGAGGTTAGCACCTGGCGTTAACTTTTCCAGCTTTTCTGATTTAGCGCCCCAAATGGGGCTCGAGGGGAATTTCTAGCCCATGATTTTTTACAATAAGGCTCCAAATTGTTTTTCAAACACATCAACAATCTCCTCAATTATAGTAAGATATTTATACAGAACAATACTGTCCACATATGATTTGTTCCAGTGTGACTATGTACAAAATAGATTTTTCTAGTGTTTAAAACTGCTAATGTCTATTCTGACATGACCAGACCCGTCTTTGGACCATGTTCTCTCAGGTTATTCTAGGGTAGTGCCCCCCCAGGGCACAATTTGAAAGAAACCCAGGTTTTAGCATATTTATTTATGGTGAAAAAAGGAGGATTTGCATTATAACGCCTTTCATGACCTCAGGGCGTCCCAAAGCGCTCTACAGCCAATGAAGTACATTTTGAAGTGTAGTCACTGTTTTAATGTAGGAAACATTACGTGTAGTAATGTATGGTAGCCCCAAGTTCAAACCTTTGGTTCACCCTATACTTTCTGCTTGGCCAGATTCAAAGGCAAACAGAAGCCAGCTGCTTCTCCCAAGGGGGGAAAAAAATCAAAAACGATATTGTCATGGACCATTTTTGCAACTTTTCTAAGCAGGTGAGCTGATTGACAAAGACTTGGGAGCAAATCTCCTATTTATGCTCTGTGGTTGGAGTGATGGAAAGGGGAACTTTACCACAAAAAACGCAGGGAAAAAAAAAATATGAACTGCATTAATACCGTAAAAGATTCAAAACCAGCTGAAACTGTCCAAAGAGATCACATTCAGATAAATCTGGTTCCACCTCAGCCCTAATCTCCTGTGCAGTGATTCAGAAATTCACTGCTGCTGTAAACTGGAAATTGCACACTATTGTCAATGATTGACCCTGGCTCAAGAAAAAATTCAGCTTCCTCCATTTAATATAACCTGATTTAGTTTAAAAATTCCATTTTATAATGGAGGTGGTTAAATTTTTTAAATGGAGACAATAAACAAATAAATGATTATCTTTCTTCAGGCTTTTTTCAACAATTATCTTTGTATTCAGCGTTCTGTTTCAGTTGTGCAGTCTTCATTATCATCCGCTGTCCGCTGAGGTATATTTATCGGAGGTAGGTAATTAGTTTAATACCATTCTCGGGAGTGTTTATCATTTCCAGTGGAATTAGCTGGTAGTTTATTTTATATTAAATGTAGCAAAAGGTTACTGCAAAAGTAATCGAATATTGTTCAACTATTTATTACAGGCATTATAAATGCTGAGTTTGCTCAGACTGACAGTGAGATTCTCATAGCCAGTAATGACCACACATCCCAAGTAAAACATTCTTACAACTCTTATCAACCTCTGCAATGGAGTTATAGGTTTCTGTGGCTCCTGACTGCTTTTTACTGCGTTGAGCAGAACGATCCCCAAAGCCCTGTTTACATTACAGCTTCTGACGTTCATTTCTCGTGTATTTCCAGCAGAGCTGCGCCGAAAAGTGAAGTCTGAACAATGTAAGGGGATTTACTCTGACCTCTCGGCGGATTAAAGCCTCGAACCTGCTGACCCCAATGCAAAAATCTGGGCTGCAGAACTCCGAATCCATGCCAGGCCACACGAGGAGAATCTCCAACCAGATTCAGCCTCGGGGAAACTGTCAGCGGATAGAACAGGCACGTCGTTTAATAACTCCTGCAGCACCAACACGGCCAAAGCTCAGTCTAGATTCTGGAGGAATCACATTCAGTTTGTGTCAGAGCTGGCAGTGTGATCAGGCTGTACTCTGCCAGCACTCTATTACCAGTCAGTCACAGGTACACCTCAGCGGCTGGTTAAATCGCAATGGATCACGTCGCAGTAATGAGGTGGTTGATGGATTGGCCCTGTTTCAATTAATTTGGGGCACTGAAGTCTCTCGTTGCTCTTCGGGCAAAACCATGTTGACTGTTGGGTTGCTGATGTGAAGTATTGTGGTGCAACTGTATGCAACATTTTGCAATTTAAAAACTTCAGGTAAACCAACACACTTCATTCCCATAATCATATCTATATATAAACTGAACTGTAACGTAGCTGAAGAATACCATGAAATCTAATGTATAGGTCATAGTTTGATGCAGGATTATATGATTTATGAACCTGGTAGGGTGAGACACACGCACCAGTGCAATCACCATTTATTTCATTGCCGAGCTGGAATACAAATTGCTCGTTTGACGATATTCAGCGTGTCCTTGCAATACTACACAAAGCAGCTCCTGTGCTTACCTGTTTCACAAAGTTGTCCTGTGAACCCTTGCGGACATGCGCAGACTTTGGGAGCAATGCAGGTGCCTCCATTCCTGCAGCCATCTTCACAGAACGCTGGTGGAGACACCAAAGAATTTTTAGCATTACATTCCCAGCAATTATTCTGGCAACAAACAAACAGATTGATTCATCCATTAAAGTATTAGGGTAGGTAAGGACCTAGAATTAGTTTTTAATTAAATCACAAACCTGCAATTACTTTTCAAACAATTAAGCGCACGTGTTGTCACCGACTTAGAAACAAGTTGTGGAAGATGAGTGTTCGTAATTAAGATATATTCGTTCCGTCAAATGCATTTGGTTTGATGTGCTCCTTTTTAAAGTTTATAAAAAAGTCCAGCTGTCCCACAATTTTTAAAAATAGCTGTTTTGCAATATGGACAGTTAAGCGGGTAGAAGTCCAGGAAAGCAGTGGCCCGAACTTTCTTAGTGGGGCCAGGAGGAAAACATGTGCTCCTCCTCGCCACACAAAGATAAGCTGTACATTTGCATTACAGGGCCTCCGCTGGGCTGAGCAGTGTATCTGCAGCAAGCACCCCACTCAGTCGGCAGTTACCATACCATCGGGGTCCTATTTTTTTAATTCATTCATGGGATGTGGGCGTCGCTGACAAGGCCAGCATTTATTGCCCATCACTAGTTGCCCTTAAGAAGGTGGTGGTGAGCCACCTTCTTGAACCGCTGCAGTCCGTGTGGTGAAGGTGCTCCCACAGTGCTGTTAGGGAGGGTGTTCCAGGATTTTGACCCAGCGACGATGAAGGAACGGTGATATATTTCCAAGTCAGGATGGTGTGTGACTTGGAGGGGAACTTGGAGGTGGTGGTGTTTCCATGCGCCTGCTGCCCTTGTCGTTCTAGGTGGTAGAGGTCGCGGGTTTGGGAGGTGCTGCCGAAGAAGCCTTGGCGAGTTGCTGCAGTGCATCTTGTAGATGGTACACACTGCAGCCACGGTACGCCAGTGGTGGAGGGAGTGAATGTTTAAGGTGGTGGATGGGGTGCCAATCAAGCGGGTTGCTTTGTCCTGGATGGTGTCGAGCTTCTTGAGTGTTGTTGGAGATGCACTCATCCAGGCAAGTGGAGAGTATTCCATCACACTCCTTACTTGTGCCTTGTAGATGGTGGAAAGGCTTTGGGGAGTCAGGAGGTGAGACACTCACCGCAGAATACCTAGCCTCTGACCTGCTCTTGTTACCACAGTATTTATGTAGCTGGTCCAGTTAAGTTTCTGGTCAATGGTGACCCCCCAGGATGTTGATGGTGGGGGATTCGGCGATGGTAATGCCGTTGAATGTCAAGGGGCGGTGGTTAGACTCTTGCTTGTTGGAGGTAGTCATTGCCTGGCACTTCTGTGGCATGAATGTTACCTGCCACTTATCAGCCCAAGCCTGAACGTCATCTGGGTCTTGCTGCATGTGGGCATGGACTGCTTCATTATCTGAGGAGTTGCGAATAGCGCTGAACACTGTGCAGCCATCAGCAAAGATCCCCATTTCTGACCTTTTATGTGATAGGACCCTGATTTGCATATATTTATGAGGCTACCGCCAGAGTTATGCAGATGCCTCAGCCACTCAAGAAAACAACAGTGTTACTAAACAGTAGTTCTGAACAATGTTTCCTCCAATTTTTTTGGGGGGTGCATAGCGGGCTGCGCGGCCCATCCAAATTTCCGCGCATGCACAGATTTTCCATTTAAAAACCGGTGAGCGGCCTGCGCGGGACCTCCAGACCACTGTGCAGTCACGCAACTGAACAGGAACATTGGTTCTAAAGTAGTGCAAACAGAGACGGGGCAGGAAACTAGCGCTAAATGTTCTGTCCAGTTTCCACCGGGCCGAGGGAGTTAAAATTCCATCTTGTATTTTAGGTGTTTCATAGTTTAGAATTAATGCATTAATAAAAGGTATTTCTAATGTTTGAATAGCTTAATTATCGTAGTATTTAGCCTCACATTGCGTGGGCTGAAAATAAACAAAACTAAATATCCAGGGAATTAGAGGTTCAGGAAGCTGCTGGCAGTCTAATGGTTAAACATTTTTTATAAACGGCCAGGCAATAACAGAAAAGTTTTAGTACCAACAACCATATCACTGCTGTGCCCAGTGATGATCATGAAATTTGATAAGCAGGCGCTGCTTCTATCGGGTAATAGCTTAAACTGGGTTGCCAAGGTATTTGAACTATGCTGAACTTAAAGCACATGATAGGTAATACTTTTATGCAGGGCTTGGTTGTAAGGATGCTAACTGGAGATCGATCATCTGATAAAAAGCTATTCTCAGTTAATGTTCTTAATGTCTGGATTTATTCTATGGAGAAAACTCAAGCGTTGTACAAAAATAAACACAACTGATAAGCCTCTGAGTCAGAAGGTTGTGGGTTCAAGTCCCACTCCAGGGACTTGAGCACATAAAGCTAGGCTGACACTCCAGTGCAATGCTGAGGGAGCGCTGCACTGTCAGAGGTGCCGTCTTTCGGATGAGACGTTAAACCGAGGCCCCGTCTGCTCTCTCAGGTGGATGTAAAAGATCCCGCGGCACTATTTCGAAGAAGAGCAGGGGAGTTATCCCCGGTGTCCTGGGCCAATATTTATCCCTCAACCAACATAACAAAAAACAGATTATCTGGTCATTTTCACATTGCTGTTTGTGGGAGCTTGCTGTGCGCAAATTGGCTGCCGTGTTTCCCACATTACAACAGTGACTGCACTTCAAAAGTACTTCATTGGCTGTAAAGCGCTTTGAGACATCCGGTGGTCGTGAAAGGCGCTATATAAATGCAAGTCTTTCTTTCTTAATAATTTGAAACATAAAGTAAAAATTAGAAACCCTGGGGCCAGTTGAATTAATAAGCATCTAGGAGTAATTTTGATTCATTTAAATAGTGCAGAGAATGGAAAGATTCAACAAAGAAATTAGGGAAATGGGCCTACAAAAATAATTTGAAAATTGAGACTGATGGAAGCAGAAGATCAAGGGAGGAAACTAAAATGAAGGGGTTAAATAGGAGAAAGAACCTGCTGCCTGCAAATACGTATTCCGCGAAACGTGTTTCTTTCACAAGCTAAATGCTCAGGGTTCAATGCACAGCAGGTTCCAAGATCCTACTGAGCTGATGCAGACACTTTCAAAATGATCATTTGAAATTGGGATAGTGTGAAAAATGCCTTGCAGGGAATGTTGATGTTCACTCAAAATGCAACAAAACCAGAGAAAATTATTTCAGCAATAAAAACAAATATCGTGTAGAGGATAGAAAACCAAGATCGGGTAAATATGACAGACAAAACTGCCGTGGATGGAAAAGCTATAACCTCACGTTAAAGGGGGGGAAAAAATGAAGAATGCGGAGAAGCGGAATGAAAAGCTGTGACCTATCGAGTGCACGACAATGCTTGGCTAGTGCTAATTTTTTTACAGGGCTGACAGCCCCGAGATCAGCCTCCGACTCAGCCGACCACAGTGACACTCACTGACAGCGCCAGCACTTAACATCAACCGAGCTGTTCCAAAGTGATGGCTCTCTAGCGAGCTGCATTGAGGGGGAGAAAAGTGGAGATCTCTAAGAACAGCTACAAAAAATAAAAATATTATACGCAATTCCTACCCCAATGCCCCTCCCCCTCCCCACTCAAAGTGAGCTCAGAAATTACTATACATCGAAAGCAGGTTTCCATCTACATAATTCTCTTTTAGAATGAATGCTCCGGTATCAGATTTTATAAAGGTCTTACCTAGACTGAGCTTTAATGTGTTCCCTATCTCAGAATTTGTTCTGAGGATTCTTTGAAAAAAAAATTTTTTAGTTCAATTTCAGCAAAGCTCCTAATCAACTCTGCTATCTTCCATGAAGATCATCACATCTAAGGAGGGCAGGACACGCTGCAATGACATATTTGCACTTGCTAGAACATTGCTCCCCTCCCCTCCCGCCCATGCCTATCCCCATCTTAACGGTTGTAGGAAGTTACATGTGATGTATGTATTTGCTGGCACCATGGTTCGAAACAGCAGGAGAAAGCTGCCACTGTGGTACTAACACCAGGGCAAAGCAACTATTGGGGTCTACAACTGGCCAAAGCAATCCGTTCAGTAGAAAGTTTGTGTCAGAATGAGCATAGAATCATGGAATGATACAGCACAGAAGACAGCCATTCAGCCATTGTGCCTTTGCAGGCTCTTTGAAAGAGCTTTGAAAGAGCTATTCAATTAGTCCCACTCCCCTTCCCTTTCCCCGTAGCCCTACAATTGTTTTTCCTTTTCAAGTAAACATCCAATTCCCTTTTGAAAGTTACTATTGAATCTGTTTCCACCATCCTTTCAGGCAGTGCATTACAGACAAAAACAACTCGCTGCGTAAAAAAAATTCTCCTCTCCTCTGTTTTTTTTGCCAATTATCTTAAATCTGTGTCCTCTGATTACCAACCCTCCCGACAGTGGAAACAGTTTCTCCTTATTTACTCTCTCAAAATCCCTCATAATTTTGAACACCCTTATTAAATCTCCCCTTAACCTTCTCTGCTTTAAGGAGAACAATCCCAGATTCTCCAGTCTCACATAACTGAAATCCCTCATCCTTGGTATCATTTGGGTTAATCTCCTCTGCACCATCTCCAAGGTGTATTGGACATGAAGAAGGTGTGAACTAAAATAACTTTCAAAAGGGAATTGGATAAATACTTGAAGGGGAAACATTTGCAGGGCTGTGGGGAAAGGGCAGGGGAATGGAACTATTTGGATAGCTCTTTCAAAGAGCTGACACAGTCACGATGGGTCAAATGGCCTCCTTCTGTGCTGTATCATTCTACGATTGTATGAACTATGGGCTCCTCCAGGAGTCTAAAGGGTGTTCAATATCAAGCTCCTGTCAGAGAAGGGAAACGAGGCCAGGAATGAGATGCAGCCCCAAAAGAACTGGTGAAGCTGATTATGAGTATGATAAGCTCTTGGCTGAAGAGGAATGGGGGAGGAAGAGGCAATGGTTCGGCTGGTGTGTGCAAACTTCAAACTACTAACAATACCCCTACCCCATCCCTGCTCAAACTATTGTCTGGATTCGCCATTAGTATCTTCTTAAACAGGAAGGAAATAGGATAACAAGGCTACTTCCAAAAATAACTTTTAATCTAGTTTAAACTTTGGACAGTCAATTTTAATGAATCCATACATTGGGGATGCAATGTGTATATGTACAAAAGGGTAAGAATTTGTTTTATAAAATGATCAATCCCTCCAGCACTATTCAGTTGAGTCTACTTGTCAGAGAAGTATGGCATCTAATAAGACCTGAATTGTATACCTTTTCAGAGTATTTGATGAATAATATATTTGACAGATCTCAAATATTAATAATAACCCTTAATAAAACTGCTGATAGTGGAACCTTTCCAGGACAGGCTGAAAAGATTGCCAAACTACAGGAAAAGTCAGTGAAACTGCTGGAAGTTACTGGAATATCCATCTGGGAAAGGGTTACACCAAAAAATACTGACATGAGGAAAAGGAGGCAGCAAACAATTCAAAGCCTGCCCTGCACTTGTAAAAGCAGCCTTATTGAAATGAGGGCATTAATGGACACTGCACTTGTTTCTGAAATTGAAAAGCTTCATTTAAAAGTGTCACTTGCAAGATAACTTAGAATTATTTAATATACAATTTTTTTTTAAAAGAAAATAAATCAGGAGTAAAAACTGCACAAGTGCGGAACGCTCACTGTCAATATTTTATCTGGTCCTTTCATCTATCTTCTTCAAAGTATGATTACAGATGCATTTTTGAAGGCATGAGTGACATAATTTCTTATGAAGCTCTTTCACTCTTGCAATTTGTCATGCATGCCACACACGGACAAGCTGACAGACTCGCAAAAGAATGTACAATCTATAACTCACTGTTGTAACATGATAAACAAATTTAATTTAAGCATAATTCAATGACTTGCTCTTATCATTTCACTGGCTATTCAGTGGTTTGTAACCAGTGATCCGACAGCAAAGAGCAATTCATCGGTCATTGAATGGCTTCCTTATCCCCACCCTTTTTGTACAATGTTACAAGATCGAGGTTTCCTTTGTGTGTGTTAACTTGAGCCACAGAAATCTATTTGCCTTAGTGTCTTTGAAAAATGTTGTTTTGCATTTAACACTCACTGTTTACTGTTGATTCAGTGTTGTAAACATTTACACATTGTAATTTTAGAAATTTATTGCGAAGATAAATGATAAAATGCGTCAGATCTGAATCCTGACCACTTGTGCAGATTTTACACCAGTGATTTCATTTGTTAATATATATTTTATCTTTGATCTTCCAAGCGGCTCTTTGATAATGCTTTTTTAACTGTTCATTTGTACCCAAATAATACACTGTAACACTTAATGCTCCTTAGGACCCAGCATATTTCTACCTGGTAATTTAATGTTGCAGCAATCCTTTCTAGGTCTTCTACACCACAATAACTTACGTTTATATAGCACCGTTAATGTAGAAAAACATCTTGAGGTGCGTCACCGGCATAAGGAAAAATGAATGCCGAGACAAAGAAGGAAAGAATAGCTTGCGTGACTGAAAATCTGGCCAAAGAATTGGGTTATAAGGCGGAGGGTGGAGAGGGTGGTGGGGAGAAAGAGGGGTTTCAGGAAGAGCATGGGGTCTAGGTGGCTGAAAGCAGAGGAGTGGGACTGCACAAGAAACTGGGGTCATTGTAGAGTTGGATGAGGTTACGGAGATGGGGAGGGGCAAGGCCATGGAGGGATTAAACTTTGAGATGTTTGGGGACCAGGAGTCATTGTAGGTCAGTGAGCACATGGGTGATGGGCAAGTGGGATCTGGTGCAAGATAGGATGCAGCCAGCTGAGTTTTGGATCAGTTGAAGATTATTGAGGGAGGAGGATCGGAGGCTGGCACACTTGCATTGGAACAGTCAAGTCTGTAGTTGATAAAGGCACAGATGAGTTTTTCAGCAGCAGATGTGCTGAGGTAAGGATGGAAGCAGGCAATGTTATGGAGATGGAAATAAGCAGCATTTGTGATGGTGATAATATGGGGTCAGAAACTTGGCTTAGGGTCGAACAGAACACTGAGGTTGTAAACAGTCTGAGACAGTGACCAGGGACAGCAATGGAGTTGGTCATGAGGTTACAGAGTTTGCACTGGAGGCTTAAGACAATAGGAAATGGTAGCTCATCCAAGACTGGATGTTGGGCAAGTAGACTGATAGCATAGCAGTAACAGAAGGGTCAAGGCAGTGGTAGGTAGGTAGTGTTGAGTGTCATTAGCATACATGTGGAAGCTCACCCCATGTTTACAAAGGATGTCAGCAAGGGGCAGCATGTAGGTGAGGAAGAGGAGAAGGCTGGCTAAGGATGTATCTTTGGGGGACTTTTAAGGTAACAGTGCTGGGGGGGTGGGATGAGAAGCCATTGCTAGAGATGTTCTGGCTACGATTGGATAGGTAAAAGTAGAACCAAGTGGGGGCCGTTCCACCGAGTTAGACAATGGAGGAGAAGTGTTGGAGGAGGATAGTGTGATCGTCCATGTCAATGGCTTAGAGAGTTTGAGGAGGGATAATGCACCACAATGACAATCACAGAGAATGTCATTCATGAATTTGGTTAGGGCTGTTTTGGCGTTATGGGACGGGCAGAAACCTGATTGCAGAAATTCAAACAGGGAGTTGTGGTAGAGATGGTTACAGATCTTTGTGGTGACTATACATTCAAGAACGTTGGAGAGGAAGAGAAGGTTGAAGATGGGATGGTAGTTAGCTAGGACAGAGTGATCAAGGGTAGTTTTTTTGAGTTTGGGGTTGATGGCTGTTTTGAAAGGAAGGGGGACAGTGCTTGAGGCGAGGGAACTATTTACAGTGTTAGCCAGCATGGGGACCAGGAAGGGGGAATGGTGTCAAGGGAGCAGGGGATCAGTCTCATGGATGAGATGAACTTGGAGAGGGCATGGAGTAATGGGGGAGAAACTAGAGAGGGACTACACTTAAGACTTTGAGGACTACATTGATATTTCTGTACCAAAAGGGGGAAAAAATCACCAGGATTATCATTTTTGGAGGGTTGTTAATGGAATATTGTTAAGTAGGCTAAGTACTTTTTATAGGAGATATCTATCCCAAGATGTGTCCCATTTTAACAAAAAAATGGCTTTGTAGATATTCAAAAGGAGCTGTATATCCATTTATTTTGTTGAGTGGACACGCTGGAATGATGTTGGGTAAGAAATCAGTGTGAACACTTCCTGAAGATTAAAAAAAAATAATAATTGGCCTGTAAATATACACTGAACACAATGAAACTGAATGGATCCCCTTGCCTAATTAATCCAATTCATTCATTCATGCAGGAATCCATGGAGAGGTCCTGTAAATGTAAATAGCTACTAAATGAATTGCTAGAATTTTTTTAAATCAAGTGGTAATTGTTACAGTGCTCGCCTCCTAAGTGGTCTTGTTTCTATTTTTAATAAAACAAAATGGCCATGCAGTGTCTGAGGCACCACGGCAGTGGGGACACAGATGTAATTCCTCGTGCAGTTGAGTTCCTAATCTCAACTCCACTGATGTGTGAAGTCCAAACAGAAGGGAAGATAGGGGCAGGAAAATGATTGTCCCCAAGTGCAGTTACTAGCAGAGACCAAGGGACAGGCTGCCTCCCCATGACCATGGGATGCTTACAGCCCAAGTGATTGGGAGATGTAAAAAAAAAACACAACAATATCATGCATCATCACCTGTGACACTGGGAAGAAGGATGTGAGTTCATCTCTCAGAAGCCAAATTCCCAATCTTGGCCAGATCATCAGGGGGAATCTACCAATCAAAGCCTAGATAATTTCCCCAGTAGGAGACGGGGCAAGTCTGAGAATTAATTGCCTTGAGCTACTTGTGCACTGGGAGGACAGGCCAGCTACTGCATGCTAGCCACGGCTGCCGGTACTATGCTACTGCATCACATAAAGCCTGGCATATTTGCCAGCGCTCTGTGGAAGTAGTTGGATCAGCTGGCAGCGGGTTTACTGCTAGGACTGTGTATTGCTGGTGGTAGAAAGCAATGTTATTGTATTAAAAAAATTACTATTATTGCAACTTCTTCCAAACTGTCTTTTTAAATGGCAGTGAATCCATTCTGTGGGGGGAAAAAAATGGGGAAAATGTGTTTTAAAATAATTTCAGGTGGAGAGAGTGGATGCAGAATCAGTAGTAATTGGTGAAAAGAAAATCCATCCAATTCAAAAACATTAGGGAAATTAATTTTTCTTTGCATGAAAAAAATATATATCTCGAATATTTTATTTTCAACTCCGACTCCTTGTAGCTTGTATATTGCTGTTAAAGCCACTGCCAGACTCCAATAGGAAAATGCATTGCACCATCTCCCACTTAAAGCTCTGTAATTATTTCCCACAGATTTTCTTTTAACAGTGCTGTGACTTTTAGGATGCAGCCTTCAACATTAACCTGGGCAAATAAAGAATGCTGTTGCTGTTTAACATATAAATTTGGGAGGCTGAACTAAAATTGTGAACCTTTGGGTACCGAACATTAGTTCTCGGAATATCAATCCCTTCATGATAATTTTGAAGTCTTCATGATAGCTAAAAGTGTAAGCAAATTATTCTTGTATTGGATTAAGCTAATAAAATCATTTTATTTTAAAAGAGATTCGTGACTCATGCTATCAAGACTTGAATGCAATCATGCTCACCTGTCATATTCACTCAGTTCACTAACTAGTACTGCATGAAGTCGTTGCTCCTCTGGACTCCGTCTTACCCAGAGAGAGTAGATTTATTATGCATCAAATTAAGAGATGGAGGAATGCAAGCCTCTTGAATTATTTTATTTTCATAGTGGGCTAAGGTAGCTTAATTTAGTATCGGCTGCTGGAAATTTATTAAACATTTTTTTTTAAATCTCAGGGAGAACAAGTGCGAAAGGAAGGATTATTAATGTCCAAAATTATGAGGGGTTTTGATAGAGTAAGTAAGGAGAAACTGTTTCCACCAGCAAGAGGGTCGGTAACCAGAGGACACAGATTTAAGAAAATTGGCAAAAGAACCAGAGGGGAGTCATAGAGGCATAACGGCACAGAAGGAGGCCATTTGGCCCATCGAGTCCGTGCCAGCTCTCTGTACAGCAATCCAGTCAGTCCCATTCCCCCGCTCTATCCCCATAGCCCTGCAAGTTTATTTCCCTCAAATACCTATCCAGTCTCCCCTTGAAAACATTGAGGGCTGGATTTTGATACTGGGGCGGGTTGGGGTCGTGTCATCCGCATTTTGTGTTGCCCACCCGACTCTAGATTAATGTGGATGAATGATGCGATTTTAACTTAATTAGCCAATTGAGTTCCAACGTGTGGGAACCCATGGCCAATGAGTTATTCCAGTCTGAAAGTTGCCTCCGATGACGTCATCATTGCTGCTGCATTTAAGGTCTGCAACAAGCCTTGCTTCTTCTGCAGGCTGCCAAGCTTTTGGACCTGTATCCTAGAGGCAACTGCAGGAGGAATGGCCAGCCAATGACCCAGGTCTGTTCCCAGGTTCGATGACGTTGCCCTGCAAGCTTTGGTGGATGGAGCAAGAGCCAACAGAGAGGTGCTCTTCCCCTCCTCAGGGAGGAAGAAGCCTCCCCAGCAGACCAAGGCTGTGTGGGTCCAGGTCGCCCAGGAGGTCAACTCCTTATCCTTCACCTGCAGAACCTGGATCCAGTGCAGGAAGAGGTTTCATGATCTTCTATGTACTGCAAAAGTGAGTATGACATTCCCTTCACCCTCAATCTGATCCCCATTGCCTCTCCTCACCAGCACTCAGCTTTAGCAACCTCTTCCTCCATATCCCACTTGACACTGACATCCATGCACCCTTACCCATTCCCTCTCCCTCTATGGTCACATTCACCTAACTATTCGACTATGCAGCCCTCACACTACCTATCACTGTCATGCTTTGAAAACAACTTACAACACACAGGGAGGGCCCTTAGTCTCGCCACCTCAATCCATCTTTGTCTCCTTCTAAGCATCTATGCTATGGATTCTCTACACTCCTTCAATCTCACTCAAACTCCACTTGTCTCCCTCATTGCAGGAAAAGAGAGCTCACAATAAAAGGGAAAGAGCCAGGACAGGAGGAAGGCTACCCTCATTAGCCCAGCTCACCCCCTGGGAGGATGCGGTCCTGGAGATCGTGGGAGTAGAGGAGGATACGCAAGTGAGGGACGGACAGACGGGTGCATCACAGCAAGCTGGTGACAGAATAGTGTTCCATCTCTCTCATTGACATTGCATGAGTCGCTGATAATGAATCTGAAGCTCTAACAGATGGATTTATGATCATCTGCAATATGCAATGTGCATGTAACCTTGGCATCACATCTCTGACTCTTTCCTTTACTCCCCCACAGGACCATCGCAAGCACCTGTCCCCACTAGCCAGGAGGAAGAGCCTGAGCAGCCAGACTCCTCAGAGGAAGCTGCAACCTCTGAGGGAGCAGCATCAGCAGAATTCAGCGCACCCAGCACCAGCGCAGACATTCACACCTCGGTGGGACCCTCGGGACATAGAGTAGTGTTGTCACCTGGTGTATCACAGCTCACAAGTGAGCATCAGCAGATGGTGGAGACAAGGACAGCAGTGGAGAGTCCTAGTCGGAGGGCGCAGGACTCTCCTAGCTCGGCTCAGCTGCATGTCGACCCTCTGCCTCTGGGTCTATCCATAAGATGAGCGGTGCTGGGACTCCAGGAACAGATGCAGGAGTCTCTGACAGATTTTGTCTCCAGGGTCGCTGCGAGTGTGGAGCGAATGGAGGAGTCCACAGCGACCATGAGCAGAGCCTTTGTGGAGTCATTGGCGCATGAACGCATCACCACGGAAAGGATGGCAACCTCCGTGGAAAGGATGACTACAGTAGAGGAGAGGATGGCTATGGCTATGGAGGAGATAAGTCGCCAGAGAGTAGAAAACATGGTCATTGTTCAGAATAGACTGGCATCTCTTGAGGAGCGATAGGTCATCTATTGAACAGAGAAACCAGACCTTCATGGAAGTCCTTCTGAGTAGGACTTCCAGTGCAGATGCGGGTCCCCATGGCCCCCCTGATGTGCAGCAAGGTGCTCTCAATCCACTTGCAAGCGCTGAGGTGGTGGACCTGACCCATAAGAGGGATGTTGGTGGCAGACAACAAGGAGGTGGGGGCTCCTCTCCAAGCGCTCACACTTCCATGCCACTGACAAGTCCTCGGTCTGAGCCCCACCAGAGTCCGCACCCAACTGAGATCAGCGTCTCAACCCCTGCCCAGCCGCAGGAGCAGCAGACTGTTGCCGAGCCCTCGCAGGTTCGCAACCCCAGAGGACGCCCGCCAAAGGTGTCGAGACAGGAGCAGCAACAAACTGAGCAGGGGGCCTCCACTTCTGCTGAAGCCACAGGGGAAGCACCACGTAGGAGCACGTGTAAGAGAAAGAAACTGCACAAATAGTCACAAGGGTAGTCACTTGGGTGAATTTTGATGTTTAATGTGAAAAAGCCATCAGGTGTAAAGTGTAAATAAAAACTCTGATGGCTACAGCTGCAGTTGTGGTGTCTGTCATTTCGCTAATGGGACTTCCACAATGAGGCCTTAGGATAACTTGCAATTGTCAGTATAAGAACATAAGAACATAAGAAATAGGAGCAGGAGTAGGCCAATCGGCCCCTCGAGCCTGCTCCGCCATTCAATAAGATCATGGCTGATCTGATCCTAACCTCAAATCTAAAGAACACAAGAAGTAGGAGCAGGACCCGGCCACTCAGCCCCTGGGCCCGCTCCGCCACCCACAGGGCCTTGACCGATCCGAACTCAGCCTCATGTCCAATTTCCTGCCCGCTCCCCGTAACCCCTAATTCCCTTTACTTCTAGGAAACTGTCTATTTCTGTTTTAAATTTATTTAATGATGTAGCTTCCACAGCTTCCTGGGGCAGCAAATTCCACAGACCTACTACCCTCTGAGTGAAGAAGTTTCTCCTCATCTCAGTTTTGAAAGAGCAGCCCCTTATTCTAAGATTATGCCCCCTAGTTCTAGTTTCACCCATCCTTGGGAACATCCTTACCGCATACACCCGATCAAGCCCCTTCACAATCTTATATGTTTCAATAAGATCGCCTCTCATTCTTCTGAACTCCAATGAGTAGAGTCCCAATCTACTCAACCTCTCCTCATATGTCCACCTCCTCATTCCCGGGATTAACCGAGTGAACCTTCTTTGTACTGCCTCGAGAGCAAGTATGTCTTTTCTTAAGTATGGACACCAAAACTGTATGCAGTATTCCAGGTGCGGTCTCACCAATACCTTATATAACTGCAGCAATACCTCCCTGTTTTTATAATCTAGCCCCCTAACAATAAAAGCCAACATTCCGTTGGCCTTCTTGATCACCTGCTGCACCTGCATACTAACTTTTTGATTTTCTTGCACTAGGACCCCCAGATCCCTTTGTACTGCAGTACTTTCCAGTTTCTCGCCATTAAGATAATAACTTGCTCTCTGATTTTTCCTGCCAAAGTGCATAACCTCACATTTTCCAATATTGTATTGCATCTGCCAAATCTCCGCCCACTCACCCAGCCTGTCTATATCCCCTTGTAGGTTTTTTATGTCCTCCTCACTTTCTACTTTCCCTCCCATCTTTGTATCATCTGCAAACTTTGATATGTTACACACGGTCCCCTCCTCCAAATCGTTAATATAGATTGTAAAGAGTTGGGGACCCAGCACCGACCCCTGCGGAACACCACTGGCTACTGGTTGCCAGTCCGAGAATGAACCATTTATCCCAACTCTCTGCTTCCTGTTAGGTAACCAATCCTCCACCCATGCCAGAATATTACCCCCAATCCAGTGATTTTTTATCTTGAGCAATAATCTTTTATGTGGCACCTTGTCGAATGCCTTCTTGAAGTCTAATTACACTACGTCCACTGGTTCCCCTTTATCCACCCTGTACGTTATGTCCTCAAAGAACTCAAGCAAATTTGTCAGACATGACTTCCCCTTCATAAAGCCATGCTGACTTTCTCCTATTAAATTATGTTTATCTAAATGTTCCGTTACTGTCTCCTTAATAATAGACTCCAAAATTTTACCCACCACAGATGTTAGGCTAACTGGTCTATAATTTCCAGCCTTCTGCCTACTACCCTTTTTAAATAAGGCTGTTACATTAGCAGTTTTCCAATCTGCCGGGACCTTTGCTGAGTCCAGGGAATTTTGGAAAATTATTACCAAAGCATCCACAATCCCCACTGCCACTTCCCTCAAGACCCTAGGATGTAAGCCATCAGGTCCAGGGGATTTATCCGCCTTGAGTCCCATTATTTTACTGAGTACCAATTCCTTAGTGATTTTAATCGTATTTAGCTCCTCCCCGCTAGAGCCCCCTGTTTGTCCAGTGTTGGGATATTCTTAGTGTACTCTACCGTAAAGACTGAAACAAAATATTTGTTCAGCATTTTTGCCATCTCCATGTTTCCCACCATTAATTTCCCGGTCTCATCCTTTAAGGGACCTACGTTTGCCTTAGCCACCCTTTTTCTTTTTATATAACTATAGAAACTCTTGCTATCTGTTTTTATATATTTTGCTAATTTATTTTCATAATCTATCTTCCCTTTCTTAATCAATCCTTTAGTTACTTTTTGCTGTCTTTTGAAGACTTCCCAATCTTCTATCCTCCCACTAAGTTTGGCTACCTTATATGTCCTTGTTTTTAGTCGGATACTATCCTTAATTTCTTTACTTAGCAACGGATGGCTGTCATTTCTTTTACACCCTTTTTTCCTCAGTGGAATATTTTTTTTTGAAAGTTGTAAAATAACTCCTTAAATGAACACCACTGCTCATGTACCGTCTTACCCTTTAATCTATTTTCCCAGTCCACTTTAATCAATTCCGCTCTCATACCATCATAGACTCCTTTATTCAAGCTCAGTACGCTTGTTTGATAACCAACCTTCACACCCTCTAATTGGTTATGGAATTCAACCATGTTATGGTCACTCATTCCAAGGGGATCCTTAACTAGAACATTATTAATTAATCCTGACTCATTACACAGGACCAGGTCCAAGGTTGCTTGCCCCCTTGTAGGATCAGTTACATACTGCTCAAGAAATCCATCCCTAATACACTCAATAAACTCTTCCTCAAGGCTGCCCTGCCCAATTTGATTTGTCCAATTAATATGATAGTTAAAATCCCCCATAATTATAGCTGTTCCCTTATTACATGCCCCAACTATTTTCTGATTAATACTTCTTCCAGCAGAGTTGCAACTATTAGGAGGCCTATATACTACTCCCACTAGTGTTTTTTCCCCCTTATTATTCCTTATCTCCACCCAAACTGTTTCATTATCCTGATCCTTTGACCCAATATCATTTCTCTGTATTACAGTGATTCCTTCCTTTATTAACATAGCCACCCCACCTCCCCTTCCTTCCTGCCTGTCCTTCCTGATTGTTAAATACCCTGGCATATTTAATTCCCAGTCGTTGTCACCCTGTAGCCATGTTTCTGTAATGGCCACAAGATCATACCCATACGTAGTTATTTGTGCCGTTAACTCGTCCATTTTGTTACGAATGCTACGTGCATTCAGATAAAGAACTTTCAAATATGTTTTGTGACACTTAGTTCCTGCTTTTTCCTTTTTTAACACTTTACCTTTTACTCCATACCTTCTGTCCCTTCCTGACACGCTTTCCTCTGTCTCCCTGCTCAGGTGCCCAACCCCCTGCCTGTTTAGTTTAAACCCTCCCCAACAGCACTAGCAAACAGCGGTCCCGGCCCTGCCCAGGTGCAGACCGTCCGGTTTGTACTGGTCCCACCTCCCCCAGAACCGATTCCAATGTCTCAGGAATTTGAATCCCTCCCCCTTGCACCATTCCTCTAGCCACGTATTCATTTGAAATATCCTCCTATTTCTACTCTGACTAGCACGTGGCACTGGTAGCAATCCTGAGATTACTACCTTTGAGGTCCTATTTTTTAATTTACCTCCTAACTCCCTATATTCTGCTTTTAGGACCTCATCCCCTTTTTTACCTATATCGTTGGTGCCTATGTGCACCATGACAGCTGGCTGTTCGCCCTCCCCCTCCAAAATGTTCTGTAGCTGCTCCGAGACGTCCTTGACCCTTGCACCAGGGAGGCAACACACCATCCTGGAGTCTTGGTTGCGGCCGCAGAAACGCCTATCTATTCCCCTTACAATTGAGTCCCCTATTACTATAGCTCTTCCACTCTTTTTCCTCCCAGCCTGTGCAGCAGAGCCACCCATGGTGCCAGGAAGTTGGCTGCTGCTGCCTTCTCCTGATAAGTCAACCCCCCCAACAGTATCCAAAGTGGTATATCTGTTTGAGAGGGGGATGTCCACAGGGGACCCCTGCACTACCTGCCTGCACCTCTTACTCTGCCTGGTGGTCACCCATTTACTTCCTGCCTGTACACCCTTTGCCTGCGGTGTGACCAACTCGCTAAACGTGCTATCCATGAGGTTCTCAGCATCGCGAATGCTCCAATACGCATCCATCCGCAGCTCCAGCGCCGCAATGCGGTCTGTCAGTAGCTGCAGCTGGATACACTTCCTGCACACATGGTTGTCAGGGACACCGGAAGGGTCCCTGATTTCCCACATTGAGCAGGAGGAGCATAACACGGGGCTGGGCTCTCCTGTCATGACTTATCCTTTAATTAATTGAACTTAAATTAAATCAAATCAATACCACCAATTACACTCAATTAAATGATATACTCAAGGGCCCTTGGTTACTAGCACTAGAAACTATATCCACAAAATCTAGACCTTCTAAACTTTATAAACTATGAACCTTAACTGTCAAACTATAGAGTAGTATAAATACTTACCTAGCCGTACTCACCCAATCAGCTGCTCCCTCCTGCCCGCGTCACGTTTTGAATCGTGACGTGGCTCTGGTATGGTGGTCACATTGTTAGGGATCCGCTGGGTCTGGGCCATTGTCGTAGCTCTGGTAAGACGCTGCGAGGCAAAAGTGCTTGCTTGTCTAGGCTAAGCAAATCTGGCCAAGATGAGTGCGTTCCTTGCATTCTGGGCAGCTATGGTCTCGCGTAATGCTGCCGCTGTTTGAGGGGCCTCTGCAAGTTGTTCGTTCTCTCTCTCCTCCTCCTCCTCCTCCTCATCTGAGGAGGCTATGTGAGGAGCCACTTGGTCCTCCGGCATCTGTAAGCCACGACGCTGTGCCATGTTGTGAAGTGCACAGCAAACCACGATGATTCTGGAGACCCTGGCTGCTGAGTATTGCAGGGCTCCACCTGATCTATCCAGGCATCTGAAGCGCATCTTCAGCATACCGATGGTTTGCTCGATTATGGCTCTGGTGGAAATGTGGCTGGAGTTGTAGCTCTCCTCAGCTGTGTTGGATGGGCTCCTCAACGGCGTCATTAGCCACGTCTTCAGGGGATAGCCCTTGTCTCCAAGTAGCCATCCGTGAAGTTGGTCTGGCGGACTGAATAGCGGAGGCACACTAGACTGGCGCAGTATGAAGGAGTCATGGCAACTGCAATGGTACTTGGCACAAACGTAGAACTTCCTTCTTGTGGTCACACACCAGCTGAACGTTGAGGGAGTGGAAGCCCTTGCGGTTGACAAAAATACCTGGATTGCGATGGGGTGCCTTAAGGGCCACATGTGTGCAGTCAACGACACCCTGCACCCTTGGAAAGCCTGCCAGATTAGCTAATCCAACCACGCGCGCCGTGACACTTGCTCGATCCTTGGTGAAATGGATGTGATTGTGCGCGATGGAAAAGAGGGCATCGGTTACCTGCGTGATGCAGGTGTGTGCGGCCACCTGGGAGATGCCGCTGATGTCTGCTGCTGATCCCTGGAATGAGCCTGAGGCAAAAAAGTTGAGTGCGGTGGTGACTTTGACGGCCACTGGTAAGGGGTGTCCACCTGGTCCTCTGGGCTCCAGGTCTTGTTGCAGCATTGCGCAGATGTCACCCACTACCTCTCGCGAAAGTCGGAGCCGCCTTTGGCACTGCTGCTCAGACATGTTGAGGTAGCTGAGCCTCTGTCTGTAGACCCTGTTTTGGGGGTATCTCCTGCGCCGACGGCCTTCCATGCGCTGGCACCTTCTGGCCTGTGCAGCTTCAGGTGGGTGAGCAGCAGCTTGGCGCTCCTGCTGTTGCTGCTGCTGTTGGTGCTGCTGTTGTTCATGGTTCTGCTGCTGCCGCGGCTGGTGTTCATCCTCATCGGATGCCCAGGAGGGAAGGAAATAAATGGCTCCCATGCCTCTGGTATATGCCTCAGTTGAGGAAGCGCTCAATGAGGGTGGCGAGAGGGGTTTCCCAGGAGGTCACACTGGAGATGGGTGTCAGGCTCCAAACTTCCAGAGCTGTGGTTATGCCTTCTAAAAGTTCCCCCAGACCTGTGACAACAAAGTCCTGCCACCTGCAATTGATGGCTGATCAAATCTCTTATTTAAAGGTTGAGCTGCAGCTGAGATTCAGCAATCCACTTGTGCTCCCGCCAGGTTTCACTGGCGTGTTTCACACCAGGCGTGCTTCACGTGGGAAAAGGGTTAAACTACCTAAAATGTTTCAAAATGGCATTACAGAGCCAATTTAGGGCTTGTTAAGGGCTTTAATGGCCTCTCCTGCCTCTTTGAGGCGGGACAGAGTCGGGAACACCGCGACCGATTTTGTCAAAATTGCGTGGAGGCGGAATGGAGTCGGGATCAGGTCCGCCCGCCACTTTTCGCTATTTTAACCCCCCACACGCCTCCAAACCCGACTCCACGGCCCTATGAAAATCCAGCCCTGAGTGTCTCCGCTTCCACCACTTCCGTCAGCAGCGAGTTCCAGGTCCTCACCACTCGCTGCGTAAAAAAGTTTTCCCTCACATCCCCACTGTATCTCTTGCCCAAAACCTTAAATCTGTGTCCCTTAGTCCTTGTACCATTAACTAGTGGGAACAGCCTATCCCCGTCTAGCCTATCCAAACCCGTCATAATCTTGTACACCTCTATCAAATCACCCCTCCACCTCATTTGCTCTAATGAAAACAAATCCAGCTGCTCCAACCTGTCCTTGTAGCGAAGATCCCCCATCCCTGGAACCATTCTGGTAAATCTCCTCTGCACCCTCTCAAGGGCCTTCACATCCGTCCTAAAGTGTGGTGACCAGAACTGGACGCAATACTCCAGTTGTGGCCTAACCAGCGCTTTTTAAAGGGAGATGAGAAACTTTTTTATACAACAAGTTGTTAGGATCTGGAATGCACTGCCTGAAAGGGTGGTGGAAGCAGATTCAATCATGGCTTTCAAAAGGGAATTGAATATATACTTGAAAAGGAAAAAATTACAGAGCAATGAGAAAAAGAGCAGGCCGACTTGTATAGCTCTTTCAGAGAGCTGGCACTGGCATGATGGGCCGAATGGCCTCCTTCTATGTTGTATGATTCTATCATCCTACGTCTGCTGCTGCATTTTCAGACAGTGCAGGAAAATCCTTTTCGAAAGGAATTTAAATCTTCATTATCGTTATATATACAAAACTTGGTTCTTCCATATTCCCAGAGTAAAAGGCAAGTTGGAGAAATTTACAGAGGTGGGGCTGCTGTGAACAGAAGCTCAATCCTGTACAGGGAAATTCTCTTGACAATATAGTAAGAAGCCAGTCTGCCTACATGAAAGTGGGCGAGTGAGTTGGACAGGAAAAGCTTGTCCATATGTGAGTCTTGCTTGAACTTTCCTTTGTAAGGCACACACTGCAACTAATGGAATTAGAGTTGGATGGAGTCGAACTCTCTTGAAACTGCAAAACTGACTGTGTAACATTTCATCTGAATGTCTGCAGATTAGCTCAATTGAAACAGACATTTGTCTTCACATCAAGACTATTCTTTTCCCCACTCCCCAAAAAAGCTTCTAAAATGATCACACTGCTATTGCACCTGACTATTCACGCGTTTAACAACTTCTTCAGGGAATAAACTGTGAGTAGCCCTTCAATAGATATCCCTAGTGAAATCATGAACAGCAGATAGTCAATGACAGTGATCTGTGTGAGCAATCACTTTAACCAACTTTTCCGTGTTAGTTTTAGCAAGGCTCACACATGTGGAAAATTGACTGACACACACTTCTGTTTGATAAATTGTTTTTAAACTTGCTATCCTATATGTTTGCACACTGGATCCAAGGTTTTTAGCAAGACTATTTAATAACAGTTGTGATAAAGCACTTTTTATAGATGTATAAATTAAAATGTCAATGGTAGACATCTGAAATAAATACAGAAACTGCTGGAAATGCACAGAAGGCCAATAGCACCTGATGAAGGGTCTCACCCGAAATGTTAACCTGTTTTTTTTCCTTTCATATGCTGCCTGACTTGCTTTGTATTTCTATCATTTTCTGTATTTAAGCTTAAGTCGCAATATCTGAGAGTACTTCGACCCTCGTAGTTTTTTGATTTGCTAATAAATGTTGCTGGGATTTTGGGGATGTTAAGACAGCCGAAGTTTGTTCAACGGGATCTCCCTGTTTAAAGAGGCAACGGTTATATGCAATTTGATCTGAGGCTGGGAGCTGTAGAGTGCAACCCCTGTTCTGTTGTCTGGCAGGGAATCCCACTCAAGTTGCCTGAGTAGAACTGTATTCGAGCTGCTAGCACAGGCTTTTGCATCTCAAAATATATATATATTTCTTTAATTTCGCTTCAGTCTATATACCACTCAGGAAGTCCAATGGTCTACCCGAGCACTTATTAAACCCAGCTTCACACCACACTGTCTTGAACCCAAGCAGTGCAGGGCCGATTTTTAACTTGTCGAAATCGGCGTTTAATGAGGTGATAATTGCCTCAAAATGGGGTCGGTAGATGTACCGCAATATTACCGCCAACACTCATAGACACCGATATTTGTACAGGGGCCTATTGCTGGGTGGCCAGAGCACCCACCTGGTTCAGTTGGTAGGTCCTCTTTTAAGCCCTCTTTCATTCGGTAAGTGACAACATAACTATACCCATAGTGAGACCATCCAAGAAGCTATCAGTACTGGTTTACAACACTTGGGGGGGATGGTGGCAGGTAATTTTAACCGAACCCTCCTGGCAGGGAGCTAACTGGATCAGCTCAGCTGCTAGTGTAACACCCCGTCCGATTTTTATTTTCCATTGACTTCAACGGAAAGTAAAATCAGGCTGGGTGTAAAACGGGCAGGCGATCTGGTCCCATCGGTTTCCAGTCAAGTGGGTTAGGTTAACATTAGGCCTTTGGAATCGATCAACATTCCTTATAAAGGAACACCTTCATTAACTCCCATAAGCTTATCTATTGAGGAATGAGGTTGAATAGTGGAAGTGACATTCTATTTAAATATTCATTTGAGTTTTGGTCCAGAAAGAATGCAAAACCTTTTACTTTGATTTTTTTTTTCCCTGTAAAAATCAGTTAAGTAATTTAAGAATCATTGAGGATATGGGATAACCATCAAACTGAGCCCCGATTTAAGCTCAGAGATTTGATTGTTTAATTTGATTTGGTTCAGTGTATATTTTAATTAGGTAACAGAGTGCGGGCACAGGGAACTATTATAAGTGTAATGGTATCTCGTGGTTTCTGGGAGGAAAGGAGGTCGAGAGGATTTGCGCTGGGTGACCTAGGGGCAAGACTAAAGTCATCATGAGGCCTCATACATCAAGAACCATGGTTCATCAGGCAACAGTTAATTCTGCATTTGATTTTCTCCATACCACGGACAGATCTTGGAATGAAATTGCATTGTCGGCTCTTTGCAAATGTTCAGCAGTGCTCGTTCTTAAGTTACAATTTCAATTAGTCCACACAAAAGCTGATGCCTGTGCTGCGTTTCCACATACTTGGATATAATGCAGTTTTCATACACAAGGTCATGATGATTATTAAGAAGCCATAGTACTCATACTGTCTTCTAGATATGAGTTACTTACTTAAAAACTATTATTTACTAGTTTCAATGCTTTTTGTTGTTGAAACCATTGCATGAATAGGGTTCCATCAGCAGCACCACAGCTACGGAAACCATAACAGCAAGGTGCAAGAGATCTCTTTAATAATCAAACCAAGTGTTGATTCTTGGAAACCTTTTGTGAAGACTGCTTTGAATCTAATATATTTTATAAATAGCTGGCTGTGGGAAACTGAAAATAACAATTTAGCTCCTAAAGCAATGAGCATGAAGCCCAGCATGTGCACAGTGGTGCCTTTGTTTATAGGTGGTAAATGATGTGATTGTCACTCGCCAGAGAAATCTTGGGGGTCCAAGCCTTGGGGCTTCATTCAACTCTGGTTCATTCAACTCTGAACACAATTTACTCTCTGTTACTTGGAAGATAAGAATACTGTTACATACTCCAAACGTTCTGTTAATATAAACTCTTCAGTTAATCCTGTTGGTTGCAATTTTGGCCCATTGCTTCTGCCTTCATGAAGGAATTAAACATTTTTGACTTTGTAACTAATAGCATTGGGCATTCCCAGGGTTAATGTGGCGAGTTTAAATTCAATGAAGCAGCTTTCCCCCCACCACTCATTATCTCCATATGAATGAGAAAGCCACGATTATCTCCATTCCAAAGCGTGGTCATATCTAGTGGAAATGGCCTGGTCTTGATCAACAAGAGACTTTGGGATAAAAGGATTTAGCTGAACTATTTAGGGGACTGTTAAAGTGTAGAATTGTTCTGTTTTATTTTAGAAACTTGCACTTTCTGTCAGATTATATTACGCTCTTTTGACTGTTCCTGTAAAAGTATAGATATAGTACTGGCGTGAATCTTAATCAGACCGAGACATACATACTGGGGGGAATTTTAACATTCCCGGCTTGGCAGGAATTGAGTGGGTGAACAGATAAAGTGAAACGACTGAATTTCCCACCGATTCGATTTCAACGCCACTGGTTTGGCGACAGATGAGCTGCCCACCGGACTCGGGTGGGTGCTCGTGTATTAATGCAAATCGGGGACCCGTAACATCAATGGGACATCGATTGCATTTTAACCTGGGCCTGAGATATGCCTTTGATACGTCTTTTGCCACTGGGAAGGAAGGATAGCCACATGCAAGGAACACAGTAACATGCTTTTATGTGCACTGCCTCACAGGGCTTGGAAAGTCCAGGAAAGAAAATTCACCAAACTTTTTCATTAAAGTCTCTGACCCTTTAACACTATGTGGTTCAAACCAAAGATAGCTAATAAATATCTTGGCAGTACTTACCCTTACAATGAGTGCCGTTGCCAGTATATCCCGGTTTACAGATGCAGTTGTGACCTCCGACAGTATTAAAACACAGGGCGTTCTCATCACAGCTGTGTTGCTTTGTGCTACATTCATCATGTTCTGAGGGGGACAAAAGAAAAAAATCAGACGCATCGTAATAAGCTCAATTGTGATTAAAGGATTGCATTTCCAAAATTCTCTTTAAAAAAAAAACATGAATACATTTTAAAATTTTCCCTTTTACTTTGGCCACCCTAAAAACATACTGAAGAATTGCAGTCTGAACGAGAAAGCCACGATTATCTCCATTCCAAAGCCATTTTAGGTGGCGTTGTCATATCTCGTGGAAGTGGCCTGGTCCTGATCAACAAGTGACTTTGGGATAAAAGGACTCAGCCGAATTATTTAAGAGACTGTTAAAGTGTAGAATTGTTCCACCAAAAGTATAGATATAGTACTGGCGTGAATCTTAATCAGTCCGAGACATATATATGTCAAACTAATTTGAAATATTCTGGTTTACCATGAACCCATCTGACATACCTCAAGACAATTAAAAATATCTGTTCTTGCTTTGTAGCAAAGTTTTAAATTTATATATTTAAAAAAAAATAGCTCGTCTCCCATGGGCTTATTTACTAGTGGTGTGGGGTATGAAGAACAGCGGTAAAGTTTAGCTGCTAACCTGACCTGTCCCTTTTAGAGGTCACTGTTCATGTACTCCACGTGGGGAAGTAGTCTTGAGGTTGATTAGAGACCTGTTACTGTAAATGAAAGTTTCTCTAGATTGTCAGCTCCTCTCCTTGTTACCTGAACAAATTCCCCGGTTCATTTCACGATGAGAAATTGCTCAGTTGCGATCTGTTAGTGTTTTCAACAAAGTGCGATATTGGGTGTGTGGTGGACACTCATAAAACTTTCATATAAATAGATAATCTCTAGTGGAGGCAGATACTTTACAGGACATCCTATGGACTTTCCAAATGTTCATTGCTGCTGAACACAATGCCTGGTGCAGATTATTTAAATTAACTTACATTTTTTTAAACAATTTTTTTCTCGGGATGTCAGTTACAATTATTGCTCATCTCTAGTTGCTATAACAACTGAGTGACTTGCTAACCTACTTTAAAGGATGCCAAGAGTTAACCACATCATGTGGACTAGAGCCACATATAAGTCAGATGAGGTTGGGCTGAAAGATTTCCTGCCCTGAAGAACTTTACTAACCAGTTGGGTCTTTATGACAATCCGGCAACATTTTCTGGTGTTAGCCCACAAATTACCAGAGTTATTGAATTCAGTTCACAACTTACTACGGTGAAGTTATGAACTTATGACCTTTTTGGGTTACTAGCTCAATGGTGACATGATGCATTAACTATGAATATTGTGATTTTGTGAGTGAACCACAAGTGTTATAAATACTGGTGGTTTGTGTCCATACCAAGAGGTTAGGCAAGTGACTTGTTTCTATGCTTCACTCAATTCCAATCGGTACTGCTTTCCAGGATTTGTGGGAGAGGGGCCTGGCTAATTTGTATTCTGATTTTCTTGAGCTCTGTACAGGATGTGGCTGGTCTGGGACATTGTGAGAAGTGAACCCAAGTGATAATTTTATGTCGCACAGCATGTCGGAGCTCCAAGGGCTGCACCATCTATAAGCCGGGATTATTTTTTAATCCTTAATTAAATTTTATTATTCACAGAACTGTGACATGTTATAATTCTGTCAATCCTTATCGGTCTGAACTTCATTACTTTGCACGTTCTAATAACACAGCGAAATCAAGTGTAGTCGTGGAAAGATAGAGCTAGGTATCATCAGCATACACATGAAAGCTGATTCCCCCCCCCCCCATGCTTGCAGATAATGTTCACTGAAGGGCAAAATATCAGAGGAATAGGTGAGGACTAAGATGGAATCTTGGGGCGCACTGGAGGTGAAAGTCAGGCACAAAAGGAAAGAAAGACTTGCATTTATATAGCGCCTTTCATGACCACCGGACGTCTCAAAGCGCTTTACAGCCAATGAAGTGCTTTTGCAGTGTAGTCACTGTTGTAATGTGGGAAACGTGGCAGCCAATTTGCGCACAGCAAGCTCCCACAAACAGCAATGTGATAATGACCAGATAATCTGTTTTTGTTATGTTGGTTGAGGGATAAATATTGGCCAGGACACCGGGGATAACTCCCCTGCTCTTCTTCGAAATAGTGCCATGGGATCTTTTACGTCCACCTGAGAGAGCAGACGGGGCCTCGGTTTAACGTCTCATCCGAAAGACGGCAACTCCGACAGTGCAGCACTCCCTCAGCACTGCACTGGGGTGTCAGCCTAGCTCTTTGTGCTCAAGTCCCTGGAGTGGGACTTGAACCCACAACCTTCCCAGAGGACACACCATTCCCAGAGATGTGGTGGCTATGTTGGACTGGAACCAAGAACAGAGTGTCACTGAGGTGGACCACAGAAAAGGAGGATAGTGCGGTCAACTTTGCCAAAAGCCACACTGAATGCTATTGGTGATTTTGACCAGGTAATTTTGTTTACAGCAATTTCATATTTAATTTAGTTTGTTTACTGAGCAATATGTTTTACAGTTTTTAAGCATAGTTTAAGTCCTGTGAATTCCAGTGCATAGAATTTTCATTTAAGATATGAATTATACGGAATTGAAACTGATATTTTATTACTTGGTTCCCCAGTATAAAAGCCACAGGTGTTTGGATAGTATGATATTGTCACCCAAGAAATACAAGACATTTAGATAGTACTGTGAAACAATGCAAGGATTCCAAGGTCCGGGGTCAATGTGAGGGATTTGATCTTGTATTCACTTTTTAGACTCTTGCCTCTTGTGTTTAACATGCTGTGTGGTAATCCATACTTTAGAAAATAACTCATAGTGCATGTGTTTTTGAACATTTGGAATATAACAATCAGTGTTTGAGAACCAAACCATCACCACCCAATATCAGTCACATTTCATTATCATAATACTGTTACTCCAGTGCCAGAAATGAAAATATGTGCTATCTGCTTGTCAAAACAGGTTCTAAATTACAGACTGAAACTCTGACAACCCCTTCTCAAAATAGGACAGATGATAAAGCCTTGTCTAATAATATAACCTAGAACAAAGAGGAATTTCCTTTTAGTAATTTTCTACTTTCTATTCCAATTGATCCAAAGTTATTTTACAACAAGCTTCTCAACAACAACAATAATAATAGGAGCTTGCATTTATCTAGCGCCTTTAACGTAGTAAAGCGTCCCAAGGCGCTTCATAGAAGCGTTATCAAAAACAAAATTTGACACCGAGCCACATAAGAAATTAGGACAGGTGATGAAAAGCTGAGTCAAAAATGTTGGTTTTAAGGAGCGTCTTAAAGGAGGAGAGAGGCAGAGAGATTTAGGGAGGGAATTCCTGAGCTTGGGGCCTAGGCAGCTGAAGGCACGGCGGCCAATTGTGCAGCAATGGAAATCGGGGATGCACAAGAGACCTGAATTGGAGGAGTGCAGAGATCTCGGAGGGTTAAGAACATAAGAACATAAGAAGTAGGAGCAGGAGTAGGCCATACGACCCTTCGGGCCTGCTCCGCCATTCAATAGGATCATGGCTGATCCGAACCTAGACTCACGTCCACTTCCCTGCCCGCTCCCCATAACCCTTAATTCCCTTATCAGCTAGGAAACTGTCTATCTCCGTTTTAAATTTATTTAATGTCGCAGCTTCCACAGCTCTCTGAGGTAGCAAATTCCATAGATTTACTACCCTCTGAGTGAAGAAGTTTCTCCTCATCTCAGTTTTGAAACGGCAGCCCCTAGTTCTAGTCTCACCCATCAGTGGAAACATCCTCCCCGCATCCACCCGATCAAGCCCCCTCACAATCTTATATGTTTCGATAAGATCGCCTCTCATTCTTCTGTATTCCAATGAGTAGAGGCCCAACCTACTCAACCTTTCCTCATAAGTCAACCCCCTCATCTCCGGAATCAACTGAGTGAACCTTCTCTGAACTGCCTCTAGAGCAAGTATATCTTTTCTTAAATATGGAAACCAAAACTGTACGCAGTATTCCAGGTGTGGCCTCACCAGTACCCTGTATAGCTGAAGCAAGACTTCCCTGCTTTTATACTCCATCCCCCTTGCAATAAAAGCCAAGATTCCATTGGCCTTCCTAATCACCTGCTGTACCTGCATACTAACCTTCTGTGTTTCATGCACCAGGACCCCCAGATCCCTTTGTACTGTAGCACTTTGCAGTTTCTTTCCATTTAGATAATAACTTGCTCTTTGATTTTTTCTGCCAAAGTACATAACCTCACATTTCCAACATTATATTCCATCTGCCAAATTTCTGCCCACTCACTTAGCCTGTCTATGTCCTTTTGCAGGTTTTTTATGTCCTCCTCACTCACTGCTTTCCCTCCCATCTTTGTATCATCTGCAAACTTGGATACGTTGCACTTGGTCCCCTCCTCCAAATCGTTAACATAGATTGTAAAGAGTTGGGGTCCCAGCACTGACCCCTGCAGAACACCACTAGTTACTGATTGCCAACCCGAGAATGAACCATTTATCCCAACTCTCTGTTTTCTGTTAGATAGCCAATCTTCCACCCATGCCAGTATATTACCCCCAATCCTGTGATTTTTTATCTTGTGCAGTAATCTTTTGTATGGTACCTTGTCAAATGCCTTTTGGAAGTCCAAATACACCATATCCACTGATTCCCCTTTATCCACCTTGTTTGTTACGTCCTCAAAGAATTCGAGCAAATTTGTCAAGCATGATTTCCCCTTCATAAAACCATGCTGACTCTGTCCGATTAAGTTATGCTTATCCAAATGTCCTGTTACTGCTTCCTTAATAATGGACTCCAACATTTTACCAACCACAGATGTTAGGCTAACTGGTCTATAGTTTCCAGCCTTTTGTCTACCTCCCTTTTTAAATAAGGGTGTTACATTAGCAGTTTTCCAATCTGGGTTGTAGGGGGTTACAGAGATAGGGAGGTGCGAGTTCTATCAGAGCAGGGAAACATTTAAAAAAAAGAAAAATATTTTAACAGTATAAAAAATGTGTAACATCATGAACTTGCAGTCTTGCATTTGACTGTACCGGAGTGTGGCAGCTGGACTGATAGTTTTGACCTGCACTCTCAGCCTTCATTCAAGCTGCCTATCTTCAGCTACAACCTCCTGTACTCCCAGATGTCTGTTGTTACCCAATGAAACTTGAAAGATGCAAATACAGACTGTTTTTTTAAAAAATTACAGTTCTGAGTCTACTGGAGGATTAGGAAGTGCAGTACACCGAATCCTGGCAGATTATATAGTGTGCTGATCTGGTATGACTAATCTATGCTGCCTACTCCACTTCTTATTAAAAAAAAATAGAAAACCAGGATAGCTAGGACATCTGACTGGAAAATGAACAAAACAGAAAAATAACTGTCTACAGGAAGGATAAGAGTACAAGTGAAACCAGACGGACACAAATAAAGTTGTCAGCTCACTAATGAGGTTTGGACATTGTTTGAATTTTACAGGTCAGCTACAGACGCCAGTTTTGGATGGTGGAAAATCGGCAACTTCTGCAGAGAGCTGGCCGGCAGCTAGGGCCTGTTGGGGGTGGAGCGGAGGGGGGGGAGGGGGGGGCAGCGATAATGGGCCACCTCCTCCTTGCCCCACAAAAATCTTTCATTTAAAATAAAAAAAAACCCAAAGCTTACCTTTTCCTGAGCGGCCTGCAGCGGTCAATTTTTAAGGATTGTTGGTTAGGTCGCTCATCGCCCGGTACAACTGGGACTAGCATGCATGGTGCAGGCTCCGCCCACCTGTACATTAAAATTGCAATTGGAGTCCTACAAATGGCGTAGGACCCTGATTTGTTGGCCTGTGTTGGGCAGGAGTGCTGAGTGCCTGTTTAAAGGCCTGCCTGAAAATTGATTCAGGCAAGCAAATGGGCTCCTAAGGTGCCCACCAGATTTTCCTCTGCGGTCACCGATTTGCAGGTGACCAGCTGTTGAAAATTACCTGATATATATTTTCCTTTTTTTTTAATTTGAATTTTCCCATTGTTATAATTTTTTGCTTTTTCATTCAGTCTAACGTTTTAATGCATTGTTCTCTGCTGCTTTATATTGTCAGTTTTTCACTTCAAATATTTTCTTTCCTAACCCTTTCAGGAATTTCCTTACCGTCACCATTTATTCTGTCCTTTTGTAGTTATTTGATTCCACTGATCTTGTTTTCTCAAACCCCGTTTCCTTTTGTCTCATAATTTTGATTTGAAGCATGCTGCACTAGGTGCAGTGTCTTCCGAGAAATAAATTTACCCTGACAACCGACATGGCCGACAGCCGTAGCAGGCTACACTAGTCTCTTTTTAGAATATAACCTGCCTGATGCCACCTTGATGCAGATAAAGTACTTTCTCATCAAAGCAAGAGTTCTCTTTAAAGTCTACAAATACTTTGCAAACAATAGAGATGGAGATTTAGTTTAAAAATATTTAATGAGTTGTGCTTGAATTTTAAAGATCTGAAAATGTCTCACTGTGGCATTTAATAGATAGTTTCCTAGAGGTAAAGGGAATTAGGGGTTACGGTGAGCGGGCAGGAAATTGGACATGAGGCTGAGTTCGGATCGGTCAGGGCCCTGTGGGTGGCGGAGCGGGCCCAGGGAATGAGTGGCCGGGTCCTGCTCCTACTTCTTGTGTTCTTTAGATTTGAGGTTAGGATCAGATCAGCCATGATCTTATTGAATGCCGGAGCAGGCTCGAGGGGCCGATTGGCCTACTCCTGCTCCTATTTCTTATGTTCTTATGTTAATTAAATAGCTTAAATCTCTTCAATTGAAGGGTAGAGGTAACCAGGCCAGCAAAACCATTCAGGCCACATGCTATTTAGAGATTTAAGCCTAGAAATTGGTTCGCGCAGGCCTGCGCCAGAACCAGTAGGCCCACGGCACACCTGATATTCTTGCTCCTCCTGACTCCACATTCAGGTAAGTGGTTTTTTTTAAACTTACCTTTTTGGTGGCGGCCTGCAGCAGTCCCTTTAAGGACCGCTTGTTAGGCCGCCTGTAGACCAAGTTTTCCTGAACACAGGCGGCCTGGTGCTGGCTGCGTTCAGGGCAACCCAATTTTGCGAAGAGGTCCTCAAACAGGTGTGAGGCGCCCCCATTTGCATATGCAAAGAGCCTAACTCCTGTTTCAGGCGCATGCCTTGGACACCTCTTTTTCTGCCTTCACCAATATGGCGGGCTTCTAGCCTGTAATGAGCACATGCACCCCACCCACCATATTGGATGCTTAGGCACCCATTTTGCGCCTGAAAAATGAGCACAGCGCCAATAAATTTCTAGGCGTTAGTTTACTAAATCATGTGTCCTCAGCGATGAAGGGTTAACTCTTGTGGAGAATGAGCAAAATCTATCACACACGGGAAACTATATTTTTCTTTTAACCAGATTAACTTTTTATTTAGGTACATTTTTAACATTTCAGAAACTCGTTTTGCTGCATATATTTTTTTCTCAAAGTGAGTGAGACCTCATGCAATTCCAAAAGCTCTGGCACCTCAAAGCTAACAGTGTGTGACAGCTCAAATGTCCTGCGTTAGTCACATTCAGTGGGCTGTGACAAGGTAAATGACACCAATTACCTGATATAATTACTGCCTCTGACAGTATCTTCCCCCCAGTGATTGTTTGATGAGTTTTGCAATGCCTGTGTTGTCAATCCCATCTTCATCTGAGGGCCTCTATTGCTGTCAGTGGACCTTGCGCAGACATTGATTAACTGTTACTGTTACAGCAGCCTGCTCTCAATATCACAAACTGATCAGTCAATTCGACGGGATTCAGTTAGTTCCAGCAGAAACTAAATATTTATAGTGATATTCTGTTGATATCTCAAAATGACAGTTGAGCATAGCATTGGAAATGAGGGAAAAAGCAATTCTCCATCCTAAATCAGTCCGACATTCAGAAATCCCGAAAAATCATTTTCGGAATGACCTGTCCCTTGAAAACAATGCTTCTGCACATGTGCAGAAGGACAATTACAAAGTTTGCACCATCTGTTCACACTTGTGTGCAATTGGATTCTGACTAAAATGTGAACGAAAGTGCGCCTTTTCAAGGTCATTACCTCAGCCTTTCTTCCATCTGCAGCATATGTTCGAACTGGATAGCCACCTACATCTCAGCCAGGAACTTGCCAAAGGAACAACAACCTTCCTACCATGACAAAACCCGCTCTGCTAGTTATGTATGTAATTATATTATTAATGGCCCTGGAATTCTGTGGGCCTTCGGACACAGGTTCTCAGGGAATGTGGTCGGAGATGATGGGTCCCACCACCACTGCCAGTTTCCTGGGGCACCCGTTGGGGATGGAACCTCTGTTTAATTTAGTTATTTGTTGCATTTAACTAAAAAAAAATACCTAAATTGGCAACTTGTATCACTGTTTGTTTCTAAAAAAAAAATAATTAAAATGTGAAATATTTTAATGTGCGTCAAATATGTTACAATTACTGTGGAATGTGGGGTCAATTCTAATGGAAGTACTTTAGAATGACTTCTATGAATAGGAATAATAAAAAGAGATACTGCCTCATTTCCACAGGTGACACATGCATTACATAGTGACAGGGCCTCAAGCTGAGCTCAGTAGACTTACTGCCCTGTTAATGCTGATGCGCTGGCAGCTGTCATTTTGAAAGGGGTCTTCCTTTGGGCGGCTGGAGCACCAGCCTGTTTCCAACAGCAGGCCTCTTTACTATGCAGATCAGGCTCCTATGGGGCTGGATTTTCTCAATGGGGAGCTTTTGGAGGCGGGACTCCCACTTGTCACGTTTTAGTCCCGCCTCCATCGACTTGTGGCCAACCCACGCTATTTTCCCTTGATTGACCTTGTTAAGCCTGCCCAGCGGGCTTAGCAGGCCAATTAAGGGAAAGCCGGTTACAGGTGACGTCAGCGAGTGACGTTGCATCTGTCAAGAGCTTTTGACAGATCAAATGTCAGCGTTTGACGGCTCTGTGAAGCTGTCAAACACTGACAATCTGTCCTCTAAGTTGAGCCTTTCCACTCAGGCTCACTTGATCTCTCCTGAGCAGGAAGCAGAAGGCTGCAGCTTTTGACAGTTCAGCGGCCATTCTGCTTTCTGTACCGGTGACATGAGGGACTCCCGAGACCTGAAGGGATGAAGCCTGCAGGAAGGAGTAAAGGTAAGTAAAACTTATTAAAACACTTTGCACTCACCTCACACACTCACCTCTCCACACTTGCACCCATCACTCACCTGCACACCGGACATCTCGGCCCCTCCGACCCCCGCAGACCGACGGCCCGCCTCGCTGACCCTGGCGAGGTTCGGAGCCGTCGGGAAGCCCACACTTCAGGGCTAAAAATAGGGATTCTCCAGTTAATTGGTACTAATCCCCTTCCCGCCTCGGGGAGGCGGCTCCCAGCGCGGGTCGGGTACCCGCCTCCTGAGAAGATGGCACGGAGGCGGGTTGGGGGCGGGATGGGTACCCGTCCCCAGATTCTGCCATTTTCCCGGCAGTCCCGCCTCCTTACCTGCCTCCCCAGGGCTGGCAAAATCGCCCCCCATGATGTAGTTAGGGTCCCGATTGCAATTCTCAGGGCGACCTAGGCGAGTTTGCACTGTGCATACTCCACCGTGTGTCCGGGCATTGAGCAGCCTAACCAGCTGTCCTCTAAGGGATCACTGCTGGCCGCTCCTACAACAAGCCAGAAAGGTTTCTGAGTTATGAATCTATGGAGCCAGGAGGGGTGGTAGTGCTCCTCCTGGCCCCACACAAATACTGCTGGTCGCTCCTGGGCTGGGCCGGGCCAGGCTCACCCACCCCTCCCCATTCACCTCCCCTCCCAGTACCTAGCTGCAGGCCAGCATGGCGAATGAGCCGCTCGATATTGCACCAGCCCCAAGACAGCGAGCTCCAGTGGGATATCCAGTGAGATTTCAATGAAGCCCAAGCTCAGAATGGCTTAGGACTCCTCAGCCATTTGACAGAAGGGGGTGCCGGCCGACACACTTCCCCAGTCAGCCATCCAAAAAGTAAAGATCGGCCCCCTCAAGACACTTTACGCATGGCATTACTTTTGCAGTGCAGCACCTATTGTTACGTGCACAAAAAATTGGGTTCTGCTGCAATTTTTGCAATCATCTTTCACTGTGCAATTCACTTCCAACTGTTTTTTGTGAGCCATTTTTCAAATACAGTTTCCTTCTCTGTTTTCATTGCCAGAGGGCAGACAAGAGCTCTCCCGACACTGTCTCTAGCATGAGAGAAACCCAGTATGACGCAACACATCTCATTGCTCATTACAGCTCTGCTGATCAAGAAAAATGGATGCCACACTTTGTAAAGGGGAAAGTAAATTACGTTGGATGGTTATTTATTTACGGAGCGAATTTTTATGGCAGTACAATAATGGGTAGACCCGTAACCACCTTTCAATTGGCAATTAAACTGCAATGTGTCCAAATTCTGAAACGGCAATAGATTTCTGACAGTAATACAGAATAATGAAATGTTCTATAGGACCACAGATGAAAACAGTAATCAGACAAATGTTGTATCAGTGACTCTACAAGCTGTTGTTCCATTGCTATCGGTGGTGTCATTAGTTATTTTTAACCAGTCCTGGCAGGCATGTTTCATGTTTATAATAATCAACCGGGTTTCCGCACCCCTAATCAGATGGAGGGATGAAAACACTGGTTTCCAACTGAACTGTGAAAGTATCTAATAACTTCCAGGCAACTTCTAATTTCCCTGGAGTGCGTGGTATTAGTCACTGAGCACTGGGCTGTGAGCAACCCCAGGAGCAGAGCCAGTGAACCCTGCGGTTCCAATTTCGGAGAGCAGGGTGGTGAATAAATATTTGATATGAATGGTGCTTTCCCTTGGCATCTAGCTGATGCTTTTGCTCTGGATCATACAATGTAAAAAAATGTTAAGCTTCACCAGTTTTTAAAATGTAGTTATAGAATTATTATGCTCCTAAAGATCATCTTGGCCACATGCAAGCAGTGACGTCCGACTTCACTGCGTGACTCCTGATCTCTCTCTCTCTCTCTCTCTCCAATTTTTTCGGGGCTGCTCTGGAAATTAATTTTCTTTCGGTGGAGAGGAGCAAGGTGGCTGCGCAGTCACCTTTGATAGTTGCTCCTGCGAGGGAAGCGCTGACCCGCAGTTACCCATTGTTATCTTTGTATCAGTCGTGGCTGAGTCGATAGCACTCTCGCATCTGAGTCAGAAGGTTGTGGATGCTATAAAAATGCAAGTCCCACTCCAAAGACTTGAGCATGAAATCTAGGCTGACACTTCAGTGCAGTACCGAGGGAGTGCTGCACTGCTGGAAGTGCCATGCTTCAAATGAGATGTTAAACCGAGGCCCTGTCTGCCCTCTCAGGTGGATGGAAAAGATCCCACGGCACTCTTTTGAAGAAGAGCAGGGGGGAGTTATCCCCGGAGTCCTGGCCAATATTTATCCTTCAACCAACATCACTGAACCAGATTATCACATTGCTGTTTGTGGGAGCTTGCTGTGCACAAATTGGCTGCCGTGTTTCCTACATTACAACAGTGACGACACTTCAAAAGTACTTCATTAGCTGTAAAGCACTTTGGGACAGCCTGAAGTTGTGAAAGATGCTATATAAATCCTTTCTTTTGCCATTAGAGAGGTAGGATACAGCCACTGCAGCATTTTAATATTTAATTCAGGAGCCCTAGGAAATCTGCAGTGGAGCAGTAGGAAAGAAAGAAAAACCTGCATTTATATAGCGCCTTTCATGACCACCGGACATCCCAAAGTGCTTTACAGCCAATGATGTACTTTTTGAAGTGTAGTCACTGTTGTAAAGTAGGAACTGGGTTCGCATCCAACATTTCCCACATGGGGGAAGTGATATCATGAAGGCATCCAAAAAGCACATAGTAATGATGTTGCCGCACATAGGAACCATAGCAATGATCACATCCTCCTCAATAATGAGCTTCAAAACTCAATTCTATCATTGTGGGACGATGGAAAGCAAAGGTCAGGCACATCCTCATAGGGAGGGAGAGAACATTGGGCACACTTGTGTGCTTCCTCAGGTTTGGCTACAAAGTGTCACTGGCAGTGGACTGTGACTACATCTCCAGCCTATCGTCTCAGCTGAGACATAGAGACAAAAGACGGAAATAAATAAATTACAAACTGCTTACTGTTGATGGCAAGCCAACAGACAACACAGACCTGTTTTTTTTTTATTCCTAAGCTGTCTGCTCGTCTTAATTCAAAGTTGCTCAATTCAAACTATCTTAAAAAAATATCATTTTATAGCCCTAAATTCCTACTTTGTTGTGTTAGTTACCTCGCTTTGTTGAAATTATTGGTTATTCAAAATGTTTTCAGTGCAATTAACAACTTGGAGACTGTAGTTCAATCCATTATAATTACCATCGTAAATCTTGAGGCTTGCTGTAACATCTGTCAAAAATTCTATGAAATATGATACTGAGATCTGATACTTTCTATCCCAAGCCTGTCCCATTTTGATCCTCTTTAACATCAACTTTGTAAGACATTCCACATTCTTATTTTAACCTTAAGGTTCCTTTCCTCCTAACTTTCTAGTTTTCCTCGTTTACAATTTGAATTTGTCTTTTGAATCTGGGTTTATAATATAGAAATGTTAATAAGAAATACACAAGATTGTTAACCATAACTCTAACATTGTAGACTCGAATTTCTGATTGGCAGCAGCATTATGATGGATCCGCTAACAGCAGGAATATGTTGTGAGTGGTATATCCACTGGTGGCAGATTTACTGCTGGTCTTTAGTTTCTACCCAACAGTAATGCTTAACATAGAAGATAGGAGCAGGAGTAGGCCATTTGGCCCCTCTAGCCTGCTCCGCCATTCAATGAGATCATGGCTGATCATCCAAATTCAGAACCCTGTCCCTGCTTTCTCCCCATATCCCTTGATCCCTTTAGCCTTAAGAAATATATCCAACTCCTTCTTGAATATATTTAATGAATTGACCTCTACTGCCTTCTGTGGTAGAGAATTCCACAGGTTCACCACTCTCTGGGTGAAGAAATTCCTCCTCATTTCTGTCCTAAATGGCTTACCCCTTATCCTTAGACTGTGACCCCTGGTTCTGGACTCCCCGACCATCGGGAACATCCTTCCTGCATCTAGTCTGTCCAGTCCTTTCAGAATTTTATAAGTTTCAATGAGATCCCCTCTCATTCTTCTAAACTCCAGTGAGCATAAGCCCAATCGACCCAATCTCTCCTCATACGTCATTCCTGCCATCCCAGGTATCAGCCTGGTGAATCTTCGCTGAACTCCTTCCATGGCAAGAACCTCCTTCCTCAGATAAGGCGACCAAAACTGCACACAATACTCAAGATGTGGTCTCACCAAGGCCCTGTACAACTGCAGCAAGACATCCTTGTTCCTGTACTCAAACCCTCTCGCTACGAAGGCCAACATACCATTTGCCTTCTGAACCACCTGCTGCATCTGCATGCTTACCTTCAGCGACTGGTGCACAAGGACACCCAGGTCTCGTTGCACTTCCCCTTCTCCCAATCTATTGCCATTCAGATAATAATCTGCCTTCCTGTTTTTGACACCAAAGTGAATAACCTCGCATTTATCCACGTTATATTGCATCTGCCATGCTTCTGCCCAGTCACCCAACCTGTCCAAATCATCCTGGAGTTTCTCGGCATCCTCCTCACAGCACACACGCCCACCCAGCTTTGTGTCGTCTGCAAACTTGGAGATATTACATCTAGTTCCCTTGTCTAGATCATTAATATATATTGTGAATAGCTGGGGTCCTAGCACCGATCCCTGCGGTACCCCACTAGTCACTGCCTGCCACTCGGAAAAAGACCCGTTATTCCAACTCTTTGCTTTCTGTCTGCCAACCAGTTCTCTATCCAAGTCAATACCTTGCCCCCAATCCCATGTGCCTTAACTTACATGCTAATCTCTTATGCGGGACCTTATCGAAAGCCTTTTGAAAGTCCAAATACACCACATCCACTGGTTGTCCCTTATCTATTTTACCAGTTACATCCTCAAAAAATTCCAGTAGATTAGTCAAGCACGATTTACCTTTTGTAAATCCATGTTGACTTTGTCCGATCCTGCCATTGTTTTCCAAGTGCTCTGCTATTAGATCTTTTATAATGGACTCTAGCATTTTCCCCACTACCGATGTCAGGCTTACCGGTCCGTAATTCCCCGTTTTCTCTCTACCACCTTTTTTGAATAGTGGGGTAACATTAGCTACCCTCCAATTCATGGGTATTGTTCCAGATTCCATCGAATGTTGGAAGATGATCAGCAATGCATCTACTATTTCTAGGGCCACTTCCTTAAGTACCCTAGGATGTAGATTATCAGGCCCTGGGGATTTATCGGCCTTCAATCCCGCCAATTTCCCTAACACCATTTCCCTACAAATACTGATTTCTTTCAGTTCCTCCCTTTCATCAGACCCTATGTTCCCCGACATCTCTGGGAGGTTATTTGTGTCCTCCTTTGTGAAGACAGAACCAAAATATGTATTTAATTGGTCTGCCATTTCTTTGTTCCCCATTATAAGTTCCCCTGATTCTGACTGCAAGGGACCTACGCTTGACTTCACCAATCTTTTTCTTTTCACATATCTATAAAAGCTTTTACAGTCAGTTTTTTTGTTCCCTGCAAGCTTCCTCTCATATTCTATTTTCCCCTTCTTAATTAATCCCTTTGTCCACCTTTGTTGAATCCTAAACTGCTCCCAATCCTCAGGTTTACTGCTTTTTCTGGCCAATTTATATGTCCTCTCCTTGGATCTTATGCTATCCCTAATTTCCCTTGTTAGCCACGGTTGAGTCACCTTTTTTGTTTTATTCTTATGCCAAACTGGGATGAACAATTTCTGTAGTTCATCCATGCGGTCTTTGAATGTTTGCCATTGTCTATCCACCGTCAACCCTTTGAGTGACATTCCCCAATCAATCCTACCCAACTCACTCCTCATACCATCGTAGTTTCCTTTATTTAAATTCAGGACCCTAGTCTCTGAGTCAACTACTTCACTCTCCATCTTAATGAAGAATTCTATCATATTATGATCGCTCCGACCCAAGGGGCCTCGCACAACAAGATTGCTAATTAATCCTTTCTCATTACATAATACCCAGTCTAAGATGGCCTGCTCTCTGGTTGGTTCCTCGACATATTGGTCCAGGAAACCATCCCGTAAACACTCCATGAATTCCTCCTCCACAGTTTTGTTACTAATTTGGTTAGCCCAATCTATATGTAGATTAAAGTCACCCATGATGACTGCTGTGCCCTTATTGCATGCTTCTCTAATTTCTCTTTTAATGCCATCCCCAACCTCCGCATTACTGTTTGGAGGTCTATATACCACTCCCACTAATGTTTTCTGCCCCTTGGTATTTCTCAGTTCTACCCATACAGATTCTACATCATCAGAGCTAATATCCTTCCTTACAATTGTGTTAATCCCCTCTTTAACCAGCAATGCTATGCCACCTCCCTTTCCTTTTTGCCTATCTTTCCTGAATATTGAATACCCCTGGATGTTGAGTTCCCAGCCTTGGCCACCCTGGAGCCATGTTTCCGTAATCCCAATCAAATCATATTTGTTTACCTCTATTTGCGCAGCTAATTCATCCACCTTATTCCGAATGCTCCTCGCATTAAGACACAAAGCCTTCTGGTTACTGCCAGAATCATTAAAATCAAATTAAATCCATTACTTTAAGAGGTGGGGCAACTGGAAAACTTCCCGCTTATAAACTGAAACACAATTAGCAACATAAATAACTGGTGGTATATATTCCGGCAGTTCAGCATAACAGTGCATTTTAGAAGTACATACCCTGTGATGAAGTCTCTTGTGCAATGAGAGTTGCACCGAGGAAGAAGAAACTTTGGATCTGTTGAGTCTCAGTATTAAGATTCGGTCAATATTTAGAAGAAATGAGTGGTGTTTCTGTATAAAACATGTTATTCCTTTTAATGAGTTTTTCTTTTGGTGAGCAATGGACTTCCCTCAGCTTTGATGTACTTAGACACTAGGAAATGCATGGTATCTGATTATAATGGGGAGGCAAACCTTAAGTCTCCAACCTCCACAGACAGCTTCTAAATTACGTAAGTCCAGATTCTAGTTCCCTTCTCCCGCTCCATCAAGAGTTTAGCCACTCTTTTAATTGTTAGAGTACCTTCGTGAGGATCAAGATTCCCCTTCTGCTAAACATCTGATTTTCTTTTGTATGGAAGATCATCTTCCTACTGGTCTAGTTTAGGTTGCTGAGATTTATATCGCTGTCGTCCTATTTTCGGGATAACAAGATTATTTATAATCAGTGTGCGCTGTTGTGGGAACACATTAACGTGACCCAAAGGTATCCTTGCACCATTTCAAAAGAGACAAGGCAAAGAACTTGCACTTATATAGTGCCCTTCACAACCTCAGGATGTCCCACTTCAGTCAATTAAGTATGGTTACTGTTGTAATGTCGGGTGACACAGCAGCTAATTTGCACATAGCAAGGTTCCACAATGAAGTAAATGATCAATTGTCTGTTTTAATGGTATTGGTTAAGGGATACCAGGATACCATGAGAACTCCCCAGCTCTTCTTTGAATAGTGCCATGTATTTGTACCCACCTGAGAGCAGATGGGGTCTTGGGTTAAACATCTCATCCGAAAGACAGAGCCAACAGTTCAGTACTCCTTTAGTACTCTATCGTGAAAGGTTGAATGGGAATGCTGGCCTCTCAGCTTCTTCTGTGAGAGCTGCAAAATCTTTTCAGTTACGAGCATTACATTTCTTAGCTTAGAAAGTGGATGTACCACTCACAGCATATTCCTGCTGATAGTGGATCCACCATAATGCTACTGCCAATCAGAAATTCGAGTCTACAATGTTAGAGTTATGTTTAACAATCTTGTGTATTTCTACACGTCTGATCTACATTGGGCCAAAGAAGTGGTGAAGATGGCTGGAATAACTATTAGAGTGTAATTCCTCATCTGTACTTACCCTTCTTGGAATTCAGTGTTCAGCAAGATCAACATCTGCTCAGTGGTGAATAATTATATACTTGGCAACAAAAAATAACGAATTTCTTCCTCCTGGACTCATTAAAGTTGAAGGCAAGCAAAACATTTTTTTTTTAACAGGCCAGTCTGTAATAATCAACAGAGATTTCAGAGCTAAATAATTACGCTCTTTACTGTGCTGCCATTTTGAAACTACACTGTGGCTGTCAATCATAAAAACAACCTCGAGGTCGGAAGGAACAGCCTGGGAATATTCTGAGCTTCATTACTGATAGATTTTCAATTCAATACCCATACAGCTTGCAGAGTAGTGAACTTCCATTGAATGTATGCCAGGGACCACAGTACACAGCAGTGATGAAATCTAGCTGGGCTCTCAGTCCTCTACGATATTCTAACTGCAGCAGCACCATGAAAGTTGCTCGTACTTGAATCAGAGTTCTGTGTCTATGTCGAGAACACAAGAGCTGCAATGGTTGTACTTTGACATTCTGTATTAATCTAAAACACCCACACACAAAGATAATGGTAAAGTGTCACGCACTATTCCTCCTGACTTTGAAACTCTCCCACACACACAGTTTATATCTGAAAGGCTGTCCCTTGGATGCAGACATTTAAACATGGAGTTAACCATGGGTCACTGAAGGTGGGTTGCTCAAGCATACGTTAGGCGAAGGAAAAGCTGTGAATTCCTCTTTGATACCCCAATTTCTCTATTTCTCTGTGGCCCGAGCAACCACTTCGGTTAACTTTGAAAGATTTGTCCTTGTTCCAGTTGTGCCTTGTTATTTTGCTATAATATATGCCATTGCAGTACCAATGTTCTGTGCTCCAGAACTAGCCGCGCCTCTAGCCAAGTTGTTCCAGTACAGCTACAACACTGGCATCTATCCGACAATGTGGAAAACTGCCCAGGTATGTCCTGTCTACAAAAAGCAGGACAAATCCAATCTGGCCAATTACCGCCCCATCAGTCTACTCTCAATCATCAGCAAAGTGATGGAAGGTGTCGTTGATAGCGCTATCAAGCAGCACTTACTCACCAATAACCTGCTCACTGATGCCCAGTTTGGGTTCCGCCAGGACCACTCAGCTCCAGACCTCATTACAGCCTTGGTCCAAACATGGACAAAAGAGCTGAATTCCAGAGGTGAGGTGAGAGTGACTGCCCTTGACTTCAAGGCAGCATTTGACCGAGTGTGGAATCAAGGAGCCCTAGTAAAACTGAAGTCAATGGGAATCAGGGGGAAAACACTCCACTGGCTGGAGTCATACCTAGCACAAAGGAAGATGGTTGTGGTGATTGAAGGTCAATCATCACAGCCCCAGGACATCGCTGTAGGAGTTCCTCAAGGCAGTGTCCTAGGCCCAACCATCTTCAGCTGCTTCATCAATGACCTTCCCTCCATCATAAGATCAGAAGTGGAGATGTTCGCTGATGACTGCACAGTGTTCAGTGCCATTCACAACTCCTCAGATAATGAAGCAGTCCATGCCCGCATGCAGCAAGACCTGGACGACATTCAGGCTTGGGCTGATAAGTGGCAGGTAACATTCGCGCCACATAAGTGCCAGGTAATGACTATCTCCAACAAGCGAGCGTCTAACCACCACCCCTTGACATTCAACGGCATTACCATCGCCGAATCCCCCACCATCAATATCCTGGGGGTCACCATTGACCAAAAACTTAACTGAACCAGCCACATAAATACTGTGGCAACAAGAGCAGGTCAGAGGCTGGGTATTCTGTGGCGAGTGTCTCACTTCCTGACTCCCCAAACCCTTTCCACCATCTACAAGGCACAAGTCAGGAGTGTGATGGAATACTCTCCACTTGCCTGGATGAGTGCAACTCCAACAACACTCAAGAAGCTCGACACCATCCAAGACAAAGCAGCCTGCTTGATTGGCACCCCATCCACCATCTTAAACATTCACTCCCTCCACCACCGGCATACCGTGGCTGCAGTGTGTACCATCTACAAGATGCACTGCAGCAACTCGCCAAGGCTTCTTTGGCAGCACCTCCCAAACCCGCGACCTCTTCCACCTAGAAGGACAAGGGCAGCAGGCACATGGGAACACCACCACCTCCAAGTTCCCCTTCAAGTCACACACCATCCTGACTTGGAAATATATCGCCGTTCCTTCATCGTCGCTGGGTCAAAATCCTGGAACTCCCTCCCTAACAGCACTGTGGGAGTACCTTCACCACACGGACTGCAGTGGTTCAAGAAGGCGGCTCACCACCACCTTCTTGAGGGCAATTACGGATGGGCAATAAATGCTGGCCTTGCCAGCGACGCCCACATCCCAGGAACGAATAACAAAAAAAATTATGCTGTTGTGTTCTGTCCATTTTTGTCTGATTACACCTCTATGAAGCACTTGGAACATTTTTCTGCAATAAAGGTGCTTTATAAATGCAATTTGTTGTATCTACTAATCTGTCCACTTACATGGAAGTCTAATTAGGGAGCATTTCTTTTTACCAAACAGAACTTAAAAAAAACCTTGATTTTTATTGGCACCAAGTATACTCCCTCATGTTATCTAAGTTAATTGTGTTAGAAATTATGTCAAGTGAATACTTTTCTGTCTAGATTACATGATTTGCCTTATTCAAGCCTCCAATTACAGACTGTCACATTCTGTATCGCATATGTTCTGTATTGCTGCTGCTGTTAAGTGGTGTTTGTTACATTGAAAAAGTTCCAGTTGATGAAGCTATTGTTACAAGTTTAATGTTGTAATGTCAAAATGCATAGTGTAACCAGGGGCTTTACACAGACAGGCGCTATTGTAAAACTGCATGATGTGTTTATACGTTATTTCATTGCATTCAATGAGAATCAGTAAGCAGTGGTTGTAAGCCTAAACCTCTTCAAAAATTTTCTTCAGTCAATGCAAAACCAAACCTATTTTTAAACATAATCCAATCTCCGACCTCTTCCAATAACCTTAAGTGGATTTTTCTTAAAAGATGCTTGAATGTTATAATCAAGGTAATTCTGATGACAGGTCATCGGCCTGAAACATTAACTTTCTTTCTCTGTCCACAGATGCTGCCTGACCTGCTGAGTGTTTCCAGCATTTTCTGTTTTTATTTCAGAGTTCCGGCATCCGCAGTATTTTGATTTTGATATAATCAAGCTTTTTTTTCCCGGTGCTACATAGACTGTTGTCAACTGGAAAAGTGTCCAGCTTGTTGCTATATTTTGATAGAAAATGTTGAGTTAGCAAGGTTTTATTATTTTATCTTTCCAGCCTTATCAACAGACTCACCTTGAGTATTATATTTTTATGGACTGTAAACCAATAACCAACCAATTTGAAGAGACCAAGGTGGGAGATTTTATTTTTTGCAGTCCAATATATTTGTCTGGGTATGGTAGTGGACTAGCAACCTATATGTTGCGAGTTAAAATACCACCATGGTAATTGAATTCAAAAAATCTGACAATTTGTGGGCTGGCACCAGAACAAAACTATCAAAGCTGCTGGATTGTTATAAAAACCCAACTGGTTCACGAACGTCCTTCAGGGAAGGGAATCTGCCACCCCTACCTGATGTGGCCTATATACTACTCCAGTCCCACAGTATGTGGTTGACTCTTAATGTACTCAGAATGGGCAATAAGTACTGTCTTGACAAAGTCACCCACATCCCTGGAACAAATTATTTAAAAAATGTATAAAATAAATCCTAGTTAGCGGGTTTTATTTTTTCCAACCTAGTAGGTTTCAGCTGTATTCATGGCCAAAAAACATCAATTACTAAAATGCAAATATAGGTCACTTTCCTTCTTGCCATATATATCATTTTGGCACTTTCTTTAAAATATTAGATTACTGGCCCGTTGTACTAGATTAGCCTTTTTCACTATTTAATAATACCAACAATTATAGTTTAACATTCAATTGGTAACAGCCATAGGAAAATACATTTGGGGGGCGATTTTGCCAGCCCTGGGGAGGTGGGTTTGGAGGTGGGACTGCTGGGAACATGGCAGAATTCTGAATCTGGGGGTGGGTACCCATCCCGCCCCCAACCCGCCTCTGTGCCATCTTCCCAGGAGGTGGGTACCCGACCCGCGCCGGGTCCCGTCTCCTCAAGGCGGGAAGGGGATTACAGCCACTTAACTGCCTGTTAACAGGTAGTAAACAGGCAGTTAAGAGGATTATCCCCATTTTACCAAAACAAGTGCGGGCTTCCCGACGTCGGGAAACCCCGCCAGGGTCAGCGAGGCGAGCAGTGGGTCTGCGGGGGTCAGAGGGGTCGAAAAGTGCGCTGTGGAGGTGAGTGATGGGTGCAAGTGTGGAGAGGTAAGTATGTGAGGTGAGTGAAAAGTGTTAGAAAAAGTTTCCTTACCTTTGTTTCTTCCTGCAGGTTTCAATCGTTGGGGATCCGGAGGCTCTGGCATCTCCACGGCAGAGATGACAGAATGACTGCTGCATTCTCTGATGCAACAGCCATCTGCTTTCTGCTCAGGAAATAGGTTTGGTGAGTCTTGAGTACAAGAACTCACCAAACAACAGAGAATGTCAGTGTTTGACAGCTTCTCAAAGCTGTCAAGCGATGACAATTCATCTGTCAAAAATTTTTGACAGGTGAAACATCATACGCTGACGTTCTCTGTCGCCGGCTTTCCCCTAATTGGCCTGCTAAGCCCGCTGGGTGGGCTTAACAAGGTCAATCAAGGGAAAATAGCGTGGGTTGGCTGGACGTCGATGGAGGCGGGGCTAAAACCTGACAAGCAGCAGTCCCACCTCCATCACGTCCCCATTGGCAAAATCACCCCCTTGGTCTGCATGTCTCTACTGAGGCATTGAAACAAGATCCTGCAAATCCATTGGCAGGATAGGCGCACCGTGTTCTTGCTCAGGCCAACATCCCCAGCATCGAAGCTTTGACCACGCTTGATCAGCTCCGATGGACGGGTCACATCGTCCGCATGCCTGATACAAGACTCCCAAAACTATCGCTCTACTCGGAGCCCCGACATGACAAGAGAGCCCCAGGTGGGCAGAGGAAATGCTTCAAGAACACCCTCAAAGCCTCCTTGAAAAAGTGCAACATCCCCACCAACCCCTGGGAATCCCTGGCCCAAGACCGCACAAAGTGCACAAAGTGGAGGAGAAGCATCCGGGAAGGCGCCGAACACCTCCGGGAGCAAGCGGAAGCCAAGCGCAAACAGCGGAAGGAGCGCACGTCAACCCAAGCACCCCACCCACCCGCCCCTTCAACCACCGCCTGCCCCACCTGTGGCAGAGACTGTAGGTCCCGCATTCGACTCATCAGTCACCTGAGAACTCATTTTTAATGTGGAAGCAAGTCATCCTCGGTCCGAGGGACTGCATAAGAAGAGAAGATTGAAACATATCTGTCTAAAAATAAATATAAAGGGGACGATTTTCTCAGCCCCGAGGAGGTGGGTATGGAGGCAGGACTGCCGGGAAAGTGGCAGAATTTGGGGGCGGGTGGCAAACCCGCCCCCAACCCGCCTCCATGCCATCTTCCCAGGAGGTGGGTAGCTGTCCCGCGCCGGGTCCCATCTTCTTAGAGGCGGGAAGGGATTACAGCCTATTAACTGCCTGTTAACAGGTAGTTAACAGGTAGAAAATAGGATTATCCCCTTTTTGCTCTCACAAGTGCGGGCTTCCCGACGGCTCCAAAAACTGCCAGCTCAGCGAGGCGAGTACTGGGTCTGCGGGGGGTGCGAAAGTGTGGTGTGAAGGTAAGTGATGGGTGCAAGAATGCAGAGGTGAGTATCTGAGGTAAGTCCTAAATGTTTTTAAAAGTGTACTTACCTTTGTTTCTTCCTGCAGGCTTCAGTCGGTTTCTATACGGAGACTCTCGGACCTCCGTGTTGCAGATGAGAGATGTCCGTTGCATTCTCATATGCAACAAACATCTCGATTCTGTAAAAGAAAGAAGGTTGATGAGGTCTTGAATGCAAGATCTCATCAAACTGCAGAGATTGTCACTGTTTGACAGCTTCACAGAGCTGTCAAACGATGACAATTCATCTGTCAAAAATTTTTGACATGAAACGTCATACGTTGACGTGCTCTGCAACCGGCTTTCCCTTAATTGGCCTGCTAAGCCCACTGGGTGGGCTTAACAAAGTCAATCAAGGGAAAATAGCGTGGGTTGTCCACAACTCGATGGAGGCGGGACTAAAACCCGACAAGCAGCAGTCCCACCTCCAACTCGCCCTCAGTCACAAAATCACCCCTAAAGTAACTCAATGCTGTTGAAATATCGAGCTGCTTCGCAGGATCTACAAGTTCAACTTGCATATCATCCATCAGGACAAGGAGCGAATCTGAACAAATCGCCACTGGAATTAGGAGTGAGCCTTTGGCACATTCCCGCCTCTGGGCCAGAAGGTGCAGGGTTCGAACCCCACTCCAGACAGTCCCGGCGAGTGGAGTCGGAGTTTCAGCTTTGAATTCCGGGTTGACATCCAGTGGGATACTCGCGTCCGGTGGGTTGTGGGAGCTCATAAAACCCTCCTGCCATATAGGACTGACCACCCTATCAGCTGGTATAACGATGGTTTCGGCCATGGAAGGAGCGTTAATGCAGCCTGACAGCCTGCAAATCCTTCCCAAAGGGAACAGCGAGAAGACACGAAAAGAAGAAGCCACTGGAATTGTAAATGGAGTCCCTTTCAGTCACCAAGTGTGTACAGCCAGAGCCAAACTGACAAAACTAAACCCATTAAATCAAAGAAAGAACTTGCATTTACAATCAAGCATCGAAGCATTGCCAAACACAACCTATTTCTAGCTTTGCATTTCTACTTGAGAATTTGGACACTCTCCATTCACAGTTCCTTGCATACAAGTCCAGAATATAAGATGGTGTTTAGCTTGGCACTAAACAGCATTACTTGAACAATCCCACTTACAGAGGTGACAAGAATGGCTGGAATGGAAAATGGAAATGGCACTGACGGAGTAGGAGAGCTCTTCTGAGGTCAGAATTAAAGGTCCTACGACTTCTTTGCTCAGCTGCTTTGGGGTATTCACTGAACCCTAGAAACCCTTTGTTAAGCCACCACTTGTTTCATGTCACTCACAGCAGAAGCACACAGCTAGAACCCAAATATAAGTGGCAGGATTAATGATAGATAGTACTTGTTCCCTCATATAACCAGCAGATCACATTTTTCTTCATTGTAGTCGAGGACAGCACTGTCAATCTTCTGGTTTATTTCTTCTGTTCCCTTCTTGTTTTAAAGAATTTTAAAGCAGAAATCGTAAATTTCGCCGCAAACTCTCATACCAGGGACCATGCCTAAAACCATCTCCAATCGCTACAATCTTGCAGTCGGTAAGGTAATGACACTAATGCGCAGACATGTCAGGCAATACAATTTGCTTGCAAATAATGAAAACAAATGACAGCAGATTTCAGGGTCCAACATCAATCTGTCAAACTGTAGATACACAGCTTAAACTACACCTAATACATGCTAAACTGGACCAGAGGTTGTTGGATGAGAAGAAGGAAATATTTAATTCCTCAGTACTGTTCTAGCAGGACTAAATTCTACTTGCCTCTACTGATATTGATAGAGACCGTTTTATTTTCAGCTTTTTTTTGTCTGAGCTACCTTTATCATGTTTATCATTTAGAACTGTGATAGATTATCACTTATAAACATAGAAATGACATTCAGTTCTTGTAGTTTACTGTACACTATCTGGCAATAAGCTCGTGTATTTTGCAAGTAATTATATTGGGGGAAAGAAATGGAAGTACTTTTATGTGGTCTGGTAACTATTGTGGCATAGCACTCCTAATCAGAGGGTCAAGTCTTTGAATCGCAGTGATAGTCCACCCTCATTGGGGAATTTTTTTAATGTACTCCTCTGCTATCATATTATTACACCTTTCTAATACCTTTCTAGGGATGGAGAGGAAAGGAGTGCGATAAGTCGAGCTGTCATTGTCCGAACAGATGGTAGGAGACAGTAGATGTTTCTACTTAATAAAATGTGAATAAATCTTAAAAGGGCACTTTATAGTCTACCAAAACAAAAGAAATAGAAAAGAATGTTATCACTAATAAAATACTGAAATTTGCATGGTCTCGTTTTACAAATCCAATCATATATCAAAAATCATGAATTGCGAGAAGTATTTGTATAGGTCTGACCTTTTAATCAAATTTAATATCTTGCTCAGAACAGTATATGGACATTTGAAAACCAGTTTGTCTTTGGGAAGCCACATTATTGCATAATTGAAAATAGGATGAAGGTAAAGGGCAAGCAAATTAGCATTTCATGTATTAAAACCAAACAATGGCTTGTGATAACAGAAGAGTTCAGTGAATTGCAAATGAGTGGAGTTGGAGACTGCAACCAAAAAGATAAGAATAGAAAAAATGGCAGATTAATTTCTGATGCAACATTTCAAACTGAGCGTCTTTATGTCCTCGTCCCATTTGCATCAATGATGTCTTATTTTGATAAAGATTAATTTTTTAACAGTGCCAAGCCTGCACATTACTATAATATGAAAGACAGAGATGTGCCTGTCGACAGAGTGTACCGTGGTTGAAGCCATATGTGTTCACAACAGATGCCAAGGAAAGGGTCTACTCAGCACGCCACATCGCAGCTGGTAATAGTTTTTTGATGGTATTGCGATGCCAAGATCAGCATACAGGACTGGTGAAGGATACTGATCCTAGTGCAACAGAATGACAGCCAACTACTAATGGATTTGCTGCATACATCAGCAGAGAGGCAAATTAACAGTCAGGAGATTGAGTAGAGCAGGCCATCATCATGTCCTGTGCCTGAGAACATTTTGCCATTTCTCATTGCAATTTAGAGAAATTTAAAAAAAAGTTAGTTTAGCCGTATTTATTAGGATACTTCACACTGAGAATGCTTCCACTCAAAGTATTGTTCTCATTTAAATCTAGGTCGACATATTGATAGATGTGGATGCTGTAATGAAAATTGTCAGTATTCAGAGTTGCTTCTATTCAAACAGCAATAGATCACTCTGCGATCAATTGCCATTGGGATTTCTAACCGATGGCATCATCGCACGAGTCCCAGTGGGGGGTGGATGCAAGAAGTACCTTGCTTGCTTCTGGAGGGTCGGAGCCCAGACAGATCCAGGTTCTACCCAAAGTGGATGCCTGCCTGCCCAGTTGTTGCTTGTGATCCTTGCATTTTGCCAAAACCCTGGCAGATTTGGCGGAAGTCTGATTGGTGTTTATTTTAATTTTGGAATAATTCTAAATGTTTTAGATATACAGTCCCCACTGCTTATAGTGGGCGCATTCGTGTGAACGCGATTTGCCTGCTATACGCAGGTGGCCATTGGGTTAGATCAATTTCAAGCTGAATTTACAAGCAGAACAGTGGTGATTCTCCGAAGTAGCGGTCAGAAAGTGGCCCCTTGCAGGCAGTCTCTCCACATTTGCTCCAACTGGTTATCCATGTTCAATAAATTGGAGATCAGTAAAGGGAGTCCTAACAGACTGCATTGTAGCAACTGACTGTTTTTGTGTCGAGGATACAGCAAAAATATTTTACATTTACATAATTCTGAAATGCCAATGATTGTGATAATGGGCCGGATCTTGTTGGAGCGGGGCATCTCGTGGTGTGATCCATTAGTTAGACCTATTAGGTTGGAGAAGCTGGATTTGTTTTCATTAGAGCAAAGGAGGTTGAGGGGTGATTTGATAGAGGTGTACAAGATTATGACGGGTTTGGATAGGCTAGACGGGGAAAGGCTGTTCCCACTAGTTGATGGTACAAGGACTTGGGGACACTAATTTAAGGTTTTGGGCAAGAGATACAGGGGGGATGTGAGGAAAACCTTTTTTACGCAGCGAGTGGTGAGGACCTGGAACTTGCTGCCGACGGAAGTGGTGGAAGCGGAGACACTCAATGTTTTCAAGGGGAGACTGGATAGGCACTTGAGGGAAATAAACTTGCAGGACTACGGGGATAGAGCGGGGGAATGGGACTGACTGGATTGCTATACAGAGAGTCGGCACGGACTCGATGGGCCGAATGGCCTCCTTCTGTGCCAATATGACACTATGACTCCATGATTTTTTTCTGCACCCTTCAGCTCAAAAATGTTTTGCGCCACAATGTGCTGGAAGTGTGTGCTGATAACAGTATAGTCAGGGCAACAAAGCATCTGGGACCTTAGTAAACAGTGGAATCAATAGTGTATCTTCTTAACCAATGAGATTTAAAGGAATGAGAAAGAAACAGAAGATCGACTAAAAAGGAGGGTGAATCAGTGTCAAATCAGGTACAGAAAGGGGGAAAGAAAGATTGGATTAAGAAAGAGAGAAAAAGAGACAAAGGATAAGTAAGAACAAAAATTTGACATTATTTAAATCTCAGAACAATTTACCACCTGAAGGAATGAGATTCCACAATTTAAATTGTTCAGTTTCTGGGCTAGAGAGGGTGATGGGCGTTGCATGAACAATTATCATGTCATTAAAAAGGTACTTGCGCTGTTAATTACCAGACTTAACTTTCTGTGGTGAATTTAATGGGCAATTAATGTGCAAATCCAGCAAGTTCTTAAAAATAATGGGGAGGCTAAGGGCGGAGTGGCGTAAATCGACCAGCAAGTTCTGGAGATTCACAACTCACGGTGCAGTTCTTAATCCCCTGAAATTGCTGGCCGATTTGCACGTTAATAACAGCGTGCGTCATTAACACACCATTATTTTACAGGCAAGATCCGGCCCATTATTGTAGGGCTCCCCTTTTGACGCTGATAAAAGTTGCATTGAAAATTATTACTACCCAGCAGGCACTAGGTGTGAAATTGACGAAGCTTGAATAACAATCCACAAACCTACTGTGAAACTTGACAACGAGAGCAAGAGAGAGAGAAAGTATTACAAAGGATTGGAGTCACTAAGATCAATCAGTCATTGAAAGTTCAATAGTCTGGGCATGTGTGCCAGAATCATTCGCAAACTTAATTACAAAGAATGAAGTGGAGATTGCCCTTTTAAATGCGCCTGCTGCTTTCTCTTGCAATGCTTTCGATTTGGGGAACAGCTCCAATGACAGTAGGCGAATGCAACAATACAGCCACCACAGAACTTAATGACAGATATTCGCACTTTAACAAACAGCTGCAAACAGTTGCTAAACTGCCCAAAATAGCCGGCCCGCTTAATATGGTATAAGCGCTGTCTTTGTAATTAACACCAATAGTAATGGGAAATAGTCAGCGCCATTTGCCAGATGTAGACTGTATTCCTGTACACGTTCTTGAGCCCTTTATTCATGTGTTTCATGATTTTGAATTGCTGGTCAGAGAGAGTTTCTAGAGAGACACTGAATTGCTGAGTGCTGCCCACAACCCCTTATCCCTGTTCATATCACTGAAGTGCAACTAAACAGGCATTTGAAAGCATAAAACAGGAAACTATGGATGATCGGAGAAAGAGATGAGATAGAGTAGAGTAATGTGAAGCAATCCCATGGAACTGGATTGCGGAGGAGGATGAAATGATTGACTGTGTCAAAAGCCATAGATAGGTTGAAGAGTGGAGGGAGAGATAGCGCATCGCAATCGCAGTCAAAAAAGATATCATTGGTGACTATGCTCAGGGTGGCCTCAGTGGGCAGAGCAGAAATCAGACTGAGAGAATTTAAACAAGAAATGGTGGAAGACGTGAGTGCAAAGCTGGGTGGTGACACTGAGGCATATAGAACAGAGAAGAAAGGGGGAAAAGAAAAACTTACAAAAGCTTTGAGAAAAACAGTTGGGCACAGAGACCCAAATACCGCAGTGAGAAATGTGCAGGACAGCCATACGGAGATAGAAAGAATGGAAGACAAGACAGAGACACAGAGAGCAGCACAAATAAACAATGAGTGGGAAAGTAACACAGAAACAGAGAGAAGATTTGTTTTCGTCTATGAGCAATGCATGGGAGATCAACTATATTATACATTGCGTGTTACACAATATACTGCTCCTATCAACATAAAAAGTGTATTGCCCGACTCACTGTAAGCAATGCCATTCATTAGTCTTTTGTCAAATAGTCTTTTGTCTAGTGTACATTTTGTCCATCATACTTCTAGAATGGCATTTCCATTGTCATTCTTTGAACCCATGCAAATTTCTGTATCACAGTTCCACTTTATTGACTGAAATTTCATATTCATAAAACAGCAACAAATCTCAACTGAACGGGTGGAGAACATAGCAATTATAAGCATGCAAAATGGTACATAAACTTCCAATGAAAACTTACTATAGCCACATGGAAACAACCATCAACAATAAACAGACAGCAAACGCTACCAATAAAAATGGTGGACTGATGAAATTGTTCCAGATATTTTTTGAAAATCCACACGCCTGCTACCTTGGACTATTACTAAACTGACAAACGTGTTATTAAAATGAAGGTTTGTAGCAAAATAAGGTTAACAAAAAAATAAGTTGATTAAACTTACCTATACAATGCCACTTTCTTTTCTTTTTAAAATTAAATCTAACCATGTTTTTCTTCAGAAGCATGTCCTTCTCTGTTGTAGCCTAGAGCTTGGGCTCATGGGGCTTCCCAAAACACTCGGGGCAATTTTGCCAGCCCTGGGGAGGCGGGTATGGAGGCGGGACTACCGGGAAAATGGCAGAATCTGGGGGCGGGTACGCATCCCGCCCCCAACCCGCCGCCGTGCCATCTTCCCAGGAGGCGGGTACCTGACCCATGCGGGAAGGGGATTAGTGCCAATTAACTGCTTGTTAACTGGCAGTTTTTTGAATAATCCCTATTTTGCCACCTAAAGTGTGGGCTTCCCGACGGCTCCGAACCTCGCCAGGGTCAGCGAGGCGAGCCGTGGGTCTGCGGGGGTCGGAGGGGCCGTGATGTCTGGTGTGCAGGTGAGTGATGGGTGCATGTGTGCAGAGGTAAGTGTGTGAGGTGAGTGTTGAGTGTTTTAAAAGCTTTACTTACCTTTGCTTCTTCCTCCAGGCTTCATCCCTTCAGGTCTCGGGAGTCCCTCAGCTCACCGGCAGAGAAAGCACAATGGCCGCTGCATTCTCAAATGCAGCAGCCTTCTGCTTTCTGCTCAGCAAGGCTTTCTAATTGAGTCTTGAGTAAAGACTCAACTTAGAAGACAGATTGTCAGTGTTTGACAGCTTCACAGAGCCGTCAAACGATAACAATTCATCTGTCAAAAGCTCTTGACAGATGAAACGTTACTCGCTGACGTCACCAGTAACCGGCTTTCCCTTAATTGGCCTGCTAAGCCCGCTGGGCGGGCTTAACAAGGTCAATCAAGGGAAAATAGCGTGGGATGGCCGGACGTCGATGGAGGCGAGACTAAAACCTGACAAGCAGCAGTCCCGCCTCCATCACGTCCCCATTGGCAAAATCACCCCCCTCAGTGTCAGCTGAAGAGACTTAGCAAGGTAGCAGGCTATAAGTCCCGATATGAATCTGTGCCTATAACTCTAGATTTTTGCTTCTTGGATTGACTGTAATATTGGGCATTCACAGAGCCAGCCGTGACTTGCCATTTCTAAGATGTACTGCTTCCCACCACATCCAACAGTGGAGGAACAGTGATAGGACCAGCAGCTGGGGAAATCATTTTAAGGAGCGGTGGAAGTAAACATTTTTGTGTGTTTAAAATCATTGTCCGGAATTTTAATTTTTAATTTGGAGGCTGGTAGGGAGCAGGGGCGGGGCTGGGAAGCAGGCGGGAAACCCAGGAGAATGGGTTTCCCGCAAGCCCTGCTGAATTTAACGGCAGGGCCTGATTAGCATTTAGAATCACAGCTTCCCACCCACAGACAGCCAGATGGAGAGGCTGGCTGGCTGTCGGGTGGGTAAGCCTGCGACACTAGGTCACACAGAGGAGGGAGAAAGGGATCGGGGGTGAGAATTGGAAGGCCGGAGGGGGGCATCAGGGGCCGGACGGGGGAGGTCGGATGGCCGGAGGGGGTTCGGGGGCCGGAGCGGGGAGGTCGGAAGGTTGGAGTGGGGGGATGGGGGGGAGGCCGGAGCGTGATCGCAGGGGAGAGGTCGGTAGGCTGGAGGGTGATTGAGGGCCGGAGGGGGAACGTCAGAAGGCCAGAGGGGGATCGGGGGGCGGAAGGGAGGTTGGATGGCAGGATGGGGGATAGGGAGCCGGAGGGTGGAGGTCAGGGGGCCGGAGGGGGGGAAATCGGGAGCCGGGGTCCGAGGATTGAAGGCTGGAGGGGGAATCGGAGATTGGAGGCCTTGTGGGGGGGGGAGGTTGGGGGGAGATCGGAAGGGTTGGGGGTGTCCGATTGCGGGGGGTTGGCAATGCTGGAACACTGGATCCAGCAGGTAAGTGGAAAGGCACTTACCTCCTAGATCCAATAGTCCTCGCCTCCCTTTAGCTGGCGGGTTTTCCCAGGCCTGGGAAACCCGGCTGCCCACAGTTAATTTAAAATGGTGGATCACCATGAGACGCGGAACCTCATTATAATATTTAAAGGGCGACCCGCCTCCTGGGAGCGGGTTGGCTGCCCGCCTCCCGTCCTGCCTCCATTAAAACCAGAAGTGGGCGGGTTGGAGGGGGGTTGGGGTCGGGATTCAGATTTTTAACTCTCTAACCTCCGACCCGACCCTGGTTAAAATTCTCCCTATTGAAACAAGGTACATGGTCAGCATTTTGTGCAGCATTTTTTGACATAAAAAATTATGTATATACAAGGGGTTGTTTATGCAATTTTTGTTTCTTAAAATATGTTTATTTACTGTCCCAGAAGTACATTCCTCCCACCACCCCAGTCACGTTGCTCACTTTTTCCTTGGAATATTACTCTGGTTCGGTTATTATACCTAAAATATAGGCTTGGGTTTAGGTGCCCCCTCGGAGTTCCCTCAGCCCCTCTGTATTCTTTCTGAATATGAATATCAGTTGAACATATTGTGTCTGTGCCCCGTCCTCTATATCAATCTACTGGACAAAATAATTATACAATCATAAGGTCCTCAGCCATCCTTCTCCAGTTTACATGCACAGAAAAAGGTATTTAACTGGTATATGTGAGGGGGACAAATTTCCTTGTTTATCTACCTGGAGTGGGTGAGGAAAATGTATTATTTATTGATTTCTTTTACATAACCAATCTTACATAGCCGCTTCCGGACACATTTCTAAGTCTTTCACTGAAGCACTTCAGCTACGTGGATAGACTGGAGAAGCTGGGGTTGTTCTCCTTAGAGCAGAGAAGGTTGAGAGGGGATTTGATGGAGGTGTTCAAAATCATGAGGGGCCTGGACAGAGCAGATAGAGAGAAACTGTTCCCATTGGCAGAAGGGTCGAGAACCAGAGGAAACATATTTAAGCTGATTGGCAGAAGAACCAAAGGCGACTTGAGGAAAAACCTTTTTACGCAGCGAGTGGTTAGGATCTTAAGGCACTGCCTGAGAGGGTGCTGGAGGCAGTCTCAATTGTGGCTTTCAAAAGGGAATTGGATAAGTACCTGAAGGAAATGAATTTGCAGGGCTACGGGGAAAGGGCGGGGGGAGTGGGACTAGCTGAAGTGCTCTTGCAGAGAGCCGGCACGGCCTCGATGGGCCGAATGGCCTCTTTCTGTGCTGAAACCATTCTATGATTCTATGAAAATTTGCATCCTCTCCCATTCCTTGCAACAGAATCACCTCTAACTGACTGTGGGTGATTAAGAGAGATCTGTTAATTACAGATAAATATTTTGCCAATGTGTAGCTGCCACCTGATCTGACTATATCACCTAACAAACATATTTAAAAAAAATTCTAGTGACGCCAATGGGGTGCGTAATGTGAAACTGATCTACAACTGCCAGTTTTCTGCCCGCACCCAAAGTGAAAATTATCCCCGATGGTATGCAATCAATAAATAGTTAACAAAATTGTGATTGTTGGCAATACTGGTAACCCTTACACATGATGTATGTGCACCAATCTATATAGTTAAAGGGCTAGTTAATTTCTGGGCTTAATGGGAGAGCTCTCACAGGCAAGATGGCCCGAATGACAGCCTCCTGTGCTGTATGATTCCATGATTCTGTGGTTCAATTATGTGATAATGTAAAAGGTTCAGAATTTTAAGCTGAGTGTTATTGCGATGGCCAATGACCACGTCAAAAGGTTAAGCAGAAGATGTGTTTTAAAATATTTTGCAAACCGTTGCATTATTGGACTTAGTCTTACCTGTGCAGGAGTAGTCATCAACTTTAATATAACCCATTTTACAGATGCAGGTGTAGGATCCCGCACTGTTCACACAGATGGTGTTCTCTCGACAGTAGTGCTTATTCTGGGCGCACTCATCAATATCTGTGAATTGAAACAATTTAATAACGAGGATCAGTAAAACCCGCTGCTCCAACACGCTGAAACAGTCCGACGACGTCGTTACTTTGACATCAGCCAACTGACGTAACATTATATACACAGAAAAAAAAAATCGGGTTAGTGTTTCTGTGCATATCAGCAGAACCGTTTCAATCCTCCATTAAAAAAGAAGCCATTAGAAAACCAATAGCTGGAAAAAGGTTGCTACTAATATATTTGACCTTCTCTATTAAACTGTCTTTGGAATCCACACAAAAGCATATAATGAGGACTGTGTCCTAAAGTTGACTTTGTGGTTTCTCTGTTTTCTCTTAGTGAAGAAACAGTGCATGCTAAAATCGACAGTCATAGCCTTGTGCATTGTTACAAAGAGGCACTAGCTCTGCCATCCGGGTGGTTCATTGGGGCAGTGATTGGATGAGCCACACAGACCAGGAAGGGCCAACATTCAATCAGTTTAGGGGTGTTGGTGGTAGGGACACTACGATTGGTCTCAGTGCCCCGACCTCATTCCGTGTCCATTGGGTAAAGACGGGATTGGGCTCAGCTGGTTAAATAGCCCATTGGCACTGACACTCTCTGGGCTCACAGGTGAAGAATGGCTACTGGGTGAGGTTCTTGAGGGAGACCTGTGCATGTGCAATGGAATGGTAGCAAAGATTCAGGAAGGGGAGTAGATTGTCAGAAAAATGAAAAGTATTATAATTAAAATAAAAAGCAGACTATTGTTGTCTCCTGCTAAATTCTTTTTGACTGAATTGGCTGAAGCTAGATAGCCAGGCCCTGAACTTCTGCAGGGGATGTCCCGATCTCCTGCTGTAACTTACCAGTCGATCAGTGGCACAACTAAAATAGCTGCTTCTGCCACTTTTATATATTATCAATCACCAATTTATTGGTTGTTCAAACAGAAATAGCTGGAGTCGCTGTTCCTGATGAACATATTTGGACGGCACACTTGAATACTTTTTAACAGATTAGGGTACATTCACACAACAATCGTAGCATCAATGTGACGCAGTTTTGCTTCACACCAACATTGCAGTCATGGTGGAAATGCAGCCCGAATCTGGAGTCCGAACCCAAATTGACACTGGCGCAAAATGGAGTTCACTCCATTTTTGCTTTGGAATCAGTTCACACCTTAATAACTGATGTACACTCCAAGTTTAGTGTCGGTACAAAGCCAAAATGCTTTGCACCAATTTAAAACTTGTAATGTAAATGCATCCAAAAACGATTTAGAATGCTTGGAAAAGTTCTGAATACTCTAAATTAGTTCTTCAGCACATTTGTAATGTGATAATGTCCTCCCTGTGTTGTTTGTAAGAATGGCCATTGATTCCAGCCAAGAGCAGAAGGTGGGCAGAGCGAATATTTAACATGAATGTGCGGACTGGACTTCTCCCTTTCACCAGTGGTAGACAAAGAATTATTCAAAATATTATGAGGCTTGTAGCTAAATAATACAAAAATTGCTGGTGTTACAACTCAATGGGGTAGAAATTGGTAGGCGTTGTACTCGTTTGTTGAGCTTAAAATGGGTGCAAAGCATACCAATTTAGTAGAGGGATGGCCTGCGCCCAATCCGCGCAGGCGTTGGACCCACTGCTAAATCCATGGGGCCCTTTTTTCTAGATGGATAAAATAGGCGTTCGACCCCTTTAATATGTAAATTAGGTGCCTAGCCCACTTGTTAAATGACCCCCTTTCAAAATTAGTCGGTGGTGAGCGGAGCAGGCGTCGGGCCAGCGCTGCTCAGGGTTCTTCACCCGGGTTCCTCGGGCAGGTTCCAATGACAGGTAAGTTTAAAAGGAGTCATGATCACACACAGCACCCACCACCCCCCCCACCCCAACCCTATAGCCTGCTCCAATCCCCCCTCCCGGGATTTATCCGAGGGCTGCCGTTGGTGAGCCAGGCAACCCGATATTGCTGCCTTTGCTCGGGCCAGCTACCTGTGGAGGCACGACCAACACCAGCCCCTCACGCTGAGCACGTTGATGAGGCCGAAGGACCAATTTCCACTGATCCTCTGGCCTCTCGGTTCAGGCGTTCGCAGGTCATGCATCACCGAGTCTAGGCCCAAAAATAAGCCCAGACTAATTTCTAGGCCAATTAGCTGCAATAATTGCTCTGTCAGCTTTTAGGGCATGCATTAGAAAGTTTATTGTGAAAGCAACTGTTTCCACTAAAAAATTAATAATTCATACTGTTGGATTTTAATAAAGGCTACTCTTTACGCCCAGAGGAAATGCTAAATAAAGTAAAAAGATTATTCTAAAACTAGGCAAAGAGGCTACAAAATAGTTTGTTGTTCATTTCGTTGGCCATTTAGGAAATAACATTAAAAAATAACAAGGATCCATGTTACTATTTCTACGGGACTCAAGATTATGCCATTTACATCAAATGTAATAGCCAAAGTGAGTTTCTCTCAAAAGATTTAACCAATTATTTAACTTAACTTATCGCTAAATGACTGATTATAAAAATCAACAATTCTAAATTTCTAAATTACATTGATACTGAATGCTATTAAGTTAGTAACATTGATTTATCTATATGACCATAATATGATATTCCTACTAACAGTGATTGGCTGTTAGATTCAACAGTTGAAAGTGCCTTCAATCATAAGTGACAAATAGTCACATAGGACAAAGTAATCAGTTATTGCATGTGTCACTGCTCTTCTAGTAGGGTTGAAGATTTAAATTGCTTGTAACTAAGAAGCCTAGTCTTCCATCTCCATTATTTCAACACATTTTGCAAGCATGGTATCCTCGTTGACAAAGAATGTCACTAAGCACCCATAATAAATAGAATCCCGGGAAAACTAACAAATGAGCATCTCAGCTACAATTGAACAAAAGAATCATTGCTCAGGATCTGTGAGAAGCGGATTAATAATGATGAATGAGATGATAAACATTGTTACTGAATAATACAACTCTAGATTGGTGTAGACATGGAGGAGAACCTAATCTCCTACATCTCCACACCTTTAATTAACAGTGGATTATGAATGGCAGAAAGGAGTTTCTCTATACAGTGCTAGATGAAAGAAAACCCAAGGTCCATCTAGTTTGCCTTCTACCATTCTGGTAGTCGAGTGATACGACGATAATGGAGTTGTTGACTTATCATAGCAATTAATCTCTATCAATTAGTCTACAACAGACCCAGACATGACACAAGAAAAACCCCAGTGGTGGAGAGTGTTCGGAACCATAGGTCCAAATGTCACCTTTCCCCTCCCAAACATGCTACACTTACCACGTGTCGTGTCTCAAATTACTCATTTATTGTATCCCAAAATGTTATTTTCTGAAACAAATCTATCTAATTTGCATTTGAATGAATCAATACTAACTGCGTCCATCATCTCCCTAGGGAGTAAAAACACAAAATGCTGGAAATACTCAGCAGGTCAGGCAGCATCTGTGGAGAGAGAAACAGAGTTAATGCTTCAGGTCGTTGACCTTTCATCAGAACTGGAAAAAATTGAGAGATGTGACAGGTTTTAAGCAAGTGCAGAGGCAGGGAAAGTGGGGAGGGGGAGGAAAGAACAAAAGGGAAGCTCTGTGATAGGGTGGAAGGCAGGAAGTGATTAAATGACAAAAGGGATGATGGTGCAAGGCACAAGGGGATGGTAACAGGGCAATGATTGGTAATGAATCTGCTGTTGCCATTTACAGCTGTTCTATTCCAGCATCCGCAGTATTTTGCTTTTGTATCTCCCTAGGGAGTCTGTTCTATAGATTGACCACTCACTCACTGAAATATTGTTTCCGCAGATTAGTTTTGAATTTACCCCCCTTCAAGCTCTGGTTGAAGCTCCATGTCCTCTGGTTCTACTGTTCTGGACAAGGTGAAATAGCTTGTTCTGATGAGGGGTCAACCTGAAATGTTAACTTTGTTTCTCTCTCCACCTGCTGAGCATTTTCAGCATTTTCTGTTTTTATTTCAGATTTCCAGCATCCGCAGTAGTTTGCATTTGTTATGGTCTACATTTATCTAATCCCTTTAGAATCCTAAAAACAGCAATCACATCACTGCTTAGCCTTCTCTTATCCAGTGAGAACATGCCCAATGTTCTTTCTTGATTTAAAAGTTTTCTGTTTTTAATGTTGAATATTCCAGGAGTTTCCAACCATTATGTTGTACAGTTCATTAGCCACAGTAAAAACTACAGCTGATGAACATGACAACAACAACAACAACAACAACTTGTATTTATATAGTGGGCCAGAAATTCGGCTCTTGTCGGGTGAGTACGCGCTGTGTACTCACCCGTAAGGCCACCTGAAGTGCCGGTTTCCCGCATGCACTGCGCATGCGCAGGAAACCAGAACTTCCGTTCCCCTGAAGGAAGGGGTTCAGAAGTCGAACGCGTGCGCGGTAGAGGCAGCGCGCACGCAGCGAACGTCATTTTTTTTTTCAGGTTTCTCCGGGAAGGTAAGTATGGAGAAGCTGCACTTTTAAAAAGGAGGCGCAAGGCCTGTTTTAACAAGGTAAGTGGTGAATTAATTACAATTTAAACATTTTTACATACTTTAAAGAAAGGTAAGTTTATTTTTAGCACCGTTAAAAAGTATAATTAATTTTTTCAAAAATTTAAATTTTTGTTTAAGTTAGTTAATTTATGTAACTTATAGTTATTTTAAAAATGTGATGTTTTTTTAAAATTTATTTGAAGTTTAAGTGTGGTTTTGGGGCCGATCTCTATTCATAGATTTGACAGGTCTTCCTGTCAAATCTATGAATGAAAATGCCCTGCTACGATTGGCTCTCCATGGCCCACGTGATCCCAGGGGACGCTTTGAACTAACTGCGCCCCTGGGATACGCAAGCACTGCGCGCCGGCAGCTGCAGGAGGCCCAGGACCAGAAGTTCTCGTGGGCCCGAAGCACAACGGCAGGCGCGGTAGGTAAGTACGCGCGCGATGCTTGCACCCCCAGGAAGCCGGAGAGCCGAATTTCTGGCCCAGCACCTTTAACGTAGTAAAACGTCTCAAGGCGCTGCACAGGTGTATTTTAAGACAAAATATTTGACACCGATCCACATAAGGATAAATTAGAGCAGGTGACCAAAAGCTTGGTCAAAGAGGTTGGTTTTAAGGAGCGTCTTAATGAAGGAAAGAGAGGTAGAGAGGCTACAGATCACAAACCGTTAAGACTGAAGGCAAGAGGACTTTGCAAGAGTGAAAAGAACAACTGGCATTCCCTCCTCTCATCTCCATGTGATACAAAGATGTTAAGGAAAGAGCAGTTCATAACATATTTTGCAAATATGAAATCATTTTTTTTTTAAACAAAGAGTCTATTGCGACCTTATCTAATTATGAAACAACGGCTGCAGTTTACAATAGCTTGGTGACCATTGGCCCCAGAAAAAAAAAGGAAAATGGGACCCACTAGAATGGGTATGGTTGCTAGTTGTAGCAAAAAGCGGTGTTACTGCCACTGTTGTTGTCATTTTTGACCACTTGGGCCCCAGTATGTTGCAGCTACCAGCAAACTTCCAACCGCCCTATTCTCTCGCAGTGGGTAATTCTCTCCTCTATGTGGCAATATAACCAGTGGTCGAGATAAAGCCTCTTATCCCAACCGCACTGCTTTTCTCAGGACATCTCTCAGTTTACATGACAGGATTCGTGTGCTCAGTGTAATGTGACCTTCTGTGTGCCTCAGTGAGATTTTCTTGCTCTTTAAAAAAAAAATCAATATTTCCTGCTTGATAGACTTTTGGCCCACTGCAGAAATCTGTGACAAATGGACATTGTAATGGTTCGAGGTTTCAATTTGATGTGTAGGATGAGGAAAATGAAAGAAACAACAGCAGCAGAGTTTCCAGCTGGTAGTGTTTATGGGAGCCCATAAGCAGCAGCTGAACAAAAAATTCAGACCAAGATAAAGGAATTAAACATTTAACACGATTGCTCCGTGCCAAACGGTGCATTTCAATTCTACTCCACCTTGCACTCCTGCCTCCATTCTAACTCATTTTCACTGGCTCTAACCTAATCCCTAAAAGAAGTTAGGGAAGAGATAGCAGAGGCACTATTTACATATATATAACAACTCATTAGAAAAGGCAATCGTGCCAGAGGACGAGCGGACAGCTAATGTTATTCCTATATTTATAAAGGGAGATAGAACAAGTCTAGGGAACTATAGACCAGCCAGCTTAACGTTGGTAGTAGGAAAGATAATGGAACCTTTACTCAAAAGATGTCAACAGAAAAACATAGAAACTGAAAATACAATGAAGAGTAGTCATCACGGATTTCAAAAGGGAAGGTTATGCTTAACCAACCTTATTGAATTTTTTTAAAGAAGTAATAAACAGTAATGCAGTAGATGTACTATATTTGGATTTTCAAGAGGCCTTTGATAGTAGACTCATGACTATGAGCATGTGGAGTCAGGGGACAGGTGGCAGAATGAATAGCAAGCTGGCTACAAAACAGAAAACAGAGAGTAGGGGTAAAGAGCAGCTATCCAGATTGGCAAAAGGTAGGCAGTGGTGTTCCACAGGGATCGGTGCTGGGACCACTGTTGCTCACAATTTATATTAATGACCAGCTTGGGGAGTGTAGTTAATACAAAGGAAGAATGTGACAAAACACAAGAAGACATTAATAAACTTGCAGAATGATCATGTAATTGGCAAACTAATTGCAATATAGCTAAGTGTGAGGTGGTGCATTTTGGTAGGAAGAATAAGGAGGCCATATACTGCTATGGATAATAAGAGACTAAATGGGGTAGATCTAGGGGTAGAGATACACAAATAACTAAAAGTAGCAGGTTAATAAGGCCATCAAAAAAGCATACCAGGCACTGGGGTTCATTCCTAGAGGGATAGAATTGAAAAGCAGGGAAGTCATGTTAAACTTATATAGAACCTTGGTTAGACCACACTTGGAGTACTGTGCATAGTTCTGGTCTCCGTATTATAAAAAAGATATAGAGGCATTAGAGAAGGTGCAAAAAAAATTCACAAGGATGATATCAGAACTGAAATGTTATAACTATCAGGAAAGACTGAACAGGCTGGGGCTCTTTTCTATAGAAAAGAGAAGGCTAAGTGGTGACCCGATAGAGGTCTTTAAGGTAATGAAAGGGTTTGATAGGGTAGGCATGTAGAACATATTTCCACTTGTGGGAAGACCAAAACTAGAGGCCATAATTATAAGATAGTCAATAATAAATCCAATAGGGAATTTAGGAGAAACTTCTTTACCCAAAGAGTGGTAAGAATGTGGAACACGCCAACACAAGGAGTAGTAGGAGGCAAATAGTGTAGATGCATTTAAGGGGAAGCTAAATAAGCACATGAGGGAGGAAGGAATAGAAGGGTATGCTGATAGGGTGAGATGAAGAGGGGTGGGAGACGATTCACGTGGAGCATAAACACCGGCATCGACCAGTTGTGCCTGTTTCCGTGCTGTAGGCCTAAAGCCAGAGCTCCCTGGATGAAAGAGATAGAGAGTAAGATGAAGCAGAAAAAGGGGCCTTATGACAGATGTCAGGTTGAGAATACAAGTGAGAACCAGGCTGAATATAGAAAGTTCAGAGGGGAAGTGAAAAAGGAAATAAGAGGGGCAAAGAGAGAGTATGAGAATAGATTGGCAGCTAACATAAAAGGGAATCCAAAAGTCTTCTACAGGCATTTAAATATTAAACGGGTAGTAAAAGGAGGTGTGGGGCCGATTAGGGACCAAAATGGAAACTTATGCATGGAGGCAGAGGGCATTGCTGACGTACTAAATGAGTACTTTGCATCAGTCTTTACCAAGGAAGAAGATGCTGCCAAAGTCATAATGAAAGAGGAGGTAGTTGACATACTGGATGGGATAAAAATTGATAAAGAGGAGGTACTAGAAAATCTGGCTGTACTTAAAGTAGATAAGTCACTAGGACCGGATGGGATGCATCCTAGGATGCTGAGGGAAGTAAAGGTGGAAATTGCAGAGGTACTGGCCACAATCTTCCAAACCTCCTTAGATACAGGGTGGTACCAGAGGACTGGAAAATTGCAAATGTTACACCCTTGTTCAAAAAAGGATGTAAGGATAAACCCAGCAACTACAGGCCAGTCAGTTTAACCTCGGTAGTGGGGAAGCTTTTAAAAACAATAATCCGGAACAAAATTAACAGTCACTTTAACAAGTATGGATTAATTAAGGGAAGCCAGTACGGATTTGTTAAAGGCAAATCGTGTTTAACTAACTTGATTGAGTTTTTTGATGAGGTAACAGAGAGGGTTGATGAGGGCAATGTGGTTGACGTGGTGTACATGGACTTCCAAAAGGCGTTTGATAAGGTGCCACATAATAGGCTTGCCAGCAAAGTTGAAGCCCATGGAATAAAAGGGACAGTGGCAGCTTGGATATGAAATTGGCTAAGTGACAGGAAACAGAGTAGTGGTGAACGGTTGTTTATCAAACTGGAGGAAGGTACACAGTGGTGTTCCCCAGGGGTGGGTACGAGGACCACTGCTTTTCTTGATATATATTAATGACTTAGACTTGGGTGTACAGGGCAAAATTCAAAATTTGCAGATGACACAAAACTTGGAAGTATAATGAACAGTGAGGAGGATAGTGATAGACTTCAAGAGGACATAGACAGGCTGGTGGAATGGGCAGACACATGGCAGATGAAACTTAACACAGAAAGGTGCGAAGTAATGCATTTTGGTAGAAAGAACGAGGAGAGGCAATATAAACTAAAGGGTACAATTCTAAAGGGGGTGCATGAACAGAGAGACCTGGGGGTATATGTGCACAAATCGTTGAAGGTGGCAGGGCAGGTTGAGAAAGCAGTTAAAAAAGCATACGGGATCCTGGGCTACATAAGTAGAGGCATAGGGCTGGATTTTATGAATGGAGACATGTTGGAGGCGGGACTGCCACTTGCCTGGTTTGAGTCCCGCCTCCATCAGCCTCTGGCCAACCAGTGGCATCTTTCCCTGACTGACCTTGTTTAGCCCGCCCAGTGGGCTCAGCAGGCCAATTAGGGGGAAGTCAGTGACAGAGCACGTCAACGTATGACGTGTCATCTGTCAAGAATTTTTGAAAGAAGAAATGTCATCGTTTGACAGCTTTGTGAAGTTGTCAAACACTGACATTCTGTGTGGTTTGATGAGCCCTTGTGTTCAGGACTCATCAAACCTTTCTACTTTGTAGAAATCAGATGACTGTTGGATCAGAGGACCCAACAGCCAGTCTGTGATCTCTACAATGGAGATGTCGGGGACTCCGGCTCCACAGCGGCTGAAGGCTGTAGGCAGAAACAAAGGTAAGTGAACATTTTCTAACACTTTACACTCACCTCACATACTTACCACTCCACACTTGCACCCATCACTCACCTCTACATCGCACTTTCAGACCCCTCCAACCCCCGCAGACCTCCTACTCGACTCCTCCACCCTGGCGGGGTTCCCCCAGGTCGGGAAGCCTGCACTTCGGAACGAAAAATGGGGATAATCCTATTTTCTGCCTGTTAACTACCTGTTAACAGGCAGTTAATAGGCTTTAATCCCTTCCTGCCTCGAGGAGACGGGACCCGGGGCAGGACGGCTTCCCACCTCCTGGCAAGAGGGCACGGAGGCGGGTTGGGGGCGGGTTTGCCACCCGCCCCCAAATTCTGCAACTTTCCCGGCAGTCCCGCCTCCATACCCGCCTCCTCGGGGCTGAGAAAATCCAGCCCATAGAGTGCAAAAGCAAGGAAGTTATGATGAATCTTTATAAAACACTGGTTCGGTCTCAACTGGAGTATTGTGTCCAATTCTGGGCACTGCACTTTAGGAAGGATGTGAAGGCCTTAGAGAGGGTGCAGAAAAGATTTACAAGAATGGTTCCAGGGATGAGGGACGTCAGTTGCATGGATAGACTGGAGAAGCTGGGGTTGTTTTCCTTAGAGCAGAGAAGGTTGAGAGGAGATTTGATAGAGGTGTTCAAAATCATGAGGGATCTAGACAGAGCAGAGAGAAACATAGAAACATAGAAACATAGAATCTAGGAGCAGGAGTAGGCCATTCGGCCCGTCGAGCCTGCTCCACCATTCAATACGATCATGGCTGATCATCCAAATCCAGTACCCTGTCCCTGCTTTAATCCCCACAGTACACATATCCCACCCTACCCCCGTAACCCCACGTATTTAATTCCCCCTAACATATCCCATCCTATCCTCATAACCCCAAATATTTAATCCCCCCCTAACACTAAGGGTCAATTTATCATAGCCAAATCAACCTAACCCGCACATTTTTGGACTGTGGGAGGAAACCGGAGCACCCGGAGGAAACCCACGCAGACACGGGGAGAATGTGCAAACTCCACACAGACAGTCACCCGAGGTCAGATTCGAACCCGGGTCCCTGGCGCTGTGAGGCACCAGTGCTAACCACTATGCCACCGTGTTGAAACTGTTCCCATTGGCAGAGGGGTCGCGAACCAGAGGACACAGATTTAAGGTGATTGGCAGAAGAACCAAAGGCGACATGAGGAAAAACTTTTTTACGCAGCGAGTGGTTAGGATCTGGAATGCATTGCCTGAAAGGGTGGTGGAGGCAGACTCAATCGTGGCTTTCAAAAGGTAATTGGATAAGTACCTGAAGGAAAAAAATTTGCAGGGCTACAGGGAAAGGACGGGGGAAGTGGGACTAGCTGAAGTGTTCTTGCAGAGAGCCGACACGGGCTCCATGAGCCGAATGGCCTCCTTCTGTGCTGTAACCATTCTATGATTCTATTCTATGATTCTAATCCAGTTTGTTTCTATATCCTATTCTCTCCTTCACATATCGAATTTCTATTTTCTGGGTTTTCAGCATGTAAGGTCACTCAGTATGCAGTCATCATTACTTCAAGATTCTGGTCATTAAGCTATTGCTCTGGCATCTTGACTATAATGTTGGCTACATTAAACACAGCAAGATTTAATTAGATTCTGATAGTTCTACATACATTATACAGTTCAATCAACACATCGGCAAGATGCGCAAGTTTCCATTGCCTTAACTCGTAAATTTTGATTTTAATTTAATACTTGAAGTCAAAAGTTTGTTTAAAAGTTCTTTCTTTCTTTAATCATTTTGTCATGAATATATATATTGTTATACCTACACATCACACTCCTTACTTGTGCCTTGTAGATGGTGGAAAGGCTTTGGGGAGTCAGGAAGTGAGACACTCGCCGCAGAATACCCAGCCTCTGACCTGCTCTTGTTGCCACAGTATTTATGTGGCTGGTCCAGTTAAGTTTCTGGTCAATGGTGGCCCCCAGGATGTTGGTGGTGGGGGATTTGGTGATGGTAATGCCGTTGAATGTCAAGGGGCAGGCAGCCCACTTGATTGGCACCCCATCCACCACCTTAAACATTCACTCCCTCCACCACCAGCGTACCGTGACTGCAGTGTGTACCATCTACAAGATGCACTGCAGCAACTCACCAAGGCTTCTTCGGCAGCACCTCCCAAGCCCATGACCTCTTCCACTTAGAAGGACAAGGGCAGCAGGCGCATGGGAACACCACCACCTCCAGGTTCCCCTCCAAGTCACACACCATCCTGACTTAGAAGTATATCACCGTTCCTTCATCATCGCTGGGTCAAAATCCTGGAACTCCCTACCTAACAGCACTGTGGGAGTACCTTCACCACACGGACTGCAGCGGTTCAAGAAGGCGGCTCACCACCACCTTCTCAAGGGCAATTAGGGATGGGCAATAAATGCTGGCCTTGCCAGCGACGCCCACATCCCATAAACGAATTAAAAAAAAACTTAGAACATATTATAGAAAGAAAGCGACTCCTGGCATTTGAGTATTACTGTAATATTAGTATTTGTTTCAGTGTCAGGGTGTGTATGCTGAAAATGTTTTTTTTTTAAATTCTGGTCTAGATTTCTCTGGACCTGCCTGAGTCTGAGGCTTCAATGCAGTGAGTGGAAGGCTAGAATAATAAAAAATCAGAAAAGGTTGCATTTACATATCACGTTGTCGTTGCACTCTGATATCAGAAAACATCTGCAATGTATTACTGGGAAATGCAGTGACTGCTTTGTAGCCATTTTGCACATTGCAAGATTCCACAAACAGCATTAAGATGCAGAAGCAGCTATTCTGTTCGTGTTTATGTTGGTTGAGAGAGGAATGCGGGGAAGGATACCAGGCGAGCCCCCTTCTATTCTTTGAATCATGCCCTGGAATCTTTTAACATTCATTGAATCACTATAACAGGCAGGTGGAACCTTGGTTTAACGTCTCAGTTGAAGACTGGCACCTCTGACAATGCAGCACACCCTTGATACTGGACCACCAGTGCCAACCTAGATTGTATGCTCAACTCACGGAGTGTGGCATCAACCATCCAACTTGGTGGAATTAACGGCAACAAATGAGATAAGGTGACACACTGATCTTGGTTCTTGGACACTCCATAAAATTATATGCAGGGCCACTATTATTCATTAGCATCAACTTAACAAGGAATATAATACAGGCTCAATGCTCACAACCTTTTAGCATCACTGTTTGAGTCATTTGGTAATATAACAATATCAGCTGCTTCTTACTCTTAAGTACTGTATAAAGAACAGGATCACGAGGACAGGCCAGACTAATATCTATTTCAGCTTGTCCTGGACCAATGATTCTTTACACAGAGGGCTAGAAATTGGTCCCTGTTGCACCTGTTTGCCAAGAGGACCAATTTTCGGGTGCAACGTTCCGCACCTGATCAGCGCCTGCGTTACGAGCGCTGCCATATTGGTGTAGGCTGCTTTACAACAACAACAACTTGCATTTATATAGCGCCTTTAACGTAGTAAAACGTCCCAAGGCACTGCACAGGAGTATTTTAAGACAACAAATTTGACACCGATCCACAAAAGGAGAAATTAGGGCAGGTGACCAAAAGCTTGGTCAAAGAGGTAGGTTTTGAGGAGCGTCTTAAAGGAGGGAAAGAGAGGTAGAGAGGCGGAGAGGTTTAGGCAGGGAATTCCAGAGCTTAGGGCCTCGGCAACAGAAGGCACGGCCACCAAAGGTTGAGCGATTATAATCAGGGATGCTCAAGAGGGCAGAATTAAAGGAGCGCAGCTATCTCGGGGGGTTGTGGGGCTGAAGGAGATTGCAGAGATAGGGAGGGACGAGGCCATGGAGGGATTTGAAAACAAGGATGAGAATTTTGAAATCGAGGCGCTGCTTAACCGGGAGCCAATGTAGGTCAGCGAGCACAGGGGTGATGGGCGAACAGGACTTGGTGTGGGTTAGGACACGGGCAGCCGAGTTTTGGATGACCTCAAATTTACGTAGGGTGGAATGTGGGAGGCCAGCCAGGAGTGCATTGGAATAGTCAAGTCTAGAGGTAACAAAGGCATGGATGAGGGTTTCAGCAGCGGATAAGCTGAGGCAAGGGCGAAGACGGGCGATGTTACGGAGGTGGAAGTAGGCGGTCTTGGTTATGCTGCGGATATGTGGTTGGAAGCTCATTTCAGTGTCAAATATGACACCAAGGTTGCGAACAGTGTGGTTCAGCCTCAGACAGATGTTAGGGAGAGGGATGGAGTCAGTGGCTAGGGAACGGAGTTTGTGGCGGGGTCTGAAAACAATGGCTTCGGTCTTCCCAATATTTAATTGGAGAAAATTTTTGCTCATCCAGCACTGTATGTCGGACAAGCAGTATAACAATTTAGACACCGTGGAGGGGTCGGAAGAAGAGATAGTGAGGTAGAGCTGGATGTCATCAGTGGAAACTGACACTGTGTTTTCGGATGATATCACTAAGGGGCAACATGTAGATGAGAAATGGGAGGGGGCCAAGGATAGATCCTTGGGGGACACCAGAGGTAACGATGCGGGAGCGGGAAGAGAAGCCGTTGCAGGTGATTCTCTGGTTACGATTAGATATATAAGAATGGAACCAGGCGAGTGCAGTCCCACCCAGCTGGATGCCGCTGGAGAGGCGTTGGAGGAGGATGGAGTGGTCAACCATGTCAAAGGCAGGCATTCCAGGAGGCCGTCTAAAATATGTTAGACCTCTAATTAACATATGCAAGGACCCTAACTCCCGTTGAAGGACCCTGCTGTAAAACTAGTTTACGATAGCGGAGCAGATGCCTCGCTCAGAATTCATCAGAGACCTCTGCGGCCGCCAATGAAAGGTATGCTATTTTTAACTTTAACATTTTTTGTAAAAAAGCTTCCCGTGGAGCCAGGAGGACCGACACCAAAATCGCCGCAACCGTCCCCAGACCCCCTCCTTGCCACCAGCGCGGCAAGCAGCTTGACATTTGGCATTTTCAGTGCACCAGTGAGGAAGCAACAGGCACTGGCAGCTTGCACGTAAAATGTTAATGCGGCCTGGGGACCAATTTCGGGCCCACCTCAGGCTTCTCGGTTGGGAGGTGCGCTGCCGAAAATTGGGTCCAGACAAATTTCTACCCCCAGTGGTGAGCGTATGGAACTCACTGCCACATGGCGTGGCTGAAGTAGATAGCATTGATGTGTTTAATGGGTGGCTTGATGCTTACATGAGGAAGAAGGGAACAGGAATATGGGGGCAGGGTGGGAAGAGGTCTTTCGAGTGGGAGGAGACTCGTGTGAAGGATAAACATCGGCATAGACCAGTTGGGCCGAATGGCTCATTTCTGTGTTGTACATTCTATGTAATTTGTGAAATTCCCAGCTGTGAAAGCCATGTGTTATTTAATTCAGGCAGTTAATAAATATTTAAAATGCATATTTCAGCAAGGGCATGAAGCTGAATTTATATCGTAATTAATGTAAAACTGTTGGCTCTCCGTGACCTACTTTGCAACACTAACAAAATGAGCACGTTGAGAGGGGGAAGAATATAGCGCTTTGCAGTTAATTCAGGTCACAGTGTCACTGATCTCAACAAGTACACCTCAACAACATTCAAATAATGTAATCTCTTTACATCGACCACACTGGAAATGTTTCAGTATCTGTTTTGATAACAGCGTTGTAAAGGACAATTCCCCCCCCCCCCCCAAAATAAAATAAAGTGCACCACACCACTGAAGTACTGTTTCTTAAATTAAACTGTAATGTTACTGTAGTGTGAAAGCCTGTAGCATGAGGTGACCTGTATTAGTTGAAAAATCCAGTAGACTTTCCATTAGTACCAATTTATTATCTGGCTTTTTAAAATGCAGCACAGAAAATTTGCATCAATTTTTAATTTATATGTTACGAAAACATGTTTTTTTAACTAACACCTCAGAGAGTCATTTTACTGACAGATGGCAGAACTTCAATAAAATCCAGGAAGTGTGAGGCAGCTTTCCAGCACCGTGTCCTAATTACAAGGAGGAATCGGACATGATGGATTATAGGACTGCTTTAACTTTCTGCCAAATGTTTTTTTTTCTGGTGGAGATAAAACTGAAAAAGGCTGCCCTCACACTGCAATTTACATTTGATGGCTGTCATCCAAGGAATAGGCTGTGCTTTACTGAGGCCTAGCCAAGTGATAATGGGTAGAAATCAGCTGAAGTATTTCAGAATCATCGGAGCAGGAGTAGGTTCCTTGAGTCTGTTCCGCCAGTCAATTAGATCATGGCTGATCTGTACCTTAACCCCATTTACCTGTCTTTGTTCCATATCCTTTGATACCCTTGCCAACAAAAATTTATTGATCTCAGTCTTGAAAATTTAAATTGTGCTAGCATCCGTAGCCTTTTGGGGGAGCAAGTGCCAGATTTCTACTATTGCTTTGTGTGGAAAAAGTGCTTCCTGATTTCATTCATAAATGGCCTAGTTCTAATTTTAACATTATGCCCTCTTGTTCTGGATTCCCGAACAGAGGCAATAGGCTCTCTGTATCAACCTATTGAATTCCTTTATCACTTTAAGCACCTCAACTAGATCACCCCTCAACTTTCTAAACTCAAGGGAATACAAGCTAAGTTTACGCAACCTGTCTTCATAATTTAACCCTTTAAGCTCTGGTATAATTCTGGTGAATCTGTGCTGTGCCCCTTCCAAGGCCAACACATCTTTCCTGAGGCTTCGTACCCAAAACTGAACACAGTACTCCAGATGGGGTCTGGCCAAGGCTCTGCACAACTAAAGCATCACTTCCTTGCTCCAATCCCCTTGAGATAAAGGTCAACATTCCATTAACTCTTTTGATTAATTTTTGCATCTGTGCACTAACTTTTTGTGATTTGTGTACATGAATACATAAATCCCTTTGCTCTTCCACAGCTCCTAATCTTCACAATTAAAATTTTTTTTTCGATTTGTCTTTCTCAGATCCAAAATGGATGACCTCACACTTCCCTACATCTGCCATACTTTAGCCCACTCACTTAGTTTGTTGATGTCCCTTTTGTAACTTCCTGCTCCCATCTACACAACTTACTGTGCCTCCTAATTTAGTGTCATCTGCAAACTTGGATATACAACTCTCTATTCCTTCATCCAAGTCATTAATATATATGGTGAAAAGCTTAGGCCTCGGTACACCATTTGTCACATCCCGCCAATCAAATAACGAACCCTTTATCCCTACTCTCTGTCTCCTACCTCCCAACCAATTACCAACGAAAATCACAAGGTTACATCTAATTCTGTTCACCCTCATTTTTGTTAATAATCTCTTCTGTGGAACCTTATCATAGAATCACAGAATCCCCACAGTGCAGATAGAGGCCATTTCGGCCCATCGAGCCTGCACCGACACATATCCCACCCTATCCCCGTAACCCCATGTATTTAATCCCCCTCACACTAAGGGTCAATTTATCATAGCCAAATCAACCTAACCCGCACATCTTTGGACTGTGGGAAGAAACCAGAGCACCCAGAGGAAACCCACACAGACATGGGGAGAATGTGCAAACTCCACACAGACAGTCACCCGAGGCCGGATTCGAACCCAGGTCCCTGGCGCTGTGAGGCAACAGTGCTAACCACTATGCCACCGTGTTGCCCATGGTGTCAAATGCCTTCTGGAAGTCCATATAGTTTAGCCCAGCTTGCTGCGGTTAATTCATTTCTCATCCCATCGAAGTTTGCCTTACTTAAATTTAAAACCTTGGTTTGTGACTTTCCCTCTCCTTCTCCAATCTAATATCAAGTTCAGTTATAATGTGGTCACTATTTGCTTGCGGCATTCATTTCTTCTCCAGCTTTGAAGAGGAATCGTTGAACTATAGGCTCCCCCCACAATCATAAGTATACATACACAAATATGCAGATGGCCACAAACACTTAACTAGAAACAGGCTATATGCCTCATTAATTAATTGTGTTATTCAAGTTTGGATTTGCAATAAGCAAGTTATACTAAACTCTCTCAAACCAGATGTTGCAATCCCTATTTTTTTCCAAGTCTTAACTTATTAAATTATGGCTTAATTAATGAGTAATTGTGCTTAAAAACTGAAAACATAATTCAGTCTTTCTTCGCTCTTTAAATCCTTGCCTCTGCCATGCACCATTGAACAGGATGGGTAGAGAGCTAGGCCGGAATTTTTCGGGGGGGGTCGGGGGGCGGGTTTGGTGGCGGGTCGGCTGGGAAATGTTTTTTTTTGACGGTGGGTAGGGAACCCGCTGTCAACCCGCCTCCACGCTAGTCTCCCAGATGTCGGGTCTGTCATCGCAGAACAGACCCGACACCAAGCGGTGGGGGAGGCAATTTAAATCATTAGCTGGATTGTTAAGAGGCAATTAAGGATTATTTTAAGCTCACCTTTAGATTTTTAGAGTTTGTCAACGGCTTCCCCGCTGCTCGGGGATCACGTCAGGTAAGGAGGTCGGGTGTTGTGCCAGCATGGGATGATCTCTAAACTTGACAGCTGCAAATGGTCTATAAAATCTCCCATTTCATAGGTCTTCACTTTCCAAGGTTAGAAGCTGTTGCTTACTGCATTTGGAAGACAAATTGAGCCTTATGCAGCTTGCAAGTGTTTGGAGCAAACTCTCTATCCAGTGTCACCTCATTGGAACAACCTCCCTCACCATTGACAGTTTGCATCTGTCATCTCAACCTCACCTGCCATCTATTCCATCAGCATCGGTGCCCTTGAAAAAATCTCACCTTGGTCCTCAGAATCCCATCACGATCAGCCCCAACACCAGCAGCACCAGGCACACCAGCAGCTCCAACAACAACACCAACCTTCTCCGCAATCAGCTGGTGTTGCACAGGACACGGGGCATCAGCACCCAACTACATTGCTGCCCAGGATGCCAGGGATGGCCTCACCATGCCCATATTTACTTCACATGATGCTGTACACCCTGGCTGCCACATATGCGACAGGTTGGCACCACCCCACACCAACACCATAAAGCCAAGCCATTCCTTTCACACTTATCACCATTGCGGGGGGTACTGTTATGTCTCACCATTCACTGCAACTCACTAAGCCACTTCCAAAGCTGCACACAAATCTGTCCAAGAATACAAAGTGTTGAAAATAAAGATTTCAATGTTTGACAGCACATTAACAGAAACTTCACATGAACATTGGCTAAAACACCCAAGTGCCTACCCTTGAGTGTGGCTTTGCAGTAATGTTTCGTGATCTACTGAGATCATTGAAAGGTTTGCACCACTGCAGCCTGGTCCTCCTGACGACATCCCTGCTTGTGTCCTCCTGTGCAATGTGCAACCAGGCTGTATTGATCTCCTGGAGAGGTCTCTTCTGCCCATGGGAAGGGAAGAGAACCTCCCTGCGTGCTGTAGCTCCCTCCATAAGCATATGGGTCATGGGAGACTCTGGATGCAGCCGTGCACCTTTGTGCCATGCTTGTCAGTGTTTGCAGCACCTCAATGCTGTAGAACACTGACAGCACAACTGTCAAACTAAATTTGGCCATGGTCCCGTTAAGGAAACCGGCTGATGACGCATCACCAAGTGACGTCATCAGACCCGCTTCCTTCAATCGGCTGGGAAACGCGCTGGGCGGGCTTAACAAGCCCAATCAGCGTAAAATTCTTTTCACAGAGCGGGCTGGAGCCAGCAGCGGGGTCGCACCCTCCCACCAACCCTGGCTGCCCCGGACCCGCCTCGGTAGGCAAAATCGCAGCACTACTCTCAAGCCTGTAATTGGGCTACTTTTGTAAAGGCCATTAAGAAAGGTGTGAAATTTGGCTCCTGATTTTTGCCTTGCTGCCTGTGGGAGAAGCACTTAAACTCCATTCAGTTCATTTTCTTTGGCAGCATCCAGATCAGGAACTCACCAATGTATAGAATCATGGGCTTGAATCCATGTCTGTGCCTGATTGAAGTGTTGTGTCAACACTGCAGCCTTTACCGTATTATTCCAATTAATCAAATGTATGTCTACTGAACTGATGAACAAGCTTAGCTATGAATGCAGTGAATTTAAACAATCCGAATTGATTGGAGTTTGACCAAAAAAGCCCCAGAACTTTTACCCAACTTGAATCATTGTCAATATAGGTGCCTGTTTTTTTTTTTTAATTTAAAAAAAAAAGCTCTTCCAAGCTGTACATCTGTGGTGTTATGCCTGCTTTGCATGTGCAGCACATTATGGGAGGATACTATATCAATGTTGGGTACGGATTGTTATTAATAACGAGCTCAGGCATATGCATACAGACTGATGGGATAACTTTGACATCATAAAAAGTGACTGGTGCCATGCTTGCTCCCCACTGGTGTTTATTTTCAGGTCAGTAGCAATCTGAAGATTTTTTTTTTTATATGCAAGCCACACATAGAGAGTTGCTCATTACCAAAGAGGTAGATTTCTATTCCCGAGAGATGCAGTTTGTCTCCGTTGCATATTTGAAACTAAACCATCCAGCAATCTCTAACGTTAATGCTAAAGACTGTCAGCGCTTTGACTGAAGAGGTTAGCACCTAGTTGCATACTGGCAGGCTTCACAACCCAGTGCGGCTTCCTGCTGCTTTCTACGGATAGTGGGACCTGATGAATTTTCTGGCCACTGAGCGAAGTAGATTACCGTAATTTCCAAAATGACCTCAGTACTGGCTTTTATTGCATAGCTTTGCTAGTCACTTAATGCCTCACAGGATTCCTTCACTTGTGTGTAAATCGAATATTCTTTCCCAAGTGTGAGCTAATAGTTATTAGTCAGCTGTGCGTGGGGTTCTACAATGAAATTTAAAGAACAGTTTTAAATTCCCTCAGGAGTTACGCCCCCACACAATTAATAGGATGTCTTATTCATGACTGTGAGTTTCAGGTATTCTTCGCTCATATATAATTGACTACCACAACCCACTTGTGCCTGCAGCATTTTTGAATCTTGGTTCTTCTGTGCTCTCGAAATAATTGCCCTAGCTTGCTGCAGCTAGTGAGAAATGCTTAACTTTAACATTTTTATTTGCACAACTTTTATTTTTCACCTCTATCGGGATCACATTCAACACATGCCCCTTGTCAAGATGGGTGGCCATTTTGGGGCCAGTTTTCAATTTCAGCCCTTGTGGCGCATGGCTACTTCATAGGCCCACAATTTGCTGGCCATCATCTTTAATGGATGGAAAATTGTAAAGCCATTGAATCGGGCACACAGCTGATTTCACATTATGCACTTTTAGTGCATGAAGCTTTGCAAAGACTGAAATGTACCCCATGGTTTGCCCTCTGGGTCCGACTGCAACAACAACTTGTATTTATATGGCGCCTTTAACGTAGTAAAAAGTCCCAAGGTAATCAGTCAGAAATTCTCACCGAGCCAGAGAAGGAGATATTAGAACAGATGGCCAAGTGCTTGATCAAAGAGAGAGGTTTTAAGGAGCGTTTCAAAGGAGGAGGGAGAGAGGTGGAGAGGTTTAGGGATGGAATCCCAGAGCTTAGGGCCTAGACGGTTGAAGGCATAGCTGCCAATGGTGGGTCGAGGGAAATGGGGGGATGCACAAGAGGCCAGAGTTGGAGGAACACAGTGTTCTCGGAGGGTTGTAAGGCTGGAAGAGGTTACAGAGATGGAGCGGAGCGAGACCATGGATATTAAAATCGAGACAGTGCTGGCAATGTTCCCCCTAATACTTTTTTTGGGTGCGCGGCCCCTTTAAGGGGGTGCACGGCCCCTTTAAGGGGCTGCGCGGCCCATTCACGGTTTCGCGCAGGTGCAAAATTTACCATTGGAAAAGCTGGTCCTGGGCTGCAAGAGGACCAGCAGAGAGCTGTGTGGCTGCGCAGCTTAGAGGGAACGTTGATTGCTGGACCAGGAGCCAATGTAGGTCAGCAAGCACTGGAAGCACTGCATACTTCAGCTAGAGGCTAGACTGCCCCAGTTAATTCAGCCTCATCCTTCATTCTTCATCCTTCTGGGCAATGCCTCACCTCCCTTCAGCAGCTTCCCCAGTGGCTTGGTAAAGAACAAACTTTCAGTGTTTTGGGTGAATGTGGTCCTTGGAACAGCATTCTGTTGCTCCATAACACAGTACACCAATACCGCAAAGCACAGCATCAGAGCCTTTTATTTAAAACATACACGTACTCCCTGAACTATGGAAATGAAATTCACATCTCCACAGTGAAGCAGAACATTGCTAAATTACTTATTACCAATCTGCCAGTCTCAAAAACCCAATATTAAAAAATAATCAACGTAGCGAATATTGCAAGCAGAACGTGTTGTGGTTATTGTGTAACATTGATTTATTTTCAATGTGAGGCTGACAGTAACTCACTTGCAACTTGTCCATTTTGAGTTACACGGTTGACTCATTTGTGGAAACATAAATCAGATCACACGGACTTCCATGAGGTCTCCTCCAATTATTTTTTTACCCTTGTCCATCCCAATAGTATATATTTTAATGTGACCCACCAAATTGATATTGCAGTAACACATTACCGAAAAAGTTATAATGGGGTAAACATTCAACTTCCCACTCAGACACAAAAAACTGGCATTGTGGATTATCCGCCTATTATTGAAACTGCCTGATTTTTCTTTGCATTGATTTGAATGGAAATGAAAATCGGACAGTTTCTATCATGGGAAGCTCAACTGCAGCACCAGTTTTATCCTCTGGCTGTAAGTTTTAAAATTTATCCCAATATGTTTAACGTGAAAATCTACCGTAAGTGGTAACTCAAAAATGCATCTGTGTAGAAATTTTATACATGGCACATAAATCATGTTGGCCCAAAATTTGCGATCGGAGTCTTCCCGCGGGCGGATGCCCCCGACCTGTAAAAAATCTACGAATTTACCTGGTGACCCGGGAGGTACAGAGACTCGGGCTCCTGGGCCTCTCCGGGTACCTGCGGGCAGAGACCCATGTATCCTGGGGGCGCATACGGTTCGCAAGTGCCCCTGGGACCACGTGGGCCGGCCCAAGCAATAAAAGAAGGGAATCCCCATTCATACTTATGGGCGTTCCGTACGTACGGAAACCAAATAAGTATGAATGGGGATCACTTAAAAAATACACCAACACATGAAATAATTTTTTTTTTAATTACATATTTAAAATTAATTAAAATTCCATTTAATTAAACAAAAATTTAATTTTTTGAAAAAGAAAATTATGTTTTAACAGGGCTAAAAATAAACTTACCTTATTGGACAGGGTTTTTAAAGTATAAATGAGTGATCAAATTTTATTTTTCTATTTTTTAAACTCGTATGCTGGTAAAAGCAAGCCTTAAGCCTTAAGAATTTCACGGGCATTCAGCGGGCGGAAGTTGGGCAAATAGCGCAACTCTCCACCCGCAGAGGCCCATCTCCCGGGGATGCGGAGGATCTGTCAAGAGGATTCTTGACAGATCGCAAGTTCCGGGTTTCACGCATGCGCTTCACACGCCTAAGCCTGGAACTTGTGCGGCCCCCACGAGCGCGTACGCACCTCGTACGCGCCCATCGGGGTCGCAAAATACGGCCCGTTATGTACACTTGTACTGTAGCATAAATGCCTTTTTAGGCATCTAGGATAGTAGAAATTTGCAACTCGTCCCCCAAAAGGCTGCGGATGTTGGGACAGTTGGAGCTTTCAAGACTGAGATCAATAGATTTTTGTTAGGTAAGGGTATCAAGGGATAGGGAACAAAGGCGGGAAAATGGAGTTGTGGTGCAGATCAGCCATGATCTAGTTGAATGGCGGAGCAGGGCTGAATGGCCTACTCCTCCTGTTCCTATCTTCCTTTCCTACAATTAGTAAAGATGAACATGGGTATGAAATAGAGGCTCTGCTGCTAAGCGTGTACAGACTAACCTTCACAGTAGGCTTCATCATCACGGAGAGGCGTAAAGCCAGTTTTGCATTTGCAGATTGCATCAGCTTCCAAGTTCATGCATTCAGAATTCTCAATGCAATTGAGGCCCTCAGCACAAAAATCATTGCCTGTAGTGAGAAAGAATGCTTGGAATGATTTTAGCGACAAAGCCCTACTTGTAATCTAATAGGAGTGGCATTCAGTGTTCCTCAGCTTTGGTACATTACAGAGCTATTTATAAAAAGGTCTGAGGTCTTACTCTGCACTCAGTGAAAGGCAGCTTAATTCAATCTGACATATCTATGATTCTGCTTAGCAGGTACACTACGAAAGGACCCACTTGCCCATGTCACCTCAATCCATCAGTTTCCATGATCTAAATTCATGTATTAAGGAGAGAACCTGAAAATCACAAATAGTAAGTAAAAATACATTGGGTCACATCCAAAGGTAAGTACTAGTATATCTTAATACTTGGTTCAAGTTGGCTCCAATGCTTTATTAGCCTGTTCATAGAACTATCTATTTATTGTAAGTTAGGAAGGAATTTCTTCACTCAGACAGTTGTGAATCTTTGGAATTCTCTGCCCCAAAGGGCTGTGAATGCTGAGTCTTTGAGTATATTCAAGGCTAAGATAGATAGATTTTTGGACTCTAGGGGAATCAAGGGATATGGGGTTCGGGCGGGAAAGTGGAGTTCAGGTCGAAGATCAGCCATGATCTTATTGAATGGCGGAGCAGGCTCGAAGGGCCGTATGGCCTACTCCTGCTCCTAATTCGTAAATGTTTTTATGTTATTTAATTTTCCATGGAAGTTCTTTTGAGTGAAACCACTTTGCAGAGAGACCCTGTCAATGGTTGACGGTGACAAATGTAGCTGGAAATAGAACAGCGATTAGTGTTTCACCTTTCTTTGTCAAGGCAAGAATCCAGTAAATGAGGAGAGGCTAGACTTTGCCTACGAGATAGCATTTTCAGAGAAAGGTGGGTGGAATGTTGATTTACTGGAGAAATACTTTTCCATCCAGCTCCCCTCATTTATATCATCAATACACACCACTAAGCATTTCTATTCTGCAGGAATAATGGGCCAGAAATTGCTTGGGAATTCACGCCATTAGAATGACGCATTAACGTCATCCCCATTATTAATTCGTAAAAAATCCAGCAATTTGCTGAGTAAAAGAGATACGCCATGGGTTCCGATCCTTCGCAAATAGCTGGATGATTTGTGCCACTCTGCCATTAGCCAAAAGCAGTTTTTTCTTGCCGTGAGACTCCCCATTGAACGTAATGGCGATCGTGAAACATCTGGCCAATTATTTGTTGTTTTATGCATATTAAATTGCTGGACCCAGTCCCCAACATAGCTTTTTTGGGGCGAGAGCTGGCTTTATTCCTATATTAGTATTCTCACACTCGCCCAAGTCTTTCATACCGTAGCTGAAAAGACAGGCATTTAATCCGCTCCCAGACCTCGTCTCATGGTGCCCTTAAGCCCACTAGGAGGTACAGGCGAGAGAAGCCCAGATTAGTTCAGTCGTTGATAATTCCTCCCTCGGCCCAGGGACGTGCCTTGTCCCCACTCGGCACATCTCTCTCGCTGACACGGGCCAGAAAGGAAACTCACCAAGTGGAGGCCTACGGGCAGGACCTGCGGCCTGCTGCTCCATATCACAGCACGATGCTGCACCACGACCGTTTTGCAAATGGATACGTGACTTTCTATTCATATCTATTCACAAGGAACAGAGCTCATTGGCCTCAGAAGCATTGTACCACACAGTAACAGAGCAGACAATACACCGTGCCATCTCAGATCAAATAAATGCTAATTTTACCCAAAGCAGTTTGTTCATATTTGCTACATTTGGGACTTAAGTGCAAGATCTGACTGGGAAGGTTTGATCAATCAATTCCTAAGATGGAACAATCTGCATTTCGCACATGGTACAATGATCCTGAGTCAGAATTTGACTTCTGTATATACTCGCAAGCCCTGCGTCTGTTACAACAACAACAACAACAACTTGTATTTATATAGCGCCTTTAACGTAGTAAAACGTCCTAAGGCGCTGCACAGGAGTATTTTAAAGACAAAGAATTTGACACCGATCCACATAAGGAGAAATTAGGGCAGGTGACCAAAAGCTTGGTCAAAGAGGTAGGTTTTAAGGAGCGTCTTAAAGGAGGAAAGTGAGGTAGCGAGGCGGAGAGGTTTAGGCAGGGAATTCCAGAGCTTAGGGCCTCGGCAACAGAAAGCACGGCCACCAAAGGTTGAGCGATTAAAATCGGGGATGCTTAATTAGAGGAGCGCAGATATCTCGGGGGGTTGTGGGGCTGAAGGAGATTACAGAGATAGTAAGGGGAGAGGCCATAGAGGGATTTGAAAACAAGGATGAGAATTTTGAAATCGAAGCGTTGCTTAACTGGGAGCCAATGTAGGTCAGCGAGCACAGGGCTGATGGGTGAACGGGACTTGGTGCGGGTTAGGACAGGGGCAGCCGAGTTTTGGATGACCTCAAGTTTACGTAGGGTAGAGTGTGGGAGGCCAGCCACGAGTGCGTTGGAATAGTCAAATAGTTACCTCTGCAAACCTTACAGCAGCTGTGTGTCAGGGAGATTTGGTTTGATGGCGAACAACGCAGCGAAGGGCAGCTTGGATATAGAACACGCTGCATCGATTTGTCCTGTCAAATGATGCAGAAGATGTTAAGTAAACCCATTTAAGAATCACCACTTTGTCACTTTAGAGCTGTAATTGTTGTAAAAAAAAATCATTACTCTTTAAAGCAAACTTATTTGTTATTGCGTTGAACAGAATGGTTTCATTTTTATTATGAAAGATGACCATTTAATTTTTGCGCCCTGAAGGATTTTATGCTTACTGTTTACAATTGTAGGTTTTAACAGACATCGAGCTCTGGAGACTTTAACCCTAAGGAAGGCTGTGGTAAATTTTGCCATACAAATATAACCACTGTTCGACTTTCACTCATAAAATACTTGGAACATTTCTTCCCTTAGTTCTCATTTACATTCGAAAGTCACAGAGTATTAGTTGCGCATCTGTTATATTTATTTTTGGCAGTTGAGCAGGAAAAAAAATATCAGTGCTCAAGAGCTGAAATGTTTCCATGTCATTTTGACAACGTTGGGCCAATGTGACTCCTCACCAGCCATCCTTGTGGCTTCTCTGAGCAGGACTGCCAATTAGGGGGGAATTTTAACCCCAAAAAATGGGTGGGTTGGGATCGGGTGGGAGGTTAAAGAGTTAGGAAACTGAATCCTAACCAGAACCCGCCTCCAACCCGCCCACTTCCGGTTATAATGGAGGCGGGACGCCCATTTAAATATTATAATGAAGCTGGCGTGCCTCATGGTGATCCACCATTTCAAATTTAACTCTGGCTGGTCGGGTTTGCCTGGCCTCGGGGAACCTGGCAGCTAAAGGGAGGCTAGAACTGCTGGATCCAGGGGGTAAATGCCTTTCCACATACCTGCTGGATCCTGTGTCCCTGCTTCACCAACCCCCCGTGATCAGACACCCCTCAACCCTTCCGATCTCCCCACCGGCCTTCTCCAAGGCATCCAACTTCCATCCACGAGGCCTCCAATCTCCCCCAGACCTTTCCCCCGAGGCCTCCGCCTCCCTCCCTCCGGCCCCCTATCGCCCCTCCGGCATTCGATCCTTGGCCCCTGACCAACACCTCCCCTCCCCCACAGCCTCTGATCCCCCCTCCTGCCTCCGACCTCCCCCCTCTGGCCCCTGATCACCTTCCCAGCCTTCTGGACTCCCACCTCCGGCACCGATCCTCATCCGGCCCCGATCCTCCCTCTGGCTCCGACCACCAACCCCCCCACCCCCCCTGCCGATACTTCTCCGGCCCCGATCCTCCTCCAACTACCACGACTCCCCCCCCCCCCACCCCCACCCGATCGCTCCCTCCCTCCTCTCTGCAGCCTAGTGCCACAGGCCTACCCACCCGACAGCCAGATAGCCTCTCCATCTGAAATAAAAACAGAAAATGCTGGAAATACTCAGCAGGTCAGGCAGCATCTGTGGAGAGAGAGAAACAGAGTTAATGCTTCAGGTCGATGACCCTTCGTCAGAACTGGAAAAGCTGGAGATGTAACAGGTTTTTATAAGCCTCTCCATCTGGCTGGCTGTGAGCCTGGAAGCAGCGCTTTGAAATGCTAAATCAGGCCCTGCCGAATTTAACAGCAGGGCCTGCGGGAAACCCGTTCTCCCGGTCTTTCCTGACCACTTTCCAGCTCTCCTGCTCCGTACCCGCTTCTAAATTAAAATTCCAGCTTTAGTGGCAGGTTGTCTGTGCTGCTGATTCATTCCCACTGGGAAAACGTCCGAAGCTGCACGAGCTTATTTCACACAAGTCCCTTCCAGCCAGCTCCGAGAGAAGCTTTCGCTCGATGAACTTGGGCTGGATTGAAACTTAGGGGTAGATTTTCAACTTGGCGCCCGGGCATAAAGCAGGCGCAGTGGATCAGCCGCCCCTTATAAAAAACGGCCGATTTTCATTTCTATCAATTTTCAATGGTTTCGAGATGGATGGCTGGTCTTCAATGCCAGCTTTACCCTCTGGGTGGCAAGTTGAAAATATACCCCCTGCCCTTAGATTCTTGAGGTGGAAGGGCAATGTACGACAACACTGCTTCACCTACTCCCCAGGAACAGAACAGAATCTTGCTTTAAATATTAAATAGGTTTGATACCGCATTTCTAAAGGAATGGAAGTAAAAATAATAGTTTAAACAAAAGTATAAATGAAAGAAGAGCCTCCTAAGAATGCTAATCTCTAGACATAGCTAACTCAGGTACTGACAGTCCAAAATGAAATAAGAGGGTTGACGATTTGTTGCCTGAAATGTTGGGAAACACTCTTCTCTTTTTTAATTCGCATCGCAGGCAGAGGTTTATTGCCCTTTTGTGCTCACCCCCATTTATTGCACTCTCTCCTTTTGGTGGCGTGCCTTAGAGGAAAGAAAGATCACAAACTAATCAAACGTGGTGCCCGGATACTTCCAAAGTTTTATTCACTTCAAAGTTAGCATAGCTGCTGCACCGTACCCTGCGCTTCCGTGGTGTGTTGTTGGCGCTTATTAAATGTATATTTTAATTGAGAAAGCATCGCAACATTTTCACAGCACTGCTTTTAGAGAGAAAGCTCAGTTCTTTCTAAACAGCCAGTTTTCCCTTCAGACAAACCTCTTCAGGCAGCTCGATTCTCTAGCAAAATTCTAGAAATGTGGATTAATACTTTATAACGGTATAAGTGGGCCATTGAAAGGTGTGCCGCAGGCTCATAGCGAGTGGGAAATCTTAATACGCAGCCAGCAGGAAAGCATTTGCCACCTGTCTGGTTTTTGTTAGAGCAGCCCAGTTTATCTGGAATACTGGCACATCTCTTGGGGACAGCTGGAATTTTTTTTAGACTCGTGGGAAAGCTCATTTTCCAACCTGGTCCTTCAGGACTTTCTGGGCAGTGGCAGGGTGGGAGAAATTTAAAATTGAGACGATTTGGTTTAAATTCATCAGTGATTTGCAACTTTGTACACTTGTGAAGGGAAAGAAGAACTTCAGCAACCACTGTGGAAGGGCAAAAACCTTGCTGGAACCAGACAATTATTATTTTTCTTTAAATTAGAGTTAACTAGTAATTAGAATTAACAATCCAATGCAATTGAACCAATTAAAGGACATCTGGTTGTTAACAAGTACTAAACATCTGCAGAAATTATACTGTGCAACTTGTGCAATCAGCATCTGCCAGCAATTGACCCCTGGGCACATCATTGAATGTTTTTTTTTTGAATGCATATTTCCATATTTAACTGACTGAGACTAAAAACATTGAAATCAATGAACTCTTTCCTCGTTTACACTGCTGGTTATGTTTGACTGACTGTTTGTTTGGCTGCAGTACATGATTGGTAAGATGACCAATAAGAACACAAGCCCCATCAGCTCCGTTCACCTCCCCCAATCCTTGTCCATATTTGGCTGGGCAAAAAAGTTGACAGTCCTAATCCAGAAACAAAAAAGTCCGAGTCTTGAATTGAGCCCAGCAACCTCTACCGATGTGAAGGACAAGTGCAGCAAGCTCACGGGCGCACGCCGTCAAGGTCAAGGCTCCCTCCAAATCTGGCACCATTCTGACTCGGACACATACTGCTGGCCCTTCATTGTCACTGGTCGCAAACCCTGGAATTACTTACTAGATGCTGTCAGCACAAGGACTGCAGCCGTTCAGGGAGAAGGTCCTCGTCACCTTCTCCGGGCAACTGGGGATGAGCAATGAAAGCAGCCTTGTCAGAGTTACCCACATCTCCAAAAACAAATGAAATAAAAGTAATAATTTGCAAATAAGAACAAAATGAGGACTTGAATTTACACTCCAAAGCCTGCATTTAGAATGAAGTCGTTTTGTATGGCATTTAAACAATTCCTACCTTACATTCCAAGAGATAACACTCTCCTGACGCTTTCCATTCTGTCATCCTCTGCCCATTATAGTAAATTTTGCTGCCAAGGACACATACAGCTGAAAACAAAAGCACATTATTTCAGTTTTTGTGTGTGTTCAACAAAGCAGTCGATATTTCTAAGTATTAGAGTTGAAAACATAAAGAGCATTAATGGGTTCCATCTGATGTTCAGCACTACAGTTACATCCCTGCTGAAAAGTAAGTTTTGAAACATAGAAAAATAGGAGCGGGAGTAGGCCATTCAGCCCTTCGAGCCTGCTCCGCCATTCAATATGATCATGACTGATCCTCCATCTCAATACCATATTCCCGCTCTCTCCCCCATACCCCTTGATGCCTTTTGTGTCTAGAAATCTATCTATCTCCTTCTTAAATATATTCAGTGACTTGGCCTCCACAGCTGTCTGTGGTAGAGAATTCCACAGGTTCACCACCCTCTGAGTGAAGAAATTTCTCCTCATCTCAGTCCTAAATGTCTTACCCCATATCCTGAGACTGTGACCCCTCGTTCTAGACCCCCCAGCCAGGGGAAACATCCTCCCTGCATCCAGTCTGTCTAGCCCTGTCAGAATTTTATATGTTTCAATGACTTCCCCTCTCATTCTTCTAAACGCTAGTGAATACAGGCCTAGTCGACCCAATCTCTCCTCATACGACAGTCCTGCCATCCCAGGAATCAGTCTGGTGAACCTTCGCTGCACTCCCTCTATGGCAAGTATATCCTTTCTTAGGTAAGGAGACCAAAACTGCACACAGTACTCCAGGTGTGGTCTCACCAAGGCCCTGTATAACTGTAGTAAGACATCCTTGCTCCTGTACTCAAATCCTCTTGCAATGAAGGCCAACATACCATTTGCCTTCCTGACTGCTTGCTGCACCTGCATGTTTGCTTTCAGTGACTGGTGTACAAGGACACCCAGGTCCCTTTGTACATCAGCATTTCCCAATCTATCACCATTTAAATAATACTCTGCCTTTCTGTTTTTCCTACCGATGTGGATAACTTCACATTTATCCACGTTATACTGCATCTGCCATGTATTTGCCCACTCACTCAACTTGTCTAAATCGCCTTGAAGGCTCTTTGCATCCTCCTCACAAGTTTGTTAAAAAGGTTCTGTTCCCATCTCTCCTGAAAGTGCTGGCTCACTCTAGAGTGCAGCTAATCCTCCAGTACTGTGTTCAAGTGCCCATTCTCCCTGACTGAGCAGAATGGTTCTGGCTTTGTAAAAAGAAAATTGTGAAATTTTACAACAAATGGTAAAAACTGAAATGAAAAGAAAAATTTGGGGATGAAAATTTAAACAAAACAAAAATGACAATTCTGCTTAAACAAACTCTGAAACTACCCGATACATGTTTGGTCCTGGCAAGGGTAGATTTCGGACTGGGCGTGCACGGTGTACTTAGAAGTCATCAGTAGTAGAGCCTGGTTGGAGGGAAGGTTGATTGTTTCCCGTGATGACCCCAACTTCAGAGCAGAGCCCTACGTATCATGGCAGTGTGAATTTATTCATCTTCTCCACCAGTCGACCCGCAATCATACTGAGTGAAACTGCTTAGGTGCCACTTGATACTGATTTGTGCTGTGAGCTGTAAGAATGTGGTTGAAACGCCCCTGGACTCATTTCCCTACCAACTGCAGGCAATTTTACATTTAGAATTTCTGTATAGCCGGTCAGAGGCTAATATCCGTGTGCTGGCTTCCCCCACCCCGCCACCTCTCCCCCCAATGTTTACATTGCTAATCCATCTCCTTTATCCTGACAGCAGATTCATAGACCCACATATTCATCTCCCACCACCTGAACTATGGAAACGTTTAAATGAAAAAGTGTTTTCTAAAGGTGCCAAGCGAAAGAATTTCATCCCATCAGTCTCGGCTGGATTCAAAGTCAGGCGTCAAAGGTGAAACAACACTGTGCTAAAGCAATGCATCATCCAGTCCCTCAGTGCTTAATCTTTTTTAAAAAAAGTGATATTGAGGTCTTACATGAGTGTGGTGTTTGTAAATTCTACTGACGCTGTTTCTGCGTTGACTCTCTCCTGGCTCTTCACCATTTTGATACATTTTCTTTTAATTCGTTCATGGGATGTGGGCGTCGCTGGGAAGGCCGGCATTTATTGCCCATCATAACTGCCCTCGAGAAGGTGGTGGTGAGCCGCCTTCTTGAACTGCTGCAGTCCGTGCTTCTTTGTAGCGGTTTGGTATAACTGAGTGGCTTGCTAGGCCATTTCAGAGGGCAGTTAAGAGTCAACCACATTGCTGTGGGCCTGGAGTCACATATTGGCCAGACCGGGTAAGGAGGGCAGATTTCCTTCCCTAAAGGACATTAGGGAATCAGATGGGTTTTTACGACAATCGGGCAGTTTCATGGTCTGAAATAATTCCAGATTTATTTAATTAACTGGATTTAAATTCCCCAGCTGCTGTGGTGGAATTTGAACTCAAGTCTCCAGATCATTAGTCCAGGCCTCGGGATTATTGCCCAGGAACATAACCACTATGCTACCGCACCCCATAAGTACATTGAAGTTTAATGGAATGATTAGAATATAAAATTAAAATGGCAGATTTTGAAGCCATGTAAAGCTGCATTTTACCATTAAATAAATTCCTATCAGTTAATTTCTGTTATCACAAAATATTGTCAACGTTTTAAAATCTGTTGCTGTGGAATTCAGACCTTACGTATGGACAATGGGGCGGGGGGGGGGGGAAAGCAATACTTTCTAAGTATTCTAAGATTGGGATGAATGGACCTTGTGGAGACAGAGTGGAAGGAGCATGACATTGTATTTGACTTGTACCACACCAGATATGGGTGTGCTTGATTCTGTAGCTAGATGCCCAAAATGAGCACAAAAAGCCACTAACACTTTTAAAATGAATATATACCGCACTGGATTCATTTACAAAACCCAGTGTACTCTCAATCAGGGAGTCAGGAAACAACAGTTCAAAAACAGGATCAGTGCCACTGCACCCATTAAGAAATCAATCTCCCTAAAACCCTAGATTTAAACATCTTAGTTACAGGATGTTGGTAACTTAAGAGATACAGCCAGCTGTCACCTGGGTTACTATCTGAGATTAATGGCATGTCCATTCTACAAATAGCCACTCAATGTCCCTTTTTTCAGAGTACTGGTAGTAGAGATTTGGGATGGGGAGGACAGTCCAACAGTCACACTCATCTATTGTCAACTGATTTTTCCCTCCTATAATTGATGGGATAAGGACAAGGGAAGCTGTCAGGTGCAACACAGCGATGGAACGAAAACTGTGCCCTTACTGGGAACACCACTCCAGCTGTGTTACTCAAACCATGGGAATTAAATATTTTAAAAAGACAAATGTACCCCTCAGGTGGCTGATCAGGAGAAATAATAGGTGCAATGCACAAAGTGTAATATGCCGAATCAGCTTCCACTAAATAATAAACTCCAAGAGAACAAAAAGAACAAAGAGAGGAGTTCGGAGAATTGTTTTTTTACACAGCGAAAGAAAGAACTTGCATTTCTATAGCGCCTTTCATGACCACTGTGGTAACACAATACAGCTTCCTGTGACTCGAACTTTATTGCATCACTTCCTGTGATTAGTCCAGGATAAATACTGGACTGATCAGTTGGATCCTGGAGAGGCATAGAGTAAGACCTCTTTTGTATGTAGCACCTTTTTAGTTGATTAAAGCTTACTTTAAGTTCACCACGCGTAAGGCTCATTCTTACGACAATTTAATCAACTTTGAAAAACTTCGCACTCAAACTTTTTGGACGAACTCGGAACTAAGGATCCAGGGAATCACCCATCATGGAAAACATCCTTAAACCATCGCGTCTTGACTTGGACCCAAACACCCCAGCAGCCGGTAAGGTGTGGAAACACTGGTATCGCACGTTTGACAATTTTCTCGAATATTGCAAGGCTGATGATGACTCAAAGTTGCGGATACTCATCAACTGTGTCACCCCGAATGTATTTCAGTATGTGGAGGAATGGGGCAGTTACGAGGAGGCAATTCGGACGCTTAAAAGACTATATACTAAGACACCGAATGAGGTCTATGCCAGACATCTACTAGCTACAGCCCAACAAGGGCCGGAGGAATCCATTGATAAATTCCTCCAAGAGCTTCGCAGACTTAGTATGGACTGTAACTTTCAGGCGGCCTCAGCTGAGCTGTACCGGGAAGAAATGATCCGTGATGCTTTCATCTGCGGGCTTGCCTCCCCATTTATACGCCAGCGTCTACTGGAAAGTAAGACACTTGAGCTTCAGAGAGCTTATGACATGGCTTGCTCTCTAGATCTGGCAAAAAGAAATGCAGACCTTTATACAGTGCCCAGACCTCGGTCTGCTGCCTTAACTACAGTCAGGCAATTTAAGAGGCCACAGGTGAACTCTATTAGGGAGGACTTTATCCCTGACGATCAATCTGATGACTTCACTGATGAAGAGGATGATGACCCCACTGTGGCAGCCTCTTGGCAATCTAAGAAATGCTTCTTTTGTGGTGATGAGTTTCACCCTCGGAAATTCTGCCCTGCCTGCAATGCGTTTTGCAGTCATTGCAACAAAAAGGGTCATTTTGCAAAGGTTTGCCTATCAAGAGCCTCTACGAGGGCTTATCAAGCTAAGTCCTACCGAACTGCCCCGGTAAGGGCCTATCAAGATGTTCCGGCTAAAATCTATCGTGCTTCCTCTCGGGTTTTCTCTCGAAGAAACACACCTAGAGTTTCAGCCACTCTTTGTGCAACGACACCAATTACAGCTGCTTGTCCTCAGAACCTATTCCATGCAGCTACAAAAGCATCAATTAATGGACATACTTCAGACCAGCGTCGACAGCGGCGGAGGAGGAGCCTTTCTTTCTTTTTCTCCCACAGAGCGGTCGGCAGCGGGGAAGGAGGAGCGGACCTGGTTGGAGCGGCGGGAGCGGCGGCGAGTCGATAAAGGGAGCCCCGAGGCTCAGGTAGGCCTCAGACCAGCGTCGACAGCGGCGGAGGAGGAGCCTTTCTTTCTTTTTCTCCCACAGAGCGGTCGGCAGCGGGGAAGGAGGAGCGGACCTGGTTGGAGCGGCGGGAGCGGCGGCGAGTCGATAAAGGGAGCCCCGAGGCTCAGGTAGGCCTCAGACCAGCGTCGACAGCGGCGGAGGAGGAGCCTTTCTTTCTTTTTCTCCCACAGAGCGGTCGGCAGCGGGGAAGGAGGAGCGGACCTGGTTGGAGCGGCGGGAGCGGCGGCGAGTCGATAAAGGGAGCCCCGAGGCTCAGGTAGGCCTCAGACCAGCGTCGACAGCGGCGGAGGAGGAGCCTTTCTTTCTTTTTCTCCCACAGAGCGGTCGGCAGCGGGGAAGGAGGAGCGGACCTGGTTGGAGCGGCGGGAGCGGCGGCGAGTCGATAAAGGGAGCCCCGAGGCTCAGGTAGGCCTCAGACCAGCGTCGACAGCGGCGGAGGAGGAGCCTTTCTTTCTTTTTCTCCCACAGAGCGGTCGGCAGCGGGGAAGGAGGAGCGGACCTGGTTGGAGCGGCGGGAGCGGCGGCGAGTCGATAAAGGGAGCCCCGAGGCTCAGGTAGGCCTCAGACCAGCGTCGACAGCGGCGGATGAGGAGCCTTTCTTTCTTTTTCTCCCACAGAGCGGTCGGCAGCGGGGAAGGAGGAGCGGACCTGGTTGGAGCGGCATTTAAGGAGGGTGGTGGCTTAAACCCGAGTTCCTACAGAGTAGGAACCCCCACCCGCCCTCCTCCTCTAACCTAGTAGTCTTTTAGCAGTCTAAAAACAGAGGTCACAAATTTTTTGGTCTCAGTTTCTTTTCAGCAGAGCAGGAACCGGGAGGAGCGGGAAGTCGGCGTAGGACCAAGGGGACACAAGACCGGGAAGTCAGCGAAAGACCAGGGAGGTAAGACTAACTGGTAAGTACTTTCCTCAAACCTTCCTAGAAAGTACAACTAAAACTAGTGCGATTTGGTTAGTTTAAAAAGGAATAAGAGGAGTACAGTATACATTGGTCTAAGTAAGCTTCGGGAAAACAAAAGTCAATAAATAAACTAAAACTAGAAAATTAATAAGTAATATAAGGGTTAAGTCATGGCAGTAGAGCTCGGACCTGTGTCATGCTCCTCCTGTAACATGTGGGAAATCATGGACGCTTCCTGTGTCCCTGACAACCATGTGTGCGGGAAGTGTGTCCAGCTGCAGCTCATGTGGGACCGCATGACGGCCCTTGAGCTGCGGATGGACTCACTTTGGAGCATCCACGATTCTGAGAGGGTTGTGAACAGCACATTTAGTGAGTTGGTCACACCGCAGGTTAAGGCCAGAGTAGATAGTACATGGGTGACCAAAAGGCAGAGCAAGGGCAGGAAGGTAGTGCAGGAATCCCCTGGGGTTGTCTCCCTCAGCAACAGGTTCACCGCCTTAGGTGCTGTTGTCGGGGGGGATGACTCATCGGGGGAAGGCACCAGCAGCCAGGCTCATGGCACCATGACTGGCTCTGTTGCAAAGAAGGGAGGGAAAAAGAGTGGCAGGGCTATAGTAATAGGGGATTCGATTGTAAGGGGAATAGATAGGAGTTTCTGTGGTCGCGACCGAGACTCCAGGATGGTAATTTGCCTCCCTGGTGCAAGGGTCAAGGATGTCTCGGCGCGGGTGCAGAACATTCTGGAGGGGGAGGGGGAACAGCCAGTTGTCGTGATACATGTTGGTACCAACGACGTAGCTAAAAAAAGGGAAGAGGTCCTACAAGTAGAATTTAGGGAGTTAGGAGCCAAGCTAAAAAGTAGGACCTCGAAGGTAGTAATCTCTGGATTACTACCAGTGCCACGTGCTAGTAAGAGTACAGAGAACAGGATAGTTAGGCTAAATACGTGGCTTGAGCAGTGGTGTAAGAGGGAGGGTTTTAAATTTTTGAGGCATTGGGACCAGTTTTGTGGTAGGTGTGACCTATACAAAAGGGACGGTCTACACCTGTGCAAAGATGGAACTGAGGTTCTCGGGGTAAATTTTGATAAAGCAGTTCGGGAGCATTTAAACTAGTATGGCAGGGGGCTAGAAACCCATGTAGTGAAATAGAGGAAAGTGAAAGGCAGACAGAAATAAATGGTAAAAAGGAGAGGAACAAAAAACAAAGGGCCAAACTAATTCATAAAAAATGTGAGCATAAAAAAAGCCTGAGGGTTTTATACCTTAATGCGAGAAGCATCAGGAACAAGGTAGATGAATTAGCTGTGGAAATAGAGGTTAATAATTATGATCTAATTGGGATTACGGAAACATGGTTGCAGGGTGAGCAGGGCTGGGAGCTTAACATACAGGGGTATTCAGTATTTAGGAAGGATCGACAAAAAAGAAAGGGAGGAGGGGTAGCATTGCTGGTAAAAGAGGGGATAAATGCAATTGAAAGGAAGGATATTAACTCAGTTAATACAGAATCTATATGGGTGGAGCTAAGTAATAGCGAGGGGCGAAAAACATTAATAGGAGTGGTATATAGGCCTCCAAATAGTAAAATAGAGGTTGGGGAGGGCATCACGAGGGAAATTAGAGAAGCGTGCAATAAGAGCACAGCTGTCATCATAGGTGACTTTAACTTACATATAGATTGGACTAGCCTAATCAGTAAAAATAATGAGGAGGAGGAATTCCTTGAGTGTTTAAGGGATGGTTATCTGGATCAATATGTCGAGGAACCAACTCGGGAACAGGCTATATTGGACTGGGTACTGTGCAATGAGAAGGGACTAATTAGTAATCTTGTTGTACGGGGACCCTTGGGTCAGAGCGATCATAACATGATCGATTTCTCACTCGAAATGGAGAGCGAAGAAATTGACTCAGAGACTCAGGTCCTGAATTTAAACAAGGGGAATTATGATGCCATTAGACGGGAACTGAGTAGGTCTGATTGGACAACGTTCCTGGGAGGACTGGAGGTAGATAAACAATGGCAAGCATTTAAAGATAGAATGACAAAATTGCAAAAATTGTTTATACCAATCTGGCATAAAAGGAAATCTAAAAAGGTGACTCAACCGTGGATAACAGGGGAAATTAGAGACAGCATAAAATCCAAAGATAGGGCGTATAAAATAGCCAAAAAACGCGCCAGAGCGGAAGATTGGGAACAGTTTAAGATAGAGCAAAGGAGGGCAAAGGGCTTAATCAAGAAGGGCAAAATAGCTTACGAAAGCAAGCTGGCGGAAAATATAAAAACTAACTCCAAAAGCTTTTATAAGTATATCAAGAGGAAAAGACTGGTGAAAACCAAAGTTGGTCCATTGCAGTCAGATACGGGGGAATATATAATGGGAAATAAGGAAATGGCAGACCAACTAAATGCATACTTTGGGTCAGTCTTTACGAAGGAAGACACAAAAAACCTCCCTGGGATATCGGGAAAAATAGGGACATTGGCAAAGGAGGAACTGACGCAAATCAATATCTCTAAGGATATGGTGTTAAGGAAGCTAAAGGGATTGAAGGCGGACAAATCCCCAGGGCCTGATAACATGCATCCTAGGGTACTGAAGGAGGTGGCCCTAGAGATAGCGGATGCACTAAGCATGATTTTTCAGAATTCATTAGACTCGGGAACAGTGCCCATGGATTGGAGGGTAGCTAACGTTACCCCACTATTCAAAAAGGGGGGTAGGGAAAAAGCAGGTAATTACAGACCTGTAAGCCTTACATCAGTTGTGGGCAAAATGCTGGAGTCCATCATTAAGGATGAAATAGCCGAGCACTTAGCAAATGGGGACAGGATAGGACAGAGTCAACATGGATTTACAAAGGGTAAATCGTGCTTGACTAATCTATTGGAATTTTTTGAGGGAGTAACTGGTAAAATAGATGGGGGAGAGCCAGTAGATGTGGTGTACCTGGACTTCCAAAAGGCCTTCGATAAGGTCCCACATAAAAGATTAGCATGGAAAATTGAAGCTCATGGGATAAAGGGGAAAGTATTGACGTGGATAGAGAACTGGCTGTCAGATAGAAAACAGAGAGTTGGAATAAACGGCTCATTTTCTGAATGGCAGGCAGTAACAAGTGGGGTACCACAGGGATCTGTCCTGGGTCCCCAGCTGTTCACAATTTATATTAATGACCTGGATCAGGGAGTCGAATGCAGCATTTCCAAATTTGCAGACGACACTAAACTAGGAGGGGGGGTGGGCTCAGAGGAGGAGACCAGGAAGCTCCAGAGCGATTTGGACAGACTGGGTGATTGGGCGGATAAATGGCAGATGCACTATAATGTGGACAAGTGCGAAGTTATCCACCTTGGGTGCAGGAACGGGAGGGCAAATTATTATTTAAATGGCAATAAATTGGGAGAGGGGGAAGTACAGAGAGACCTGGGTGTTCTTGTACACCAGTCACTGAAGGCGAGCATGCAGGTGCAACAGGCGGTCAAGAAGGCAAACGGTATGCTGGCCTTCATAGCAAAAGGGTTGGAATACAGGAACAGGGATACCTTGCTGCAGCTGTACAGGGCACTGGTGAGACCACACCTCGAGTACTGTGTACAGTTTTGGTCGCCTCATCTGAGGAAAGATGTTCTTGCCATGGAGGGGGTGCAGCGGCGATTCACCAGGCTGATACCAGGAATGGCGGGATTGACCTATGAGGAGAGACTATGTAGTTTAGGGATGTACACACTGGAGTTTAGAAGATTGAGAGGGGACCTCATAGAAGTGTATAAAATTCTGACAGGTCTAGACAGATTAGATGCAGAAGGAATGTTTCCCTTGGCGGGTGAGAACAGAACTAGAGGACATAATTTAAGGATAAGGGCTAAACCATTTAGGACAGAAATGAGGGGGAATTTCTTCACTCAGAGAGTGGTGAACCTGTGGAACTCATTGCCACAGAGGGCAGTGTACGCCAGCTCATTAAATATATTTAAGAGGGAATTAGATATATTTCTACAGGCAAAAGGGGTTAAGGGTTACGGAGAGAAGGCGGGGACGGGATACTGAATTGAAGGATCAGCCATGATCTCATTAAATGGCAGAGCAGGCTCGAAGGGCCGGATGGCCTACTCCTGCTCCTATCTTCTATGTATCTATGTATCTATGTAGATGCCTTAATTGACTCAGGTAGCACTGATAGTTTCATTAGGGAACAGATTGTTGCAGAGTTAAAGCTACATGTTTTCCCATCGGACCAGGCAATTGCAATGGCTCAGTCATCACTTAATACCAGAATTTCTGGCTTTTGTATGGTTGAAATAACACTTAATGGTCACAGGTATCCCTCCACCCGGCTTTCGGTGCTCAAGGACTTATGTAGTGATCTTATCTTAGGGCTGGATTTTCAAAAGCAGCATAAGAAGCTCACCATTGAGTTCGGCGGATCCAAACCTGAACTCACTATTTCTAATATACGACCTCGATTACCGTTCTGTGCATTGTCAGCAGCTTCACTGGATGAACCCTCACTGTTTACCAGTATCCCTCCTCGAAGCAAACCGATTATAACAAAGTCACGACGTTTCAGTCAGGAAGACCAGTCTTTTATTGCGGCTGAGATTTCTCGGCTTTTAGCAGAGGATATCATCGAGTCTTGTTCGTCGCCATGGCGTGCCCAGGTCGTTATTGTTAAGAACCCTCTACAACCTCACAAGAAACGGCTGTGCATTGACTATTCACAGACCATCAATCAATATACGGACTTGGACGCATACCCATTGCCGCGCATCGATGATATGGTTAATAAACTGGCTGAGTACACGGTGTTCTCAACATATGATCTGAAAAGTGCCTATCATCAGGTACCCTTGAAGGTCTCAGACAAGCAGCATACGGCCTTTGAAGCCAATGGACGGCTGTATCAATTTCGTCGCCTCCCCTTTGGGGTCACTAATGGAGTGGCTGTCTTCCAGCGAGCAATGGATGACCTGGTCAAACAGGAAGACTTGAAGGATACGTTTCCTTATCTGGACAATATTACTGTCGCAGGTCGCAATCAGCGGGAACATGACGCCAATCTCCAACGATTTTGGGATGCACTCCAGCACCGTAATTTGACATTAAATGCGGCTAAATCCATTGAGTCACAACCAACCATCAACATCCTTGGCTATTGTGTGGGCAATGGCATCATTAAACCTGACCCTGAAAGGCTTTGCCCACTCCAAGAACTCCCGCCACCTAAGAATCCGGCCTCCTTGCGCCGGGCCCTCGGCCTGTTTGCATACTATGCTAAATGGATTCCTAACTTCTCGGACTGAATCCAACCTCTACTGAAGGCCAGCACATTCCCACTAGACACAGCGGCTGTTGCAGCCTTTAACCTCCTGAAAAAACAGTTGGAGAAAGCGACTCTTCACTCCATCGATGAGAGTCTTCCTTTTGTTGTTGAGTGTGATGCCTCGGAGGTGGCGATCTCGGCCACTCTGAATCAGGAAGGTCGTCCGTTGGCATTTTTGTCCAGGACTTTTCAAGGGGCTGAGCTACATTATCCTCCAGTCGAGAAAGAAGCTACAGCCATCATAGAGGCAGTACGGAAGTGGAGTCATCTCCTAGCTCGCCAGCACTTTACCTTAATCACGGACCAGCGATCGGTCGCCTTCATGCTCGATAATCGAAAACGGACCAAAATTAAAAATAATAAAATCCAGCTTTGGCGGCTGGAATTGGCCTCTTTTGGTTACACCATCCACTATCGACCTGGCAAGGAGAATGTGGCTCCGGATACCCTCACACGAGCATTCTGCTCCGCCATGGCACCCTCTACGCTCGTAGACATCCATGATGGGTTGTGTCATCCGGGCGTTACTCGCATGCTACACTTCGTGCGGTCCCGAAATCTCCCATTCTCTACCGGGGATGTAAAGAAGATGTGCTCGGACTGCAGAGTCTGTGCGGAATTGAAACCTCAGTGTTTCCGCCCCTCGGGTGGTATACTCATACATGCGACCCAGCCAATGCAACGGCTTAGCATCGATTTTAAGGGGCCGTTGCCCTCTTCAACTCGCAACACTTATCTATTGACCATGGTCGATGAGTATTCCCGTTTTCCGTTTGCCTTTCCCTGCCCCAATATGCTGACGACCACGGTTATCAGCTGCCTTGAGCAGGTGTTTGCTTTCTGTGGCATGGCATCCTATGTTTATTCGGATCGGGGCCCTTCTTTTATGTCAGGAGAACTCAAGGCCTATCTCTCGGAACGGGGTATTGCTGCCAGCAGAACGACGCCTTATCATCCGGTCGGGAATGGGCAAGTCGAGCGTTTTAACGCTATCATCTGGAATGCGGTACGTCTGGCTTTGAGGTCTCGGGGCCTACCCAACCAGCAATGGGAAGCAGTACTTCCAGACGCATTACACTCCACACGGTCCCTCCTTTCGACCGCCACAAATACGACGCCTCATGAACGGTTCTTCCGATTTCAGCGTCGCTCATCCTATGGGATATCTCTCCCGTCGTGGCTGACTGCACCGGGACCAGTGCTACTCCGAAGATATGTTCGGGCGTCTAAGAATGACCCCCTGGTAGATGAGGTTGAGCTCACTGACGTCAACCCTACCTATGCCTATATTCGGTATCCTGACGGTCGGGAATCTACCGTGTCATTGCGGGACCTGGCTCCCTGCCCGCCGAAACATAGAGGGACACCAGGGGATGATATTGTACCAGGCACATCTCTGGGCTCGCCAGGTGCCTCTCATCACGATCTGGATCTGACGCCGGCTGGTACCTCACTCCAGCGTGCCGACCTGGGGCAGACTGACTATGAGCCCGTCGGGGCTCGCACGCGCAGCCACGATCCACCCCGTACCGTACGCTCGGAAACGGATCTGCCACAGCCCTGCCCGACACCCGTTCGGGCACCAGTACACAGTCAGGATCGTCCTGACCCCTCACAGAGCGGGCTGGATCACTCGGACTCTGGTCCACGGCCCGCGGCGGGTAAATGGGCTAGGGGCCCTCTACCGCTACGAGAACACAAACGGGTGCGGCTCTCCCTCGTCCGGCGGCTACGAAATGGAGGGAGCATCCCGGCCTCCTAATCTTTTGGGGGGGGAGAATGTGGTAACACAATACAGCTTCCTGTGACTCGAACTTTATTGCATCACTTCCTGTGATTAGTCCAGGATAAATACTGGACTGATCAGTTGGATCCTGGAGAGGCATAGAGTAAGACCTCTTTTGTATGTAGCACCTTTTTAGTTGATTAAAGCTTACTTTAAGTTCACCACGCGTAAGGCTCATTCTTACGACAACCACCAGACGTCTCAAAGCGCTTTACAGCCAATGAAGTACTTTTGGAGTGTAGTCGCTGTTGTAATGTGGGAAACGCGGCAGCCAATTTGCGCACAGCAAGCTCCCACAAACAGCAATGTGATAATGACCAGATAAACTGTTTTTGTTATGTTGATTGAGGGATAAATATTGGCCAGGACACCGGGGATAACTCCCCTGCTCTTCTTCGAAATAGTGCCATGGGACCTTTTACATCCGCTTGATAGAGCAGACGGGGCCTCGGTTTAACGTGTCATCTGAAAGACGGCACCTCCGACAGTGCAGCACTCCCACCGCACTGCACTGGAGTGTCAGCCTAGATTTATGTGCTCAAGGCCCTGGAGTGGGACTTGAACCCACAACCTTCTGACCCCAATTTGCCACAATAGGCCCCAATTTGCATAACAAAAGAGCTTCCTCTCTGTTTTGGGAGGGTGGGCTGGGTGCCCATTTAAAGGCCTGCCTGAAAGTTGAAAGCAAATCGGCGCACAAGGAACCCACCAGACTTTTAAATACCAGTCGCCCGTTTTTCAGATGCGAAACAGACCGCCAGCCATTGAAAGTCTCACCCATTACCTTTGTATTGAAGAACATAACAAAGCAATTTATCCCTATATCACTGACAGGTACCTAATATATATATATTTGTGACATTGGTAAAATAATGGACTCTTGTGTCACACAGTCTGTAAATAAGCAGGTCACTGGTAGTTCAAATCTACGAGCACGCAAAGTCAAGCCATCTGGTTTGGAACTTGGGCATTTTTATATACTTCTGTTAACTCTAATGGTTAAACAAAAATAGCTGACTGTTCCAGATTTCTGCACAACAGTAAATGATCATTAAAAAAAGACTTCAAACCTACAACAGCAATTCAATTGTGTTTCATCCTGATAAAGCTACTGGGGTAGAAATGAGTGTGGATTCACTATCGCTGTCTTGCAGCACCGCGCAGGATAAATTTCCACCTCATTTGGTTTTTATTTTATTCAAGGAGCTCTATTGATTCATCCAGTTAACCAATACAAACACATATAGAAATTGGAACAAAACACCCTTTCATGGCCTAAGCAGTATAATCGTTTTACTTCTTAATCAAATAAATCTGTCACATCCATATCATACTCTTGTTAGTTGACTCTGTAAATCACAAGCAATTAATACATATTTCAGTGACGATTCAAAACAAAAGCTAAATGTGAGCGTTTCACAATTCCGAGACTTGTGCCTTTCACGAGGCACAATAGCGCAACGAACCAGTAAAGGGGTTAATTGTCGCCCGGTCACAGAACAGACTGTGCAGCAAGCAATAAATCGACTGAGAGACCAAAAAGTGTTAGCATGGGCCGTTTTATTGGCAAACCTCAGTGTTGATAGATGTGCCACTGAAGCTGCTTTTGAAAGCAGGAGCTCTACAAAGAGAATACACATCCTTGGCCAACTGTTCATGTGGCATTCCTTTTCAAAGCTTCAATAATAAGAGAAAGGAAGAAGTTACATTTATATAGCGCCTTTCACGAACCTCAGGACACCCTAAAGTGCTTCACAGCCAATGAAGTACTTTTGAAGTGTAGTCACTGTTGTAATTTGGAGAAAGGTGCCAGCCAATGTTGATGTTTGACAGCAAGGTCCTGATTAGATATTCAGTTTTATGGATGTCCAACTGTGTGAGCTCTGTAGTTTAAATGGAAGCTAGATCACTAGTCTCGTGGAGAAGCGTAGTCTTGACGGCAGAGCGGTCTGGGAATTTGGGAGCGAAGTTTAAGTAAAGAGCCAGTGCTCACTGAGAACAAAGAACAGGCATGGTCGGGGGATGGGCAGTGGGCTCAGGTAACTTTAACCTTGCAGCTTGAACTTGCAGTTAGGGATAAAATGCACCCACTATTAGAGCCAGGGGAACTTAAACAGCAGAAGAGAGGAGACTGGGGGGAAAAGAGCAAAGGATGGCAACAGATGGCCAAGGATGGCAAAGGAGCTCCCTAGGGAGCTGCCAGCACAGGAGCCATCTTGTTTCTTGTCTGGAAGGAGGAGAGCATGCCAGGGGATCTCAGAGACGCCGTAATTGTGACCGTCTTCAAGAAAGGTGACAAGTCCGATTGCAGTAATTACAGAGGAGTTTCCCTGCTGTCTGCCACAGGAAAGTCATCGCAAGAATCCTCCTCAATCGCCTTCTCCCAGTACCGAAGAGCTCCACCCAGAGTCGCAATGCGGATTCCACCCACTAATGGGCACAATGGACATGATCTTCACCGAATGTCAATTACAAGAGAAATGCAGGGAACAGCATCAACCGCTGTACATGGCCTTCTTTGATCTCACAAAGGCCTTCGACACTGTCAATCGTGAGGGATTATGGAGTGTCCTCCTCAAATTCGCCTGCCCTCAAAAGTTTGTCATCATCCTCCGCCTGCTTCACGACGACATGCAAGCCGTGATCCTGACCAACGGTTCCACCACAGACCCAATTCACATACGAACCGGGGTCAAGCAAGGCTGTGTCATCGCACCAACGCTCTTCTCGATCTTCCTTACTGCAATGCTCCATCTCACCCTCAGTAAGCTCCCCACTGGAGTGGAGCTAATTTACAGAACAAACGGGAAACTGTTCAACCTCCGTCGTCTCCAGTCCAGGTCCAAGGTCGTCCCATCCTCTGTCGTCGAATTACAGTATGCAGACGACGCTTGCGTCTGCGCACACTCGGAGGTCGAACTCCAAACCATTGTTAACACCTTCACCGAAGCATACGAGAGCATGGGCCTTACACTAAACATCTGTAAGACAAAGGTCCTCTACCAACCTGCCCCCGCCACACAGTACTGCCCCCCGATTATCAAAATCCATGACAAGGCCTTGGACAACGTGGACCACTTTCCATACCTCGGGAGCCTACTGTCAACAAGGGCAGACGTTGACGACGAAGTCCAACACCGCCTTCAGTGTGCCAGTGCAGCCTTCGGTCACCTGAGGAAGAGAGTGTTTGAAGACCAGGACCTCAAACCCGGCACTAAGCTCATGGTCTACAGAGCAGCAGTGATACCCGCCCTGCTGTATGCCTCAGAGACATGGACCATGTACAGCAGGCACCTCAAAGCACTGGAGAGGTACCACCAACGCTGCCTCCGCAAGATCCTGCAAATCCATTGGCAGGATAGGCGCACCAACGTCAGTGTTCTTGCTCAGGCCAACATCCCCAGCATCGAAGCTTTGACCACACTCGATCAGCTCCGATGGACAGGTCACATTGTTTGCATGCCCGATACGAGACTCCCAAAACAAGCTCTCTACTCGGAGCTCGGCACGGCAAGAGAGCCCCAGGTGGGCAGAGGAAACGCTTCAAGGACACCCTCAAAGCCTCCTTGAAAAAGTGTAACATCCCCACCGACACCTGGGAATCCCTGGCCCAAGACCGCACAAAGTGGAGGAGAAGCATCCGGGAAGGCGCCTGAACACCTCGAATCTCTTTGCCGGGAGCAAGCGGAAGCCAAGCGCAGGCAGCGCAAGGAGCGCACGTCAACCCAAGCACCCCACCCACCTGCCCCTTCAACCACCGTCTGCCCCACCTGTGACAGAGACTGTAGGTCCCGCATTGGACTCATCAGTCACCTGCGAACTCATTTTTAATGTGGAAGCAAGTCATCCTCGGTTCCGAGGGACTGCCTAAGAAGAAGAAGAAGAAATGGAAGCTGAAAACAGTCTAAATGCTCAACCTTGATACCTAATATAATCAATTTTACTTGTTTTATCTAAAAAAAAGTCTAAATGGTTGTAGATGCCATTATGGGATTATGTAAAGCTGAAGATATAAAATAACTAGGCTATAAAGATTGCTATGAGGATGCCATTCGAGCTGGTAATGCTGTAATGCTTCCAGTGCATTGAAATCAATGGGTTACCACTGTAATGGTACTGGTAATGCCTGCTATTCCTAGTTCCTCCAGAGGATGGCACTGTAACCTCTAAAAACAACGTGGGGGCAATTTTCACCTTCATTGCTTGGGTGGTAAACTGGTGGAGTGAATCGCCTGCCCATTATAGAACCACCCCGATTGACATTTCCATTTAATTTCAATGGAAAGGAAAGTGGGCAGGTTCTGTAACGGGGGTGTGGGGGCAACCCACTCTGTCAGTTTACCGTCCAAGCTGCAAAGGTGAAAGTTGCCCCTGAGAAACAAGAACTCCTGCTACACTCGCTGGCTCCAGAGGTGGCGCTGCAGCTTCCCTCAGCCTGTTAAAACAAACACATACCAGGACAATTTTAACTGCAGCCGCCCGACGTAAAAAGGGTGGCATTGGGTCACTCACTGCCTCATTTACACTGGCGTTCTGGCCAATGCCATCTTGGTAGGGGCCTTTAGATTGGTGGTCGGAGTGCCTGCCTGTTTCAGGCGAAAGGTCACGTAATTTGCAAATCGGGGTACTGTGACATACATAGTACCCCAATTGCAATTTTGAGGTACAAATGAGTGGAGCGTGTGCTACACATGGTCTATCCCTTTGTGCCAGGCATTGAGAGGCCTAACCAAAAAGAACCACTGGAGGCGACGCAAAAAAACAGCCCGCAACCTTTTTCACCTTTTTAAAAATTTTTGTGGGGCCAGAGAAGCAAGAATGTTCCTGCTGGCCCCGCAAAAATATTCTGGCCCGCTGCTGGCCTGTGCTTGAGCCCCTCGGGGATCACATCCCCCCCCCCCCCCCCCCACTTCAGGACCATCTGTCGGCAGGATCCAAGTATCAGCCAGCCGATTTCCCGCCCTGCCCGACCGGCGAGCTGCTTCAGAACGCTGGTTTGTTTCAAACACTGCCCGGTCCTCGAAATGGCTCGGGGGCCTCATGCCAGCAAGAACGCTCAGTCAGCGGGTGCACTCTGCCCACCGATCGCCCGCTTTGCGACAAATGTTAAATTCAACCCTGCCATTTCCCCTGACCGACTGAGCAACGTCACAGAAGGTTCACTAGTATATATTAATGTTACATGATACGACATTTGGAAAATAGCAGGTCTGGGCTGCTCATTAAATTAATTAACCTCCTGAAAACAATTGCTGCTAAAGTGAAGCCCATTGAGAAGATATGAAAGTTTTAAATTTTAAAAAGCACGAAAAAAAATCAATATAACGTTGAAAGATCAGTAAGAGTCAGCCTCACACGGAGCTGGAAGTTTAAGAGGCCATTTTCCTCGCTGGTCTTAAAGTGAGGCAAAATTCATACACCAGGAAATTTCCTTCGCGATTTCCACTGCCGTATCTTCAGCGGAAACCCCGGATAGACACTTAAATGGGGACTTCCACTGAAGTTACGGCGGCTGATTGGGAGAACCCTTGAGGAAACCTCCAGTGATAATTTAAAACCAGATAGGGGGCCATTAATCATATCGGAGTTAGTGACCTACGAATTGTTCAATTTAAAAAAAAAACAATGTGGAATTTTAATAACCACTGCTTTAATACTTCTTGTACACTGCAACAAGATGACAAATGGGTAACAGGGGTGTGAGGCTGGTGTACTGCCTAAAGTATAGGAAAAGTGATAATGCAGGCACTACAGATACCAAGTTAATACTGGCCCCTAGTCGAAGAGAAGACAACACAACTCTTGATTTACATTAAAAGTAATTTAGTGCAATGGAATCTGAACCTATATCTTCAAAAGTTATTGTATTTTATTTTGTAAGTACATTATTAGTCTAACATGGGGATCTGTTTATAAAATAGTCACAAGAAACACAAAAGTTCACCATGGAACATGCAGGACAGTTAACTGTACCCAAGGGGAGACGAGGTTACAGTAGCCATGCTCTTCACTCATGAGTGCACTCAGGTTTGAGCTATAAAAAGGATTCACTTTTATTTTCACAAGTGCCTGAAAATTTTGCAATAATGTTATGTCAAGCGGGAAGCAGAACTGAACCTAAAAGTTGATGGCTGATGCACCCCAGTCTATTTTGGCAGAGGTACAGTCTGCAAATTGTAATGACAAATGACCTTGGTTTAATATTCCAACAATAACGGATGATACTGGATGGCAAGTCACTGATTGTGGAGTTTATCCCTCGTGAGAAGGGCAAAATAGTTATCGAGCATTGCAGCTGCAAGTGTGATGTATTATGTGGATTAAAATTTATATTCAAAGGCTCCTTTCAACTATTCTGCTTGTAGCACACATGCTGTATTGTTTGATGAAATTCTATTAATTTGACTTTTTTTTCACTATCACGTTTGTTTAATCGTGGCACACTGTCGGTGAAGATTGAAAGAATCAGTTCAGGATATTAATTGACGTCAGTGTGAAGGGGACACTATCAGATGAGGAGTTTTGATTTTGAGGGTAATAAGGCTTTTTACTAAGAAAGAAAGATAGCGCCTTTCATGACCACCAGACGTCCCAAAGCACATTACAGCCAATGAAGTACTTTTTGAAGTGTAGTCACTGTTGTAATGTAGGAAAAACAGCAGCCAATATGCGCACAGCAAGCTCCCACAAACAGCAATGTGATAATGACCAGATAAACCATTTTAGACGTTGATTGAGGGATAAATATTGGCCAGGACACCAGGGATAACTCCCCTGCTCTTCTTCAAAATAGTGCCATGGGATCTTTTACCTCCACCTGAGAGAGCAGACGGGGCCTCGGTTTAACGTCTCATCCAAAAGACGGTACCTCCAACAGTGCAGCGCTCCCTCAGCACTGCACTGTCAGCCTGGAGTTTTGTGCTCAAGTCTCTGGAGTGGGACTTGAACCCACAACGTCTGCCTCAGAGGTGAGAGTGCTACCCATTGAGCCACAGCTGACACTTAATTCTACAGTGGAGTGCGGAGTTGACACTTTAATCTGCCAGTTCCTAAAACACATTTGAGTATCACCAAGACAGTTTAGTGATGTGGAAATGGGAAAGAATTTGAGACAGGATACTCTGGGGGTGCCCCGTCCGCCCTCTCAGGTGGACGTAAAAGATCCCATGTTACTATTACAAAGAAGAGCAGGGGAGAGGAGTCCTGGCCAATATTTATCCCTCCACTAACATCACTAAAACAGATTATCTGGCGATTATCTCACTGCTGTTTGTGGGACGTTGCTGTGCGCAAATTGACTGCCGCATTTCCTACTTTACAACAGTGGCTACACTTATAAAGTACTTCATTGGCTGTAAAGCGCTTTGGGACGTGCTGAGGTCATGAAAGGCGTTCTATAAATCCAAGTCTTTTTTTTAGTATTCAGTAAAAAAGAATTCATTTTATTCAGTAATATTAAAACCCCCCAAAAAATGTCTCCTTCTTCCTCTGTTATTTGCAGTAATAGCAGTGGCACAAGAGGAGACTGCAGGGCTGAGGGGCAGAGTAATGGCTGAAGAATCCCAATGGGAGGAGGCAATGGGCCAGAGCCACCATTACACCAGAGAGAGCAGGTTGGGGTCACAGATGGAGCACAGAAAGCAGGAGGGTGCATGTCAGGGCCACTGATATAACTCAAGGAATGGGAGGAAGCAGACTGGGTCCACCAATGCAACACAGAAAGTAGGAGAGAGAGGGCTGGTCACTCGAGATCACAGAGACATTGGGGTAGATTTTGGTCTGAGTCTGTTTTAAACTATATACACATTTACAATCATTAGAAATAATAAAGTTGGCAGTAAATTGATAGACCAACACATTGCACCACTGAGTGTTCATCCACAAGCTCACATCCTTGATTCACAAATGGCTCAGCTTGAGATCTGGCAGGGAGGCAGCGAATGGAAAACTATGCAATTCTCCAGTGGGCAACAGGAAAAATAAGACTCCAACTACTTGTGTACCACTTGTAGCTGTTGTTTACGAAGCGATATTGTCATCTGTCTTGCGGCAGGTTTTGTGGCTAAATATTGGATCAACATTTTTTTTTAATCGAGATTTCTTTTGGTGAAAAGGGTAAATTGCTCCAACATTTTGCTTTTCATCCCTTCAAGAAATAATAGTGTATGGACTCGTAACACCATCCGAAGTATAGATAAAATCATAAGTTACTCACGCTGGCATTCCTTGCAGCATTTGCCTTCCATATAGACTGGAGCGTTACCTAGAGGACAATTCTCAGGGGGGCAGATCAGCCTCTTGCACTGGACTGTTCCATTCTGGGGAAATAACATTGTGGTGTTATTTAAAGATTGTCTTTGTTAGACGTCAACACTAAAATAACTCACGCCCAATTTATACAGACCAAGCTTTCTGTGAATCTCTTGTATGTTGAGCTCCGAGGAACTGACAATATTACAATTGCATTTCTATACAATTGTAAAATCTAACTTACTGTTTTGGATTTCTTCCTAATGAAAATCCTTTCTCACTTTAGCTGGATGAGGGAGGGGCAAGGAATGATTTCATGTTTTATACTTCAAAATAACTCTGTACTGATTTTACCACGCACCTTGTGACGTAAGAAAACTACTAGGCACTTAGTCTAAGCTTTAAACAAAGCTTTAATCAACTGTTTTACAACATAGAGGTCTAGTTGTGTCCTTCACTAGTTCCTGTTAAGAATGTCCTGCGCAAGCTGGGCCCGTGCCCGAGTATTTATACTCTCCTGGACAGCGCCACCCGCAGGCCACTCAGTATTATTTCATAAGTCTTTCTTTCATGAAGGACAGATTCATGTCACCTTGTATGTGCAGTGGTCAGAAAGAAAAGGATGAGTTTGAAATTATCGCTGGGAATTTCCTTGCGACTTCACCCGCTCCATTGCTGTAATTTTGGTGGAAGTTTGGAGGAGGTGCAAATTGGGTTTCCACCAAACTTCCACTAAAGTTATGGCAGAATCTTTGAGGAAATTTCCGGCGCAAGTGTGACCTCCTTGACTCAAAGAAATGGAATTACAGGCATATTAAAAATGACCACAATAGTTTTTGTTGAGTGAGCCGTTGCTCTCCAGCTCTTCCCAACTTTTAGTTTTTGACTAGCTGGCCAATCAGTGCAACGCACTATTATCCTCTTTGGGTTAAGAGTAAGATACTTTTTCTACATTAATCCCAGTTTAATTGCTGTAACTAAAATCCCACTCACGGGACACAGAGGCTGAGCATTTCCTTTAGGCTGCGTTGGTTTTAATGTGCACTAGTGGGCACGTTTTAAAAGTTTTAAATATTAAATATTTAATTTACTACGAAACTGACCAGTAAATAGTTCAGTATAGTTTTTTTAAAGTCATTTTCAGTGATTTAAAATTAGGTGGAAGACTAGACACTCATATTAAAAATGTTTATTTTTTGTGATAAACCCATTTTCAGCTGTATTAATACCGCTCTTAAATACATCCAGGAATATTTTTTAATACAAAGAAAAATAAACGATTACGTTCTTTTACGCTGCCCGATTGCGCTGATTCATGGAAGATTTTATGTGTGAGGATGCAAAAGCGTTTGGGCGGAAACTTGAATCATAACCTAAATTCAGAAAACCAGCAAAATTTCAAGCACGATTTACGCCCAGTTTGCCGATTGCGCCCAAAGCGGAAACTCCACCCCAGAATGTTTTGAAAGACCTTATTCAGTCTTCATTTTTTAAATTTCCAAGCGTTCTTTATGTCGGGTTAGATTGCCCTTTGGAGCATTGATCCTTTTTTCTGGTGTAGTTTCCATAAGCTGTTAGTTTTGTTTTTATAATGCCAGCAATTATTAAACATGAATGGAAAAATTGAGTTGCATCCTCCAATTAAATCACTATATCTACCCTCAACGTAAATCTGTTTGAAAACCTGGTGCAGTTGTGAAAGAAGTGTTAAATGGCTCGGTCTTGTTGTAAGCAGAATTTGTATAGCTTGCTGGCTTGTGGGATTTACTCTGCTTGGCTCCTGAGCAGAATTCTGGTACACCGTCGGTTTCCTGGGTTGAACGCCACTGCCCTGCTGGTCTCTTGGACTGTGCTTTTTTCTTCCACTGGCTCCTGGTCTAGATCCTGCTGTTGATTTCCTGGGTTGGACCATGATGTTGTTCTCCTGAGCTTCATTCTGCTTCTCTGCTGATTTCCGGCACCAAGTTTCATTCTTGCACTGGTCCCCTGACTAGAACTCTACTGGCTCTTTGTCCACACTCCTCTCCTCCAACAGCTTCTGGTCCACTCCCTGCTCTTCCAATAGATCCTGGATCTTTCCCCACTTCTCCAATGGCCTCGGAATCAAACAGTATTCCTCTACTGTATCCTGAACTGGATTTTGTTCTCCAGCTGGCTCCTGGACTGGCCTTTGCCTATTGCTAGCTCCAAGCAGAACTACTGCTTTCCTTCTGGCTCCCAAACTGGATTAACCCCATTGCTGACTCCTGCCTATAGGCTTCCTTCTTAAGAAAGGCCCTTGGGCAATGGTTTGGTTTCTTTTCTTGCATCAGTCCCCACCCTAAGAATGTTGCTCGCACCCACTGCTGCTGAGACCCGTTCTATGGGTTTATCCCATCTAGACTTGATATCTCCACTGTCCTCGATGACTACCCATCTTTCACCCTTCATATACTCCAAATTTTTCAGAACTCAGCTGCCCATACCCTGTCCTACATGAAGTCCCATTCACCCATTGTTATCCTTGCTGACCTACATTTGTTCCCTGTCCTTAGCTGAATTTAAAATCCTCCTCCTTTTCCTCCAGTTCTTATGTGGTCGCCGGATAAGCAAGACGTCAAGAGACTGGAAGCATTTCATTTGTGCTGTCCAAGGCGACTGCTGGGAATGAAATAGTTTGATTCGCCCGCAGGTGTAACAACAAGAACCAGACTTGAGAAGATTGCAGTCATTGGTAATAGTCACGGTTTGGGCAGTCTTTGGTAACATCGCACACCTCTGAGACAAAGGTCCCATAAATCGGGCACTGAAGATTGGATTCAAGGTCCAGAGAGGCCACCAACCTGCTCTGGGTTGGAGGTTGGGTCACCCACAGTTAACCTGGCTGTATCAGATCAGTAACTATCAAATGGAACTCTCTGACACTTGGAATGAAGCCATGAAATCATGAACGGTCGGCACAATGGACCTCTGCTTGCTAGATGGTTTCGCCCCACTCCATTCCAGCCTTATATCCCTTCCTGCATCCTTCAGTCATCCGACTCGAGCCTTTTGTGTATCACCACTCACTTATCACCACCATTGGTAACAGAGCCTCCACCGTCTCGTCCCCACTCTCTTCAACTAGTCCCTTCAACCTCTTCACCTTTCTACTTGTTCTTTGCAAAATCTATCTTTTTGGCCAAGCTTTCTCCTAACTCCTGTACCACGGCTCATTGTCCAATCCTTTATTCATTTTATCTGTGGTTCTCCCCTCCCCACTGTAAAGCATCTTGGGACACTTTCAAAATCAAAAGTGCGATGTAAATAGCAATTGGTGTGGCATATGGAAAATTATTGGGGTGGGGGGAAATTTCCCCAAATGCATTTGATTTTCCCTGTGCTGCTCTGTTTTTGATTTCACTACACATACCAGCCAGAGCAATTCTACATGTGTTGTTTGGAAAGCATGGAAATGGGAAAATATAAAACCAAGCAAGAATTAGCTTCTAGTACTGTTCTCTGCACTGGTAGAAGAGGTGGAGTTGAGGGGTACCTTGCACGTGCAGTTCTTGCAGCCATCTGCCCAGTACACCGATTCTCTGTAGACCCTGTCTTTCACCTTACAGCTCTTCTCACAGTAACACTGCTCCAAATTGTTCATCTTCTCCTCTGCATAAGATAGCTGTGTGAGCATTTTACATACAGTCGTTATAATTTTATATAACCTTTATCTTACAAATAAGTACATGTGTATTTTAAAAGTATGATATGCTTGGACTGCTGGGAGGAAAGCTGGTTCCTGTAATGTGTGACATTCAGACTATGTTCTGATGAAGTCTTATCATGGGTCCAAATTAAAGCTACTCAAAATTGCCATGTTCAAGACCAATTAAAAGGTAAATGTCTAGTAAAAACACCTTCCTTTTGCAATTACGGGTGTGTGCAATTAAATCATTGCTAACGCATAATCCTGCCATAAGTTTGATGGTTTAAATTTAAAATATTAGAAAAACGCATTCCGAGCATTTGTGCTGCAGCTGACACAGGATCTCCTTCAACATGACTTTCCTGTGCCTGCCTCTGTGAGGAGCTGATCGCCGGTACTTGGTCAATCCCAAATCAGTGACAACAAAAGTGGCTTCAAAATTTCCTCAACTCAGTTCTTTTTAACATCATGAGTCTCGCTTGTAATTACAGTGATCAGTCCATTTTATTGAGGACTGAGCAATATAACTGATGTCAGGCATGAAGCCTGTCTGTGGGGCTTCAAAATTCCAGAAGGGATCATTTCTTATTCCTGACAAGAGACATTACATTTTGGACCTGACAACTTGGGAAATGGGAGACTTACGTCAAACTTCACAGAATCTTTATAATTTGCTTTGTTTTAATTGGTTTCAAATATAACTTCAGAAAAACAACTTATTGAGAAAAGAAAGATCATGGAATCATTTACTGCAAGAGGACTGAAAGAGGAATTGATTGAAACCCAAAGGATAGCGATCGTCACGTCGTCTGCACACTTGAGAAGAAGCCGCAATGACTATACTGCAGTCTAAAAAACCCAGAACGGGTTTTGTGATTTTCTTAATTCATAGTGTTCTCTGAATAAACTATGGAATATGCTCTTGTATTTTATTGTGGAAATACTATTTCAGTCCTTGCAGAGTTCATTCCATTACAGCAAGATCCAGTGTCTTTGATGGGACTATTTGAAGAGAGAGATTTCTTCCAGCATCTTGGCCAATATTATTCTTCAACCAATACCATCAAAAAAAAAACAACTGGTCATTCATCTCATTGTGGGACTCTAGTGGCTGCTGTGTTTGCTTACATTACAACAGTAAGCGTGAAGCACTTTGGGATGTCTGGAGAGATGTAATAAGGTGCGATATAAATTAAGTTTTTTAAATTAACTATTGCAGAAATTGGTTATCTAAAAGCCTTTCCATACAAAAAAAAAAATGACCTTTGCTGATGTCTTGGCCAAAATATCTTGGAGCTCCATAATCTTCTGCACGAGTCCATGGAAATCATTGCAAGTTGGGCAGGCTGGAATGATAGAGTTTGAGTGTTTAAATCATGAATGCACAATTCAAGACATAGAGATAAAAAGAAAGAAAACATGAATGTAGCAAATCTGCAATAAAAGACAAAACCAGATGGAAATACACTATAGGTTGATTAGTATTTGAAAGGGAAAGGTTAACATTTCAGCTGTGACTCTTTATCGGACCAGTTCTGATGAAGGGTGATGTCCAATACATGAACCTGTCTTTCTCTTTCAGAAGTTGTGCACTCGCAGCATTTTCTGATTCATAATGTATCTGCTTTTAAGATAATATTTGACATTGCTGAACCCTCCCAACCACAAATAAACAGGATTATAAAATACAGTACTCCTTCTGAAACACTAAAGTACGCATTACTGCCAAATAGCTTTTAGGATCATTTGATATCCCTTGTTTTAAAAGCTGTGCAGCTAATGGATAAGTAAATGGTGGCCAGGTTAATAGCATTGAGGAGCTTCATTCTGATGACTTCTTGATCTCTGCATTTTCACATTTATATATATATATATGTATATACACAGCTAATATAATCATTAAACATACTTCGATTGAGGTCTGGGCATTGAGTAATATATCCCTGTGGCATCACAAGAATCTGCACATCCTGCATCACGCCCTGTGGATAAAACAAACTCCATAATCAGTTATAAATAGAGCGGGCCCTCAATATAATCCTCTGTATTGTTACATTCTTCAGTTACAGAGTTGCTCTTGGATTGCTCCCACTTCTCTCCTCTTGTACAAAAATGTACAATCTTTAACACCAGTGTAAAAAAATTTTAAAAATCCCTGGGGAGAGGTGCATAATTATTATTTTAATCATCACCTCATCTTAATCTCAAGATTGAAACTTGTGTAATTAATAGATGTTAATACAGTAAGGGTTAGAGACTGCAGGGGAGAAATTCAACTCCCGGCCGCCCATTCTTCCACATCGCCATTAAATCTCCGAATTTTGAAATGTGATCTGCCCTGCCCAAACGGTGCCGGAAGTGCACTGGACACCATATTTGCTCGGTCGGCTTATAGTCAGCGAGGCCACCCACCTGAAACAGGCTCTTTAAATATGAGAGTCGGGTTTCTACACTGGTTGTAGGATCCCAAATGCGAAATTCAGGTGCAAAATGGGCGGAACTTGTGCTGCACTTGCACTAGGTGTACTAGGTAAATGATGGGTACGGTAGCATAGTGGTTATGTTACTGGACTAGTAAGCCAGGGGCGCTGAGACTAATGATTCTGTGGGAGAAACATGAGTTCAAATCCCAGCACGGCAGCTGGGGAATTTAAATTCAGTTAATTACATTTTTTTTTAATCTGTAATAAAAAGCTATGAAACTATCGGATTGTCGTAAATACCCATCTGGTTCACAAATGTCCTTTAGGGAAGGAAATCTGCTGCCCTTGCCCGGTCTGGCCTACATGTGACTCTAGACCCACAGCAATGTGGTTGACTCTTAACTGCCCTCTGAAATGGCCTAGCAAGCCACTCAGTTGTATAAGGTGACTCACCGCCACCTTCTCAAGGGCAATTAGGGATGGTCAATAAATGCTGGCCTTGCCAGCGACGCCCACATCCCATGAATACATTTAAAAAAAAGTCTTGAGTGGCTTAACCAGAGGTCCTTAAAGGGGCAATTGGAGGCTGTTCAAAAATAGGCCCAAGATATTTTCAGTTTTTATTTTTGTGAGCCCAGGAGAAGCAGAAGTGCTCCTCCTGGGCCCACATTAAAACTCTGGTACGTTCGTGGTCCCCCAACCCCAGCCCCCCGCCCCCCGGATCACCTCCCCCACCCCAGACCCGACTTGCCGGCCGGCTCAGCATGAGAGCAGGCCGACCTCCCACCATCCATGACCAGCGCGCTGCAGCGGGCCGTCCATTTGGTGTCCGCGGATGAGGTCTGAATATGAATTTGGCTCAGGCCTCAGGCCGGCACGGATTGGCACAGGGAGCGGTCACTCTGCCGACTTTGCACTCATTTTGGGTGCAAGTGGACTTCCTTCCCCTGTGTTACAACACTGTAGTAGCAAGAAGGGGTCAGGAGGGCATTATGAACTGAGCGAAAGTGATCTAAGGCTGCTCACACACACGTGCAAAACTGCGCTCCTCACCGGGAAATTTGAAATGTTTCGAGAGGACAGGTGAGAGTTCTGCTACCTCAAAACATTTAAATAAGACCAGCTTCAGCGGATTAAATGCCTCGGAAATCCACCGACTCAGATTGACGCCACACCAGAGCTATATTCTGTGCAGTATCAAGCCCAGATGGTGTGAGACAGCCTCCTCATGGGGAGTCTTGCACTGCAGTGTCCTGGAGTGAGGCAGGACTAGACTCTGGAGTTATACTCTCACTTTTGGGTTGCTTGCTTTGCATCAGAAAACCTGAGATGCATTTGCTTCCATACTCAAACAGACTGGCCATATGGGAGATTTGCCGAGTGCTGCCGTGAATGGTTCCACAGCGCTGCATTATCAGCGCCATCCTTTTTCTGTGGGATCGCTGAGGAATCCCGTGCCCTTTCGGGAGAGCCAGTCCGCCCCTTTCTATACACAGCATGAATTTTTATAAAATGAATTTTGGCATTGGTAGATATAATTATGAAGTGCAAACTCTATGGTTTAAAATGCTGACAAAAATACTGTTGTGTAATTAAGTTGACGGGGGCAATTTTGCCAGCTCTGGGGAGGTGGGTTTGGAGGCGGGACTGCCGGGAAAATGGCAGAATCTGGGGGCGGGTACCCATCCCGTCCCCAACCCGCCTCCGTGCCATCTTCCCAGGAGGCGAGTACCCGACCCGCGCCGGGTCCCGTCTCCTGGAGGCGGGAAGGGGATTACAGCCACTTAACTGCCTGTTAACAGGTAGTTAACAGGCAGTTAAGAGGATTATCTCCATTTTTCCATCAGAGGTGCGGGCTTCCCGACGTCGGGAAACCCCGCCAGGGTCAGCGAGGCGAGCAGTGGGTCTGCGGGGGTCAGAGGGGTCGAAAAGTCCGCTGTGGAGGTGAGTGATGGGTGCAAGTGTGGAGAGGTAAGTATGTGAGGTGAGTGAAAAGTGTTAGAAAAAGTTTCCTTACCTTTGTTTCTTCCTGCAGGCTTCAATCGTTGGGGATCCGGAGGCTCCGGCATCTCAATGGCAGAGATGACAGGATGGCTGCTGCATTCTCCGATGCAACAGCCATCTGCTTTCAGCTCAGAAAATAGGTTTGGTGAGTCTTGAGTACAAGAACTCACCAAACAACAGAGAATGTCAGTGTTTGACAGCTTCTCAAAGCTGTCAAACGATGACAATTCATCTGTCAAAAATTTTTGACAGGTGAAACATCATACGCTGACATTCTCTGTAACCGACTTCCCCTTAATTGGCCTGCTAAGCCCACTGGGTGGCTTAACAAGGTCGATCAAGGTAAAATAGCATGGGTTGGCCACAAGTCGATGGAGGCGGGACAAAAACCCGACAAGCAGCAGTCCCGCCTCCAACGCGCCCCCATTGGCAAAATCACCCCCGACGTGTAAGTTGAATTATTAGGATGAGAAAACCGCTCTTAATTCAGATACCCAGATCAATGAAGACAAGCAAACCCCACCAAATTCCTATTTCCTCATTACTGCCGAAGAGTCAGCTCCACTCTTGGCAAAACACAAATCTGATCCCAGTCCGAGAAAAACTTGGTTCTTTCAGGCTGAGTCCAAGCCAATCAGTTTCAGGTTAGCCCAAGGATGCATTTATACTTTAGCTTAAATGTCAATGCGAAGTAGCTTCGGCTTTGCACTGAAGTGTAAATCTAGAGTTGAGGCTTGATTTGACTCCATAGCATAGTAGAGTGAGACTTCCTAGAAGCATTGATCTCACACTGCTTTGGGTTGCCATCACAAGAGGTGTAAATTCTGTTCAGCGTCAAACCAGGTTTGACAAAATGCTCGGGAGACCCACTGGAGCTGTTGGGCTTCTTATTGAACCTACCTGACCTCACTTTAAATGCATAGAGAGCAGGGAATCTACCCCCATGCTCTCTTTAGACTTAGGTGTTTGTAAGGTGTTCTGCCCGTGCATGTATCGAGGCATGCCCAGAGCTCTTTCCTGGGCAGTTCCATTAGAGTTTCAGCCAAGGAGAGCCAAGCAACGTGAACACAGTTCTGCCTGGCTGGAACAGTAGCTGCAGTGAAAATGCAGTTTAGATTTCTGGCCTGGGTGTGTGGTGGACCATATGGATTATTGGTGCTGGTTCTGAAGCACATGTTTTGAGAACAGGATGAAAACATACAGAGTCAACAGGTTTCATATGCAAACATAATTCAGTACAGGGATATACATTTCCAAACAACAGATTGCTATCCATTAATAAAATGTATTTTAGTACTGCTTTAAAATATAAGAATATAGCAGCTGTAATATTATGACACTCACTTACCTTGAAAAGGCCATGTACATTGTTCCTTTGTCCTAACCAAAATGTTGAACCAGTTGGAATATCCATACACGGCCTTTCGATAACTCGTTCGTAAATCCTACAGGCAAAAAAAACCCATAATGTCCAAACATAATACATTAATAGAGTGATTCTTGAATCCTGGTGAATCTAATGGCTGAGAGAGTGGATGTTGATGTGAGATACCATTCATTAAGGGGGCAATTTTTCCCCGGCTACTTTAGGCACCAAAAGATCCTGCGAGGTGGCCAAGATGGGGTCTTGAGCTGCAACGCCTGTTTAGCCCACGGTTAGTGCACGACGCCACCTTGGTAAAGGAGTTGAAGCGCGCGCGAGGAACGGCCGCCCGGAGGATCACGAAGGGGCTGATTGTCAATTAAATTCCCTGCTAGCTTTCAATAAAGAGGCTGTACGGCATTTTGGTGGCTAACACTTGAACTAATGCCCTCTAATAACAGCAACCACCTGAATAGGAGTAAACAAGTCGTTGCTGAGGATTTCGAGTTCTACTTAAAGGCATATTCAGTTTTCACTGTTCACCTGCTGCTGGGGGTTTGAAGAGGACTTTTGAAACACATTGGGAGACTTTCTGGGACAGTTTGTCAAGACTTCACCAACACTCCATCAACATTTAATCCAGAAATTCTCTGAGGACTTCACCTAAAAAGAGTAAGTGCTGTGCTACACTATCTTATTGGAGTTACCAGGAGAAGGGAAGTGCTTGGTCACGGGCATCTTGCCAGGGGTCCACCCAGTACAATAGCAAAATACTGCGGATGTTGGAAATCTGAAACAACAACAGAACAGAAAATGCTGGAAACACTCGGCAGGTCAGGCAGCATCGTGGAGAGAGAAACAGAGTTAACGTTTCAGTTCTGATGAAGGGTCATCGACCTGAAACGTTAACTCTGTTTCTCTCTCCACAGATGCTGCCTGACCTGCCGAGTGTTTCCAGCATTTTCTGTTGTTGTTTCAGGGGTCCCCCTTGGTCTGCAGGAGGAATGGGAGGAGGACGTGAGGCCAGGCGGAGCCGCACCAGCTGCTGCAGGAGAGAGGGACAGGAGGAGGGCGAGGTGGACTCCTTCCTCCCTGCGGGTGCAGGACATCCCGCCTCTGGACCTCCTCCACCAGGACCTCCAGTGCCGCGTCTGAGAACCTGTGCGCCCTCTCCCTCGGTCCCTGAGCCATCCTGAAACATGCCATTGTATGTCGGCCAGCACACTCCACACCTTCAGTGGAAGTGGGTGTGAGGAGCCTATATGTACTGCGCCACAAAATTGCTTCTAAACTTGAGTGCTAAACTTGCAGGTGTCTCTTTTCGCACCTCCAGGCAAGTTCAAATTATGGTAATCGGCAATTAGGCCCAAAATTACATGCTAAAACCAGACTTTCAAACAGGCATGTCTTATTAGCACTGCACCCATTTAGCACCTGTTTTCACTCTTTCACCAAACTAACCCCCTAAGAGTACTAAATAGATCACATCCAGTACTGTGTGACTCACAATCATAAAACGTGCAGCGCTGGATGGGACCATTTAACCGATCATGCCTGTGTCAGTGCTAAATCTTCACATGGAGCTCCCTACGGCAATTTCCCTACCCTTTCCCCATATCCTTTTATATTTTTCCTTTACAAACACTTATCCAATTCCCTTTTAAATTATGTTATAGTCTCTGCCTCCATAGATTCTTGAGGTAAAATATTTGATGAGCAGTAATCTCGTGGAGCAAATCACCCGCCCACTGCAGAATCTGTCCGGCTTTGATTCCTTGGAATAAAGATCAGGCGGATTCTATAACGGGCAGACTGTCCACTACTCCAGATTACCGCCCATGCGGTGGAGATGAAAATTTGTCCCTCCATGTTCTAATACCCTTTGTGAAAAGTTTCTTCTAACTTCCTCCCTGTTTGTCCAATGTTAATATTGGGGGTAAATTTCCTTGGGGCTTCGCCCACGCTGCCACCATAACTTCGACGGAAGTTCGGCGTAAATCTGTCCACTGCAGCAGAGGAGGAAAAGCTCTGAGGCGATTCACCCAGCTTGAGCTCACGCGCCATTAATTCTGATTCTCCAATCAGTGGAAACAATTTTTCACTTTTTACTCTCTCAAAAGCTTTCATAATTAAAAAAATTAAAAACCTCTATTAGTTGTCTTTTGAACCTTTTTCGTTCCAACTGAAAACATCCCAATTTTTCCAAGCCCATCTTCAAAAACTGATGGCACATTATTATATTCAAAGAACGCCTTTAAAGTTTTGTAATGTCTCACCACTTCTGAGTTGCTAAATCAGACAAAATATTACAAATGACAGGGGCTAGGTTAATGTTTTGGACAGGATGACGTGTTTTAAATGATCAATAGGACTTTAAGAAAAGTTTTTTATAAAATTTGAGAAATCTAGATGAAGGGCCATAGTTTAATTTTTCATACATTTTTAGATTGCTTTTAATCATTTATATTTGGTTATAAACATAGCAGAGACATACAACTCATCAAGCTTACTTCAAAAGTGCTTCCCAGACTCCGACCTCTACCACGAAGAAGGAAAAAGAGCAGCAAGATCATGGGAACATTGTGGCTTCCAAGTCACATACCATGCTGACTTGGACATGTGCTGCCATTCCTGGCTCAAAATCCTAACACCATAGTGGCAACATCAGTACCAGACTGGTTCTTGGGATGGGGGGATTGTCCTATGAGGACAGATTGAGTAGACTAGGCCTATATTCTCTAGAGTTTAGAAGAATGAGAGGTGATCTCATTGAAACATACAAAATTCTTACAGGGCTTGACAAGGTAGATGCAGGGAGGATGTTTCCCCTGGCTGGGGAGTCTAGAACCAGGGGTCACAGTCTCAGAATAAGGGGTCAGCCATTTAGGACTGAGATGAGGAGAAATGTCTTCACTCAGAGGGTGGTGAATCTTTGGAATTCTCGACCCCAGAGGGCTGTGGAGGCTCAGTCGTTGAGTATGTTCAAGACAGAGATCGATAGATTTTTGAATATTAAGGGAATCAAGGGATATGGGGATAGTGCAGGAAAGTGGAGATGAGGTAGAAGATCAGCCATGATCTTATTGAATGGTGGAGCAGGCTCGAAGGACCAAATGGCTGACTCCTGCTCCTATTTCTTATGTTCTTATGTCAGCAGCACAAGGGCTGCAGAGGTTGAGGAGAAGGCCGACTACCAGCTTCTCAGGGCAACTAAGGATAGGCAAGAAATGAGCCCTTGCCTGCATTCTGCATCACTCAAGAATAAACAAAAAATAGTTACAAGGATGTCCTATTTCCCGCAAGAACAATGTTCTAAGAGGTATATTCTTCACATGCTTATTAAGTAGACTCTTTGTAAATAGTTTAGTACATATCGTAGAGATGGGGCTGACTGCGGTGAGCCATCTGCATTCGCTTTGGTGGTTTTTAGTGGGACAATTTGAACTTATTCTTTCCATTCCAATTCAATGTGGAATTGTCCATTTTAGGGGGAAATGGATAATCTGTAATAATAATATACATGTTTAATCAATGACAGTGAAGTATGCTGGAAAATTGAACAAATTGCTGATTTGCCTTCAATGACAATGGCAATTACTCTTGGATTCGGTGTGGCACGGTTACCAATAACTCACTGTGCAACCGTAGAATGAGAATTCCAACTACATCCACTTTCCTCATCAGTCCCTGAAGAGCATCTTTAGTGATTCAGGAGATTACTTACTTGTTACAGTCCACATATAAAATCAAGTGGGATGCACTAACGACTAAGGCAACTCGATGCCACTGGCCATCAGCCAAAGCATATGGAAACACCTCTGTGTGGGACTGATGGCTCCCAGATCGATAATGAAAACGCACTTCATTCCGATGGCCACTACTCTCCACCTCCAGGTACCTAGAGAAAAATAGCATTCTTATTGTAAAATCTGTAAAACTATAGAATTCATTCACGTTGTTGAAATCAGGAGTTATCACACAACCTCTTATTGGAACACATTCTTTCCCAAGACTCCTTATCTGCCGCAGTCTTTCTGTTCTCCTACAGTCCTTATTTTTTTTTTTAAGTCCAAGCCTGGCTTCATACAATCACTAAATCCTGATTAACCATATCTTCCCTTCCACTCTTTTTAACCTTGGTGTTTACCTGCTCTTTATCCTGGTTTCTCAATAATAACAAAAAAAAATGAAGGGTTAACAAAAGGTTCGTTGCATCCTTTCCCCATGCTTCTGTTGCTAGATAAATGGCACCAATAAAATGTAACGACACCAGCAACTTGCTTTTATATAGTGCCTTTAATGTAAACAAAACATTACAAGATGCTTCACAGATGCATAAGGAAAACCAAATGCTGAGCCAAAGAAGGAAACATTGGGAGGAGTAACAAAAAATTTGGTCACAGGTGCATTTTGAGGAGGGCCTTAAAAGAGAAGTGGGAGGTGGAGAGGCAGAGGGATTTAGGGCAAGAATTTCAGAGCATGGTGCCTCAAGCGGATGAAGGCCACCCAAGAGACGGTGGAGGGGCAAGAAGGACAAGAGGCCAGAGTCTGAGGATTGGAGAGTTCAGGGGGTTTGTCGGGATGGAGAAGGTTACGGAGATAGGGAGGGGAAAGGTCATTGGAGGGGTTTAAACACAGATGAGAATTTTAAATTTGAGATGTTGGGAGACTGAGAGCTAGCGTAGGTCAGCAAGGACAGAGGTAATTGGTGTGCAGGGTCTAATGAGGATTAGGATACAGACAGCAGAGTGTTAGATGAGTTAATGTTTATGGAGGGTGGAGGATGAAAGGCCGGCCAGGACATCACTGGAGTAATTGAGTGTGTAGGTGAGAGTTTCAGTGGCAGATGGGATGAGGTAGGGCCTGAGGCGGGCAATGTTGCTCAGCTGGAAGTAGGTGATCTCTATGGTGGAAAGGATATTGGGTCAGAAACTCAGCTCAGGGTCAAACAGGATGCCGAGGCTGTGAACAATCTGGTTCATAAGAACATAAGAAGCCTGAGGCAGTGGCTAGGGAGAAGGATGAAATCAGTGGCAAGAGTACGAAGATTGTGGCAGGAGCCAAAGAGCTATGCCTAGATTTTAACTCTTGCCGTGAGTCATGTGGGTGGGGTCCAAGGCGGGCAGCAAACCATCCGGCCCCCATAGTGAGGCCTGGGAGATTTTAACTCCCAGGCCTCATTTACATGCTGGACAGGTACAGAAAATAATCAAAAAGGCTAATGGAATGCTGGCCTTTTTATCTGGAGAACTAGAATACAAGGGGGTGGAAGTTATGCTACAGCTATACAAAGCCCTAGTTAGACCACACCTGCAGTACTGTGTTCAGTTCTGGGCCCCACACCTTAGGAAGGATGTATTGGTCTTGGAGGGGGTGCAGCGCAGATTTAGCAGAATAATACCTGGACTCCAAGGGTTAAATTACAAGGAGAGATTACACAAACTAGGGTTGTATTCCCTGGAATTTAGAAGGTTAAGGGGTGATTTGATTGAAAGTTTCAAGATATTAAGGAGAACTAATGGGTTAGATAGAGAGAAACTATTTCCGCTGGTTGGGAAGTCTAGGACTAGGGGACGTAACCTAAAGGTTAGAGCCAGACCTTTCAGGAGTGAAGTGAGGAAGCACCTCTATGTGCAAAGGGTGATAGATGTTTAGAACTCTCTTCTGCAAACAGCAGTTGATGCTAGGTCGATTGTTAATTTTAAATCTGAGATTGATAGGTTTTTGTTAATCAAAAATATTAAAGGCGGGTATATGGACTTAGGTCACAGATCAGCCATGATCTCATTGAATGGAGGAGCAGGCTTGAGGGGCTAAATGGCCTACTCCTGTTCCTAAGTTCCTATGGTAGTCAGTGTCCCGCCTGAACCTGGTGGGAAGAGCTAGTTGGCCAGTGGGCGGGGCCAGGATCTTGGGAGTCAACCACTGAGGACTCGAAGGAACGGTCCCCGGCAGTCAGGTAAGTGGTTTGGGATGGGGGGTGCGGGGGGTGGGGGGGGGGGGGGGGGGCGGGGGGTCCGGTGATTGCTCCTGCTCCTCCTGGCCCACAGGAAACAAAAAAGAGATGCTAATACGAAAACCCCACCATTGGCATCAACTTGCTATATTTAGCCTTCCATCTGAAATGTTAATTTACATAACAAATGCTATGCTGGGATAGCCCCACTATTGAGTCAACCCAATCTCTGACAATATAGCTATTATGGTGGAAAAACATCGCACAACTAGACTAAACAACAGGTGCTATGCTGGTTTTAATCTGGAATTTTACCAGCATAAAATGTCATCTGGTGAATCCTTGGAGATTTTGCCCAGTAATATAAAGGCTAACATAACAACGGTGTACTGTGTCAGGAAGGACATGAAAGTCATGAAGCACATTTGACCCCAGGCTGCTCTGTGCCATGACTCTAATGTATAGGGGCGAATCAGTTGTCTATCTCACTACTACCAAGACTAATGCTTACAAATGATCCTACACACTCTTATTAATGGGATTAAGACTGCAGGCTCATCAGTACTTAAAGCCACAGTGCCCCACAGGCACATTTAATATTTTCAAAAGTTCCACATTAATTCATGGCTCTTACTAAATATCACATTCTAAGAATACAGTTCCAAAAATGTCCTTAATGAAATGCAAATCTTATCTCAATAAACCTCTTGTAGTGATATGATCATTAAATCTTCAGTGTGAAACACCAACAACAGAGTCACTACCAGCCAAGTCATCTGCTGTCAGCACAGAAAAGATTCCGTTGAATAGCCCTTCCCCCATGGAACATTTATTTAAAATATAATTGACACCCTAGAGTGATTACAAGGCAGTAGCTTAATCCCAGATGAGTTACAAACCATCAGATGATTTATTATGGAATTCACCATGAGACTATTGCGGTGCAATTACAGCCAGGTAACCTTTAGTCTCAGGTTGGAGAAAATTCCTCTTTCAGTGAAAAATGGGAGGAGGCCTCTTTTCTTTTCCATAATTAATAGCCCACTGATGAAATTGTGGGAATGTGTGGCTTTGAAATGTGTGATTACTGCGATTGAAATTGGTAGGTTGTTAACTATAGAGAAAAAGAAGCATTTCCCCCATTTTCCGTGCAGAGGAATTTCTACCCCCAAGCAACTATGACCAGATTTCTATTATTCTCTGTGAAATCAATTCAGTATATCCATTACCCCCTCTGTAATCACTCTCGGGCTTCCATTATACTCTAGGTAATCACTCTCCGATTTCCATTATTTTATATGTAATAATCTCTGCGAGATATCCATTATTCTGTATGCAATCAATTCCAGGCATTCATTATTGTATATGTAAGTGAGCCAAGACATCCATTATTCTCTATGAGATTGATCCCAGATATCCATTATTCTCTATGTAATGACTTTTCGATTTCCATTATTTTCCATACAATCACTCATAGGTAGCCAATATTGTCTATGCAATCAATCCTAGGTATCTACTGTTCCCTATGTAATCATGCCCAGGTTTGCCTTATTATTTAAATGCAATCCATTTTAGAGATTTTACATTTTTGTAGCAGAAACTGAACTGCGTAATATTGAATTCTATTAATTGCATGCCCACCTCCACTCCGCACCCCTAGTTCCTGCCAGTTACAAAACAGGAATAAAATGTGCAGAGATGGATTTCCATTATAAATATTCACAAAACTCTAAGCAGATTATCTTTGTAATGCAACATTAGGGAAATCTCATCTTTTAATGTTAAACTTTAACAAAAATAGCTTGAACCATAATTGATTTAAATAATGGAATTATACTTTTTGGGTCGTTAGTGGACATTTGAAGAAAAGCAAGGGATCTGTTGTGGAAATTGTCTGAAAACTGAAAAAGGTTTTTTGAGAGGAAATTAATTCCTATTTGATTGTATTGTTTGACATAAGCTCACAATTCAGTAATCATTTGTTCTGTGACATCTTGCATATCAAATGCTCAAAGTTCCGTACAAGAAGCATCCCTATGATCTTACTGGTCACAAAGAGGGTGACAGCATTGAGTTAGAAAAGTAGGAGTCCAAGCACTTGTTGTGAAACGTAATGTTGGATATATTGGATGGTGTGCATCTCTCATTATCTGAGAAAATCCAGGGTAAATCATCAAGGCTGGGTGAGGAAGATTATAGGAGTTCATAAAACCCAAGTGGAGGGCAAATGTTCCAACGATGAAGTTATGCTTGAAATGTATTACTGGTTCCTGTAGTGTTCACTGTTGTGTATTGTTTTTGTTTTAAGATATATTTTACAGGTCATATAAATGGACAAATCTTAACTGACTGACTGAGAGGCCTGGGTTTACACTCACAGCTAAAACCTGACAGGCTTCATGCTGATGTGTTTGTTGAAATTATCTAATGCTTTTTTACATTTGCAGACAAGGGCTGAATAACTGACTAACTAGTTAGCATACTCCACTGATCCTTCAACATATTAACTGGAGGAAAATTCTGATTGAGTTCATATGATGTTCTTTGATGTCATCTCTTACAAGAACACTGATGTCAGTTTTAATTTATGTTACACATGGAATCCTTCATTTGCAGCATTAGATTATGCTACCACCACAGCAAAGCAAAAGCACCAGCAAATAGCCATGTAAAAGCTTATATCATTGAATTAATGAGACATTAGCATATACGAAAGCAATGTCATATAAATAGGCTGGGGGGGGGCAATTGATGAAATATTCATGAAGACTGTCATGAGAAACAAAAGTGTCTGTGAACTCTTTACCTTTTCTCATTAAATGAAAAACCAATAAAGATTTTTTCCAAGAAGGTACCAAGCTTGTTTCCCAGTCTGTACTGAGTTATATAATCTCAGCCAAGAGAATGATGGCGATACTATAATTAGCCTCAATTTTCCATAGGTTAGGAAGAGAGGGGAAAAAACAGCCAGAATTTCGCACTTTTGATTAGTGGCCCACAGATAGAAAGTGCGGATGTCACGGAGATAGGATCGTTCCCCCGTGGTTGAACCGCCTGTCAACGCTCACTGTCCAGGCTGACACACGAAGAATGGTCAATTGGGTCAGGCACTGGAGGACTGACTACCCCTGTGAATTATGCACTAGCCTGACTCACTACCTTCAGGAGAGAAGGGGAGAAAATTAGGAGTTAAAAATGTAGCGGCAACTTGACGAACACAAAATGCAGCTGCAGGGCTTTGCAGCTTTGAACTTTTTTTCTCTGAATCTGAATACCACCTGCCGACACACTCTCTTTCCCCTCAAAGCTCTGAAGTCAACTAATCTCTTGTTACTGCATTGCCCAGTGCTCTCTCTGCTCCCGGCTGACAGATGCAGTGGGGAAAAATAAACTGACAAGTGTGCAAAGTAGTAAAAGATAAACTGTAATTTAAAAGGCAATATTTAACTGATTTTGTAATTATCCCAAATGCTGTTTTCTTTGGACAATAAACTGCAGCTTTGGATGAATTTTAACCGCACTTTTACTGTACTTATGATAAACAGACAGAATGAACAACCTTCATATGAAATATGCAGTGTGCCACTGACCTCTTATCTGTATGATGAATTGACAAGAAGACTCCTGAATTATAGTGGACCTGCTTCAGTGTAACCAGAACAGTAAACTCGTGAGTGTGCCTCAGCTTCTGAGAAATATGTTCAACTGCAGATGGAGATGCTTTTAGACTTCTTGCAGTATCTGTAGAGTACAGGGGAAAAAGATCAACTAGCAGTAAGCCACAATTAATTTCTCCAGAATTTCAACAGCAGGCCAGGAATTTCTCTTTGAGAACTGGCTAGTGCCAACGGAAAATCTGCCAACTTGCCACGATTTATTTTGCATTACTGATGGAAATTAACAGTTCAAAATGCTTAACTGGCCCACCCACCCCACACTGGTCTTCTCACAGTGCTTTAGACCCACCTTGCTCACAATTACTTCGTTTCATTTGGCGGTATCTAACTAATATGGGCATTAATTGCCGCATAAACTTTTGCGAGTGAGTCAAGATCACTGGAAAAAACTGTCCAGTACACTTACCATCACCTGAAAAATATAACCTCTGTGTGGTCCTGACAACTATTGGGGGTCAATAAGCAATGTCTGAAACTGCCCATGCAGGAACCAATGTTATCAATGCTCATTGAGGTAGTCATTCCAATGGTTTGTTTACTGTGGTACAAGAAACTCGATAATCCGGGACCTTTAAAAATCCTAACAAAATAATGCTATTTGAAATATTTCCTCGCATCAGTACCATTAAAAACACAATGCTGTGCAAGTATTATATTTGACATAAAGCAAGGTACAGGTTTTAGCCAACTGTAATTGGCTGTCATTTACACTCACATTCAACTTGAACAGAAAGTTGCATTAATCTCCATTTATGTTTCAGTGACAAGTTTGTTCTGAATCGTGGCTATTCAACTTGCATTCACTAATTCTGAATCAGTCAGCCATTTACCTTCAGAAAATGCCTCGAGGAAGGCAGATCAAGTCACAGAGTAACTCAGAGCTGTCAGCACCGTCCCGTGTGTTTCTTGTAATCAGAAAATATGGCATCCCTACGCTTGAAAACAGTTTGCCCCAGCAGACACTCGATCAGATTGCTGTACGGCAGAGACACGAGATGGGAGGCAGGAGTTTTTACTCTGTACCCAGCCCGTGAGTTTTCAAGAATCGTTTAGGTAACTGATTTAATTTTGATAAGTTGCATTTTCAGCACAGCTAGAAATTTACAGCTGTACCATTTGATGAAAAACCGTGAGGTAGGTACATGGTCCTAATGACTTTTCTCATCAACTTTATTGCTGTTAATAAATAAATGGTCTCTTTGCGTAACTGACACAAGACACTGCCTCTTCATATAATATCAACTGGCTTATTTTGGGAAGCTGCCTTTCTTTGTTATTATAGAACTGTGTCAGCCTCTGCACAAGCAAAAGTCATTACTCTAACAGCATTTCCTTTCGAGCAATGCAAAACCTATAAAAGTAGATTATTACAACTACTGCAGGGAAGGGCCGCTGCATTCATTCAAATGCTACCCACAAGTCAACCTCTGTTCAACCTCCGTCGCCTCCAGTCCAGATCCAAGGTCGTCCCATCCTCTGTCGTCGAATTACAGTATGCAGACGACGCTTGCGTCTGCGCTCACTCGGAGGTCGAACTCCAAACCATCGTCAACACCTTCACCGAAGCGTACGAGAGCATGGGCCTTACACTAAACATCCGTAAGACAAAGGTCCTCTACCAACCTGCCCCCGCCACACAGTACTGCCCCCCCGATTATCAAAATCCACGACAAGGCCTTGGACAACGTGGACCACTTTCCATACCTCGGGAGCCTACTGTCAACAAGGGCAGACGTCGATGACGAAGTCCGACACCATCTTCAGTGTGCCAGTGCAGCCTTTGGTCACCTGAGGAAGAGAGTGTTTGAAGACCAGGACCTCAAACCCGGCACTAAGCTCATGGTCTACAGAGCAGCAGTGATACCCGCCCTGCTGTATGCCTCAGAGACATGGACCATGTACAGCAGGCACCTCAAAGCACTGGAGAGGTACCACCAACGCTGCCTCCGCAAGATCCTGCAAATCCATTGGCAGGATAGGCGCACCAACGTCAGTGTTCTTGCTCAGGCCAACATCCCCAGCATCGAAGCTTTGACCACGCTCGATCAGCTCCGATGGACGGGTCACATTGTCCGCATGCCCGATACGAGACTCCCAAAACAAGCGCTCTACTTGGAGCTCCAGCACGGCAAGAGAGCCCCAGGTGGGCAGAGGAAATGCTTCAAGGACACCCTCAAAGCCTCCTTGAAAAAGTGTAACATCCCCACCGACACCTGGGAATCCCTGGCCCAAGACCGCACAAAGTGGAGGAGAAGCATCCGGGAAGGCGCCGAACACCTCGAGTCTCTTCGCCGGGAGCAAGCGGAAGCCAAGCGCAGGCAGTGCAAGGAGCGCACGTCAACCCAAGCACCCCACCCACCCGCCCCTTCAACCACCGTCTGCCCCACCTGTGACAGAGACTGTAGGTCCCGCATTGGACTCATCAGTCACCTGAGAACTCATTTTTAATGTGGAAGCAAGTCATCCTCGGCTCCGAGGGACTGCCTAAGAAGAAGAAGAAGAAGAAGGAACCCACAAGTCAAGAACAGCAAGGTGGCGCATTGTAATGACATTAGCCCAGAAATCGCTGGAAAAATAACGGCGACTTCACGGCGCTCGCCATAATTAGTGCGTAAAAAAATCCAGCAATTTGTGGCAAAGAAGAGATACGCCATGAGTTCCAATTCACCACAAATGGCTGCACAAAACGGAAAAATTACCATCTCATCATTGTGTGTCGTGAAATTGCTGGATTTGCGCCGTTAATACGAATTAATCATGCCGCAGCCATTAAGGGCTGCTAATTCACCTTGTAAGGACGCTGTTAGTGACTTGATTTATGGTCCTGACATGCCACTCCACCTTGGAGGTCCCGAAAGGGAACAATGAAACTGGGGAATATCACTTCCACAGGTAGTAAATTGTTCCTAGAGGTTTCTAAATTTAAAATGTTTTAATTTTTTCTTACTTTTCCTTTCTGTCTCTTTTTTCTGTCTCTCTCTCTTAATCCATTCTTTCTTTCCCTCTCTTTATTTCTCTTTCTGTCTCTAATTTGACTCTAATTCACCCTATTTCCTTCTCCCGCATTCGCTGTTTCTCTCTATTCTTAAATTTCATTAGTTAACGAGCTAGACCATTGAACCCAACGTTCATGGGGTCCCAGGTGTCATGATGTCGTCGCGCCATTGTCAATTTGCATTTCCAGCTCTTTGTGGCGCAGAAATAACACGATAGACAGATGAGGTAAAAAATTCAATTCACAGCGCTCGCCACGTGTTCCGCCGCTCCAGAGATTTCTGGGCCATTGTTATTCTTGGATGTTGGGGTATGAAGTGCAGCTTACACTTCACTGAGGTGTAGTTCCTCTACTATTCTCACACATAAAATGACTATGTTGAAGTTGCCATTGGAGAACTATTCTGAGCCTCAAGCTACGCTCTACTGCAGTAAACGGCTGTTTTAAGGAATGAATCAATCAAGCAAGCAAAAAACAAACAAGTTCAGTGTGAACAATGACGTATAAACTGTTGCCAGTGTAGTATTGATTTCCATGTCATTGATTTCGATCAGCGTGTTTTAAGGCTTGATTTTAATCCCCTTTCTGCCCCCCACCCCCACTCGGCCCGGTGAGAACGTTTTGGCAGAGTGGGTTAAGATAGCGGGGGGTGTTTGCGTCATGTTTCCAACACGTTCCCGCGCCTCCAATCTTAACTTGCGTGAATTCAGGCACAGCAAGGCCGCCCACACCAGAGGCGCGAGGGCCTACCTTAAATGACGTCATCGGGATGCGCACACTATTTTAACTGTGGGCATGACTAAACTCGCTAGCGAAAGTTAGCAGGGAGCATGATCCTGGCCACAGATGGCCCAGGTAAGTTAAACATTTTTACTTTTTAAACTTTTCTTGTGGGCCAGGAGGAGCAGCAGTGCCCACAAGGATACCTTGGACCTTCCCCGCACCGGGCTTCCCACCCTCCCCCGTTCGCAGACTTTCACGATTTCCTCCATTCTTGACTTACCTTGCTTGGGACCATTTCCGTGGGTCCCCAGCGGCGACCTGACTGCCCCCGCCCTGCCCCTTGCACCTCCCCCTCCCCCCCCCCATGACTTTTCACTCGGCCCACCAGCGGTGACATGAAACCATGTTAATAAAGCCCAGGGGTTAAAATCACCTGGACCTCAGGACCCAAGAGCCGAATGGATCATCGCCTGCTTTGGCCTCCACACCGCTCATTTCCGTCTCGAGCTAAAATCGGGGTTTTAGTCTTTTTATTAAACAAATTTCTCTTCAATCAAGCCAGGTGATGCAGCACGTCAGTGCATTGATATGATGTACCATGGAGACACAAAATGAGAGTTGTGTCATACTCTTCAGCCCCTTTGTCTGGCCACCTTGCCTCACAGCTTTGTCAGCCTTGGCTCAGTGGTAGCACTCTCACCTCTGAGTCAGAAGGTTGTGGGTTCAAGTCCCACTCCAGGAGACTTGAGCACAAAATCTCAGCTGACACTTCAGTGCAGTACTCAGAGAATGCTGCACTGTTGGAGGTGCCATCTTTCAGATGAGACATTAAACTGAGGCCCTCTCAGGTGGATGTAAATGATTCATGGCACTATTCGAAGAAGAGCAGGGCTGTTCTCATGGTGTCCTGGCCAATATTTATCCCTCAATTAACACCTAAAAAAACCAGATGATCTGGTCATTTATTTCATTGCTGTTTGTGGGACCTAGCTGTAGTCAAATTGGCTGTTGTGTTTCCTACATTACAAAACTTCAAAAGTACTTCATTGGCTGGAAACGCTTTGGGATGTCCTGAGGTCATGAAAGGCGCGATATAAATGCAAGTCTTTCTTTTTTTTGTCTTTCACAGCTGAGCTTGCACATGCTCAGTTGTCAATCTCTGTGATAATTTCTAGAAATACTGAGTAGAGGTGAGATGCTTCTGTTAGTGAAAGGTGGGCAAACACTAGGTTACACAACTACATACCACGCTCACAAGCCGCTAATTGGCCAGCTTAAAGACAGCATATGCTGAGGCCTAAGAACAGGTCATATGTGCACCTTCTGAAGCAGGGAAGTGGCACATAGAATAGAGAGGAGTGATAGACGGAAACACATGGATCAGAAAGAAAACAAACGTACAAAAATGAGCATGAAAAAGGAACAAAATAGATGTTTGAATATGTACCAGTGTAATAGTTTAAAGCACCACTGCCTTGTAGTGATTTGAAACTTAAAATACAGCAATTTGAAGTGATTTGCTGGTCTTCATCTCAGCTCCCAAAATCGGTGCCTTTTATGTTTTGTTTTCATGAAAATTAGATAGGATTGTTTCATCTCCAATCACACGGTGCAGGTTTGGTTTTGATCTATTTTGGTTTTTTTTTTTGCTGTCAATCATAAGTGTTTTCCCAAGTCCAACAGGGCAATGGATGAAGGGACAAGACTTCCTGACAAAATGAAGCTCAGTTGAGGTGTCTATTTCCCTGATGGCCAAGTGAACCAGACATCCATTGATCTGACAGTTTACGGAAAGGGGCTAGGAGCTATCGTTAAAAAAAATTTCACGACACAATGGCCGAGAAATTCGGCTGCGTAGCACCTGTTTTTCTGGCGCTAAACAGCCACCTAAGTTTCCAATATGACGGGCAGGAATATTGGTAGAGCCCCCCAAAAAAGTCGGCAAACAAGGGACCAAATGATTGTTTAATTCCCCCACTGCAAGACTGGTTTGCCCTGAGACATTTTAAAATTCAAGTTGTAGTACTATAATCACAGAATTATAGAATTAAGTGATAATGGATGTAGCTGGTGTTACAAGTAGAATTGAACTCTCTGCTTGTCCACGGATTCCAGTGACACTTTGTAACATAGGCTGATGATTGGCTGATGCAGAAACTAGGTGATTTCAGACCTACGCCAGTGCTATAGCTGCGAATAAGCAAGCCAGCAAGTGAGAATATCGTGTCTGAGCGCATGTACCTAGCTAAGAAATTAGTTGTGGCCCATTCTTGGGCGCATAACCAACGGTGTGCAGACACCATGCGCCAAACCTGGGGGCCCGAAGCTGCTCCTACCTTGGGCCTCGGGCCTCATTGGAATACTTCAGGTCAGCTGTCGGCACCTGCCGTGCCTTCAGGGGCAACTCACCCATTTCCAAGAGATCGATTTCAGGCTCGCCGGAAGGGGAGTGGCGGGGGCGGTGGGGGGAGGACAATGGGAGGGGGCATTCACAGGGCAGCAGCTTCCCTTGACTTCCTGCTGCTCTTGGCTCCTCATCAAACTGTAAAAGAAATATATATTTTTACTTACTTGTTTGGTTGCGTCCATTTGCTGGGCCGCATCCACAACAGAAAACCTGAGCAGAGCTGGTCCGGCACCTGCTCCACTCATGGCAGCCCGAATTGACAGAGGGACCCTCAAGCAGGCATTGTGCCCCTCATTAACATATGCAAGGGGTCTAGCACCTGTTATAGGCGGCTGCCAGAGAGGCCTGCAAAAATCACCTGACTCTATATGGGGTCGGACGTTTTTCAGCCATCCTTGGGTCACGGGACAGCGCCCATGAAATTGGTATTTGTTGCCCCTGTTTCTCACCCGGAAAACGGGCACAACAAAGTGTTGGACAACCTGGAGAGCTGTATGTCGGACATCTTGGGGAGCGAAGGGTTAATCATCAAACTTCTTTGTATTGTGCAGCTACAGACTTTCCAATATAAACAGGATGGCTTTGAAATGTCATGAGAAGAAAGCATAGCTTGTCTTCTGCTTTTGGTGTCTTGAGTGTAATACACGAAAAGTGCCTGAGCAAGGAAATAAATGACAGTAATGACATCAGCCATGAGTGATTAAGGTATAACTTTAGTGGCTAGAGTAACAAACATAGGTAGAGGGATCAATTAACTATAGTATAGAAAGATAACGGTTAAGAAAGCCTACTCTTCAAAGGGTTCAAGAACAGTTAAGTCAGGAAGTCTTGTTTGAGGTAACTTGCTTTGGAGTAAACAACTACAACTGTTTACATGAAGACACTGTTTTCAAGGGATTCAGGAGCAGATACGTCATGAGGTCTTATCTGTGACATGTACCTTTGATGTAGGCAAAATATGATGTATAAGGGAGTATGGTTTTCAACAACTCTTCACAGGGCTTGAAAGACAGAGAAACAGAAAGTCACTCTCTGTGTCTAGTTGGGCCGATCACCTTTACTAGATTCAATAAAGCCTGTTCCGTATACTCTACCAACTGTCTTGTGCTTACTCGAAGTGTGTCGCTGTAAACCAGAGAAGGAAGGAGTTTGGCTAACAGTTGAATGTTAACAAGAAGACCAATTTCTACCCTGCTATGTTTTAACAGCTTCAACAGCTGAAAAAAAATTATATGTCATGTTTTACACAAGCTATCATGATCTACAAATGCTCCTGAGTTCCCATTCCTTGTTTTATGTTGAGAAGGCTGGTTTGAAGCAATCTGATTTTATTAAGTGAATTTGTACTGCAAAGCTATGGCCTTTATTTTACAATAGCAGATAGTAATGCTTGAACATTTATCACAATTGTAAATTCCTTTCAGTGCTATCTTAATGGGGGTAAGCAGGTCAAAACCTCCATTAAAATATCAAACCAAGGAATTTCAGATGAGCACATTAGACTATCGTATGCTAATATCACACCGTGTAATTTCAAGGCTTATGAATTTATTTTCCTTGTAGATGTTTAAGCATTAAGGTATGTTAACAATGCTCAACTGATCCAAACTTTGTGCATTGTTAATGGTTTTACCTCTGCTGTGAGCTGCCACATCAGCCTCTTTGCGGCACTATACATTGAATCTTACTCTGTCAGAGTGTGCATATAAGGATTACTATGTCTTATTAATAAATAATAATGTTATATATAGATGTAAAATGTATAAGTATGATTAATGTTTTGATGCACATTTTACTTAAAAAGAAGAGAAATAAGGATATATAAGTATGTTGAAAAATCCCAAAGTAGCCAGTGTTTTCAATTTATTAATGCCTGCAGTAAATACTTTCACACATACTAACAGACTTCATAAAAAAGAAACTTACAGTCAATATATGTGCAATTCTTATGTAAACACTCTTTATTGCAGTATTTGGGAAGAATCTGGAGCAACTGACCTACTTTGCTAATCTCACTTGAGGTATGTAAAACGATCAGAAAAGTCGGTAAGCCTGAAAGATTCCAATCCGGGCCTTGTCGATGTTTACACCTAGTAATGCCATGCAGATAGCCTGGTTACATAATGCGTGTCCCCCCCCCCCTAACAGCTGCTATTATTTTGCTAAGCCTTTGTAGCTCACTCAGAGAGCCTTTTTAAGGTGTAGTTGAAAGCGGATAACAAGCAGGGAGGGAGTCTCGGCAGCTCAGTCCTTGTCAGCTGTAAACCTGCTGGTCTCTGAAACATTTCTGTCAAAAATCTGCAATAAGCTGGAGCCCATTATCAACAAATATTACCAGAAAAACATATTAAAAGCTGAAAGCCTAAAACTTACACACAGTCAAAAAGCTGCTTCTCAAATTTTACTATGAGGAACAGAATGCCAAAAAATGAAATAAAATACACTTTCAGCATAGAAAAGGGGCTCGTCAGTGGGCGCTGTGATGGTCCATAAAGGTACAGGTGCAGTAACAAAGCAGAGTACATAATAATGAGTTACTGGAAATGAGTGGCTGTCAAAGTATTAAAAAATCTCTCTACATTCATTGCAGAATTGTCATACAGCGATGATTCTGTGATGTACATTGCTGATATTGTGATATATGCTTTGTTTCAGGAAACAGCAATGAATAACCATCTAAGCTGGTTGATAACGTGAAGGTGCTATCCTCAGTGAGAGTCTGGTGTTATTGGTGACTGCTGCACACTTTGCAATTAAACACACTGACATTACAAACAGAAAAGCTTCGTACTTCTTAACTCACTGATGTCAGGAAGTAACTCGCCTCTGATTACTTCAGGAATGAGCTGTGGTATCATTGAGCTGTCCTTTTACAGTAACGTCCAATTAAATTATCCACTATAACTGGGGATAAGAGACTGTCGGACATAAAGAGACCAACAGAAATACAGACAAATATAAAGAGAGAGAGACTGACAGAAGAACAGAGTCAAATATGGGGAAACAGACTCACAGAAACAAGTAGACAAACACAGGGAAAGAAAGTCCAGAAATTCAGAAACACGCGCACACGCACTAAGGGATTGATAGAAATGGAGACGAGCATGGGGAAAGAAAGCGCCAGAAACAGAGACCAGCATGCAGAAAAAGACTGACAGAAATACAGAGACAAATTCAGGGAAAGAGATCCCCAAAAATACATCGACAAATAGAGAGAAGACCCATCCCCAAATCACAGGAGAAAGAGGCTCCCAGAACACACATACAACAACAACAACAACTTGTATTTATTTAGCGCCTTTAACATAGTAAAACGTCCCAAGGCGCTGCACAGGAGTATTATAAGACAAAAAATGTGACACGGAGCCACTTAAGGATAAATTAGGGCAGGTGACCAAAAGCTCGGTCAAAGAGGTAGGTTTTAAGGAGCGTCTTAAAGGAGGAAAGAGAGGTGAGAGGTTTAGGGAGGGAATTCCAGAGCTTAGGGCCGAGGCAACAGAAGGCACGGCCACCAATGGTTGAGCGATTACAATCAGGGATGCTCAGAGGGCAGAATTAGAGGAGCGCAGATATCTCGGGGGGGGTTGTGGGGCTGAAGGAGATACAAAGGCACAAAAAGTGGCGTTGGGAAATTCAAGGCAAACACAGGAAAAGAGACTGACAGAAATAAACAGATGAACACAGGGGAGCTCTCAAACTGTTAGAAAGGCAGTCAGAGATATGGGACCAGGCCAAGTCAATAACTAACTGGGTCTCTTTCTCTGTGATTTCTGTGGTTTTACCGATCTCAGCACTGAGGTAAGCAGAGTCCAGGTGGTTGTAATGATGGCATTAATATGTTTGTGCTGTATAAGGGTCTGTGCCTGTGCTAGGAAAAGTAAAATGGTAAACTTGGCTGGGTTCCTGACAGAGCTCATGAAATCTGAAGGATTTAAAATTAAAAATCTTTAAAGTAACAATTTTGAAAGGGAAGACCTAGCATTGATTTAGAATGAAATTTCTAAATGAATATAAATTGATATTGAAGAAGACAATCCTGTTAAGAGACTGTCATTTTGAACTATCCAGGGAGAATATCACATAGGCTTCCCTGCGCTCTCCCAAGTGAACCAATTATGTAAAACTCCAGCAAGAATATTGCATGTACCACCATGTATACTTTCAGTTGAGTCCAATCAAGTTAAATTTGCTAGTACTGTTTTTGACATTAAAAAAGGGTTATCTATAACAGCATTTCTGTGCAATGTACTGGCCAGAGTTTTGTTGGTGTCTTTGCGCCCATTGATGCTCTGTTTCTCTAATTGACCTTACCTGCCACTAGGAGGTATTAGTGATAATTTGTATTTTAAGCTGTTAAAGCATGCATACTATTCAGATCTCCAGAAGTTAGGTCTATGATCCACAGCGTCATTTACTTTCTTGCGTCTTCAATGTGCCCCTGCCTGTGGCTCTATACGAGATGCCTCTCCACACCCATGCTTTGATAACTGGTCTGCAGCCTGGGATGGACCCCTCCCCTCACCGCTGGCCACAAGTCCCAATATCCCACCAACCTGGGGCCTTAGCTAAATCCCTCCCCAAACATCCCCCGGTGATAACCCACCACCCGCAATGTCCCACCTGCCTGGGGTTCTCTCTGGATCCTTCTCGCGACTGACGACCAGCCGCCTGTGATGACTTGGCCCACATGCAAAACAAAACAGTCATAGAAGAGTACAGCGAGAGAGAGAGAGAAGCAAAAAAGTAAGAGACCAGCAGAAGAGAAGGGAAACTTAGGGCCCGATTTTAACTGCATCCGCCTGGCAGAAACCAGGCAGTGGAGGGGGTGGGGGGTGGGGGGGGAGTTAAAATAATGGGGCTGTCAATGTAGCTGGTTTTGGGGTGTTCTTTTATTTAAATGAGACCCTGCTGTTAAGATCAGCAGGGCCTCCACATCCCCGGCCTTGCCGGGTTCATCTCTCGCTATTGGGCTGCCCCGCACCTTCCCCACGGTAATACTGGGACCTATAGTGTGAGAGACCAGGACAAGAGATGAGGAAAGAGAGAGAAAGCAGCACAAGAGAAGAGAGAGAACAGTAGAAGCTTGAGACCACACAGAAAAAAGCAGAACAGGAGAGAAAAGCAGAGAGAGAGCTGGATGATGAAACAGAAAGGAGTATATAGAGAAGATAGAGAAAGAAACAGAAGCAGAACAGCACATGAAGAGACAGAGAAAAGCAGCAGCATGAAGACAATAGCGACAAGAGAAAAGAGGTCATTTTCACCTTCACCACTTGGTTGGTGATTTGATGGGGTGGATTGCCGCCTGTTATAGATCCCACCCGATTTTCATTTCTATTGGTTTTCGAGTAGGTTCTATAATGGGCAGATGATCTGCTCCACCAGTTTACCGAACGAGCGGTGAAGATGAAAATTACCCCCAAAGATTCCTGTGATTCACCGTGACCTACGCCACAGGAAGTTCAACAGTTGTAAAAATAAATTATGATATTTGCATCTGGAAATTACATTGTATGAATGTTCCATGCTTTCATATCAAACTCTTTTGTCCATTACACTATGGAAGGTATTAACACATTACTCAATACAGTATCTATTTTTCTGGAGATTGTTTTCCTTGCAAAGCTTTGATAAATCTCTTCTCCATTCCCACCCTATATTGGGTTCTTTCAGTCACAAGTGAAATTGTTAAGTGTCACAGAACTACAAGGCTTCTGTTTGACAAGGTCAAGCTACAATGTAGTTGTGGTTTGACCTTATTGATTAAAAGTCATTTAAAAGGCTATGCACAGCTGACCCCCATGTCTAATATGCTGCACAAACACCAGACAGAACGAAGCCACATCAAATACCTTTCAGGCAACAAAATGGAGGAGTCAGTGCTGGGAAGGGGATTTATTACCCTTGCAAAATTGTTTAAAAGAAGCATCTTGTCCATCTATAAATATATAATGGCATAATTCATGTCGCAAAAGTGCCATTATGTCACTAAAATGTTCTGCTATAGTATTACTTTTGACAATAAATGGTTTAAATTAACTACCTATAACTGTAGTGATTCTCCTTTAACAAGATAATTTCCAAATGAAGAATTGTCTAATTTTTATCACTTAGTCCAAAATCCCAGTGTTAAAATTGCAAATCAAGGACATAGCCTCAGTGAAACTTTGGGCTGAATTTTGCCGGCGCTCAGAGGGCAGGGTTCGGCGGCGGGTCCACTGTCAAAATAGCAAAGATTGACAGTGGCTAGGGAACCCGCTGTCAACCCGCCTCCACGCGAGTCTTCCAGGTGTCGGGTCTGTTGGCGCTGAACTGACCCGACACCAAGCGGCGGGGGAGACAATTCACATCATTAAATGGGTTGTTAACATCCAATTAACCATTATTTTAAGCCTACATTTCAATTCTGTGTGCTCCCCCACGGGTTACCCGCTGCTCAGAGAACACGTCAGCTCAGCATGTTGTGAGTGGATTCAGCATTGAATTATTTCAAGATCTGACAGCTGCCAAAGTTGTATAAAAGATCCCATGTTACAGCTGTTCACTTTCAAAGCTCAGAAACTGTTGGTTACTGCATTTGGAAGACATATTGAGCTTTCTGCAGCTTGCAAGTGTTTGCAGCCAACTCTCTATCAAGTGCCACCTCATTGGAACAACCTCTCTCAACACTGACAGATCGCTTCTGTCATCTCAACCTCACCTGCCATCTATTCCATCAGCATCGTTGCCCTTGAAAATATCTCACCTTGGTCCTCAGAATCCCACCACGATCAGCCCCAACACCAGCATCACCGGGCACACCAGCAGCAACAACAACAACACCAACCTTCTCCGCAACCAACTGATGCAGCACAGGACACAGGTCATCAGCACCTGACCACATTGCTGCCCGGGATGCCAGGGATGGCATCACCATCGCCAGACTTACTTCACTTGATGCTGTACACCCTGGATGCCAAATGATGCGCCAGGTTGGCACTACCCCACACCAACACCATAAAGCATCCCTACAATGCCCAAGCCATTCCTTTCACACTCATCACCATTGCGAGGGGTACCCTTACTACAACTCACTAAGCCACTTCCAAAGGCACACACAAATCTGTCCAAGAACGCAAAGTCCTGAAAATAAAGGTTTCAATGTTTGATAGCACATTAACAGAAACTTCACATGAACATTGGCTAAACCACCCAAGTGCCTACCCTTGTGTGTTGTTAGTTCGTATGCTTGCAGTAGGATGAGGGTGAGTGTGATGGGTGGCTAGTGAGATGGGGAAGTGATAATGTAGAGAGTGATGGGTGGTGGTGCAAGGTAAGTTGGTGTGAGTAAAGATGTGCAGGAGTAGAGTATGGAAGGCAAAGTGATGGGGATGAGATGAGTGGCACAGCAGGATGAGGTTGAGTGTGGCTTGGCAGTAACGTTTCGTGATCTACTGAGATCATTGAAAGGTTTGCGCCACTGCAGCCTGGTCCTCCTGACGACATCCCTGCTTGTGCCCTCCTGTGCAATGTGCAACCAGGCTGCGTTGATCTCCTGGGGAGGTCTCTTCCGCCCATGGGAAGGGAAGAGAACCTCCCTGCATGCTGTGACTCCCTCCACAAGCATATGGAGGGAGTAATGGGAGAGTCTGGCTGCAGCCATGCACCTCTGTGCAGTGCTTGTCAGTGTTTGCAGCACCTCAATGCTGTAGAACTCTGACAGCAGAACTGTCAAAATCAATTTGGACATGGCCCCTTTAAGGGAACCATCTGATGACGCATCATCAAATGTCGTCATCAGACCCGCTTCCTATTAATTGGCCGGGAACCTCGCAGGGCGGGCTTAACAAGGCCAATCTATGGAAAATCACTTGGAGAGTGCGGCTTGCAGTAGGCAGCGGGCTGGGACCGCGACACCCACCCAGGACCTGCCTCGGTCGGCGAAAACGCGGCCTTTAGCTCCGTAACAGATAAAATCAATGATGCACAGTCTGAAAGTAAACAATTAATAAAAGAGCAGAAGGAAAATGGAATTACAGCATAGAAGGTAAAAATGAGGCTCAAATAAACTGAAACAGTTAAAAACTGTCTATCTTGGTGATCATGATGCGGAGATGCCGGTGTTGGACTGGGGTGGACAAAATTGAGAGGTCGCACAACACCAGGTTATAGTCCAGTTCACCTGAGGAAGGAGCAATCGATAGCTCCGAAAGCTTGTGATTTCAAATAAAACTGTTGGACTATAACCTGGTGTTGTGCGACCTCTCAATTTTATCTTGGTGATCACAGAGGTTAACAAATAATTAACATGAAATAATGTTGAATTAACATGTAGCCAGATTTTATGGGGCTGATTTGAACTCGGTCCACCCAGCGGAAATGGGGTGGTAGTGGGGTTAAAATAGCTGTGGCGTACTTACCAACCAGGCATTAGGCCCCTTGAATATGTAAATTTGTGGCCTCACACCTGTTAGAGAAGCCCTTTGGCAAATTGGTCACCTCATGAGCGGGGCAGGCATCGGACCTTCAGGATTCTTCAGCCCCCGTGGTCGCCAATCAAAGGCAAATTTTTGGAGTTTATTTTTTTTTTGTCAACAACACCTTCCCATGGTGCCTGAAGAAGCAGAAGTGCTGGCCCCAACTCCAAAGGAGTCGCAATCAGGGCCCCGCCCCAAGCCGCTCCGACCCTCCTACCAGGACTTACTTAAGGGCCACTGCCAGCAAAAATAGGCCGCCCGAAATCGGTTGCCCCCCGTGGGACAAGACCAGTGCTGGTAACTCGGCCCAAGTATGCTGATGAAGTCTGAGGCCCAATTTCTATCGATCTTCGGGCCTCTTGCTCCTCAGCGCCTAGCGTGGGCCCGAAAACGGGCTGAGGCTGATTTCTACCCCACAACCTTCATCAGGTAGATCTTTATTTAGAAAAGGTGAAGTAATAACAACCAACTGTGCATTCTTGCTGAGCAAATTTTAATTCATTTCCTGGCAATGCCTGTGCTAGTCCTTTAGATGATCCAAACACATGAGGTACTTTAATAGAATCATCAATAAATGATGAAGCAGTTCAGAAGCAATCACATCAAAGTGTGCAACTTCAGCCATTGCGTATGTGCTGGATACGATGACACAAGATGCTGCATATGGAGGTGCATCAATCAGGAACTGTTTTCAGAACCAGGAACAATGAAATCCTATTGGCCAAAGGGGAAAGGAATGACACAGGACAGCTTCAGTTCACTGGGAGTTTTTCTTTTGCATAATAATCCAGAAGATTCAAATCATCCTTTTAATAAAATTCATTAATTTAAAGATTTTTTTTTTAAAGTACTGCTTTTCTCATCTCCCTTCTAGGTGCCCCTCCCCCCCACAACAAGCCCAGGGCCATCTCTCCAGCTGAGTGTGCAAGGCGGGTAACTCACAGGCCTTTATTTTTATTCATTCATGGGATGTGGGCGTCGCTGGCAAGGCCAGCATTTATTGCCCATCCCTAGTTGCCCTCGAGAAGGTGGTGGTGAGCCACCTTCTTGAACCGTTGCAGTCCATGTGGTGATGGTACTCCCACAGTGCTGTTAGGGAGGGAGTTCCAGGGTTTTGACCCAGCAACGGTGAAGGATCGGCAATATATTTCCAAGTCAGGATGGCGTGTGACTTGGAGGGGAACTTGGAGGTGGTGGTATTCCCATGTGCCTGCAGCCCTTGTCCTTCTAGGTGGTAGAGGTCGTGGGTTTGGGAGGTGCTGTTGAAGAAACATAGAAACATAGAAACATAGAATCTAGGAGCAGGAGTAGGCCATTCGGCCCGTCGAGCCTGCTCCGCCATTCAATACGATCATGGCTGATCATCCAAATCCAGTACCCTGTCCCTGCTTTAATCCCCACAGTACACATATCCCACCCTACCCCCGTAACCCCACGTATTTAATTCCCCCTAACATATCCCATCCTATCCCCATAACCCCACATATTTAATCCCCCCTAACACTAAGGGTCAATTTATCATAGCCAAATCAACCTAACCCACACATTTTTGGACTGTGGGAGGAAACCGGAGCACCCGGAGGAAACCCACGCAGACACGGGGAGAATGTGCAAACTCCACACAGACAGTCACCCGAGGTCAGATTCGAACCCGGGTCTCTGGCGCTGTGAGGCACCAGTGCTAACCACTAAAAAGCCTTGGCGAGTTGCTGCAGTGAATCTTGTAGATGGCACACACTGCAGCCACGGTGCGCCGGCGGTGGAGGGAGTGAATGTTTAAGGTGGTGGATGGGGTGCCAATCAAGTGGGCTGCTTTGTCCTGGATGGTGTCGAGCTTCTTGAGTGTTGTTGGAGCTGCACTCATCCAGGCAAGCAGAGAGTATTCCATCACACTTAGCCAACGCTGCATCTGAGCCAGCTGCTAGAAGTGTGGGAGTGGCCATGCAAGATTTATACCCGTATTTTCAGCCCATCGAATGGACCAGCTAGATCAGTAACTCGCTTTATATATGTGGAATTCCAGCTCCCTGCCATATTTTACCACTCTGTGCTTTAAAAAAAATACAAGAGTTAAATTATGTGGTGTTGTTTTTTTCATTTACATCAGAATCCAATTTTACTATTGTTCAGGTGCCATGTCCTCAATCCTGCCTCTCTCACTGGCCTCTGTGCTCTCTCAGGATTAGGCATAGTGACAGATATGACAAGTGAGCCTTCCTTGGAAAAACTGAGCAGAAACATACAGCTACGCTCTCCATGCCTCAGCTAAATGTGACATGGCAGTCCTGGCGGAGTAGCAAGAGCTTTGCTCCACTCTTTATTCTTCTCTGTTTAAGGATACTGAATTCATTTTTACATATACAGGAAACTCTTTATTAACCGGCACCGACGGGACCGGCGTGGTGCCGGTTAATCAAAAAGTCCGGATAATGGAGAGTTATATCTCCCAACGTACGAGAGCCCCATACACACTGACATGCGCCTGCATTCGGAGCTCCGTCTCCCCGGGGACCGCCAGCTGACCATCTGTCGTGTCCGCTGCCTACCCGGGCTGTACATTCCCCTCCCAATCTACACGCTCCGATACAAGGCAAACGCCTCGGGGGTTTTTTTAAAGTTAATTTTAAACGAGAGATGAAGGAAAACCCCGGTTACCTACTCAAGAATTTTGCCGGTTAAGAGAGATTTCCGGATATTTGGGGTGCCGGTTAATAAAGAGTTTCCTGTATATATATATTCTAAGCTAATGTGGCAGATTGCTAGTTGTACAGTTGCAAACTTATCTATTTGAACAAATCTAGCCTAAGGCATGCTGCTCCTTTTAAAAAAAACTGCTGTTGATTAGGTGAGGAAATTATCAATTTACATGCCACAATACCAATTCAATTTGCAATAAATAAAAATATATTTCTACATTAAAATCATCTTTATAGATGATGAAAATATTGTAGGAAAGATGTGCTCACGTTCTTGAGAAATATCATTATATGTTCCCTTTGATTTAAAATGTACTCTAATCTATTGAATATTGCCATTATTATTCTAACTGACTGGAAACCCACTTGACTGCTCTTCCAACAAGTGAATATTAACAATGTACTGCCAACTAATAAACTCCGCCTAAGGGGTTGAAATTGAGCTCGGCAATATTTGTTGCAATTCCTCCATTCACTAGTTTAACAAAGGAATTTCACATGAATTCACTAACACATTTGTTACTAATATTGGATGGTGCAATTTAAACATATTAGCCTTCTTTGAAGGCTAGGTTCGCTCAGTTTAATTTCATTTCACTCGCCCCCATCCTGCCAGCTTCACAATATCTTAATTCACTTTAATCAGCTTTCAGAATTCCTCATAACATGCTTTGAACACTGAGCTGGGGAAAGATGCCCTCAAAATCCAATTACCTCAGTAGCTGTGATTTGCCTGTTGCCTAATTGTAACATCAATAATAAAATTCAAACAATATTGCTTTGGTGTTTATAAATATTAATGTGGTCAATCCACACCCATCTTCCTTTGTTCCTTTTTCATGGAATCTCTCCCCGTTTCCTGGTTCCTGTCTTTTATTTCTTATTCATTGTTTTCTTTTGCAAGTGCAAAGTTGTCTGTGGTGTTGAAACGCAGTACACTTCTCTCTGTTTTCTTTAATACCAGGCAGAATTTCACAGTTCTGCATTCATTTCTTTATTCACTTTCTCCTTTCATTTTCCTTCTCTCGCTCTCTTTCTTTCTCACTGTCACTGCTGTGCAAAATATGCATCCCCTGAGAACGACAGCCCTTTGGGATTTATGGCAGAGCCTGCTCATTCTCCGAAGTAAATAATTTTACATAAAATGTGTTCATTTTCTGCCTTCACTCTCCTCCCCTTTCCAAATTCTGTTTTGTATACTTGACCTCTGCCGTCCCTTATTATTGCACACTACTTCTGATGTATATCTTTTGAAAAAGAATCAAACAAAACACAGAGCCACCATCTACCACTTATACAGGTCTCATTCTCATTCCCATGTTATCTCTTTTATGTTCATATATTCATTCATAAACACAAGACCCATTCCAGCCGTAGACTATTATTGATAACTGTCTTGCTCATTTCTCAAGTGGCCTGGATTCAATGTATGAACAGAAGTGCTACCCAGTGCAGAAGCCTGATACCCTCTCCTGCTGCTCCACTTGTGGTGCCAGTGCTGTGATATTTACCAATATTGGTAATCAATGCAGGAGCAACCAAAGAAATTCATAGCATTTCAATAAGAATCTGGGGAGGACTTTCCTCTTCGTGCGTTTTCAGCTTTAAGATCGAGTGGGTGCTGCAAATACAGGAAAATTATGCAGGGAGGAACGCACGTCCATAATCATAGAATTATTTAACCTTTTAGCACAGAACGAGGCCATTTGGCCCATCGTGCCTGTGGCAGCTCTTTGAAAGATCTATCCAATTAGTCCCACTCCCTACTCTTTCCCCATAGCCCTGCGAATTTAAATGAATGGATGGAAAAATTGGGCGGGGTCCATTAGAGGCATGCACTCCTCCCTGCCTGGTTTTCCTGTATTTGCTCTGCCTAAACAATCCAGTAGCCCCAGACACAAGAACAGACACAAGACCCCATCACATCTTTAAATAGAATAAATCCTGTTTTTGTAACAAAGTCAACTCTTAATTCATGAATACAATAGCAAAATACTGCGGATGCTGGAAATCTGAAATAACAACAGAAAACGCTGGAGACACTCAACAGGCCAGGCAGCATCTGTGGAGAGAGAAACAGAGTTAACGTTTCAGGTCTGAGGAAGGGTCCCAGACCTGAAACATTATCTCTGTTTCTCTCTCCACGGATGCTGCCTGGCCTGTTGAGTGTTTCCAGCATTTTCTGTTGTTATTTCTTAATTCATGAAAACAGAACATAACTACAATAGCCTTAAATTTGACAGCACAAGCCAAGGCCTCCACAGAAAGAATGAATGTGTCTTCCTGGAGTGCCTTATCACAAGGTTGAAATGTCTTAAAGCACTTTACAAAGTGGGGGCAGAAACTGTTGTATACCCTGCCCAATTTTCCTTTCCAGTGACTTCAAAGGAAAGAAAAATGGGGCTGGGTTTATAGCTGGTGGTTGATCTGCCACCGATACTTCTCCCTCCTGGCCAGAAGTGAAAATGACCTCCAATGAATTGCATACTTGGATATGCACTTGAAGTGCCATAGCCTACAAGACTACGGACCAAGTGCTGGAAAGTGGGATTAAGCTCTTTGTCAGCCGGCACAGACACGATGGGCTGAATGGCCTCCTTCTGAGCTGTAAATTTCTATGATTCTATGATTTTGGAATGCAGTCACTGTTGCTGGCCAATTCACCAGCCATTCTGCACCAGCAGTAACCCATAGAAAACAATGGGATGTTCAATGGGACCAGTTCTGGGGCAGGAGGGACCTATACAAGATGGACGGGTTACACCTCAACAAGGCGATGACCTCGTGGGGAGTTTAACTAGTGCTGTAGGGGAGGGTTTAAATGAATTTGGCAGGGGAAGGGGCACCAGGATGAAGCATTAGAGAGGAGATGCAAGGTGCACAGAGGTCTGGGAGAGACAAACAGCATTAGAATGCAGAATAGTTCAGAAATAGGAGGGATCAGATGGGGGAGAAGTGTGAGGCAGACTAAGATGGGTTTAGATTGCATGTGCATAAATGCGCGGAGCATGGTAAATAAGGTTGGTGTGCTGCAGGCACAAGTAGCCACATGGGATTATGATATCACAGCAGTAACGTAGACCTTGCACAAACAAGGGCAGGAATATTCCTGGCTACAACGTATTCAGGAAAGACAGGGAAGGAAACAAAGGGGGGTGGCAGTATTGATCAAAGATACTGTTACATCTCTAGAAAGGGATGATTTACTTGAGGGTTCAAAGACAGAATTATTTGGTTAGATGTAAGGAATAATAGAGGAGCTATTACACTGCTGGGTGTATACTATAGGCCACCAACGAGTGGGAAGGAGATAGAGAAGCAAATTTGCAGGCAACTTGCAGAAAGATGAAAGAACTTTAGAGTGGTGATAATGGGAGACTTCAATTATCCTAATATAGACTGGGAAAATAAAGGTGTAAAGAGCAAAGAGAGGAAGGAATTCCTGAAATGTGTACAAGAGAACTTTCTTGACCAGTGTGCTTCCAGCTCAACGAGGAAGGAAGCAGTGCTGGATCTAGTTCTGGGGAATGAAGTGGGGCAAGTGGAGCATGTTTCAGTGGGAGAGCATTTGGGAAACAGTGATCACAATATAATTAGGTTTGGAGTAGTTATGGAAAAGGACAAGGAAAAATCAAATGTGAAAATACTCAACTGGAAGAGGGCTAATTTCAGTGAGCTGAAAAGAGATCTGGTCCAGGTGGATTGGAATCAAAGATTGGCAGGTCAAACAGTAAATGAGCAATGGGAGGCCTTCAAAGAGGAGATAGTTCTAGTACAGACTAGAAACATTTCCACGAGAAGGAAAGGAAGAGCATCCAAAGCTTGAGCTCCCTGGATGACTAAAAATAGAGATTAAAATGAAACAGAAAACGGAGGCTAATGATAAATGGCGGGTTCATATTTCAGTAGATAATCAGGCTGAATACAAAAAGTGCAAGGGAGAACTGAAAAAGTAAATAAGAGGGACAAAGAGAGTGTATGAGAATAGATTATTGGATAAAGTAAAAGGGAACCTAAAAATATTTTATAAACATATAAATAGTAAAAGGGTAGTCAAAGGATGGGTAGAGGCGATTAGGGACCAAAAAAATCTTCTTGTGAAGGCAGAGGGCATGGCTGCAGTACAAATTAATAATTTTGCATCTGTCTTCACTAAAGAAGAGGTTGCTGCCAATATCACAGTAAAGAAAGAGGTAGTAGAGAAATTGGATATAATAAAAATAGATAAAGAGGAGGTACTTAAAAGGTTGGCAGCGGTCAAAGTAGAAAAGTCACCTGGTCCCGATGGGATGCATCCTAGGTTACTGAGGGAAGTAAGGGTGGAAATTGCAGAGACTCTGGCCACAATCTTCCATCCTCCTTAGATATGGGAATGGTGCCAGAGGACTGGAGGATTGCAAATGTTACATCCCTGTTCAAAAAAGGGGAGAGGGATAAACTTGGCAACTACAGGCCAGTCAGCCTAACGTCGGTGGTGGGGAAACGTTTAGAGAAATTAACCCGGGACAAAATTAATTGGCAGATGGGAAAATATGAGTTAATAAATCAAAGCCAGCACAGATCTGTTAAAGGCAAATCGTGTTTGACTAACTTGATTGAGTTCTTTGATGAAGTATCGGAGAGGGTTGGTGAGGCTAATACGGTTGACGTTGTAATAGACTAGTTTGCAAAATTGAAGCCCATGGGATTAAAGGGCAGTGGCTGCATGGATATGAAATTGGCTAAGGGACAGAAGCAGAGAATAGTGGTGAACGGTTGTTTTTCAGACTGGAGGGAAGTGTGCAGTGGTGTTCACCAGGGGTCAGTGTTGGGACCACTGCTTTTTTGATATATATTAATGACCTGGACTTGGGTATACAGGGCATAATTTCAAAGTCTGCAGATAACACAAAACTCAGAAATGTAGTAAACAGTGATGAGGATAGTAACTGACTTCAGGAGGACATAGACAGACTGTTGAAGTGGGCGGACAGATGAAATTTAACGCAGAGAAGTTTGACGTGATTCATATTGGTAGGAAGAATGAGGAGAGGCAATATAAACTAACTGGTACAATTTTAAAGAGGGTGCAGGAACTGAGAGACCTGGGGATGTATGTGCACAAGTCTTTGAAAGTGTCAGGACAAGTTGAGAAGGCTGTTAAAAAGGCATACGGGATCCTTGGCTTTATAAATAAAGGCATAGAGTACAAAAGCAAGGAAGTTATGCGAAACCTTTATAAAACACTGGTTAGGCTCCAGCTGGAGTATTGTGGCCATTTCTGGGAACCACACTTTAGGAAGGAAGTCAAGGCCTAGGAGAGGGTGCAGAGGAGATTTACTAGAATAGTACCAGGGATGATACACTTCAGTTACGTGGAGAGACTAGGGAAACTGGGGTTGTTCTCCTTAGAGCAGAGAAGGTTAATAGGAGATTTGATAGAGGTGTTCAAAAGCATAAAGGATTTTAATAGAGTAAATAAGGAGAAACTGTTTCCAGTGGCAGAAAGGTCATAACCAGAGGACACAGATTTAAGGTAACTGGCAATAGAACCAGAGGCGACATGAGGAAAAAAACTTGACGCAGCGAGTTGTTATGATCTGAAATGCACTGCCTGAAAGAAGAGTGGAAGCAGATTCAATAATAACTTTCAAAAGGGAATTTGATAATTACTTGAAGTGGAAAAATGTACAGGGCTTTGGAGAGAGAGCACAGTAGTGGGACTAATTGGATAGCTCTTTCAAAGAGCCAGCACAGGCACGATGGGCCGAATGGCCTCCTTCTGTGCTGTATCAATCTATGATTCTATGATTGTTTGAGGGAGGACGGTGCATCAAGAGCCCTTCTTCAAGTTGTGCCATGGGATCTTTAACGTTCATCTGAATAGACAGGTCAGTTTATTGGAGCTGCTTCCAGTGCACTGATATTGCCACTGACATCCTGCAAATCATAAGATTCCTTTTCCTGGAACTGAATGAGAACCAGAGGCTGGGCAGCAGCAAGCTGGTGTTATCATGATGCCTCCAGCACACTGCAGCGCATGTGACTTTATTCGCTTGAAAGTGAATGAAACAAAGAGCTTATAGCAGTATATTGGCCTTAGAATCATGATTATTGTTCACAAGGCATTCAGAAAACTGCATTGTATTTTTGTTTGTCTAACAAGGTGAAGTACCGGGGAGAAAAGATTTCACTGATAGGGTGTTATAAATATTTTTACACTAATATCTGTAAAAACAAAACCTGTGCAATACTCGAGGGAACGGTAGCATAGTGGTTTTGTTACTGGACTAGTAATCCAGTAGGCCTGGACTAATGATCCGGAGACTTAAGTTCAAAATCCCACCATGACAGCTAGGAATTTAATTTCAGTTAATTAAATAAATGTGGAATAAAAAGCTAGCATCAGTAATGGTGACGACCGGATTGTCATTAAAAACCCATCTGGTTCACTAATGTCCTTTAAGGAAGGAAATCTGTCGTCCTTACCCGGTCTGACCTACATGTGACTCCAGGCCCACAGCAATGTGGTTGACTTTTAACTTCCCCCTTGTAAGCCACTCAGTTATCAAGAAGGCAGCTCACCACCACCTTCTCAAGGGCACTTAGGAATGGGCAATAAACGCTGGCCTTGCTTTCCATGAACAAATAAAAAGAAAACTTGAATAGTTTAATTTTTATGTTATTAGCGATAATGGGGGGGGGGGTGAATTTCCTCGGATGCTCTCCCGATCAGCCGCCATAACTGAGGCAGAAGATCTGCTGGAAACCCACATGAAATGTCATTTTCGCCATTTCTTCAGGGTTTCCACAGATCTTCTGCCGAAGTTATGGTGACCAATTAAGAGAACCCCTGCAGAAATTCAACCCCTTTCTGTCAATTAGGTTAATTACATCTAATTTACAGGGGCATATAAAACTGAAGAATTGTCTGTCTTTTTTTGAAGGGAAAAATTAACAAGTAAAACCAATTAGGCTTAATTTATTGGAGCAAATTCAATTCCGTATAAGAGGCTTTGCACCAGAATTCAAAGCCTAATAAATTCTATCTTTATGAAACTTGGAAGGTACAGTATTTATAAGTCACTTATTGAAAACTTTAGTGAATTGTATACTGAATTATATTTTTGCAGTCTTATATAACCTATGGATATTATATAAATGCTATTTTCTATGCAGCATCCAGCGATCCCTTTAAGGACAGCTGGTTATGCCGCTCCATGCCTGGTATAACCGGACGGAACATGCGCAGCACGCACACGGCCCATTTAGACCTGAAAATTGCAATCAGGTTGTACAACGGCAATTTGCATATTTAGCAGCCCCCCTCTGCCTGTTTCAGGTGGGTGGGCTGTTCGCTCGATTACAGGCCAGCCTGGAAATTGCATTAGGTGGGTCTCGGGCATTAACAGGGCGGCTGAGGTGTCTGGCCCGAATTTTCAATTGCTGGCCGCCTGTTTTTCAAACGAGAAACGAGCAGCTGGTAGTTGAAAATCGGCCCCAGAGCTTCGTGTACCAGTAAACTGAAAACATAATTTGGGGAGGTGTGATCACTGCATTGCTTTTTTTTTCAAAACACCCTTATTAGTAAACTGGGGGAGGGGGGAAGAGGCAAAGTTAACTATAAATACTAGGCTCAGTCTTTATTTCCTTTCTTCAGCTAAAGTTGTCTTAGTGTCAGTTTGGTTCAATTGGTGATACTTTCACCTGTAAGTACAAAGGTGGTGGTTCAAGCCACACTCTAGGATTTCAGCGCATACTCTAGGTTGACTCTATTGAGGGAATGCTGCATTGTCGAAGGTGCAGTTAAACCGGGGACCCATCTGCCCACTGCCTCAGGCGAACAGTAAAGATCTGTAGGCCTATTCGAAGAAGAGCAGAAGTTTTCCGAATATCCTGACCAACCATCCTCCCTCAACAAACAACACCAAGCATAGATTAATCGATCATTCATCGCATGATTGGTTGCGGGATCTTGCTATGTGAATAATGGCTGCTGCATTTACCTACACAAAAGCCATCGCAATTCAAAGTAATTAATTGTATGTGAAGTGCTTTCAATGTTTCTGAGAAGTGTGAAAAAGTGGTATTTAATACAAGTCTATCTGCCTTTCTTTCTTTGACATAATCCCACATGGTAGGATTTGATCATGTATAAAGGCTACCTCAGTAAGGTTTTCTATGTTGATATGCTGTACTGACATCAACTGAATAATAATGCTTACTCCGGTTTGGCTGATTTCAGCACAGAGACTATGGCCCAGAAATTCGACCATGCAACACCTATTTTTCAGGTGCTAAATGGCCTCCTAAGCCTCCAATATGGCGGGCAGGAAGTGCACACTCATTATGAGTACCCGCCATATTGGTATAGGCAAAAAAAGTCAGCACCCAAGGCCCATGCCTGAGAGATAGGTGTTCGTCCCTTTGCATATGCAAATAAGGGGTCTGATTCCTGTTTGAAGCCTCCTCTGTAATATTGGTTTGTCCTGAGGCAGCCAGCACCAGCTGCATTCAGAAAAAACTGGTCTTCATGCAGTCTAACAGACAGTCCTTAAAGGGACCACCGCAGGCTACACCCAACATGGTAAGTGTTTAAAATATACTTACCTGATTCACCACATTCAAACCCCACATTAAAACTGTACAAGCCACAGCTGGCCATGGCTCCCCCACCAATCACCGCCAACACCCCCCAGGTCACTCCCATTAACTCCTCACCTCCCCAACCCCTCAATCCCGGCCTCTGCCCTCCAACATCACCGCCCACCGCTACCTTCCCAACCACCACTACCATCCTGATGCACCCCCCCACCCCATCATTTTCTCAAGGGCAACTAGAGATGGAAATAAATGCCGGCCTTGCTGGCGATGTCCATATTCCAAGAATTAATTTTTTAAAAAGGACCAATGCTAATAAAAAGGCACAAGTTTTGTACACAGCTGGATTCGAGAATTTTTCATGTGTTACACCAGGTGCATCCTTATTTAGTAATTTAATAAGTTTGAAAGGAGCATTGTTACAGGTGCATCCAAATTGGCTGGTTTTTTTTTAGTTTTCATGACTAATTTGTGCTAACTCACCAGCACCAAAAGTGCACAGGTCCAACATTTAAATTTAGGTCTGATGAACTACAACAACAACAACAACAACTTGCATTTATATAGCACCTTTAACATAGTAAAACATCCCACGGTGCTTCACAGGAGCATTATAACTAAAAGCAATTGGCACATTATTTCCAAAAAGTGGCAAGCATAGCTCTAAATGAAAGCTAAATCCTTGCTGACGTCTCCAGTATATATGGAGGTTAGATGGCCAACTCTGAACAGCGATAATTCAGGTTAGTATTACCTGTGCTTATTAAAGAAGGAACCGGCATTTGTATAGCCTCTTTCACATTTCAGGATATTCCTAACCCATCACATCACATCACAGCCAATCAAGTACTTCTGAAGTGCAGTCACTGTTGTAATGTCGGAAACACAGCAGCCAATTTGCGCACAGCAAGCTCCCACAAACAGCAATGATATTCATGTTTTTTTTAAGTTGGTTATTTTACTAATCTGTCAGTAAAGCATCCTTTGTTTATATTCTCGCGACTGTTTCGTTGAATGTGAACGGCAAAGCTCAAAAAAATTACAAGAAAACTTTTAATAAAATCCAGCATCTACAAATGGGGAGGAAGTGCCGACATTGCCCCTATTTTAAAGCCCCTTCGGTCACCAGCGGAGCAGAATGACAGGAACCAACAAACATTGACCCTCCCTCTATTGAACGCGAGATCCTTTCTATCTCAGGATCGCTCCAGCTATTTATCGGCAGCGCGTGCCATCAATTCAACGGGTCCTGTCAAGTTGCAGTCGAAATCTTTCTGGGCAGAGAATTTTTGAATGAAATCATTTTCTGTTTAATTCAATGTGGAGTAGTAGGTCTATAATTGTCAATTCATTGAGTGTTACGGGTTTTTTTTTGTGTGACACGGGTAATGAAGTGTGATGGAGATCTCGATAATCTTACCTGTTCGATCAGCCCTGTTTATATTTTATTGATTACAAAATACCAATAACAGGCTTATCTCTCGGGTTATTTTAACGGGTCGTTCTGGCGCAAGCAAAGTTTCCATAAGCCACTGATGTAGCTCCTCTATAACCAGGAGGGGATTCTACTTTTGAACACTGCACAAGCGCCGTGTTGAACAGGCAGGCTGGAAACTGTTGGAAATCACACCGCACAAAGCAACAGTCTCAATCCGCGCAGCCTCTTCCCCATGTCCCATTCGCACTGCCCGGATCACTCGGTCAGTATTTGCACACTCGAACCTCTGTCCTATCCCGGAACGGACCAACATCTCCCTTCACAAATCTGCCTGTTCTTTTGGCGTTCTCTCCAACGAGTTCAGAGACCGGACATTAAACCGCACGGACATTTCAGTCTCATTTGCAACCGAGGGAGACTTGTTAAAAGGGGTAGGTAGGGGCCGTGGTTACCTTGAAACAAAAATGCTCTGCTTCCATTGTGGAATCCTTGGACCTGGACAATTCCCTCAGTCGAAGCGCCCAGTTGCAATGCAGAGAAAACGTCGATTTCCACGGCGGGATCCACGCCGAACCCTAAAACTGATATCAACCAGATGTTACTGGACTTGCAGTCACCGCCGCTGGTGCCGAATGATAAGCAAGTCGTGATTACAATTTATACCGTTTTAATTTTTTTTAAATTACAGACTCCTCTTCCATTCTTATTATTTTTATTAACTTTACCTGTTACGTAAAGCTCATGAGCAGAAACAAAGCGACTGCAACTCAACAAATCTTGCTTATTTTTGATGCATTCAACTCGGAATCATATTCCCAGTCAGCCACCTCAAATTGCCTTTTATAAAATATTCCAATCCAATACTATGCTACATTATATCTTCCCAAAAAAACTCAAATTTGGTTAACTATAAAACGCTCTGATTTGAAATCGACGGTAGTTTGATTCATCTACAGGATGTTAAACCCTTGTTCATCTACAGGGTGTTAAAGCCTTGTCCATCTATAGGGTGTTAAAGCCTTGTCCATCTATAGGGTGTTAAACCCTTGTTGATCTATAGGGTGTTAAACCCCTGTCCATCTACAGGGTGTTAAACCCTTGTTCATCTACAGGGTGTTAAACCCCTGTCCATCTATAGGGTGTTAAACCCCTGTCCATCTATAGGGTGTTAAACCCCTGTCCATCTACAGGGTGTTAAACCCCTGCCCATCTATAGGGTGTTAAACCCCTGTCCATCTACAGGGTGTTAAACCCTTATTCATCTACAGGGTGTTAAACCCTTGTCCATCTATAGGGTGTTAAAACCTTGTCCATCTATAGGGTGTTAAAACCCCTGTCCAGCTATAGGGTGTTAAAGCCTTGTCCATCTATAGGGTGTTAAACCCTTGTCCATCTATAGGGTGTTGAACCCTTGTCCATCTATAGGGTGTTGAACCCTTGTCCATCTATAGGGTGTTAAACCCTTGTCCATCTGTAGGGTGTTAAACCCTTGTCCATCTGTAGGGTGTTAAACCCTTGTCCATCTATAGGATGTTAAACCCTTGTCCATCTATAGGGTGTTAAACCCTTGTTCATCTATAGGATGTTAAACCCTTGTTCGTCTATAGGGTGTTAAACCCTTGTCCATCTGTAGGGTGTTAAACCCTTGTCCATCTATAGGGTGTTAAACCCTTGTCCATCTATAGGATGTTAAACCCCTTATAACCCCGGAGAAATGGAGCGACGTTACCTGGTGTGATGTGAAAAAGTGCGAGGACAGTCCTGAAGATCGCGAATGCCATTGTGAGAAAACTCCTAGTCCATAATATCCGTGTGCATTCAACTCGGTAACGATTGCTCAAAAGTGGAAGCGACCGGACCGAATGGGGGTGAAGGAGAGCCGCGGTCTGGAAGATCAATCAGCCCAAAAACAGAGAGACACTGACGACCATCGCCAATCGCCAGCACATCACATCACATCCCACAGCCCCGGCTTCACAGAATCACCATGAAATCCAGCTGCGTCGGATCTCTGTATAAAGATCGGGTCTGGAGTGGGAGTTTGGAGGCAGGACCAGATCGGCTGCTGTCAGGAGCAGGAGGGCACTGCTGGGAGGATGAAAGAGTGAATCTGTTGTGTGTCAGTCTCGGGAGAGCCTGAGGAGAGACTCGCTTTACCAGCGCTGTCTGGAGACACTGCACTGTTGCAACAAAAAAAAACAACTGGCAGTTCAGGGCTGTTTACATTCCCTTGTGGGATTCTTGCAGGAACGAAAATCTCCTCCACCGAGCAAGTGCAGAAGGAATCTTTCTAAATTTATCCAGACGCGTGCCTTTGGCACACAGAGTGGCTCTAATCCACCCTGGTGCCAGAATACTTTAAGAAACAAGATTAAAGGGAAACTCGGCAAGAAAATCTGATTTTATTTCATGGATTAATAGCCCCTTTTCTCATTCCATCATACCAAACAAATATAATCAAAAGAGGATGTCATTCACCACAGAATGAAGGCAGATTTGAATACCTATCTTATAGGTGATTACTTTGTTTATACCTCAAAGGTTGTACAATACTTCCAACTGAAATACATTTGGGTCGATCAGCGTGTTTTACAGCATAGCAGACATTATTGGCGCTATCTGTTCAAATGAGAACACATTTTATCTCATAGGGGCTTAGAGGGTTCAGAAGCTGTGCCCTATTGTTAACATTTTCCTATATTGCCCAGATTCACCAGAACGATACCAAGGTTTAGAGGGTTAAATAATGAGGACAGGTTGCATAAACTTGGCTTGTATTCCCTTGGGTATAGAAGATTGAGGGTTGATCTGATCGAGGTGTTCAAAATGTTAACGAGGACTCGATAGGGTAACTACAGAGAAACTATTTCCTCTGACCGGGGAATCAAGAACAAGGGGGCATAATCGTAAAATTAGAGTTAGGCCACTCAGGAGTGAAATCAGCAAGGACTTTTTCACACAAGGGGTAGTAGAAATCTGAAATTCTCCCACCCCCCCCCCCCCCCCAAAAGGCTGTGGATTCTGAGCTTTCAAGACTGAGATGAATAGATTTTTGAAATAAAAACAGAAAATGCTGGAGAAACTCAGCAGGTCAGGCAGCATCTGTGAAGAGAGACTCAGAGTTAACGTTTCAGGTCGATGACCCTTCGTCAGAAAGGTCATCGACCTGAAACGTTAACTCTGTTTCTCTCTTCACAGATGCTGCCTGACCTGCTGAGTTTCTCCAGCATTTTCTGTTTTTATTTCAGATTTCCAGCATCTGCAGTATTTTCTTTTTGTATGGATAGATTTTTGTTTGGCAAGTGTATCAAGGGATATGGAGCTAAGGCAGGTAAATGGAGTAGAGGCACAGATCAGCCATGATCTAATTGAATGGCGGAGCAGGCTCGAAGGGCTGAATGGCCTACTCCTGCTCCTATAAGGGATGAATCTATGGCTCCAGTTTATTCTGCCACTTCCCTGTTGATATGAAATGGTTTGTGACGCACATCGGCAGGTAAAGTGGCAGGAATAACTCAGGAGCCAGGTCTCAGTCTGACTGCTGTACAAACTAAAGCCAAATGGTGCCAGGCATCCTCCAGGCTGACATTTCACTTGGACTTGGCAAAAGTGCAGTATAACTCCTTACTAATGTATCTGCTCTTCTAACATTGACCCCTAGCCACCAGAGGAGCAGAACCTGTGTGCCTGTGCAGAGTTCTCTCCTGATTGAGAGTGTGAGTAGTCAGTCAGAGCCCTGTATATAACCTGGGTTTTCCATCTGGTTTAAGATAATCAGCAAAAGAACCAGAGGGGAGATGAGAATTTTTTTACACAGCGAGTTGTTGTGATCTGGAATGCACTGCCTGAAAGGGTGGTAGAAGCAGATTTCAATCGTAACTTTCAAAAGGGAATTGGAAAAATACTTGAATAGGAAAACATTGCAGAGCTGTGGGGCAAGAGCAGGGGGGTGAGACTAATTGGATAGTTCTTTCAAAGAGCCGGCACAGGCTACGATGGACTGAATGGCCTCCTTCTGTGCTGTGTGATTCTATGATCTGCAATTACCAGTTTCAAACAGATAGCACTCCCACTCAGACCTCATCGTCCTCGGCCTCTTGCATTGTTCCACTGAAGCTCAGCGTAAGCTCAAGGAACAGCACCTCATCTTTCGTTTAGGCACTCTACAGCCCTCTGGACTCAACATAGAGTTCAACAATTTCAGATCATAACCCCGGCCCCCATCACATATATATATATATTTTTATTTTTATTTTTTATCCACCCTTGTGCTTGGCCCTTTTTTTCTTCCCTCCCAGAAGCTGGCAGCTGTCCTTCATTCTGCCAGCGCATTTCACACTTCATCTAGAGCCATCCTTTGTTCCTCAACCTGTCACATTACCACCTCCTCTTGTCTTGAATATCTCTTAATGTCTCTCAATGTCTCTTAATCTCTCCTGCTTTCTATCCTACCACTGACCTTCCCTTTTGTTCTTTCATCCCCTCCCCCTTTTCCCAGCATTATACTTGCTTTAAATCTATTTCATTTCCTGCTTTTTTCCAGTTCTGACGAAAGGTCTTCGACCTGAAACGTTAACTCTGTTTCTCTCTCCACGGATGCTGCCTGGCCTGCTGAGTTTTTCCAGCGTTTTCTGTTGTTATTACAGTCATTAACTGTAGTTTTGCTGCTGTAGCAGTCAGATTATTGAACTTTATTGACCACTTTATATTCCTATGATAGCCCAGTGATGATGGTACTGGACTAGCAGCTCAGAGGTTGGGAGTCGAAATCCCACCCTTGCGAAATTTAATTCAATAAATCTGATAATTTGTGGTAATTTGTGGGCTAGCGACATAAAAATAACCATGAAAGTTTCGAGGTTATTATAAAAAAAACAACTAGTTCACTAATGTGCTTCAGGGAAGTGAGTCTGCCACCCATACCCATGGCCTACATTTGACATGAGTCCCACACTATGGCCGCGATTTCCCCAACCTCAGCGGGTTCGTGGCGTGCGACATCAGCAGCGAGTCCAGATTCCGCTGCTGGCTCCAGCCCGCTGTGTAGAATGATTTTAAGATAATTGGGCTTGTTAAGCCCACCCAGCGCGTTTGCCGGCCAATTGAAAGAAGTAGGTCTGATGGCGTCATTTGATGACGCGTCATCAGCTGGTTTCCTTAAAGGGACCATGCGCAAATTGATTTTGACATTTGTGCTGTCAGTGTTCTACAGCATTGAGGTGCTGCAAACACTGACAAGCACAGCACAGAGGTGCACAGCTGCACCTAGCCTCTCCCATGACTCCCTCCATAAGTATATGGAGGGAGTCACAGCACGCAGGGAGGTTCTCCTCCCTTCCAATGGGTGGAAGATGGCCTCCCCAGGAGACCAATGCAGCCTGGTTGCACATTGCACAGGAGGACATAAGGAGGGATGTCGTCAGGAGGACCAGGCTGCAGTGGCGCAAACCTTTCAATGATCTCAGTAGATCACGAGACGTTACTGCAAAGCCACACTCAACCTTATCCTGCTGTGCCACTCATCACATCCCCATCACTCTGCCTTCCCTACCCTACTCCTGCACATCCTTACTCATGCCAACTTACCTTGCAGCTCCACCCATCCCTCTCTATCTACATTATCACTTACCCATCTCACTAGCTACCCCTCACACTCACCTTCATCCTAGTCCAATCATACCAACTAACAACATGCAAGGGTAGGCACTTGAGTGTTTTAGCCAATGTTCATGTGAAGTTTCTGTTAATGTGCTGTCAAACATTGAAATCTTTATTTTCAACACTTTGCGTTCTTGGACAGATCTGTGTGCATCTTTGGAAGTGGCTTAGTGAGTTGCAGTGAATGGTGAGACATAACAGTACCCCCCGCAATGGTGATGAGTGTGAAAGGAATGGCTTGGGCACTGTAGGGATACTTTATGGTGTTGGTGTGGGGTGTTGCCAACCTGGCACATCATGTGGCAGCCAGGGTGTACAGTGTCAAGTGAAGTAAATGTGACCATGGTGAGAACATCCCTGGCATTCCGGACAGCAATGTAGTCGGGTGCTGATGCCCTCTGTCCTGTGCAGCATCCGTTGATTGCGGAGAAGGTTGGTGTTGTTGTTGGTGCTGCTGGTGTGCCTGGTGCTACTGGTGTTGGGGCTGATCTTGGTGGGATTCTGAGGACCAAGGTGAGAAAGTTTCAAGTGCACCGATGCTGATGTAATAGATGGCAGGTGAACTTGAGATGATAGAAGCGATCTGTCAATGGTGAGAGAGGTTGTTCCAATGAGGTGACACTGGATAGAGAGTTTGCTCCAAACACTTGCAACCTGCATAAAGCTCAATCTGTCTTCCAAATGCAGTAAGCAACAGCTTCTGAGCTTGGAAAGTGAGCAGCTGTGAGATGAGAGTTTTTATAGCACATTTGCAGCTGTCAAGTAATGAGCTGATTCCATGGTCATACAGCTCCCGACTTCCTTACCTGACGTGATCCCCGAGCAGCGTGGACCCCGTGGGCGACCTCATAAAATGGTAAGGTGAGCTCAAAATACTTTTTAATGGGCTGTTAACAAGGTCATAATGACTTGATTTGCCTCCCCCGCCGCTGCGTGTTGGGTCTGTTCAGCGCTGACAGACCCGACATCTGGGAAAGGCGCATGGCAGCGGGTTGACGCCGAGATCCTGACCCGCTGTCAAAACATTTTTTCCCACCTGACCCACCACCGAACGCGCTCGCTGCCCCCCCCCCCCGAGAAATTCTCCCTATGTAGTTGACTCTTAATGCCCTCTGAAATGGCTTCGTAAGCCACCCAGCTGTAAACAATCATTACAAAGTTCAATAAGAAGAAAATTGGGTGGTCTTATCAGCAACAACTCAGGCCTAACACTACAGCGGGAGCACCATCACCACAAGCACTGCAATAATTCAAGGAGAAAGTTCACCACCACATTCCCAGGGCAACGATGGATGGGCAATGAATGCAGTCTTAATAGCATCAGACACATCTTGAGAACAAATAACAATAAATATTGAAGACTTGAAACTTAGATGATTGTTAGGGATTGACATTTTGGGGAGCATCTTCACCTGCTCAAGGCTCGGTTACAATCTTTGCCTATTCTGGACACTCCAGTGCCACTCACCTCTCTTCACTCCCAGTTTGCCATTCCATTTTCTCTGGCTTATGATCACCAGCTTTTCATCTCTGGTTTCCAGTCTCCCACACTCTATTTGTGGAAGTGCATGGAATGGTCCGCATATATTGAAGTCAAATTTCCTGCTTTGTAGAAAAGAAAGAAAGACTTGCATTTGTCGGGAAAGGCCGTGAATGATACTGCATTTTTCTATGAGGTCTTGATGTTTTTCAGGTTTTTTGGCTTGAAAGTGGGTTGGGGGGATCTTTATATACCAGTACACATTCTGATTGATGAAACCGAAGATTCTGCTTTAGCAAAGTCAAGCCAATTTGAATGTGCTCCTTTCTAATCTAAAGCAATTGCTGCATTCCTATGATTTTTCGGTTACTAGCTTGCGTACCTCTCAAAAAGGATTATGATCTGAATACTGACTGTTTTCTAAAGATGAATTGGAATTAATACTTTAGAAAATGCATTTCAGAGATTCAGCCATTGTGCAGATAAAGATAAAAGGCTTTAGCACTGGACTGACTGGTTTACATTTACTATGAGAAACATTTCATTGATCCTGATGTATTAAACTGTGGACTATTAGCACTGAGATTTGCACAATAAACAGGTAATGATTTTGTTGTAATAAGTACTATTTGGTTCAATTGCATAGCGAGTCATGGCAATTTTCACTAGAAATGGAGTTTAGGTTAGTCCGAGTTCACCATAAGTAAATTCTGCTGCATATATAGAATACGAGGTGATCCAGTGAGAATATGCAAGTTAGTTTTGAGACAGAATAACGCTCTCGAGCAGCATACATTGTCTACCAAACATACACAAAATCCTTTAACCCCATGTTTTCTGATTGATCTATTTCTGTTAAACTGTGTCAATTGTTTTCCTGTAATTCTGCACTTCTGACAGCAGGTGTTTGCTGGTACCCACAACATCAAATGCATTTTGTTGTTCACTGCCAATGTTTTCTCATCTGCATTAGCTCACTCTGATGCACCACTGGCTATGCTTCACAAAAAGAAGCAAGTAAAGTACCTACTAAATGATGCAATAGATGCTCATGGGATGAGTGACAGACATAAGATCCCTCAAGTGCACGGATGGTCCGTATGTAACTCAGAACTGAATATATCGTTGTAGTTCAGGCTTAAACATTAATTACATTGCAATGTGTTATCATTTGAAGGATAAACTGTTGCTCACAGCAAGTTGCTTCCCCATAAATCCGTGTGACCCCCTTTACATGCACTCGTAGGATGATAGGAATGTGCATGACTGGAATAGATAATTTCCATCTCTCTGACTAACCCCAGAGAGCAGAAACATAATGCGCTTTTCTAATAAAGGTACAAATGTGACGTAATAGAAAAAAAAAAATCCCAGAAATTTTTACATTAACTACAGATAATGCTTTAACATCTGTTATTCAATTTCATGGTTGGTGTGTGTTTTACTCCAGTTAAGTACAAGTGGACGATTTATACAACCAGGTAACTGTTCACCAGTGTGATTTATATCAGATACTTAAAAATAAGAATGTGATTTATCACAAGATAATTACAGATGAGGGAGCCGTTCAACCCATCTTAATTCTTCCATCCAGAATATCCTAACATCTCCCATTGCAGCATCAAATTGGCTCTTAAATGATTCCATGGTTTTCACCTCTTCCACTCGATCTGATTGTCCATTCCACATATTGATCATTTTTTGTGAGAAGAAATTCTTGGTATCAGTCCGAAATCTTCCCTTTACCAGCCCAAGCCTGTGTCATTCATGCAATCACTTTGAGGCAATTTTCTACATTTGTTTTTTCTTTGCCATTAATTATCTTACATAAGATCACCTCTTAGCTATTTCTCTTCAAGGCTGTAAATCCCAAGTTTCTTTGATCCTTCCTCAGAACTCAGGCTTCTGACACTAGAAGGGGAATTTTAACTCCCTCCGCCTAGCAGAAACCGGGCGGGACGGGTGTTAAGATCCAAGGTGTACACTTACCACTCGTTTCCCAATCCACAGCTATTTTAACACTGTTATTTTCTTGGCCAGCTGAAGCATCTGCCTGACTCAGGCAGGAGCATCATAAATATATGCAAATCAGGGTCCTATCATCTAGATTTTATCTACTTTGAGTCTTACATTATAGCGCCCCTATCTCAGATGCTCACTGGAGTGATGATATTTAGCGATATCTGAGCAAACACTAAAAATGGTGTTTGTTTCCTACCATACTTACAATGTTAATGAATGCAACAGAGGTGCAAAAAAGATTTACAAGGATGATACCAGAACTGCGAGGGTATACTTATCATGAAAAGGATGAACAGGCTGGGTCTCTTTTCTCTTGAAAAGAGAAGGGTGAGGGGTGACCTAATAGAGGTCTTTAAAATTATGAAAGGTTTTGATAGAGTGGACACAGAGAGAGTGTTTCCACTTGTGGGGAAGAGCAAAACTAGAGGCTATCAATATAAGATAGTCATCAAGAAATCAAACAGGGAATTCAGAAGAAACTTCTTTACCCAGGGAGTGGTGAGAATGTGGAACATTAAAGCGAATAGTATGGATGCATTTAAGGGGAGGCTAGATAAGCATATGAGGGGGAAAGGAATAGAGGCTTATGCTGATAGAGTTAGATGAGGAAAGATGGGAGGAGGCTCAAGTGGCGCATAAACGCCGGCATTGACTGGTTGGGTCGAACGGCCTGTTCCTGTGCCGTATATCCTATGCAAGCCTATGTAATCCTATGTAGAGTCGGGAACCTAATGAGGATACAACCTTTAAATATACACAGATATACAGTACAATCTACGCAATTCAAGCTACATTATAACATAAAGCAGTTAAAAACCAATATTGTTATTCTGTTGCTCTGCTAGGACATAAGGTATATTTCTGCCTGCATAGAATTCTATTATATTTTTCTGCCTGGAAGTTATTATCAGCAAATAAGTTGTAGTAAAAACACAATAACAAAACCCACATATAACAATAAATCTGATTTAGAAAAATAACTGAATGATATTTGCCTTGCACATCATTTCCTGTAAAATGAATGCAAGTGTCGAACTGGGCAAATCGGGACTGAACTTAATTTACTTGGGAATAAATCTGCAGTTTATCTATGCAGTCAATCACCCTTGTCATTGAAAGTCGTAATAAAGTGCACAATCTGCAAGGCTGAGCTTGCAGGCATTAAAAATAAACATTGTTGTGGTGAGATAGTTGTGATTGCAAAAGGCCGCTGGTGAGATGATAATTCCATTCACTTTGTGTAAAATTCATACTTTTTTTCCAAAAGTATTAGCAACAGCGGCGGACAAAATATTTTCCAAAATGTTTACGGTTCATGTATATATTTAGAATGAATCTAAGAAGTTTTTAAATTAAAATGATATCTACAGTCCATAAAACATATGAACAGTTGTTTGGAAAGAAAAAATACAAACTTTTTTTTTCCATTTGCGGAAGTCATTTTTCTCCTTATAATGGAAGCCATGCACCATGGCGGATGGGCAGGTGGCGTACCACCTAAGCCATTAGAGGTGCTACTTTGAGCCCAATATAGAACAGTAAGGCTGTTTCTCATTCACCTCTCTTTACTCTCTCCCTCGCTTGCTGTCTCTAGAAGTGTCACACACTCTATCATGTCTCCCCTGCCACTCTACCGAAGAATGGGAAATCACACGCTGCCACTCCATGGTGCAGTCTGTCAGTACACTCAATGTGATGAAACAAGCTAACTACCTAAACCTCTGTTCATTAAATAAGTTGCAATATCCTAAAAAAAAGACACACAAATATTCCGAAATCTGTTTTGTGTAAACTGGAATGTCTTAATATAATAACTAAAGCTTAACAGCAGAGTTTTAGCACAAGTATGATGTGTGGTATATAAATTTGAGCTCAACAATTTTGCATGTGACCTTAAATAGATTACATTAAACTGTACAACAGTGCATGTGTTATACTGGTAAAATAAAGCAAATATGTGCCTTATCCAAGTATAAATATAGCCAATAGAATGCTGAACTATATAGCCAGAAAGAGTAGAATACAAATCAGAGGAAGTCACGATCGAATTGTACAGTGCTGTGGTCAGACCACACCTTGAGAACTGTCTAGTTCTGGTCACTAAGACACAGGGGAGACATTCAAGCATTGGAGGCAGTGCAGAAAAGAGTCAAGAAGCTGATTCCCTCAGAGGAAATTTTAACTCCCTGGCAAGAAGTCAGTGGGACACATGGACTGCCCATCCAGGAGTTGCAGTGGAGGGCCAGGTTCATTTTAAGGGCTCCGTCTCATCTTGCATACATAGGCCTATAGATGAAATGATACTGAATACAGTTATATATAGCAGGCGATTATATTATCCTTGTCTGCCTCTGGAGCATAGTGATGTGAGGCCCCCTCAGCGAGGCCATCTCACACCACTGGGGTTTGTCACTGGAATTTGCGTATTATTCCACTGAGGTTTCAGGCTGGGGTCAAAAAGATTCTCAGAAATCCACTGGACATCTTCTGGGCACTTTCTAAAAAGGAGCAGCTTTTGTTTTTCAAACTTAGAGAACGTGGATGTTCTCACCTGTGCTCTCAAATCACTCAAAATCTACTGGCTGGGAAAGTTCATACGGAGCTCTGTCAGGGTGACAGGAGGGCAGATTCACAGCCCAAAGTATAACAGAGGTGAGAGCCATCCTCTGCAGTTATTGCTCTCAGAGTGCAATACGACTGACGCCTCAATTACACTAATGCCACATGATTAGTTCAGTGTATTTTGGCAAAAATCATATCATGGTAGAATGGAAATAGTTTTCATTTTTAATCATCGCTCCTTCATTCAAATAATAATCCTACTCTCAGACCTTGAACGGCATTCACTCTGTTCCATTTACAGGTAAAGGTTTCACATTAGATTAGAGGAGCAACTCCATATGAACTGTAACAAAGGACGTCTAATAATCTTGCCTGGAAAATACCACTTATGGAAATTAGATCTCTATCTAATTGACTATAGTGGAACCCTTTTACATTGAAATGTTACTTGCTATGGAAAAATTCCATTAAAGGAGAAGAGTTTTCCTATATCAGTAGCCATCTGAATATGTGTAACTGCATTGGGATTCTGAATTAAATTATAGAGACTTATAGTAACAGAGATCATTATAATAAGCTATCAGTGTAGTTGTATTTTACGTAATCCTTCCTGCACTGATGTGCAAATCAACTGTTGTATAATTTTGTGAAAATGTTTGGGTTAAAGCCTGGAATAAGTCCTCATCTCGACAAGGACAAAATAACTAGAGTGCCAAACTGAAATCAATTGTACTTCCTTTGTTAGAGATACATGGTCTTATTCCTTTGATTAATGAGCCACCTAGAACTGCAATGAACTAGACTTCAGGGGAGCCATTTAAAAAGATTGAATGACTGAGACTAGAAAATATATCAGTAAAGGTAATCTGAAATCTAAAGCGATGTTGACAATTCTTGCAAGATTAACACATAGCATTCCAGCCTCATCACTGGTACAAATCTAGAATGAAATGTTGGTTAATTTCAAGCAGTATTAACCAATAGTTTTTGTCTGCACCTTTTTATGTATCATATTTAATATCATTTCACATGAATGGAAATTTTATTAATGAAGTGCACGTTATCCCAATGGATGCAACATGAACTTTAGCAAAATTCTAAAATATTTATCTGTAATTAAAAGAAAAGGCAACATTTCATAACAGCAAGAAGTTAGCATTATATTGTGGGCTCTGGAGAGTCACAACTTGTAACAGTGACTCACAAAATAATAATAATTGATTGACCCGAGTTACTGGAAAGAGACAAGTGAGATGACATTTTTGTTTAGTTTTCATTGGTAGAAAAAAGGCTGAGAGAAGGTATTTTTACTTTCCTATTTAATTTGTGAACATTTCATTCTAAGCATAAAACTGTACCGAACTTATATCCAAACAGGTTGCGCAAGAGAAGCTGCAATTCTAGATCCGATGCAAATGGCAAAGTGCATGTTTACATTGACTCTACCATCTCAATATAATGGCATATTCCTGCTTTAATGCCAGCATAATACTCTGAGCATAAATAGGAATCTCATCGAGCAACGCTCAATAAAAATCATGCAAGGAGGCAAAGCACATGAAACAAAATGACAGACACCCTCCTTTAAATCAGATATGAGAACTCCTGTCAAACAAGTGATTAATTTTCCCCACTAAAACAATTACTCTAATTTTTTTTTACCTACCAAGAGACTTTATGAAATATAATTGGACAAATTGAGATGGATCCAACTTCTTCACTGTCATAATTATGGATTACAGTAACCACCTTCGCCTCTTGTAATTACTGACATTTTAAAAGTTTAATCTTTCATTCTACATTTCATTTAGTATTGCTATTTCATAATGTGTTACAAAGGTATATAGGACGGCAGTGTCCTGGTAGTGAGCGCGCAGCAAAGAAATCAGGGGCACTGTAATCTGCTGTAATCTCTTGGACTATTTTTTTCCCCACATATTGTACTCTCTGAAAACAAAATAGCAATCAATCAAATTAATAACTCACTTCCAAATGTGCAAACCATTTAGGATGGATCAAAATCACTTCCCAAAACAGGAGCAGTTTTGTTTCCTTAAAAAAAAACAGGGCCGCTGCATAAACTTTCAGTAAAGACTATTTGTAAAATCAACCTTTTAGAACCCAGAGAAGAAATGCCACTCTCTTGTCAGGCTAGTCTGTAATATCTTATAAACTCAATTACAGGGAATAGATCAGTAAAGGCAATCTGAATTCTGCAGAGCTGCTGATAATTCATAAGCGGTTGACACATCCCAAAGTCTGATTGATTGGGTGAAATCAAGTGACCCATCTTTACGCCTAAAACCCATCAAGTAAATAAACGCTGTCACTTCGATAAACTCCAATCCGTCTCGATTCTACATGTGTAAAATGGAACTGCGCCGCATGTCAGAAGATAATAAATCAGAGGACGGATGGTACAGAATCATGCCAAAGCACAAATAGTTTTCAAGTCCAGAAAATAGTAACAGGATGAAATTGCTTCTTGTACGGAATCTCCCAAACATGTCAGCGGAAAGACTGCAGATAATTGAGGAAATGTGCTTGAGACCATTCGTCTGTCTGTCATACGGAATGCAAGTTTTGGCAATCGTATCCATCAGAGAGGAATTAATCTTCAGGGATTTTCAGCGTGCCCTTTGCTATTCGAGTTTGTAGCGATTATGTCCAGGCTAGGGCAAGAATAAATGCCCAGTTCTACCATATTTTGAGACAGCTGAAGGATGTAGGAGCATTTGTGTAAACGAAGAACTTGCAGTTAGTTGTACAGTGCTTGATATGTCCTCAGGATGTCTCAAAGTGCTTCCTGGCCACTGAAATACTTTTGTAGGGTGGGTAAAAATGGCATCTAATTTGCACACAGCAAGGTCCCACAAACAACAAGTGGGAGTTAATCTGTTTTGGTGGTGTTGGTTTAGGGATGGATGGATGTTGGCCAGGACATCAGTGATCCCCATTGGAAAATGCCATGGAATCCATTACATCTACCTGAACAGAGCCTCTGCTTAACATCTCCTTTGACAGTGCAGCACTCCCTTAGGTACTGCACTGAAGTGTTAGCCTAGATTATATGCTCAAGTCCTGGAGTGAGGTTTGAACCCACAACTGTCTGACTCAGAGGCAAGAGGCTACCACTGAGCCATGCTGACACTACTAAATATGTACTAAAAAGAAAAGCATATTAAGATTACAGTTTTTTTCTTTTTAATGGATACTGCAAATGGTCTCCAAGTTATAAACAGTTCTTTAATGCTATTTTGTAATACTCATTATTTTGAGGATGACGTGAGATATAAAACTAATGTTTAAAAAGCTGCACAGTTTGGTGCTGAAACTACGCAGAAGTATTGATACAGTGCTAATCTTATTCAGATGTCTATGCCCACAATGTTAGCAGGGACTGTGGGCACTTTCCAGTGTGAAATCCCTGCGAAAGTACTGAGTTAAAGCTTGGTGTATCTCAAAGTGCGGTGGGAAAACATAATGGCTGGAGTCAAGCGAATACTACCCGTGACTCCAGCATTAGCTCCCAGTCACTTTGCAGGCAGTTTAAGCACTGTCAGACTCCTCCCTTCAAAATACACAGGTTGCTGCTGATAACTCGATGGCTATTTTAATGCTTACTCACACTATCTATCAATTTAACAGCTGGCACTGGAAGAGTAGGGGGGGCAGTCAGGAAGATCAGCGTGAGTCAATTGACTGATTCTAGCTTTGAATGGAAGAGAAAATTGGCTCCAGGGATTGTGTTTTGCTGATTTAGAGCTATTTCGCCGAACTTTTGTTTGGTTTCATGAACCAATACTAATTCTGGTTGGAGCTAACAGTAGCATGTTGGCTGCTGCTTGTCAGCTTGGTGTCTGAACATTGAACAACCACTGCACAGCCCATTAGCAAAGCAGTGGAGTTGTCATTTCACCCTTCTGTGGCTGGTGTTGGGAGTCACGCGGGCCAGGGATTTGAAAGCTAAATAGCACAGTAATGTTCTTGCTTACAGTGCAACCCCAGGAGCTGTATTACACTTCCAGTCACCTGATAAAAATGTGGTCCCTGCTGAAGGTTGATACTCTTACCCTTCCGCTGGTTGGTGAGATGAAATTTTACTCTGACTCACCGGTGATGGATTGTCACAAGTGGAAAGGAGTTCGGATTGCAGCTCACTTGATTCATATTCTAAGTGAGTGCACGTCCTATAATTGCCAACTGTTCTTCCATTTTCATTTTAAGGGCGCAGTGCTCTCCCAACCCGAGCTGTCACGGTCAACCAGCAGACTAGCCACCTGCAGATAGCCTCGTACTCCTTGCCAGCTAATGTAGCTTGCAGTCCCGACCTCCTGGTGCGTGAGGGTGGGGATCGACTGACTTTTGATTTGGTTGGTTCACAGACCGCTTCTCATGGAAGAAGCTGCAAGGCATGTTTGGCTGTACCCAATTGTGCTGTGCTGGATTGGCTGGCAGGTTTGTGTGTGGGTGGGGGAGGGCGCGGAAGGGAGGAAGTCAAGAATTGGGTGGGGTCTGGTGTCTTTCTTTATCGGATCTCTCCTGGAGACATTGGACTCCTGTGCAACGTCATTTTCTCAGCCCAGAGTCAAAATACAACTTGCCATTAACTCGGACTGGCCACTGATTGGGAAAATTGTGGGGCGGAGAGGGGGGAGATATTAATTATCAGGCCATCAACAGGCTGTGCACTGCACACATAGATCCTTCCCTATTGTTGCATGTCAGGTCAGTGCCAATGCTGTATCCTCTGCTCAGTGACTCGTAAAACATCATCATAATATTATAATGGTAGTGATGTCTGGGGAAAAGTAAGTTTGCAAAGGAGAAACGTAAAACTTTAAACTGATTATAAGATATAAAATTTGGATGTACAGTATTGTTATGAACAATATAAACATTTTTAATAACGTAGCAAATGGAAGTTTGAGTATGGGTGAATAAATGGATCAGAATACAGTAGTCTAGTGTATAGTGAATAAGTCTGCGCATCCTCTAGTGTTCACTGATATAGTCACAGGAAGCCACAATTCCATTATTTGGTACTTTTATTTTAGAAAGAAAGAAAGTCTTGCATTTATATAACGCCTTTCACGACCTCAGGACGTCCCAAAGCGCTTTACAGTCAGTGAAGTACTTTTGAAGTGTGGTCACTGTTGTAATGTAGGAAACGCGGCAGCCAATTGCGCACAGCAAGGTCCCACAAACAGCAATGTGATAATGACCTGATAATCTGTTTTTAGTGATGTTGATTGAGGGATAAATATTGGCCACAACACCGGGGATAACTCCCCTGCCCTTCTTCGAAATACTGCCATGGGATCTGTTTTACCCACCTGAGAGAGCAGACAGGGCCGTGGTTTAACGTCGCACCTGAGAGATATATAACACAATAAACATTACTTCATTTAGCTCAATAAACATTAATTTTACCATTATATAATTGTTCGGGCTTGTCACTGATTTCTTATCGAGGTTGTTAAGGTTTTCCGCAGTTATGCCAGGCAAAATTTTGAACTATATTTATTTTAACTTTAAACGTTTGAAGATGTGTCATTCATGATTTAATTTTGGTTTGATGTTTTTATCTATGTTCAGATTTTATTTTTAACGCAAGATCCCGTTCAGGTTAGGTTAGGTTGTTAAAAACAAGTCTCCGTTCATATTTGCTGATACTATTTTTAAAAAAATTTTTTAAATGGTAATCCTAATGTTATTGTGTATTCAATGGCGCAGTAAAAAGATGTTCCTATTTTCTGATGCCCCAGTGAGGGGAAGTGTCCAATCACTGGCATTATTGTAGTGTGTGTGAGATCCTGGCACTTTTGGGTCCGTGTGGGTATGTATTGAAGTATCTAGTGTTGGTGTGATTTTTTGACTCTGTATTACAAAGTATTTACAGCACACTGTAAATTCTCACATTCCACAGGCCATTCAGCCCAACAGGTCTGTGCCGGTCGGTGTTTATGCTCCACACGAGCCTGCGACCATATGCTTCAGCTGTTCGTGCTGTCACTTCCCTAACTCCCTAAATGCGGTGTTTCAGAGGACTATGAAGGACATGTGCAAAGCTGTGCCAGTGACCTAGAGAGCTGCTGAAATAGCTGTGGTGTTCAAAACCTGACGATCTGTGAAATATATTGATATCTTTTTGGAGGACGGCGGAGCCAAAATTTTGAGGAATCTGCATGATCAGTATCTCTTAAGTTGTTTCACAGGAACACGTTCCAGAAATCACCTTAAGATTATATCTACATTTGGTAAGTTTTAATATGAGAGATTTCTGTAACCACAAAGATATTTTACACCCTTCTTGTTAGCTTGTGTTAACCCTGCCATCACTACAGAAATACGAGACATCTCTTTTGCCACATTCTGTTTAAATGTACTTTCCCAGGGGCCTTTGCCAAGCCTCTAACTATACTTCTGCCTGCAATAATTTCCTCGTGCTTTACTGTTACACCTCCAAGCATTTTATGTAGGTATTTTATTCCACAGTTTTAATGTGTTGTAAATTGCAATATCTATTTTATGCATAGGATTTATAGATGGTCCAATTTCTTGTATAAACCTTCAAATTATTTGTACTTAATGGAAATTATGTGCATCATGGTCAATAGAAACCCTGATCTTGACTATTCTGTGTTCTGCATGAATCGCTGATAAACTCCTGTGGCAAGGAGATACCACAATGCTGAAATAGCACCTGGAAAACAGAGCCATCTAGTGTACAAGATGAATAATTATCGGTATCTACATTTACATGAAAATGTTACACACTGTTATTGTGGAGGCCTGCTGGCAGAAGTGACTGAACCAACCTCAGCTATGTAGTAAATAACTCTTACTTTGAAGATATATCCCGACTTCTCAAAGGGGTGTGAATCTTTGGAATTCTCAACCCCAGAGGGCTGTGGATGCTCAGTCGTTGATTATATTCAAAAGTGAGAAGCCGCACAACATCAGGTTATAGTCCAACAGCTTTATTTGAAATCACAAGCTTTCGGAGCGCTGCTCCTTCGTCAGGTGAAGGAGCAGCGCTCCAAAAGCTTGTGATTTCAAATAAAACTGTTGGACTATAACCTGGTGTTGTGCGACTTCTCACTTTTGTCCACCCCAGTCCAACACCGGCATCTCCGCATCATGGAGTATATTCAAGACAGAGATCGATAGATTTTTGTATATGAAGGGAACCAAGGGATATGGGGATAGTGCAGGAAGGGGGAGTTGAGGTAGAAGATCAGCCATGATCTTATTGAATGGCAGAGCAGGCTCGAGGGGCCGAATGGTCTACTCCTGCTCCTATTTCTTATGTTCTCATTATCTTCTCCACCTCCATGATTTAAAGCACCAGAGAGGTGAAACAACTAAGCTGTAGCTGAAGTAAGGAAGGAATAAAGAAAGAAAGGAAGTTGCTGATATGTGCTCTCTGTGTACCTGCAATGCTGAATGAATTTCAAGTTGCTGAAAGATTCTTTGAAACTGAAGAGAGAAATTTCAGTGTTGGTGCAACATTGGAGAAATCAACTCTTTGTTTGTGGTGCCATCTAGTGGCTAAATAGTTAGTTTACAGGCAGAAGGATAATTAGATTTATGTCTTAAGGGGCTGCATTGTGTTGCAATTCACTTTGACTTGTGACCATTACATCAGGTTGGAGATGTCTGATTGGCAACTAAAATGTCGACTGTACATACAACTCACTCCCTGCAATTGAACATGTGGTGTTCTAATTGTGGGGCCTCTCACATGTGCTTCAGCTGTTTCAATGTTTTCCACTGAAAGTTGTCTGTCTAATAGTACTGTTTTTTTTTTAAATAATTGATGCAATAGGTGCTCTGATTGGCCAGCCTAAGGTAAATATTCAGTTTTAAAATATTAGAAGTAATTTATAAACGCAGTGATTTTAAGAAGGAGATCCACATGTTGCATTGTGGTGTTATGGGATACAAATTCATGCTCATAATCTTGCACACAGTGAGACTGTGCTGTCACAGAAAGTTTTAAGTAACTACCAAGTGGTTCCTTACAGGAAAGAGGGAAATTAAAGGGCAAATCATCCTACGTAACATTGGAGAATCTCCTAGCAGGCAGCTACAACGTGGCAAAGATCTGGGAGCAGGCCTCCAAACTATCCTCTAACCGAGGGAAGGTGCGTGGTGCAGGGAAGTGTCACGAGGTGAAAGGGAGCAGAAAATGAATAAAATAGATTTTAAAAATTATCCTGGAATTTCTTCAAAATTAATACTATTAGCACCACTCAATGCAAAAAAAGAACAATGATTAGAGTTGTTTTATTTCCTGCGAGTGGAATTCGAATCTACTTTAAATTTAAACTCACTGTTGGCTTTCTTAGTCTCCTCCAAGACGCTGGTTATGTATTTGCAGGAGAAATGCCCTAAGAATTGCCTTAAATGTGTGCTCAAAATGGAGTCAGTAATCAGACTGAATGATGGGAAAGAAAAAAAGACTAATGCCATGAAGGCTTATACAAACAAAACATTACTTACCAGGGATAGAAAACAAGCTTCAAGACCACAGGCCTGGAGATTGCTCGTTAAGGGGGACATGTGTGTGACCCCTTTCATAGAATCATAGAATCATAGAATGGTTACAGCACAGGAGAAGGCCATTCGGCCTGTCGAGCCCGTGCCGGCTCTCTGCAAGATCACTTCAGCTAGTCCCACTCCGCCGCCCTTTCCCCGTAGCCCTGCAAATTTGTTTCCTTCTGGCACTTATCCAACTCCCCTTTGAAAGCTGTGATTCAAACTGCCTCCACCACCCTTTCAGGCATTGCAGTCCAGATCCTAACCACTCGCTGCATAAACAAGTTTTTCCTCATGTCGCCTTTGGTTCTTCTGCCAATCACCTTAAATCTGTCTCCTCTGGTTCTCAACCCCTCTGCCAATGAGAATAGTTTCTCTCTATCTATTCTGTCCAGACCCCTCATGATTTTGAACACCTCTATCAAATCTCCTCTTAACCTTCTCTGCTCTAAGATCTACCCCAGCTTCTCCAGTCTATCTATGTAACTGAAATCCCTCATCCATGGAATCATTCTCGTAAATCTTTTCTGCACCCTCTCTAAGGCATTCACATCCTTCCTAATGTGCGGTGCCCAGAATTGGACACAATACTCCAGTTGAGGCAGAACCAGTGTTTTATAAAGGTTCATCATAATTTCCACGCTTTTGTACTCTACCTCTATTCATGAAAGTGAGAAGTCGCACAACACCAGGTTATAGTCCAACAGTTTTATTTGAAATCACAAGCTTTCGGAGCGACTGCTCCTTCGTCAGGTGAAGTGAAGGAATACAAAATTGACAAAGCATATATAGATAGAGAACAATGCATGTATAACTTACAATGGCAGACGACTACATTGTAAGTTACACATGCATTGTTCTCTATCTATATATGCTTTGTCGATTTTGTATTCCTTCACTTCACCTGACGAAGGAGCAGTCGCTCCGAAAGCTTGTGATTTCAAATAAAACTGTTGGACTATAACCTGGTGTTGTGCGACTTCTCACTTTTGTCCACCCCAGTCCAACACCGGCATCTCCGCATCATGACCTCTATTCATGAAGCCCAGGATCCCATAAGCTTTTTTAACTGCTTTATCAACCTGCCCAGCCACCTTCAACGATTTGTGCACATATACCCCCAGGTCTCTCTGTTCATGCACCCCCTTTAGGATTGTACCATTTAGTTTATATGTCCTCTCCTCATTCTTTCTACCAAAATGTATCACTTCACACTTTTCTGCATTAAATTTCATCTACCACGTGTCTGCCCATTCCACCAGCCTGTCTCTGTCCTCCTGAAGTCTATCACTATCCTCCTCACTGTTCACTATACTTCCAAGTTTTGTGTCATCTGCAAATTTTGAAATTGTGCCCTGTACACCCACATCCAAGTCATTAATAACATCAAGAAAAGCAGTGGTCCTAGAACCGATCCCTGGGGAACACCACTGTATACCTTCCTCCAGTCCGAAAAACAACCGTTCACCACTACTCTCTGTTTCCTGTCACTTGGCCATTTTCATATCCATGCTGCCATTGTCCCCTTTATTCCATGGGTTTTGTTGGCAAAGACTTGAGAAGCTGGTGATTTGAGTAAACGAGTGACACGGTATGTCTAGGTGCTGGAGCTTCATTGATCTGGAGGTCTTCAGAGATGCCAACAGGCTGTGTGAGGTGATTGACACCAGAAGGGCTGAACTCTTCTAACACATGTGTCACTTAGCTTGATCAATAGAATTGAGGCGGTTTCTTTGGAAATTAAGGATACATATGGGGCCAGAAATTGATCCCGCGACGCGAGAGTACGCACTGCGTACTCTCACGTATTCCCACTCCAATTGCCGGTTTTCTGCATGCCCTGCGCATGCGCTGAAAACCGGCAATTGCTCTTTTGAAAAGGGGGCGGTTCCTCGCTGCATCGCGTGCGCGCTACAGGCTGCGTGCATGCTGTGCACTTCATGCTTTGGACGCGCAGGTAAGTACGGAAGATTTTAGAAATGGAAAAAGGAGGAGTAAGACCCACTTTTAAGAAGGTAAGTAGTGAATTAAGTATTTTTTTGAATTTTTTTTAACAGGTATATCTTTTTTAGAGACTTTAAAGACAGGTAAATTTATTTTTATAACTTTTTAGAAGATTTTAAATTTTTTCAAAAATTTAATTTTTTATTTAAAATGGTTAATTTAATTAACTATACTTATTTTATTAATGTGATGGTTTTTTTTTTAATTTAATTGAGGTTTAGCTGTTATTTTGGGGGGGTGTAAGATTCATAGATTTCACAGCACGTATGTGAAACTTATGAATGGAAGATGGTGTGCTGCCATTGGCTCTAACTGAGTCACGTGATCCCACAGCTCGCACGAATTCACTACGCCGCTGGGATACGCAAGCACTGCCCAGCTGATGTCTGGAACATCAAGTTCGTGCGAGCTGGATCTGAAAAAGCACAAGCGAGGTGAGAGATCGCAGGGAAGCCTTACCCCCGCGGGAACAGAGCGAGATCAATTTCTGGGCCATAATAGTGTCTTCAGTCTTCAGTTCTTAGTTCTGAGATTAGTTCTAGTACAGACTCATTAAGTGTTGTTCTAATTTTAATTAGGTTTAATGATGATTGCAATGTGGAAGACACTTGAATACTCTCCTTATAGTTTAATATTTTCTTTACATTACAAAAATGACTGCATTTCAAAAATGCTTAATTGGCTGTGGGATGTCCTGAGGTCATGAAAGGCGCTATATAAATGCAAGTTCTTTCTCTTTCTTGCTTTCCTTTATGTTATGTGAACTGTGCTTGTTCATAATGATTGGCTACTATCTTCAAGGTTTCCCTAGCAAACACTATTAAATTCACATCCCCAAAATATTAGGGGGTACGGGGAAGGGGGGCGGGGGGCGCGGGTTTTTAATCCCACTCCGTTCCCGCCCCAATCTGGCTAACTGCAATTTTAAATTGCAGGCAGCAAGCAAACCCGCCCGAAGCTAGTGAGGTTCTACTTTAAATGTACAAAATGTATATCATTGGTGCGCGACTGCTATTTTTACCTGAGGCCTGAGCGGAGGAGCATAAAAACATAGAAACATAGAAAAATAGGAGCAGGAGTAGGCCATTCGGCCCTTTGAGCCTGCTCCGCCATTCAATATGATCATGGCTGATCCTCTATCTCAATACCATATTCCTGCTCTCTCCCCATACCCCTTGATGCCCCTTGTGTCTAGAAATCTATCTATCTCCTTCTTAAATATATAGATTAGCAATGGTGGCTTCCTTGCTACACCAAGGCTGTCGGGATGCAAATCCAAGACCAGAAAACGCCTAGGTAAGTGTAAAAGTTTAATTTTTTTACAGGTTTCCTTGTTGGCCAGGAGGAACAGGATTGCTGCTCCACAATGGAGCCCTGGGACTCACTTGCAGGCTTCCCCCGTCCCTGACCACGATTCCCCTCCCTGAGCCTTCTGGTGCACTTACCTGGTGTCAGGAATGGTTTCCCTGGATCGCCGGAAACAGCCTCTGAGCCGCCCGATTGTAGAAGCATAGAAGATAGGAGCAGGAGTAGGCCATTCGGCCCCTCGAGCCTGCTCCGCCATTTAATGAGATCATGGCTGATCATCCAAATTCAGTACCCTGTCCCTGCTTTCTCCCCATATCCCTTGATCCCTTTAGCCTTAAGAAATATATCTATCTCCTTCTTGAATATATTTAATGAATTGGCCTCTACTGCCTTCTGTGGTAGAGAATTCCACAGGTTCACCACTCTCTGGGTGAAGAAATTCCTCCTCATCTCAGTCCTAAATGGCTTACCCCTTATCCTTAGACTGTGACCTCTGGTTCTGGACTCCCCCGCCATCGGGAACATCCTTCCTGCATCTAGTCTGTCTAGTCCTGTTAGAATTTTATAAGTTTCAATGAGATCCCCTCTCATTCTTCAAAACTCTAGCGAATATAAGCCTAATTGACCCAATCTCTCTTCATACGTCATTCCTGCCATCCCAGGTATCAGTCTGGTAAATCTTTGCTGCACTCCCTCCATGGCAAGAACATCGTTCCTCAGATAAGGCAACCAAAACTGCACACAATACTCAAGGTGTGGTCTCACCAAGGCCCTGTACAACTGCAGCAAGACATCCTTGCTCCTGTACTCGAATCCTCTCGCTATGAAGGCCAACATACCATTTGCCTTCTTAACCCCCTGCTGCACCTGCATGCTTACCTTCAGCGACTGGTGCACAAGGACTCCCAGATCTCGTTGCACTTCCCCTTTTCCCAATCTATTGCCGTTCAGATAATAATCTGTCTTCCTGTTTTTGCCACCAAAGTGGATAACCTCGCATTTATCCACATTATACTGCATCTGCCATGCATCTGCCCAATCATCCAACCTGTCCAAATCATACTGGAGTTTCTCTGCATCCTCCTCACAGCACACACGCCCACCCAGCTTTGTGTCGTCTGCAAACTTAGAGATATTACATCTAGTTCCCTTGTCTAGATCATTAATATATATTGTGAATAACTGGGGTCCTAGCACCGATCCCTGCGGTACCCCACTAGTCACTGCCTGCCACTCAGAAAAAGACCCATTTATTCCAACTCTTTGCTTCCTGTCTGCCAACCAGTTCTCTATCCAAATCAGTACCTTACCCCCAATCCCATGTGCTTTAACTTTGCACGCTAATCTCTTATGCGGGACCTCATCGAAAGCCTTCTGAAAGTCCAAATACACCGCATCCACTGTTCCTCCCTTATCTATTCTACCAGTTGCATCCTCAAAAAATTCCAGTAGATTAGTCAGGCATGATTTCCCTTTTGTAAATCCATGTTGACTTTGTCCGATCCTGTCACTGTTTTCCAAGTGCTCTGCTATTACATCTTTTATAATGGACTCTAGCATTTTGCCCACTACCGATGTCAGGCTTACTGATCTATAATTCCCCATTTTTTCTCTACCACCTTTTTTAAATAGTTGTAATGGCCAGGCATCTACTGCCCAGACGCTTTGGTCCGGAAGTACACATAAATACTGTGGCAACAAGAGCAGGTCAGAGGCTAGGTATTCTGCGGCGAGTGTCTCACCTCCTGACTTCCCAAAGCCTTTCCACTATCTACAAGGCACAAGTAAGGAGTGTGATGGAATACTCTCCACTTGCCTGGATGAGTGCAGCTGCAACAACACTCAAGAAACTCGACACCATCCAGGACAAAGCAGCCCGTTTGATTGGCACCACATCCACCACCTTAAACATTCACTCCCTCCACCACCGGCGTACCGTGGCTGCAGTGTGCACCATCTACAAGATGCACTGCAGCAACTCGCCAAGGCTTCTTCGGCAGCACCTCCCAAACCCGCGACCTCTACCACCTAGAAGGACAAGGGCAGCAGGTGCATGGGAACACCACCACCTCCAAGTTCCCCTCCAAGTCACACACCATCCTGACTTAGAAGTATATCGCCGATCCTTCATCGTCGCTGGGTCAAAATCCTGGAACTCCCTCCCTAACAGCACTGTGGGAGTACCTTCACCACACGGACTGCAGCGGTTCAAGAAGGTGGCTCACCACCACCTTCTCTAGGGCAACTAGGGATGGGCAATAAATGCTGGCCTTGCCAGCGACGCCTACATCCCATGAATGAATAAATAAAAAGTTGGCAAGCGTCATGCTAATGAGGCCCAGCCATTCAAAATTGGTCGAGCTTCCTTGCTACCACTCCCAGGTGGGCCAGCCGCTCGCTAGGCCCCGTTCCCTCCTGGGACTAGAAATTGTGCCCTACGTCTTTCAACCATGAGTTCGGAAATTTGTATAAATATGTGACTCAAAATTGGCACAAAAGGTAAAACTTTAAACAAATTTTCAAATTTGCTGAAGAAGTATCTGGTTGGAAGTTCCAGGGATAAGTCTTGACTGAAGTAATCCAATGTTGTACTGAATATAATGGTTTCCGTGCTGCTGGGGGAATGTTTTCGGCAGAGGACATTGAGCCTGGGTTACATACTGGAAGTGTAAAGTGAATGAATATTCTGGAGATTTGCTTGATTACCTTGAGGATCAGATTCATTGATGTGGAACTTTCTCTCAGGAAAATAAATGGGTGATTGCACATTATCAGTTGAAGGAGTGAGGAATTAGGGGACGAGTGATCATTTCTCGTTCCACGCTGCCCTTATGATTTAATCAAGTCTGGTACCTAACCGAATGCTCATGCAGTTCAACAATCTACCACAGAATGGACCAGTCAACTGTGCCCGCAAAGCTGGATTAATAACACCAAGAATGTGTGGGAAATAGTTTCAGAGGCATCCAGTTTATGGCAGATGCAATGTCATGCAGTGGCCCAGAATCTGCTGGGAAAATAGCAGCGAGTTTAATGCGGGCACTGTTAATTAGTGTGCAAATCATCCAGCAATTTGTGACGAGGAAGAGGGACCCTGTGAGTTGCGAATCATCACAAACTGCCGGACGATTTGCGCCGCTCCGCAAGTTAGCCTCACGAAAACGACAGCTCGCCGTCAACCTCCCCGTGAATTTCAAGAAATTGCTGCATTTGCGCTGTAAGTACGAATTAAACTCGCTGCAGGAAGTTAGGGCTGGTACTTAACAGCGTAAGTACCCTTTCAATGAGGAGATTTATGTTCCTGCAATGCCACTCAACCTCTCCAGCCCAGAAAGGGAACAATTGAAATTGTGGCGTCTCATTCCTGCAGGTACCAATTGTTCTTTGAAGTTTTTAATTTTTTTCTTACTTTTCTTTCCTGTCTCTTTCTCTCTCTCTCTCTCCCTTAATCTAATATTTCCTTCCCTTTCTCTTTCTGTACCTAATTTGACTCAAAGTCACCCTATTTCCTTCCCCATCATTCCTGTTTCTTTCTCTATCTTCACACACTAGTGTGAAAGATGCATTTTAACTGGGATATAAAGGCAACAAAAACGCAAATTATGACAAAAAGTGTCAACAGGTATACCTTATAGTGATATTTAAGATGAATATTCATTGACTTTCTCTGATTAATATTAATCTAGCTCCTAATTGCTGTCATGTTGGGAAGACAAAAGAAAATGTAAACAATGCAAGGCGATGTATTATTAGCTGGAGAGCTGATTAAGGCACAAAGTACATTTGAGTGTATTAATTAGCTTGAAGCCTTCAATCCAGAACTGAGCATGATGGACCATTCATTACAGTCATTAGTCAGTAGATCATTCCTTTATTTAAAATTCCAGATACTTTGAACGCGTGCTGTGGCTTGTGGGCCCTTTGAGAAATCATCTGGTATTGGTTCAATTTCGAAGTCCATTTATAAAATTGATGAATTTAAAATGCATTAATGGCGTCTCCCCTGGAGAATACGATAGATTAATGAGAAGAAGCAATCCACTAAATATTAATGACACTTATAGATTAAATGCCTTTTTTATATGTAGCAAGCACTGCTCTAACCATTGATAGTAATCATCATTTTGTCAATATTTCCCTTTAAAAAATTTCAAAACTCTCCAAAGAACTCTTCAAACAAATTATTTTATTCCTGCTCACGGAAACTGAATTGGGAGAAACTTGTCATAATTACACCCAGAATTCCCACAAGCTCTCACTGAGCCTGTTTTACAGCAGAAAACAAATTTAGTGTTCATAGCCACGGACGCGGTCTAAATTAATGAAGGAGCTCACACAGACTTTCCCAGTTCTACCTCAAAACTTCAACTGATTCAAGGCACTACATTTCCTTTGCCTTTCCCTCATGTTGATTTTTAGTCACAACTGGAAGTCGCCTCTCTCACGTTAAAAGTTTTCCTTCACAGATGTGTGGTCCAAGATTACTGTGCCTTTGGGAATTTTATCATTTTGGCGTGGTGTTGCGTATTTTCACAGCGGTACTCCCGCTATTTAATCCATTTGTGCAACTTACTACCACGTGGGGCAGTTGAGGCGAATAGCACAGACGTCTTCAAGGGGAAGCTAGACAAGTACGTGAGGGAGAAAGGAATAGAAGGATATGCAGGTAGGGTTGGATGAAGTAGGGTGGCGGGAGGCTTGTGTGGCTTGTTTCTATGCTGTTTCTTTGTGATGTTCTATGTAACTACTGGAGGGGATGAGGCGGACATCTCCCCGGCCAGAAAACGTTTTAGCTTGAGTTATGTTCCCTTCTTCACCCTCCCTAAATTCCAGAATTGCCCTGATATACCCCCCACCCCCAACCTCTCATAGATGGTTGTGCCACAATGGTGACTCCTCCAGCTGATTAGTAGCCGAGAGATAGTCCCATTAATCATAGGTTTCATTTTTTCCGTAAAGCTCTGCTCTCACTCTATCTCTGTATAGTAATGTCTCACATTTGGAACATATATTTTGTTCATTCATTCAATGATTTTATGTTCCAATGATCTGAAGATAAATTTTAGATCAGTTTAAAATACATGATCTTATTTTCTCATTTATTCTGGAAGACCGTTATATTTGTATTTCCGAAGCCTATGATATTACATTTTATGTTATTGTGATTTCTCAACACTATACCATGCTTTAAAACGTCATTTCTGGAAAGTATGTTCTCCACCAGATCAAAAATATAATGGGCCAGAAATTCGGCCCTTGCCGGGTGAGTACGCGCTGTGTACTCACCCGTAAGGCCACCTGAAGTGCCGGTTTTCTGCATGCACTGCGCATGCGTGGGAAACCGGAACCTCCGTTCCCCTGAAGGGAGTGGTTCAGAGGTGAACCGCATGCGCGGGAGAGGCTGCGCACTTTTTTTTTCAGGTTTCTCCGGGAAGGTAAGTATGGAAGAAGCTGCGCTTTTAAAAAGGAGGCGTAAGACCCATTTTTAACAAGGTAAGTGGTTAATTAATTACAATTTAAAAAAATTTTCAACAGGTTTATCTTTTTTAGATACTTTAAAGAAAGGTAAGTTTATTTTTAGCACTGTTAAAAAGTATTTTAATTTTTTCAAAAATTTAAATTTTTGTTTAATGTAGTTAATTTATTTAACTTATAGTTATTTTAAAAATGTGATGGTTTTTTAAAAAATTTATTTGAAGTTTAGGTGTTGTTTTGGGGCCGATTTCAATTCATAGATTTGACAGGTCTTCCTGTCAAATCTATGAATGAAAGATGGTCTGCTGCCATTGGCTCTCCATGGCCCACGTGACCCCAGGGGATGCATCGCACTAACTACGCCCCTGGGATACACAAGCACTGCGCGCTGGCAGCTGCAGGAGGGCCAGGAGCTGAAGTCCCCGTGGGCCCAGAGGTCAACGGCAGGCGCGGTAGGTAGGTGCGCGCGCGATTCTTGCACCCGCGGGAAGCCAGGGAGCCGAATTTCTGGCCCAATAATGAACTTAGTCGGTGGATATAGGCATCTTAAGACAAAGATGACTCACTCGTATAGATCCAGCTTTTGGTGAATTTTGTTTGCTCATCTAGATCTAATTTCAGTGCAATGGAATGCTGTTAAACATTGGATACCCAGTGTCGGCATCAAGCGCCCTCAGGCCAGGTATAGCACAGGTCATGTAGAGAAAATTTGAAAGCCACACCATAAATGGTGGGCTTCAGTAAGTTGGAGCCTCTTTCATCCTTTCTTCAGTGTATCTTTACTAACCTATTCTAGGGCCTGAAAGCATAGGAGTGTCAGCTGTGGCTCAGTTGGTAGCACATTCTCCTCTCAGTCAAAAGGTTTTGGGTTTAAGTCCCAACTCCAGAGACTTGGGGGTGATTTTGCCAATGGGGATGTGATGGAGGCGGGACTGTTGCTTGTCAGGTTTTAGTCCTGCCTCCATCGACGTCCGGCCATCCCACGCTATTTTCCCTTGATTGACTTTGTTAAGCCCGCCCAGCGGGCTTAGCAGGCCAATTAAGGGAAAGCCGGTTACTGGTGACATCAGCGAGTGACATTTCATCTGTCAAGAGCTTTTGACAGATGAATTGTCATCGTTTGACGGCTCTGTGAAGCTGTCAAACACTGACAATCTGTCTTTTAAGTTGAGTCTTTACTCAAGACTCAATTAGAAAGCCTTGCTGAGCAGAAAGCAGAAGGCTGCTGCATTTGAGAATGCAGCGGCCATTGTGCTTTCTCTGCCGGTGAGCTGAGGGACTCCCGAGACCTGAAGGGATGAAGCCTGGAGGAAGAAGCAAAGGTAAGTAAAGCTTTTAAAACACTCAACACTCGCCTCACACACTTACCTCTGCACACATGCACCCATCACTCACCTGCACACCGGACATCTCGGCCCCTCCGACCCCCGCAGACCCACGGCTCACCTCGCTGACGCTGGCGAGGTTCGGAGCCGTCGGGAAGCCCACACTTTAGGTGGCAAAATAGGGATTATCCAAAAAACTGCCTCCTGGGAAGATGGCACGGAGGCGGGTTGGGGGCGGGATGGGTACCCGCCCCCAGATTCTGCCATTTTCCCGGCAGTCCCGCCTCCAAACCCGCCTCCCCAGGGCTGGCTAAATTGCCCCCTTGAGTATAAAAATATAGGCTGACGCTCCAGTGCAGTACTGAGGGAGTTGGAGGTGCTGTCTTTCAGAGGAGATGTTAAACTGAGGCCCTGCCTGCCCTCTCAGGTGGATGTAAAAGATCCCATGGCACTATTTCAACAGAAGAGCAGTGGAGTTATCCCTGGTGTCCTGGCCAATATTTATCGGTCAGCATCACTTTAAAAAAAAAAAACAGATTATCTGGTCATTATCACAATGCTGTTTGTGGGAGCTTGCTGTGCACAAATTTGCTGCAGCGTTTCCTATATTACAACAGTGACTACACTTCAAAAGTGCTTTGGGACATCTTGAGGTTGTGAAAGGTGCTATATAAATGCAAGTCTTTCTTTCTTTTTCACAGTGCTGCTTATTCACCTCTTACTAGTTTGTTTTCTACTGATTAAAGACAAGTTATTAAGGTGATCTTGAAGCGCTGGGGCAGATTATAACTTTCACCACCGGGCGAAAAACTGGCAGTCGCTAAACAGCCGCTCGTTTCCACCCCACTGGATTTTCCCTTCCATTGACTTCAATGGAAAGAAAAATCAGGCAGGGTGTATAACAGGCGGACAATCTACTACCCGGCATTGAAAGTTAAAATCTACCCCACTGACCCTAAGAGTGGAGGAAAAATAGCCAAAAACATGCTCGCCATTTTTGTTCTAGTGATGTCACACGCGTAAGATGCAATGGGGGAAAAATTGGGTTACTTTGCACCTCCCGTTAGCACCTGGGCGCGGCGCCACTAACGCCTCCCGCAAAATTCAGCAAGAGAGCAACTATGGCAGGCACAAGGGGCATTAGTTATTAGAATTCATGTGATATGTGTGATATGTTTATAGATAAAATTATTAATGGTGTTTGGAATATTTTGTGGTCTCTCTCATTTCACCTTTGCACCCAGGAGGATGCTGTGATACGCCATGAGACAGCGATTGTATGACGGGGATGTGGTGAGCTATGGGGATCTGGGGTTTCATTCATGTGAATCGGAGTCTGATGAGTCGGTCACGGACAGCCCGTCCAGAAGGCCGATTGACTTGCTGCCTCTGCCCTCCCTCCTGTTCCTCTTTCTCCTCATCCTCTTCCTCCTCATCCTCTTCCTCTTTGTCCTCCTAAGGTAATTCTGCAATCCCGCAGCCTCCATGACTGCGAGGAAGTGTTGTAAACAGAAGCCTTTAACAAATAATGAGTGACTTCTGCACTTGAATGAACTCTCCCTGTCACCAAAAAATCTTGAAATAACTAAGGAAAGCTGTTTCAGTTGCAGAAAGTAGCAAACAGGCACTGAAACTGCAGAACCATGTCAGGTACAGGTGATTGGGGATGGTGCCTTTAGATAACGCTGCTACAGCCTGCTTTCTGCTTGTAAATGCCAACTCTCCCTGTCATTGTTATGCGCTGCCGTTAAAGTAAGTGGCTAAATCCAATGTTGGAGATCGGACGTCCAGTGAGCGTTGCACACTCGCTGACGTCACGATCTCCATGATGGTGAGCTCCCTGGCTCTAAGGTTTACCAGCAGCGCTACCGACACCACCGATATGGCGTGCGGTGCTGGAACCGGCATCAGCTGTCGTTACAGCTGTCAGCGGCATTTCAGCGCCATCTCCTGGCACTAATGTGTGGCGCAAACCACACAAATTTTTCCCCCCAAAATGTTGTAATACAGATCGTGTCGAGTAGAACCAGGATGGAGCAGTGTCACAGAGATGGAGTGATTAATTGGCTTTATAAGCTATTTGTTTCAGTGAGGCCTTCAAGGATCACAGTGCACTTGATAGATTATCATGGTGATGTTATCAGTTTAAACAACTCAAGTTCAGCCTGCTGGAGCCACTCAAGTTCAGGTAAGTTTGACTTTTTGCGCAAAGTTTCACCCTCACACTATCACACTAGATATGTGCTAGAGGCGAGTATCAATATCATGAGGGAATACAAAGTAGTCCAGATTAAGGGGAATCTAGATAAGTACATGAAAGTGAAAGGAATAGAAGGATATGCTGATAGACTCAGTTGAAGTGGGGTGGGAGGAGGCTTGTGTGGAGCATTAACACCAGCACGGACCAGTTGGACTGAATGGCTTGTTTCTGTGCTATAAATGCTATGAAATTCTATGTAGATTGGACCAATTTGAATTTAGTGAGAAAAATCCAAATTCATCTCAATTGGATCATTATACCAGGTGAACAGCGTTCTGTGGATGGGAGGGGGGTGACAGAACGAGAAGCATCATTGAAGCTAATGACATCCACATTCAGAATTGCAGTTTACAAAGATGGAAAAAAAATAGACGAGGTAAACGGATCTCTCTTGAATGGTAGCACACAGTAGAGAAATAGAGAAGAATCAGTCTTGTGGTAAAGCTCCAGCTCTTTGAATATTATTTGTGCCTTTCTGATTGTTTTCACTGTTGCACTTTCTTCGATGAGGTGTAGTTCAGAAAGATGCAGGCGGGCACGGAGAGATTCCCACAATTTGCACGCTCTTTCTTATCTGAGTGAATTGTTCTGCCTTCACACACAAACTGAATCATTTTGCTTTGCGGTAACCGGAAAACTGTTTTTAAGCAGCGCTATAGTTCTGCCCTTGTCACTTCACCACCCCTCCACAGGGGCATCTGGGAATCTAGACCCAGCGGCTGGGACTTGATGGGCTCGATTTTAATGGCCCTGAGGAGGCGGGCTTGGAGGCGGGTCAGCAGCGAAAATCGGAAAAATGGCTTCAGACTGTCAACCCGCCTCCATCCCACCCCCTACGCGATTTTCGTGAGTGTCAGGTCAGCCGCTCCCAAACTGACCCGACTAGAACTGGTGGGACAGGTAGTTAAGGCAGTTAAGAGCCTGTTAACTGCCTTGCTAATCCTATTTTGATAGTGGTTTCCCATTTTCGTGCTTCTGGCTCCTGTTTCCCATCTTGTCAGAAACAGGCCAGCTTCAAGGAGATGAGTTGCTGGAGGACATGATTTGTAATAATTGTTGCTGCACTTTAAAAGCGCTCCTGTAACATGGCTGGCATTCAAATGCAACAACTTTGTTGTTGGAGGTTTGGGATAAGATTTTGCAAATCTACTGACCTTGTGACTGTTCAAGCTGACAGCCATCTGCAGTGTAACCTGATTGGAATCATTTCAGGCCACTTCGACTGTGCGCTTGCAAGCTTCTTGCCTCAAGTGAAATCTATAGCTACGGGATGGGAAACATTTATATCCTCTCATCCTGGTCGTCAGATTCGGAGGAAGAGCAGCCCCCGCAGCACCACAACCAGCCACAACAGCAGCACCAGCATCAGGAGCGCCAACCTCCTCCTCACCCACCTGATGATGCACAGGGTGGAGGGCCTCAGTGCAGGGCTGCACCTCGCCGCAGGAGATACCCCCCAACACAGGGTTTACAGGCAGAGGATCAGCTTCCTCAGCATGACTCAGCAGCAGTGCCAAAGGAGGCTGAAACTTTCGAGAGATGTAGGCGCAGACATCTGCGCAATGCTGCACCACATGCGTGTGGACACTCCTTACCAGTTGCTGTCAAAGTCACCACCGCACTCAACTTCTTTGCTTCAGGCTCCTTCCAGGGATCAGCAGCAGACATCAGCAGCATCTCTCAGTCGGCCGCACACACCTGCATTACGCAGGTCACCGATGCCCTCTTTGCAAAGACGCACAATTACATTCACTTCTCCACGGATGGCCCAAGTGTGACGGCGCATGCGGTTGGCTTTGCCAATATGGCAGGCTTGCCAATGGTGCAGGGCGTCATAGACTGCACACATGGAGCCATTAGGGCCCCCTATCACAACCCAGCTATATTTGTCAACCGCAAGGGATTCCACTCCCTGAACGTCCAGCTGGTGTGTAACCACAGGAAGATCATCATGCATGTTTGCGCAAAGTACCCTGGCAGTTGCCATGGCTCCTTCATCCTGCGCCAGTCTACTGTGCCTCAGCTCTTCCATCCGCCAAACCAACTTTCTGGTTTGCTTCTTGGCGACAAGGGCTATCCCCTGACAAAGTGGCTTATGACACCGATGAGGAGGCCATCAAACGATGCTGAAGAGCGGTACAATTTGAGCCACATATCCATCAGAAGCATCATCGAGCAAACCATTGGCTTGTTCAAAATGCGCTTCCGATGCCTCGACAGATCTGGAGGAGCCTTGCAGTATGTACTAGCCAGCGTGTCCAGAATCGTCGTGGTCTGCTGTGCCCTGCACAACATCGCACAGCAACGCGGCTTAGTGCTGCCGGATGAACAAGTGGCTCAACACACAGCCTCCTCAGAGGACGAGGAAGAGGACATGGAGGATAATGAGGAGGAGGACGGGGAGCGATGACTTGCGGGGCCGGATGTGGCCAATCCAGCAGCAGGCGACCACAGTGCTGGCCATGAGCTCCATGTACTCATCCATGCCAGATTCACGTAAGCTGACGGTTCAACCACAGGTGGCTGGCACATGGAGATGAATATAAGTCCGACATCCTCAAAACCCCAGGCATCATCTGTCTACTAAAGCGCTCAGTGTCACCACCAACATTCTACATGGCATTCGCCCTGAGCCCTCACTCTTGAACTTCCATTTCCCAGAACACAGAGGCCACACTTTAGGTGATCTCAGCAGATCTTTAAACCTTTTTCCACACTGAACCCATGTGCGTCTGCACACAGACCTCGAGCTCACCTCCTCAGCAATTTGCAGCCAAGCTGCCTTGGTTTGCTGAGGAGGCCTCCTCCTTCCGTTTCTTGGGAAGAGGACCTCCTGACTTCCTCTAACTCCCTCCACAAGAGCATGGAGCGAGCCCTCATTGAACCTGGGTGCAGCCTTAGTTTTTGGGGCTGCCATTCCTGCAGCAGCCAGCACCTTTAAGAGAAAAAAGCATTAATTTACTAAGCCAATGATTGGAACACATTTGGCATATTTTTCATTTCTTAGTCACATACTAAATTGAAAGATAAAAAAATCATAAATGTCTTTCTGGAATAATATGACCAGCAATTTTATTCAATAAATTGTATTCAGATCAGCCGTTGTCAACTCCCCTTTCTAGATAATACAGCACCAAGCCATCCCAGCTACATTTTTTGCAAAGGGAACATGGCCCCTTTAAATGTTTACTCAAACAACACGTCATCAGACACGAGAAGCTGACATGCTCCAAGCAATTGCCTGGAGGGACCCGCACGTCGGCCCTAACGAGACCAATCAAGCAAAAATCAGAACTGCGGTCCGGCGGCATCCGGGAGCAGGTCTGAAAGCTGCCAACCAGCTGACCCGCCCCCATCCCGCCTCCAGAATTAAATTTGCGGCCGATGTCTCAGGTCCTGGAGAAATTGCGGCCATTCCGGCAGACTCCCACCGAAGTCACGGCAGGAATTCGCCAGAACGGCCAAGGAATGTTGTCCAATTCTTCTGCTTCAAAACTGGTAAAAAGGTGAAAATAGATAAGATCTGGTCCAAAGATAGGAACTGGGTGCCAGAGCAAGGTGAATGGCCTTTTCTTATTTTACAGAAATCTCTTACCACAACTTTTATAATGATATTAGTTAACAGCCTCAATGCTCCTTTATTTCGAATGCTATACTCAGTGTGGTGGCTGTTCATTCCAATCTGTCTTCTTCCTTGGAGTTTTATTTCCAATCCAATTTGATGATATTGCATGTATATTCTGACACTTAAGTTAATTTTGTTTTAATATTCGTTTATGAGATGTGGGCGTCGCTGGCAAAGCCAGCATTTATTGCCCATCCCTAGTTGCCCTTCAGAAGGTGGCGGTGAGCTGCCTTCTTGAACCGCTGCAGTCCGTGTGGTGATGGTACTCCCACAGTGCTGTTAGGTAGGGAGTTCCAGGATTTTGACCCAGCGACGATGAAGGATCGGCGATATACTTCAAAGTCAGGATGGTGTGTGACTTGGAGGGGAACTTGGAGGTGGTGGTGTTCCCATGCGCCTGCTACCCTTGTCCTTCTAGGTGGAAGAGGTCGTGGGTTTGGGAGGTGCTGCCAAAGAAGCCTTGGCGAGTTGCTGCAGTGCATCTTGTAGATGGTACACACTGCAGCCACGGTACGCCGGTGGTGGAGGGAGTGAATGTTTAAGGTGGTGGATGGTGTGCCAATCAAGCGGGCTGCTTTGTCCTGGATGGTGTCGAGCTTCTTGAGTGTTGTTGGAGCTGCACTCATCCAGGCAAGTGGAGAGTATTCCATCACACTCCTTACTTGTGCCTTGTAAATGGTGGAAAGACTTTGGGGAGTCAGGTGGTGAGACACTCGCCACAGCATACCTAGCCTCTGACCTGCTCTTGTTGCCACAGTATTTATGTGGCTGGTCCAGTTAAGTTTCTGGTTAATGGTGACCCCCAGGTGTTGATAGTGGGGGATTCGGCGATGGTAATGCCATTGAATGTCAAGGGGAGGTGGTTAGACTCTCGCTTGTTGGAGATAGTCATTGCCTGGCACTTCTGTGGTGCGAATGTTACCTGCCACTTATCAGCCCAAGCCTGAACGTCGTCCAGGTCTTGTTGCATGCGGGCATGGACTGCTTCATTATCTGAGGAGTTGTGAATGGCGCTGAACACTGTGCAGTCATCAGCGAACATCCCCATTTCTGACCTTATGTTGGAGGGAAGGTCATTGATGAAGCAGCTGAAGATGGTTGGGCCTAGGACACTGCCCTGAGGAACTCCTGCAGCGATGTCCTGGCGCTGTGATGATTGACCTTCAATCACCACAACCATCTTCCTTTGTGCTAGGTATGACTCCAGCCAGTGGAATGTTTTCCCCCTGATTCCCATTGACTTCAGTTTTACTAGGGCTCCTTGATGCCACACTCGGTCAAATGCTGCCTTGATGTCAAGGGCAGTCACTCTCACCTCACCTCTGGAATTCAGCTCCTTTGTCCATGTTTGGACCAAGGTTGTAATGAGGTCGGGAGCCGAGTGGTCTTGGCGGAACCCAAACTGGGCATCAGTGAGCAGGTTATTGGTGAGTGAGTGCCACTTGATAGCACTGTCGATGACACCTTCCATCACTTTGCTGATGATTGAGAGTAGACTGATGGGACGGTAATTGGCCGGGTTGGATTTGTCCTACTTTTTGTAGACAGGACATACCTGGGCAGTTTTCCACATTGTCGGATAGATGCCAGTGTTGTAGTTGTACTGGAACAGCTTGGCTAGAGGCGCGGCTAGTTCTGGAGCACAAGTCTTCAGCACGATAGCCGGGATGTTGTCGGGGCCCATAGCCTTTGCTGTATCCAGTGCGCTCAGCCATTTCTTGATATCACGTGGAGTGAATCGAATTGGCTGAAGACTGGGATCGCTTAGCCCTGTCTATAGCATGCTGCTTCCGCTTTGTAGCATGCATGTAGTCCTGTATTGCAGCTTCTTCAGGTTGGCACCTCATTTTTAGGTACGCCTGGTGCTGCTCCTGGCATGCTCTTCTACACTCATTATTGAACCAGGGTTGGTCCCCTGGCTTGGTGGTAATTGTAGAGTGAGGGATATGCCAGGCCATGAGGTTACAGATTGTGGTGGAATACAATTCTGCTGCCCCACAGCGCCTCATGGATGCCCAGTTTTGAGCTGCTAGATCTGTTCTGAATCTATCCCATTAACACGGTGGTAGTGCCACACAAGACGATGGAGGGTGTCTGTGTGAAGATGGGACTTCGTCTCCACAATGACTGTGCGGTGGTCACTGCTGCCATGGACAGATGCATCTGTGACAGGTAGATTGGTGAGGGCGAGGTCAAGTAGGTTTTCCCCCGTATTGGTTCACTCACCACCTGTCGCAGGCCCAGACTGGCAGTTATGTCCTTCAGGACTCGGCCAGCAGTGGTGCTACCGAGCCACCCTTGGTGATGGACATTGAAGTCCCCCACTCAGAGTACATTCTGTGCCCTTGCTACTCTCAGTGCTTCTTCCAAGTGGTGTTTAACATGGAGGAGTACTGATTCATCAGCTGAGGGAGGGCGGTAGGTGGTAATCAGCAGGAGGTTTCCTTGCCCATGCTTGACCTGAAGCCATGAGACTTCATGGGGTCCAGAGTCAATGTTGAGGACTCCCAGGGCCACTCCTTCCCGACTGTATACCACTGTGCCACCACCCCTGGTGGGTCTGTCCTGCTGGTGGGACAGGACATACCCAGGGACGGTGATGGAGGAGTCTGGGACATTGGCTGAAAGGTATGATTCTGTGAGTATGACTATGTCAGGCTGTTGCTTGACTAGTCTGTGGGACAGTTCTCCCAATTTTGGCACAGATGTTGGTGAGGAGGACTTTGCAGGGTCGACTGGGCTGGGTGTGCCGTTGCCGTGTCTGTAGCCGGTGCCGAGGTCGATGCCGAGTGGTCCGTCCGGTTTCATTCTTTTGTTTCGTAGCGGTTAGTAACAACTGAGTGACTTGCTAGGCCATTTCAGAGAGCAGTTAAGAGTCAACCACATTGCTGTGGGTCTGGAGTCACATATAGGCCAGACCAGGTAAGGACGACAGATTTCCTTCCCTAAAGTACATTAGTGAACCAGATGGGTTTTTACGACAATCCGATAGTTTCATGGTTACCATTACTGATACTAGCTTTTTTTTTTATTCCAGATTTATTTAATTAACTGAATTTAAATTCCCCAGCTGCCGTGGTGGGATTTGAACTCACGTCTCTGGATCATTAAGTCTAGGCCTCTGGATTCTTCTTCTTCTTCTTAGGCAGTCCCTCGGAACCGAGGATGACTTGCTTCCACATTAAAAATGAGTTCGCAGGTGACTGATGAGTCCAATGCGGGACCTACAGTCTCTGTCACAGGTGGGGCAGACGGTGGTTGAAGGGGCAGGTGGGTGGGGTGCTTGGGTTGACGTGCGCTCCTTGCGCTGCCTGCGCTTGGCTTCCGCTTGCTCCCGGCGAAGAGACTCGAGGTGTTCGGCGCCTTCCCGGATGCTTCTCCTCCACTTTGTGCGGTCTTGGGCCAGGGATTCCCAGGTGTCAGTGGGGATGTTACACTTTTTCAAGGAGGCTTTGAGGGTGTCCTTGAAGCATTTCCTCTGCCCACCTGGGGCTCTCTTGCCATGCCGGAGCCCCGAGTAGAGCGCTTGTTTTGGGAGTCTCATATGGGACATGCGGACAATGTGACCCGTCCCTCGGAGCTGATCGAGCGTGGTCAAAGCTTCGATGCTGGGGATGTTGGCCTGAGCAAGAACACTGATGTTGGTGCGCCTATCCTGCCAATGGATTTGCAGAATCTTGCGGAGGCAGCGTTGGTGGCATTAGCCCAGTGACATTACCACTACACTACCGTTCCCTAATGCAGTAGAATTGTGTTAACCATCATGTCTGAATATATATATTTTCCTGGTGAATCATCGCCCAGTTGCTGCTGTAACAGTGTATGAGATGTTGCGACTATAATATTTAAGAAAGAGCTTAGAAATCTGTAAATACTGGAGTGGTCCACTAAATATATTTTGGTCTCTCATGCAATCATTTTATTCTAACTGTGGCAAGTCTTTGACATGTAATGGTATCACTCATAATAATTATGAAGAATTCAATTTTTTAAGTCCCAGAATCAGCTATGTCCCAAATCCTTTGACACTGTTGGGAAAATAGATTTCACATCTCATCTGTCACTTTGTGATATTGGAAAAAGGTAACATAGAGGTGACCTGCTTACCTTCTGCACTCATTGCTCTTCCCAATTGATATTAGAATGACGTTAGCACTGTTTGTTAGAGAAATCTGTAACACAGACTGCCATACTTCCATGGCTGATGAAGATTATATCCCATATTGTGATCATTATGAGAGCTAAAGAGAGCAAGTATAAAGGAATTATGTTGTGTATTGACACTTCAGTGCAGTACTGAGGGAAACAGAATCTTTTCATTTTGTATCCTTGAAATACAAAAACAAGGAGGGAACATTGAACTTGTCAATGACCTTAGACAATAGTTGATGTATTATCTGCAGATTTGGGCACCTCGTTATAAGAACGATAGAAAAACAATGGAAAAGGTGTAGATTTGCTTGGATGTTGCCAGGGATAAGGGGTAACAGCTGTGAAGAGATACATGATAAGTTGGGGCATTTTTCATTACAGCTGAGAAGGTTAGTGACGATTGAGATCTTCAAGATTACGAGGGTTATAATAGGATAAATAGCGATAAATTACTCCCCCTGAATACTTAGAAAGAGTTTCTTTATGCAGATGATGGTTAGAATATAGAATTCTCTGCGACAAACCGTTGTTGAAGCAGATTCTATAAATTCTGCTATAAGGGAATTAGATAGTTGCTTGAAAAAGAGGAATATTAAAGGTTATGAGGATTGCACAGGAAAGTAGGATTAGACTAGGTTGTTCATGTGAAGAAAAGCACTGGCACAGGCCTGATGGGCTGGTGTACCGGTTTCAGTGCTTCTCTAATTTATCAATAGGTGCTGGAGATCTCTAGTACCCAAGTTCCAGCTAACTGGGTAGAGTTTCCGCTTTGGGCGCAATCAGCAAACCAGATGCAACATTTCAACTCTGAGACTGAAGCAGCAATCAAACCCCAGTCCCTACAGAGAAGGGCAAGCTAATGTGAGAAAACATCTTACAGGTGTTTCTAAAATTAAATCACCAATCTTATGGTGATTTTGTTCATGATTGCGTAATTTATCGTGCATTTATTATGCATCAGTTTCAGTTGTATGCGCTAACCTGAGTAAAGAAGGAAAGCATTCGCTAAAACGTATAAAGAAATTATTTGAGCAATTCGATTGGTTTGTTTTCTGCTTGTTACTGGTTCCAGATTGCTGAATTTGGTGGGGGTGGGGGGGATGACTAATTTCATTGGTTGCTTTGCTGTGCTTGCTCATTGCTAATTGGTAGCTTTCTTACCTCGCTCGTGATTTGTCAATGGGATATTTGAGCCAATCAGTAGTTTTCGCCCTAGATTCACTTTGAGACGTAATGACCTATTGATCTTTTGCCCCGCCTCTGTGCATCAAGGGGAGTTCCAGGAATTCTGTCCCAGACCTTAACAAAAGTAAAGTAAAACCAGCATAGATCTCAAATAGTTGAAAAAAAGAAAGTAGCAGAATACCACACTCACGGCATATCAAAGATGACACTCTATTATGTTCATGATGGAGTGCACAGTGCATTCAAATCATGATTAAATTTTAAATCCATCAATCTTGGTAGAAAAATACTTGCTATCAGTCCTCTGGGAAGGATAGAGGGCAAGGTACAAATCAGCATGAAATCAGTGAAATGGAAAGGTCACTGTAATGATTGCTCTGTACCCAGCAGTGTAAATAGTTGTACAGAACAGACAAATAGTCATCTTATGAAGTAAAGAATTCAACCGTTGCTTTGTATGATATATACATGATCCTTTGAGTCCTCTATAGGATTATTATGTTGTATTTTTCATACTGCCACTGGGGTTGGTTTCAGTAAGTTTGAACCCTGTCAGAAAACATATCTAAATCCAAATTTGGTTTGTTCATTCAGAATTGATTAATTCCCGCATCCAGTGCCATTGTGAAATTGCTTCAAACATTTTTTTGTACAATTGTTCCTAAGAGGTTTTATATATACTTTGTACAATTGAAATATTATTTTAAAGTTTATTTGAAGTATTTACATTTTATTCAAAATATTTGCCATCATTCTAATGCTCGGCATCAGTTTACATGGAATTTTATTGGACCCTCACATCCCACACTGGGGAGCTTGCATCCCAGTTTTCTGGTAGGCAGACTGGCTGCTGCATAAAACTAGGAACCTGAAGTTATATAGTGCCTCAGATGTGTCTCTCTATCTCTCTTAGGCCGTCCCTCGGAACCGAGGATGACTTGCTTCCACATTAAAAATGAGTTCGCAGGTGACTGATGAGTCCAATGCGGGCAGGTGGGGCAGACGATGGTTGAAGGGGCGGGTGGGTGGGCTGCTTGGGTTGACGTGAGCTCCTTCCGCTGTTTGCGTTTGGCTTCCGCTTGCTCCCGGCGAAGAGACTCGAGGTGTTCGGCGCCTTCCCGGATGCTCAGATGTGTATGATTGTAGAGGGACTGGGATGAACAAAATTATATACAATATAATTTACCATATTCTTTTGAGCTTGGAAAACTGTGTTTTCAAAATGAACAAAAATGACTTGGTTTAGTGTGAACACTGGGTAATCAACTTCACACCTTCCTAAATCTGGTTTAAAATTGTTTCAAACTTTGATTTTCAACTAGCTTGTAGAATTCAGTACTCAGAACAACCTTAAAAAAAACTATGAAACAACAGATAGAGGTGCAGTTCTAACCCCATTTTTTCTGAAGAAATAAAAGTGAAAAACGTCAAATTTGAAACTAACTTAATGCTTTGAAATGGAAGATTTAAAAATAATTAACCACAACTGTGTTTTTTTTGATGAGTTGATTGATGGATTGTCTTGAGTGTTTGGGACTCAAGGAGGTCTTTTTAATTGGTAGCTTCTCTCTTCATATCAGGCTTTACTTCCCCTGACATTTCAGAGTAAACTTGAATAAAATGTGTGATCAGCTTTTAAATCACAATTGGAAACAATGAAATCTGGAATTCTGGCCTCTTGTGCATCTCCGATTTCCTTCGCCCCACCATTGGCAGCTGTTTCTTCAGCCGTCTAGGCCCTAAGCGCTGGAATTCCCTCCCTAAACCTCTCTGTCTCTCTCTCTCCTCCTTTTAAGATGCTCCTTATGTCTTTGAAGCAGCTTTTGGTCACCTGTCCTAATGTCTCCGTCTTTGGCTCAGTGTCAGTTTTTGTCTGATTACACTCCTGTGAATCACCTTGGGATGTTTTACTACGTTAAACATAGAAACATAGAAACATAGAAAATAGGTACAGGAGTAGACCATTCGGTCCTTCGAGCCTGCACCGCCATTCAATGCGTTCATGGCTGAACATGCTACCTCAGTACCCCATTCCTGCTTTCTCGCCATACCCCTTGATCCCCCTAGTTGTGAGTGTTATATCTAACTCCCTTTTGAATATATTTAGCGAACTGGCCTCAACAACCTTCTGTGGAAGAGAATTCCATAGATTCACCACTCTCTGGGTGAAGAAGTTCCTCCTCAGCTCAGTCCTAAATGGCTTCCCCTTAATCCTTAGACTGTGACCCCTGGTTCTAGTTTTCCCTACCATTGGGAACATTCTGTCCGCATCTAATTTGTCTAAACCAGTCAGGATTTTAAATGTCTCTATAAGATCCCCCCTCATTCTTCTGAACTCCAGAGGATACAAGTTCAGTTGACCCAATCTTTCTTGATATGTCAGTCCGGCCATCCCAGGAATCAATCTAGTGAACCTTCGCTGCACTCCCTCAATAGCAAGAATGTCCTTCCTTAAGTTAGGAGACCAAAACTGCGCACAATACTCCAGGTGTGGCCTCACCAAGGCCCTGTACAACTGCAGCATCACCTCCCTACTCCTGTACTCAAATCCCCTTACTATGAAGGCCATCATTCCGTTTGCTTTCTTGACTGCCTGCTGCACTTGCATTCCCACCTTCAATGACTGATGTACCATGATGCCCAGGTCTCGTTGCACCTCCCCTTTCCCTAATCTGCCACCATTCAGGTAATAGTCCGCCTCTCTATTTTTACCACCAAAGTGGATAACCTCACATTTATCCACATTGTACTTCATCTGCCATACATTTGCCCATTCACCCAACCTGTCCAAGTCACTCTGTAGCCTCCTAGCATCCTCCTTATTGTTCACACTGCCTCCCAATTTAGTGTCATCCGCAAATTTGGAGATATTACATTTAATCCCTTCGTCCAAATCATTAATATATAATGTAAACAGCTGGGGTCCCAGCACCGAACCCTGCGGTACCCCGCTGGTCACTGCCTGCCATTCTGAAAAGTACCCATTTACTCCTACTCTTTGCTTCCTGTGTGCCAACCAGTTCTCAATCCACGTCAACACATTACCCCCAATCCCATGTGCTTTAACTTTGCTCACCAATCTCTTGTGTGGAACCTTGTCGAAGGCCTTCTGAAAGTCCAAATACACCACATCTACTGGTTCCCCCCTGTCCACCCTATTGGAAACACCCTCAAAAAATTCCAGAAGATTTGTCAAGCATGATTTCCCTTTCACAAATCCATGCTGACTTGGACCTATCATGTCGCCACTTTCCAAATGGTCTGTTATGACATCTTTAATAATTGCTTCCATCATTTTACCCACAACCGATGTCAGGCTGACCGGTCTATAATTCCCTGCTTTCTCCCTCCCTCCTTTTTTAAAAAGAGGGGTTACATTGGCCACCCTCCACTCCATCGGAACTGATCCAGAGTCTAAGGAATGTTGGAAAATGATCGTCAATGCATCCACTATTTCCAAGGCCACCTCCTTAAGTACTCTGGGATGCAGACCATCAGGCCCCGGGGATTTTTCAGCCTTCAGTCCCATCAATTTTCCCAATACCTTTTCCCGACTAATAAGGATTTCCCTCAGCTCCTCCCTCTTACCAGATCCTCTGACCCCTTTTATTTCCGGCAGGTTGTGTGTGTCCTCCACAGTAAACACCGAACCAAAGTACTTGTTCAATTGATCTGCCATTTCCTTGTTCCCCATTACGACTTCCCCTGTTTCCGACTGCAGGGGACCTACGTTTGTTTTTACTAACCTCTTTCTTTTTACATATTTATAGAAGCTTTTGCTGTCCATTTTAATGTTCTCTGCAAGCTTCCTTTCATATTTTATTTTCCCTGCCCTAATCAAACCCTTCGTCCTCCTCTGCTGAGTTTTGAAGTTCTCCCAGTCCCCGGGTTTGCTGCTACTTCTGGCCAATTTGTATGCAACTTCCTTGGTTTTAATACTATCCCTGATTTCCCTTGTTAGCCATGGTTGAGCCACCTTCCCTTTTTTATTTTTACGCCAGACCGGGATGTACAATTTTTGTAGTTCATCCATGCGATCTCTAAATGTCTGCTATTGCCCTTCCACTGATAGCCCCTTAAATATCGCTTGCCAATTTAACCTCGCCAATTCACGCCTCATACCCTCAAAGTTGCCCTTATTTAAGTTCTGGACCATGGTCTCTGACTTAACTGTTTCCTTCTCCATCCTAATGTAGAACTCCACCATACTGTATAAATGCAATTTATTGTTGTTGAAAGGCATAAATATAGTTTCACCTTTAATCACTTTTTATCAACCAAAGAAATCAAGGGTAATTCTCATAATAAAATCTGGCCCAGTTGCAATATTATAACACTAATAATATTCAGTAAATGAATTTATCAGAATAATAATGAACTAATCCAAAATAATACACATGGGCTTCCCAATAATGTTTTATGCAGTGAATCACAGTTCTTTGCAGTCTGTATGTAAATGAACTGTAACTTACAGCAGAACAATTCAATTTGCATTAGGAAGATGGGTATTGAATGTCAAGTGGCTGTGTAAATGTAATGAAAGGGAAAGATTGCAAACTAGAGCTCTCGTGGCTAATGGTTTAACAAACAAAAATTGATCACTTTAATGCTCAACTAGTCAAATATTCAAGTTAATTAATCAAATCAACCTTGCTAGAGGCTGCCAAAACACTCCTCATTGCATTTCTATAAAAGGCTTGAGACCATGCATTTGGGCTTCACGAATGCTATTGTTTTTGCACGTGGTGTGTCTTGTGTTGAAGATGATTGGGTGATCAGAAGTTTCTCGGGCCCCGTGGCGCATCCACTGGTGAACCCACTGCGAGAGCCACGGATCTTTTCACACGGGTTACAGAGGGCTGAGAACGTCAGTTACTGGGGCTGCTATGTTGTTATGCAGTTTCCTCGTTTTCTTGCATAGGTATTCAAAGCGAGAGACACCAGCACGCAGGACGGTGTACCATCATGGCTTATATGGTGCCACGTCCTCGCAGTGATCAGTAGGGCGTTACATACATTGAGATTGTTTTTCCAGGTGTCTTTGTACTACTTCTTTTACCCACCATAAGAACTCTTGTTTTTCAGCTCACAGTACAACACTTGTATTAAACCTCCACTATCTGGTAACGGAGCAATGGGCTGGATTTTAATGGGGAAGGCGGGTTGGGGTGGGGGGGCTCCGAGGTGGGCGGGAGAATGGGTTTCCTGCAGGCCCTGCCAACTTTAACGGCAGGGCCTGATTTGTATGCGATGCCTCAGTTTCCCACCCGCAGCTAGCCAGATGGAGAGGCTGGCTGGCTCTGGGCGGGTAGGGCTGTGGTACTAGGCCGCACGGAGGAGGGAGGGAGGGATCAGGTGGGGGCCAGGGTCGTCCTCTGCAGGATCGGGGGGTGGAAGAGAGAATCAGAGCTGGAGGACCGTTGTGGAGGGGGGAGGAGGGAAGATCGTGGCCGGCCACCGGAGGATTGGGGCTGGCCTCAGGATCATTGGTCGGGGGGGGGGGGAGAGAAGATCGGGGCCTGCCTCAGGCTCATCGGTGGCGGGGGGGGGGAGAAAAGATCGGGGTGGGCCTCAGGATCATCGGTGGGGGGGAGAGAAGATCGGGGCCTGCCTCAGGATCATTGGTGTGGGGAGGGGGGAACGGTCCGGGAAGGCGATCGGAGGCCTTGTGGGGGGATCTCCGATTGCAGTGGGTGGGCTAGGCTGGGACCCTGGATAAAGGCACTTACCCCCTGGTCCTCGCCTTGCTGTTACTGCCGGGTTTTACGAGGTAAGTAAAACCCGACGAGCTACAGTTAAACACAAAATGGAGGTTAAGGAAGAAGCTTCCAGCCTCATTATAATATTTAAATTGATGTCCTGCCTCCTGCCAACAAGTTGGCTGCTCGCCCCCGTCCCACCTCCCGTCCCACCTCTGTTAAAATCGGGAAGTGGGCGGGTTGGAGGCGGGTTCAGGCCGGGATTCCGATTTTTAACAATTTAACTACCCTTACGCTCCTAACACACCTGTTTTTTTAGGTTAAAATTTCCCCCCAATGTGTCTGACCCAACAATGGTTTGCTTTGCTCAGCCTTGTTTCACTGCCATTTACACTAAATCTCCACCAGATCTCTATATTTTGGTAGTTTGATCTTTCCAATTGAGGTGTTGTTTTATTTGTCAGCAGCTCATGTGGAATTACATAGAATTACATTGAAATTGCAACACAGAAACAGGTTATTTAGTCCAACCTGTCTTTATTGGTGTTTATCCTCCAGTGAGCAGTAGGCCTAAACCCATGTGCCTGCCCTTTTCCCACATCATTTTACCCCCCTTTCCTTTAACCACCTATCTAACCTATTCTTAAATATTGACATGGTCTGCTTTGATCACTAACTCCAGTTGTGCATTCCATAGCCTCATAGCCCTCTGTGTAATAAAGTTTCTCCTGCTCTCTATCCTAAGGGGTAAACATTCGGTAGCGTCCCCTTTGGGGCGCTACCTTCGCTAATTTTAGCGCCCCGAAAAAGTTAGCGCCCCCACAGCCGATTTTCCCAGGTAGCGCCCCGAGAGGGAGGAGGGGCACTACTGGAAGCGCACAGCGTCCCTCTTGGGGTGCTGCGAGCCAAAACCGCGCCGCGGTACTGCAGGCCTTCCTCCCCTTCTTGAGTGCCGGGCTCACGAAGAGCAGCCGGCACCCCACGGGGGGGCTTCACGGGGGGCTGGGGACAGCAACGGGGGCAGGTGCTGGCAGGCGGCCAGCAACAAAAATGGCCGCCCGCCACCTCCCCTTTAACTAGCACCGCCCCGGCCGCAGGTAGGCCCTCCTGACCCCATCGGACATAGCGTCCGGCGATAAGTCAGGGGGCGCCACCCAATATTACAGCCGGGGCGCGAGCGGGATGTTGCACACAGCAATGATGTCATCGCGGGAGGCATTAGCGGCGCCGCGCCCAGGCGCTAGTTGAGAGGGCGCTAACGGGAGGCGCAAATCAACCGAATTTAGCCCCCTAAATTTTTTACATTTAATTTTATATCTATGTCTATTCATTCTAGATCCCTCAATCACTGGAAACAGTTTCTATCTACCCTGCCCAATCCCTTCACTATTTTAATCACATCTATCAAACCATCCCATAATCTCTTCCGGTCAAATGAAAACAGCTCCAATTTTTCAATTCTTTCTTTTCATTTGTATTTCCTCAAACCAGGCAGCATCCTGGTGAATCTGCACTGCACCCTCCCTCTCTATTGACTCAACATCCTTCCTATAGCATGGAGCCAAAAACTGCACACACTACTCCAACTGAGGCCTTACTAAAGTTTTATATAGATTCCCCATTACATCTCAACTTTTATATTCTAAACCTCTTGCCATAACAATCAGTATTCTGTTAGCTTTTTTAATCCTCTTTTTAATGTCTTATGAATCTGAACCCCCCCAAATCACATTGCTCTTCCACATCACCCAGCTTTCTCCCATTCAAGGTACAATCATTACTTTTCTTTAACCAAAATGTACTACTTCACATATACTGGCATTCAATTCCATCTGTCACTTCCCATTCTATCAACTTATCAATATCCCCTTGCTGCTTCCTGTGATCCTCAGAATTATTTATTATATCTCCTATTTTAGCATCATCTGAAAAATTGGACACCACTCCTTCCAGTCTTGTATCCAAATCATTAATGCATGTAGTGAACAGAAGCAGTCCCTAAACTAAACCCAATGCGACACTGTTACCCACTTCCATCCACTGTGATACATTGCCTCACTCCTATTCTCTGTTTGCTTCCATCCAATCAGTTTTTAATCTAATTTATTACTTTCTCCTAATTCCATGCTCCTTAATTGTCAAAGGCTCTCTGAAAGACCATGTACACCCACATCTACTCCATTTCCCTTATCCACCATATCCATCACCTCCTCAAAGAACTCTATCAGGTTTGTCAAACACAATCTTCCTTTCTGAAATCAATGTTGACTGTTTCTAATTATTCTGTCTTCATCTGGATATTCAATGATTTCATTTTTGATTAACGATTCCAAAATTTTCCTTAGCTCAGATGTTAAGCTAACTGACTTGTAATTACCCAAATTAGGTCTGTCTCTTTTTGAAAATAATTATTACATTACCCATTGTCTTGTCCTCTGGCACATATCCATAGTCAATAGGACCCTGAAATGTAGGGGGTGATTTTGACAATGGAGGCGGAACTGCTGCTTGTCAGGTTTTAGTCCCGCCTCCATCGACTTCTGGCCAACCCACGCTATATTCCCTTGATTGACCTTGTTAAGCCTACCCAGCAGGCTTAGCAGGCCAATTAAGGGAAAGCCAGTTACAGAGAACGTCAGCGTATGACGTTTCATCTGTCAAAAATTTTTGACAGATGAATTGTCATCATTTGACAGCTCTGTGAAGCTGTCAAACACTGACATTCTCTGTTGTTTGATGAGTCCTTGTATTCAAGACTCATCAAACCTCTTTTGTGAGCAGAAATCAGATGGTTGCTGCATCTCTGCCGATGAGATGTGAGACTCTCTGCATCCCCAACTGTTGAAGCCTGCAGGAAGAAACAAAGGTAAGTAAACATTTTCGATCACTTTTCACTCATCTCACATACTTACCTCTCCACACTTGCACCCATCATTCACCTCCACAGCGCACTTTTGCACCCCTCCGACCCCCGCAGACCCACTGCTCACCTCGGTGACCCTGGCGGGGTTTCCCGACGTCGGGAAACCTGCGCCTCTGGTGGAAAAATGGGGATAATCCTCTTAACCACCTGTTAACTACCTGTTAACAGGCAGTTAAGTGGCTGTAATCCCCTTCCCGCCTCCAGGAGACGGGACCCAGCGCGGGTCGGCTACCCGCCTCCTGGGAAGATGGCACGGAGGCGGGTTGGGGGCGGGTTGGGGCCCCGCCCCCAGATTCTGCCATTTTCCCACCAGTCCCGCCTCCAAACCCGCCTCCCCAGGGCTGGCAAAATCCAGCCCGTAATATCTATAGCTTGCACTATTTCTTCCCCTCATTTTCCTCAGCATCCTTGGATGTATCCCATCAGGTTCTCGTCCTTTAGCTTAACTAACTTCTTTAATATTTTCCTTTTATCTATCATAATATCGCTCATCTTGCTTTTAACCAATTTAGGATTTACCTCCTCCTCAATTTTATAAACACTGATATGAAGTACTTGTTAAAAATCCATGCCAATTTCCCTTTATCCTCTATTAATTCACTATCCTCTCCTCTCAAGGGTGATAAGAGAGTGCAGTTCCGAGATAGGTGAACTGACTTATGTTGATTTGTTACATGCCGTTGATGAGGACTGTGGATAGAGTAAATGGCTTGTCTGTTGGCTGGTCTGTGACCCCAGTTTTGTTGAGGCTGATAATGAGGCTGCAGCTCATCACTACTGCTGAGAACCTGTCAATGATTAGCTGGATGCCTTCCTAGATATGCTCTTGTAGTGTTCCTCCTGTGGTAAGACTCCTCAATCATAAACCATGGCTGTGAAAAATAGAATGAGCAGCTTCAATGCCCTACTTTACAGCTTTGAAATTCCAAAAGTATTCAATCTTTTCTAGGAGCCACTATAGACCAGAACAGCTAATAATGTTGAAGGCCTTTGTGAGGTCGGTGAATACCATATATAGGTCTAAATACTAAACTCAGCAGATCTTTTTTATTTCTCCTGTGATGAAAAGCATATTTGTTGTGTTGCTCTGCACTAAGATATTATTACTTCATCGTAATATTATGTTGAATATTATTGTTGCTATATAATTGATATTCAAAATGTAAGTGACCTTTCCAGAGTAAACATGAATTAAGGATTATATCTACTGCAAAACCAAACCGAAAGAAGCGCATCCATTATTCGGCATGGAATCTTCTTTAAACTCTGACGCTTTGACATTATTAATAACAGAAACGGCTTCATGAATTTACAAATGTTTGGATATTTGCTCAGAAAAGCTTCAGCAGCTGAATGGTGCAATCTTAAATCGATCACAATCATTCTTACTCACACACCCATGCTAGCCATGAACAGTGAGGCAGCTGTGAATGCTTAGAAATGAAATAGTATCAAGACAGGTAACCCTAGGGCACGTAAACCTTTCCAGTAAAGGAGATTAAAGTGAGTAGTAGGTAAGTATATTCTTAATAAAAGCCGCTGTGTGACTAGTCAGCAGATTATGACTACCTGTTGCCATTTAATGCCCTCAAGCTAAACAGCATTGGTCCTTGTCGAGCTTCATTAAGTGTTTCCTATTCAATGTCTGCTGCCTGGTTTTCACTGGTCGAAGGGATAAATGTTTGGCCACATTTGGAGTTTGCATTCAGACTTAAAATTAGATTGGTTCTCCCTCTCTCAGAATTGTTTTGTCTACATTAGACGGTGTGCACAAGCTGAGTACAGTTTCTGTAGAATGCCAGAGAGCACTGATACAATCTACTGTTGGCCTTGAGTCAGTGATAGCGCTCTTGCCTCTGAGTCAGAAGGTTGTGGGTTCAATCCCCATTTCAAAGATTTGAGCACATAATCTAGTCTGACACTTTAATGCAGTACTGAAAGAGTGCTGCACTGTTGCATGAGATATTAAACCGAGGCCCCATCTGCCCCCTCAGCTGACAAAAGCTCCCATGGCCCTATTCAAAAAAGAGCAGGTGCCCTGGCCAACATTTATCCCTCAAAAAACACCAGTAAAACAGATTATCTGGTCATTTATCGTATTGCTATTTGTGGAACCTTGCTGTAATTGGCTACTGTGTTTGATTACATGATATCAGTGACTACACAGTGAAGGCACAATATAAATGCAAATTATTTCTTTCTTTCATATCATTCAATCACCAAATAAAGTCAATGCTATTGCCAGAGAGCCCCCACACTACCGAGAACATTGACAGATGGACATATAGCTGTCAGACTGCCAAAATGCATAGCCACGAGCTTACCAGAGTAGTTGTGTAGATGAATGAATGGAGAAAGGGAGGCAGGGTTGGTCAGAATTAAAAAAAAATTATAGTTGGTCCATAACACCAGTTAGTAACTCATAGTCGTGCTTTTTAAATTCACCATTGGCATAATGTAACTGTTCAGAAACTGTCCATTCCGATCAACATTTTCCTATATTGCGCAGATTCACCAGAATGATACCGGGGCTCAGACGGTTTAATTATGAGGACAGATTGCTTAAATTTGGCTTGTAGTCACTAGAATATAGAAGATTGAGGGATGATCTGATTGAGGTGTTTAAAATGATAAAAGGATTCGATAGGGTAGATATGGTGAAACTATTTCTTCTGATGCAGGAGTCAAGAACGAGGAGACATAGGGGGAAAAATTCAGTTGCTTTGCGCCTCCTGTTAGCGCCCTAGAGGGCGCTAACGGGGCGCAAAGCAACTAGCGCCCGGGCGCGGCGCCGCCCACACCTCCCGCGAAATTCAGCGGGAGGTTAGCGGCGGCAGTGACCGGTAGCTCCCCGCGGCGCTGCGATGATGTCATCGCCGTGCGCAGTGCCCCGCTCGCTCCCCGGCCACGATCTTCGGGAGCGCCCCCTGACTTACAGCCGGACGCTATGTCCGACGGGGTCAGGGGGGCCTACCTGAGGCCAGGGCGGCGCGATTTAAAGGCGAGGTGCCGGGCGGCCATTTTTGTTGCTGGCCGCCTGCCAGCACCTGCCTGCGCTCCCGTCCCCGGCCTCCTGAACCGCCCCACCCCCACCCCCCCCCCACGGAGTGCCGGCTGTGCTCCAAGAGCCCGGCACTTCTCTTGAGTGCCGGGCTCTTTTGCCAGCACTCCCGATCCCCGGGGGCCCAGTTTAAAAAGGGGAGGAAGGCCTGCAATACCGCGGCACATAGCGCCGCGATATTCCCTCGCAGCACCCCGCTTCCCTCTTGGGGCGCTGCCACTCAATTTCCGTCGCGGGGGTGCACATTTTTCCGGGTGTAGCACCCCGGCAATGTTAGCGCCCCTCAATTTGTAGCCCATAATCTTAAGATTAGAGCTAGGCCATTCAGGAGTGAAATCAGGAAGCACTTCTTCCACACAAAGGGTAGTAGAAATCTGGAATTCTCCCCCGCAAAAAGGCTGTGGATAATAGGACAATTAGAGCTTTCAAGACTGAGATCGATAGATTTTTGTTAGGTAAGGGTATCAAGGGATATGGACCAAAGGTGGGTAAATGGAGTGGAGCTACAAATCAGCCATGATCTAATTGAATGGCGGAGCAGGCTCGAGGAGCTGAATAGCCTACTCCTGTTCCTAATGTTCCCATGATGCTCTGGATTGGCATTTACTTGTAAATCCCCAACTCCTCCCTGAGGATAGGCCAGGTTGTCGCAATTAGCAGGAAGCAACAGTAAATGTCTGTTTTATCTTTCTCTTTTTTATATATTTTTAAGAATGATCAGTTGTGATTTGTTGCTGTCTAATGAATGACTTATGAGTCAACCAGATGTATACTTTGCATGTGCGACACTTTCAAGTGTGACAAGTGTAACCCTTTGAGTTATGACAGATATGGTAGATGCAAGTTCTTTTACTAGACATATAGCTATAGCTCTGCTTATAGATCTAGTTGAGTGTATCTATATATATATGTTTTGTTATCTATTCAGGAATGGGATTAAAGGTTGTAAAGATAAATAAAGGCTAAAATGATCAAACATTCCATAGAACACAATGCTGCTGGGGAGTGGAGAATCCCACATTTGGAGGACAGTTGGACAAGATTGTATAGTGGAGACTTGGTCTGCAGTTTTGCTTGATTGGTCAGGGCATATTTATGGAACATTTATCACTGGAGATCAAAGAGAGGGAGTAGGTTGTACATGGCATGTGAAAGAAGTGGGAATAATGGGCCAAATGGCCTTTTCTCTTTCATGTTTTCTTATCGAGGTATACACATACACACAGTTTCTGGAGATGTAAACCTATCAAAAAGGCCGGGGGTTTCCTGTTTCAAAGATCTCTGAACTTTGCAGGTCAGGAATCTTGTTCGCAACCATTGTCCTACTATTCCCTCTATTCAATTTACTTATTTTCAGATAACAGGTAAGTATCAGAGGCATCAGTTATAGACACAAAGGCCGCGATTTTGCCGGCGCTCAGAGGAGGGTCCGCTGTTAAATTCGAAATGATTGACGGCGGGTTGGGAACCTGCCGCGAACCCGCCTCCATGTAAGTTTCCAAAGTGTCGGGTCTGCGATTTCAGAACAGACCCGACACCAAGCGGCGGGTGAGGGATTTAAGATAGTTAACTGCTTGTTACCTACTATTTTGCCAGCCTTTTTCTATTTTCCCACATTTTCAACGGGTTTCACGTCGTTCGGAGATCACATCAGGTAAGTATGTCGGGAGTTCCAACGAGCTGAATAGTTCACAGCTGCAACTGCAGTATAAAAGCTGAACTCTCACATCCGTTCACTGTCAAATGTCAGAAGTTGCTGATGTCAGGATTTAGAAGACACATTTGATCCGTATTGAAGCTGTAAGTGTGTGTTGTAAACTCTATATGCACTGTCACCTCCTTGGAATAGCCTCTCTCCCCATTGACTGACTGCTTCTAACATCTCATCCCCAACTGCCATATATAACAGCAGAATGGGAACGCTTTATACTCTCTCATCCTGGTCCTCAGAATCTGAGGAGGATCAGCCGCAGCAGCAGCAGAACCAGGCACACCAGCATCACCAACAACAAGAGCACCAACCTTCTCCTCAACCACCTGATGCTGCACAGGGCAGAGGCCATCAGCACAGGGCTGCACCGCGCCGCAGGAGACACCCCCAACACAGGGTTTACAGGCAGAGGATGAGCTTCCTCAACATGACTGAGCAGCAGTGCCAAAGGAGACTGAGACTTTCGTGAGAGGTAGTCGCTGACATCTGCGCAATGCTGCACCAAGACCTGCAGCCCAGAGGAGCAGGTGGACACGCCTTACCACGTCAAAGTCACCACCGCCCTCAAATTCTTTGTGTCAGGGTCCTTCCAGGGATCAGCAGCAGACATTAGCAGCATCTCCCAGTCTGCCACCCACAGATGCATCACATAGGTTACCGATGCCCTCTTTGCCAAGTCCACCAATTACATCCTCATTGAAACTTATAAAATTCTAACAGGACTAGACAGACTAGATGCAGGAAGGATGTTCCCGATGGCGGGGAGTCCAGAACCAGAGGTCACAGTCTAAGGATAAGGGGTAAGCCATTTAGGACTGAGATGAGGAGGAATTTCTTCACCCAGAGAGTGGTGAACCTGTGGAATTCTCTACCACAGAAGACAGTTGAGTCCAATTCATTAAATATATTCAAGAAGGAGTTAGATATATTTCTTAAGGCTAAGGGGATCAAGGGATATGGGGAGAAAGCAGGGACAGGGTACTGAGTTTGGATGATCAGCCATGATCTCATTAAATGGCGGAGCAGGCTCGAGGGGCCGAATGGCCTACTCCTGCTCCTATTTTCTATGTTTCTATGCATCCACTTTTCCACTGCTGAAGCAAGTGTTACCGAGCGGGCGCTAGGCTTTGTCAATCTGGCTGGCTTCCCACGGGTGCAGGGCGTCATCAACTGCACACATGTGGCCATCAGGGCACCCCATCAGAAGCCAGCAGTATTTGTGAACCACAAGGGCGTCCACTCCCTTAACGTGCAGCTGCTCTGCAACCATAGGAAGAGCAACATGCATGTGTGCACGAGATTCCCTGGCAGCTGCCATGACTCATACATCCTGCGCCAGTCCACTGTCCCTCAGCTCTTCGCTCCGCCAAGCGAACTTTCCGGCTGGCTCCTTGGGGACAAAGGCTATCCCCTGAAGACGGGGCTAATGACACCGTTGAGGAGGCCATCAAACGAGTCTGAGGAGCGTTACAGTCAAAGCCACATTTCCACCAGAAGTGTCATAGAGCAGACAATAGGGTTGCTCAAAATGCGCTTCAGATGCCTGAACAGGTCTGGTGGAGCCCTTCAGTACGCACCACCCAGGGTCTCGAGAATCATCATTGTCTGCTGTGCCCTGCACAACATCGCACTGCAGCGAGGATTATCGCTGGATGAGGAACAAGGCGCAGAGCGCACAGCCTCTTCTGAGGAGGAAGAGGGGGAAGAGGAGGAGGAGCAGAATGAGGTTCCAGATGAGGAAGACCTGGAGGAGGCGGCTGACCCAGTGCGACCAGCACGCGAGCACTTTGCTGCCTGTGATGCCAGGGATGGCCTAATCAATGTCAAATTCACCTAACTTTATGCAGCACAGACATATGGCTGCTACATGCACATGAAGTTGGCATGATCCCACTTCAACACCATAGAGCATCTTTACAATGAACTGTGCATTCCTTGCACTGTCACCACCATTGCTGGACATAAAAGGCGCCCCTACCCTTCACTGTGCCACTTCAAATTGTGAGCACACATATGGTAACGAATTCAAACATTCACAAAACATTACTTTATTACAACAAAATAAAAGAACAGAAACTTAACATTCATTTAGAGCAAAACACCCAAGTGACTACCCCTTTTATGTGGGAGCTTTCTTTTACGCGTGCTTCTACGTAGTGCTACCCCTGTTGTGAAGGAATAAGCCATATAACATATTCAGAAAAATACACAATCTTATGAAAGAATTATTAAAACATGACAAACTGGGTTTGGACATCTAGAAACCTAACTATGAAATAGCTATGAAAGCATCCTGGCTATTGAGATAAGATAGTTGTTGACCCTAAATAAATAACCTGATTGAAACAGAAGGTTAAGGGCTCCCGACAGGCTGAACTTTTTGGAACGAAACAATGGTTCACCCTGGATAAGGTGTTCTAATTTACACTTCGTAAAGAAGCACATAAAGTAAGGAACATCTGCCCCCATAAAGATGACATCAAGTAAGGAACACCTGCCGTCACACCGCTTTTTATATGCTAAACTTAGAACACCTCGAGATGAGACATGAGTCTGGCTGAGCTGGCAGTAAGAATTACAGAGGTCAGCAGAAAAATGACTAGAGATAATTAGCTTGCATCAGCAGAAAACCTTAAAGGAAATACCACTGGAAAAGGGTATAAATATTGAACTCTCAAATGAGATAGTAGACTTGCTTTAATTGGGCAAAGCGATTCTCGGCTTCAGAGGCAGCTCTGTAGTCTACCACTCTTTGTACCTCGGGGATCAAAGGTATTTGATTTTGGTGGCTATCCTGTAGACTTTAAGAACTGTAAAACTGTAGCGAAGTTAAGATTTGAAAGTAAGGTTCTCTGATAATAAGATTGTAAGCTTTCTCTTTTTAGAACTGTTAATGTTGCGATTGAATCACCAACTGTAAATTACATGTCAGTTCTTTAATAAATCTATATATTTTTAGAATTGTCTCACATAAGACTTCTGTATCAAAAACTCACAAACTCAAGCTCTGCACACTCTTTGGTGAGGAGTTGCAGAATTCTGAGGGAGTTTTCCGGACCCTCATAACATCCGGAACGTTGCAGTCTAGCTAAACTTATTAAAAGTGCTATCTGGAGGACGGTAACATTCTTGGGTTGTTCCTTTCCTTTAGGGAGAGATAGTCTGGACCTTTAGACCCAATTAAGCATCTTTAGGTTTCGGCTACCTCAAACTTTAGTTGAAAGTGAACGTCTTGAGAAATACGCTTGATCCGGGGTAGCTCTAAAGGGGTTAGGACTAGTAATTATCCCTTCACTGTGGCTTCAGCAGATGTAGAGGCAGCCTGCTCACTTCCCTGCTGTGCCTGCTTAGACACCTTTGGCAGTCATCCTCTGGGTTTTGGAGCCCTTGAGGGCCCCGCCAAAGTCTGCTCCTCCTGCGGCTGTGCAGGGGCAGACTCGGCCATCACTGTTCGGAGAGGCATATGGGACTCTAACCGAGGGGTTGGCAAGGGGGGGGGGAGGGGAAGTGTGAGCGCTTGATGAGGAACTCCCACTTCCATGTCCCCTCCCACCATCATCCCTCTCATAGGCCACCCGCACTTCTCTGCTAGCAAGTAGCTGGAGAGCACCTTGCTGCACATCAGTGGGGCCATGAGGACCCATGTCTGTACTGACATTCCTCATAACATGGACGTCCGTGAACCTTTGGTTTCTCTCCTCGATAGATGCCCATCTATCCTCCATAGCTGACCCTCTATTTAGAAGTGTTACCATGTTCTCCTGAGTTTGGCGATTTATGTCCTCCATGGAGGTTGCCATCCTTTCCACGGCAGAACCTACAGTTGCCAGTGCGTGTGCCATGGCGTTGCTCATATTTGAGATGGACTCCTCCATTCTCTGCACACTCGCAGTCACCGTGGTTGCTAATCCAGTCAGAGCCTCCTGCACTTGTTCCTGAAGCTCCAGGATCGCCCTCTTCCTGGATGGCCCCCCGAGGCTCAGCTTCTACATGCAGCTGAGCAGAGCTAGAAGCGTCCTGCGACCTCCGACGAGGACTCTCCACTGCTGCCCCTGTCTCCACCATCTGCTCTTGCTCACTTGTGACTTGTGATACACCAGGTGTCAACACTACTCTATCTCGCATAGGACCCACCAAGGTGTGCGTCTCTATGCTGGTGCTGGGTGCGCTCATTTCTGCTGACGCTGCTCCCTCAGAGGCTGGAGGATCCTCTAAGGAGTCCTCCTGTTCTTCCTCCTGGACAGTAGGGAGGGGGGCTCTGGATGGTGCTGTGGGAGAGTAAAGACATGAGTTAGCCATGTGATATGTAGATTGCAGACACATCCCATTATGCACATGATGAGCATTCAATTTCTATTGAAATCAGATCCCATATGAGTCACTCATGAATGCCAAATAAGATGGATGGAAAATAATTCTGTCACCAGGTTGTTCTGCTGAGCCCGTCCCTCCGTCCCCCACTTCAAGCTGATCAACTACTCCTGCGATGTCCAGAGCTGCCTCCTCAGCGTGGGTGAGCTGAGGCTACGACAGTGGTCCTCCTCCTGTTCTCTCCCTCTCACTCTTATTGTGGGCTCTCTTTTCCTGCAATGAGGGAAAGAAGTGCAGTTTTAGTGAGAGTGATGGAATGAGTGTAAAGAATGGATAGGATAGATATTTAGAGGGAGACTATGATGGAGTGGGGTGCCAATACCAAGTTGCCTCCTTTTGAGCTCTTAGTTGTTGTCAATGCACAACATTGTGGGTGAGTGTGAGGGGTGCATAGTAAAATGGGGGTGTGATTCCGTACATAGGGAGAGAGGGATGGGTGATGGTGCAAGGGATGTTGGGGTGAGTTAGGATGTGCAGGAGTAGGGTTGGCAATGCAGAGTGATGGGGATGTGATAACAGGCACAGCAGAATGAAGGCAAGTGTGCTTTTATACTCACTTTTCCTGAACGCAGGAGATCATTGAACCTCTTTCTACATTGGACCCAGGTGTGAGTAAACACACACCTTACAGTGACCTCCTCAGCTATTTGCAGCCAGGCTGCCTTTGTCTGCTGAGGAGGTTTCCTCCTTCCATCCCCAGGGAATAGAACCTCCCTGCGTCCTCTGACTCCCTCCACAAGAACATGGAGGGAGTCATCGTTGAAGCGTGGAGCAGCCTTTGGTCTCTCTGCAGTCATTTCTCAAAGAAGCAGCACTCAGGAGCATCCAATCAGAATGGAGAGCAAATGGGGACATGGCCCCCGTAAGTAGTCCGGCAACGAACGCATCATCAGAGGACCTCAACAGACCCGCACCCTGTAATTGGGCTGGGTAACGCGCACACCGGGCTTAACAAGCCCAATCAGCGCAAAATTGTTTACACAGAGCAGCTGGAGCTGGGAGCGGGACCAGAACCCGCCAACTAGCTCTCCCGCTGGGAAAATCCAGCCCGTAGATTTACATCTCATTGCTACCAATATTACAAAAACATAGCATTACTTTTAAAGCCTCGAACATTCTAGTGCAGAATATTTTTTTAAGTAGTTAACTTTTTGGTTGGTGCTTTAGTTATCAGTTACATAGTAGGCAGATATAGTAGTTAATATTGATAATGTTGAAAGAATAGACAGGCACAAATATACTAGCTGAAGAGAATGTGTCCACTGTATAAGGCTTTTGTCAAAAATGAGACCCTGGATTCCTTGTTGGCCTATAATGACCCTTTTTCTGTGCAGTATCATCATGTTTATAGTTTCAATCTGAGCTTTTCAGATGGGGAATTCCTAAAATAACAGGGGACATATGTTTTTGAACATAATGGCATTTGGGAGACCAGCTTTATCTGCTTATATACTAATTACTTCTGTTTAAATAATTAATACGGTTTTTAACAGCTATATCGAAGATGATTAAAAATGGTGGTAATGCTAGACTGGCATAATTATTTTCTGACATTATTTCCCTGTAGAAAAAGGATATTTTACTGACATTTGTGTTGATGCACATGTATCAAATGGATAATGTTAATGCCAATGTTATAATCCAGAATACAATTATAGGGCTATATTAAAGTTTGCTTTATTTTGTGTTTTGTTTTTATACATTGAAACATAGTCCATGGGCAACGTGTTACATTTGCCAAATTCAATTTGAAGAATAGTTGCCATATGTAAAGACTTGGCCCATATTTTACAGCCAACATATTTCCTAAAAACATTTTCCCAACAGAGGAGAGCAACCTTGAAAAATGTACATATGAATCAATGTTTAATAGCATGTGAATGAAATAAATTACATTGTCAGCATTACTGTAGACATGCTATATTTCATATGTTGGTGTCATAACTGCTGAAAATTTCTCCAAACAAGTGCTAGTCCTTATAAGCACCGGTAAAGCCAGAGGAACAGATCACATGAAATACAACGTTAACTTGGAGGAAATTTACTATTTGTGACCATTGGGTAATAAAGGCTCAGGTGTCTTTTTTGTGCTGTACAGATTCAGAGTGTGGAGCTGTCTCTAATAGCTCCGTTTTCAGATCTGGGACTCTGTTCTCAGTGGTCTGACTACGCTGAGACATTGATGAAATTGCAACATATTTGCACATAGAAGCTTGTCCCACATGGACTGATTTTCTGTCAGGGCCATTTGGAGTAGTGTTGTTCAGGTCAGAAGTTGAAAGTGGTTTCTCTTGTAATGTCTGTTCAAGCGAACATCCTTGTGTAAGCAGTTCTCTCTCTTTAGTATTTCGCCACTTCATTCTTCGATTCTGGAACCAAATTTTTACCTTTGAGTTGAAAACATCAATAACAGCATTAGTATTAATAATGTAAGTAACAATGGACGGCCTGCATTTCATTGCTCTAAACCAAGTATGCATTTATGGACACAAAAGCAAAATACTGCGGATGCTGGAAATCTGAAATAAAAACAGAAAATGCTGGAAATACTCAGCAGGTCAGGCAGCATCTGTGGAGAGAGAAACAGAGTTAACGTTTCAGGTCGATGACCTTTCGTCAGAACTCTTAAAATAAGCAACCAATTGTGACATGTTACAGAATGATGTAAAACTCCCTACAAGGACATTTTCAATAGTTTCCACTCCTGAATGGAGGATTGCAATGTAGAGCCGATTCTTGCATTCTCAGTATTCTTTCTTCCTATTGTTTGGGTAAAATTTGCTTAAAGGAAGCGGTCATCAGTATTATTCACAGTCCCCTGCCTTAAAAGTGACCAAAAATATTTAAGATATGAATAGACCACCCATAATGCATTATCATGTGCGCATTGTGTTTAAGTTATCTCTAAATTTAATCTTTTATCAGATTTTTGAAAATATTCTTCCTTTATCTCCCACCGGGGGGAGAAATTCAGTATCGCCCCATTTGGGGCGCAATTATCAGCCGGGCGCAAAGATTAGCGCCTGGCGCTTATTATCGCCACCGACTGCAAACTTGACTTTTATCGCCCCTGGAGGTGATTGGAGCGCTAAATCAGGCGCTTCACACCTGTCTTAAGGCGCAAAGGCCATGGAGCGAGGCGCTACCTCAGAGCGCTGGCGAAGCTCATGTGATGTCAGTCAGCAATGGAACACGCACACAATGGCGCGGGCCAGTTCTTAAAGGGGAGTGTTGATCTTGCTTTCCATCCACATCCTGCTCATTGCAGCCTTGAATCTCGGCCTGGAGAGACCTGCACATCAAATCTGCTGGAAAGAACAATGGAGAGTACCAGGGAAAGAGCTCAGAGTGCAGCCCCCACAGTCTCTTCTAAATCGATACAAGGAAGGGCAAATCAAAATGAACCTGCAAAGTGCTGCTCAGTACCCAAAACTCCTTCACACAGTGTTGAATCTCTCCAGAAGTCTCTCTCTCTCTCTCTCTCTCTCAGAATGCGTGGTTCAAAAATGTCACCAACAATAAAAGGCAGGAAGCGGTCGCCTTTAAATAGCGCTCCCCAGTCCCTTCCTGACTGCAAAACGCTCCCCTCAACCTGTCGTTGCTAGCGGCAGGCGGTAAGGCAGGGGGCACCACTCAATATCCGCTCCGGGGCGTTGCGCACTCGACTGACGTCACGATCTGCTGGCGCAGGAGATCGTGGCGGTAGTGTTTAGCGCCGCCGCAAAATGTCTAGTTAATTTCGCGAGTGGCGCAAACATCGCCGCGCCTGGACGCTAGGTTCTTTGCGCCCCATTAGCGCCCTCTTAAGGCGCTAATGGGAGGCGCAACCAACTGAATTTTTCCCCCAATAAGTTTCAAGTCTGGCCTCAGCAGGCTATGGAACTGCCTTGCCTTGACCGGGTGTGCTTTTCAGCAGTTGGACTATCACACCACAATGAAGAGCCCAACTTAAGCAGAAATCCTGCCCCATAGGAGAGCACATCATTGGGTTGTAATGACACTTTCCATGGAGAAATCTGACAATGACTACCAAGGCCTCCAAACTAAAGGCGGATGTGTGATGATGGGCGACTCCAGTGGGGAACAGTTGGAACGCAGCAACAAATTATATAAATAAAACAAGGGGATTAAAAGGAAAGTCCATGTAACCCAATTTGGTAGCGCTGTAGGCTTTGCCATGCTCAACAGCTTGGGTACATAATCTGTATACATTATGTATTCTGGAACATTTTTGTGGCCTAGGTAATCATTTGTTATATTTGGATATCTCCTTAGGTAATGTCTCAGTAAATGAGCTCCATGCCTGGCTCGTGATACTAATGCAGCTATAAAAACTGAGCACCTCTGAAATCCACCCATTGTTCTCTTTTTCCATTTTTTTTTAATTTACACGCTTGCGGACTTCAATTGTGAAGCAAGCCTAGATTTTCCAATTGGGGCAGACATCCAATAGGGTAGAATTTCCACCCGCCACACAGGTACGCCCCTGACCCTGGCACAACTTCTGCCTCTGGAGTCATTAGTATATTGGATGCTGATACCATGCCCTTCGGCAAGGTGTTGCGCCAAACTCTAACAACAAGTGTACAGGCCCTGACCCTGAAATAAACCTCTTTGGCTCCTCTGCCTACAGGAGTACCCTGGACGCCTGGGCCTAACAGGCAGCCCTTGCATCCACCATTCTGAAGACATAAATGCAAGCAGTACATTGGAGGGGCTATTTTCCTCATTTGCATGTCTTTTGCACATAGACTAGCACCTCTTATGTCATCGCACCTGCCCACCAGGAAGTGGTGAGGGGAGGTGTATGGTCAGGGAGACAGTGGCGCATATCCTGGAGCAATTTTCTGACAGGAAGAGCCTGCAAAATCTAGCCCTAACATAATGTATTGTATAATTAATATATTTTGTCTCATCACACAGAAAGTAACCCCACATTACAGTATTTCTTCTGCAAGCATTGCATGTGAATTTTTCTTTCTCAAATGTAAAATATGAACATATAGAATATGTTTTTTGTTCATTGATTGCTAATCAGTCAGTTTAAGATGCTGACACATATAGTACCTGTGAATCTTTAAGCCCAAGGTGTGTGGCCAGTTTCTTCCTGTCTGTTTTGCTGATGTATTTCTGTTTCTGAAAGGTTTTCTCCAGTGCTTTCCTTTGTTCCTCAGAAAAGACCACCCTGCGCAGGATTCCTCTTCGCACTTTGCTGTGACTAACCTGGGGCCAAAGAGGAAATTCACAGCTCCTGAAGGAACTGCTAACTGGGGAGTAAAATAAATATATTTAGGAATATAAGAAGTTTTGAAGAACTGGAAAAGGCCACTTGACCTGTAAAACTTGTCCTTCTTTGTTAATCTCAAACTATCCCTCAATCGCCTCTTTCTCCAGAAACATATCCAGTTGCATCTTGAATTTGTTTATCTGACTTGCATCAGTAATATTCCATGCTAATTTATTCCATACAGGGAAGATTTTTGACTTAAAAGTGCACAGCTTTTCACAATGGGAGCATAAATCAGCAATGCAGGCACTGAAGTCAGCATAATTGTCAATCCACTCCTGCCATGCAATGTGCAGTGCTGGAAATGTTAATTCATAAAATCTACCCTTCTGCCAATTATGCTTCTGTGTCCTGCTAATTTAAAAATTATGTCTGTTGGGTTTTGAATCCTTCATTAGTGTGAGCAAGTCGTCTGCATCAACTGTATCAACCCCTTTCATAATCGAAATAAGCCCAACTTTCTTAAACTTTCCTCATAACTTAAATTTCTGAGATTTGGTATTATCTTTGTTATAATGGGGATATTATCAGTACTAAACTTCCAATAACTGAAACCCAACTTTGAGAGTAGCTTTTCCTTCAACACATAACATTTCCTTTCTCAATGCCAGTGAAGCATTGAGATGGTCAGGATTTTTGAACGGCAAATCTAGATGCATTGAGAACCTAAAAATTACCAATTTGGATTAATTTGTGACTCATAACATGTTTCTATTTTTCATCCACACTTGCTTGGATTTACACCCACTCCTCCAAGCTTCACTCTAGGACTTGAACATATAGTCTAGGCTTACACCACAGTGAAATACAGAAGGAGTTCTGCAGTGTCAGAGGTGCTGTCCTTCGGATGAGATGTTAAACCAATGTTAAACTGTGTTCTGGTGGATCAGGTTGAGTTAAAGATCCTATGGCATTATTCAAAGAAAAGCTCGAGTTGTACTGGTCTCCTAGCAAACATTCTCTTGACCCAATGCCGCCAAAATAAATTAACTAGTTATTTGCTCAGAACTTGTGGGGCACAAAATGGCTGCCAAGTGTGCCTGAATAGTGACTACTTAAGTAATTCATTGTATGTGAAGAGCGTTGGCATATTTCTGACAGACGTGATAAGGTGTCATATAAATGCACATTTTGTTCTTCTTTCCATTCTACACTTGGATTGGCATTGCCTAGTTACAGTACATGTAGATGTTCTACTTGCCAACAAAAATGTTATTTTGTGTTATGCGTTCGGTTTGCATTCTAACCTGGATTATAATCTTATTTCAGAGATATTTGATGGTGGAAAACATGATTTTGTTTCTGTTTGGCGTGGAGTAACTGGTGAACAGTATCACATATAGTGGGTCTTTCTTAACAAAACAAATTTAGGGATCTAAAATGTATGAAAAATTGCAGAATATCTCATTTGTGAATACTTAAATTTGATTTATGGTGATTGAATAAGTAAACTACTGTTTTTATTACTCAGGATTCCAAGCTTTTTTTTAACCAGTGTTTTGGGTTCACATTTTGCAATTCCACCCGTTTTTCCATGAAAACCCTAAGCCAAGATAATAACTGGTTGAATCCACTAATATTAATTCGAATTAATTTTCATCAGTGTGCTTAGTGAATTTTTTTTCAAAATCTGGCTGAACTTTACAAAAATAACATCCCTACTACACAATGAATTAATTATTACTAGCTAAAGACTAAAACATTCCCAATGCAACAATAAGCCATTGATATCACCTCCCAAAAATAGTCAATAATTAATAGTTTACCCTATAACTATCCTTTTATCTGTTTTCTGCCAGATGGAAATTTTCAAATTATTTTCTTACACTGTATGATGGAGTCAATGAATTTTGAAACATGCATAATTAGAGATATGAATTCTCATGAACCATAAAGGCAGTCCAACCTTGGCATTCAGTGGAAGCCTCCTTTAAGTATCTGCTTACAAATCAAGTATTAACTAAAGCAGAATGTGGCCTGCAACATCAAGTAAATAAAACTATTAAAGTGAAATATTTATGGAATAATGTTATGTAAAGCTAAAACCTAAAAAAAATCAGGTTTGCCATATTATATGCTAGTGGGTTAATTAGCTAAATAAATGCAAAATACAAGTGTGAATATCTATTATTCATAGAATTAAGTCTGACATTACTGAAAGTCAGGGGGTGCACAAGTTAAATTACTATCACTGTCATTTATATGTAATTGTGTGCATCATTACTAAAGGTAAAAGTCCAGCGCAATGGATGTACCCATCATCTGTACAACAAATCAGTACGAGCGCATTCTACGGACTACCTTGGATGGTCACAAGTTTGTTTAGCTTCATTAATTTCACTATGAGATCCATGAATTCAAGGAAAATTGACTGTTAATGGAGGAAGATCTAGATCGTTCATACAGGGACTCTATTTTAATAAACTGACCCAACCAGTTATAATGGATTCTGGACTAGACTGAGAAGGCAAAGCACACTATAAATAAAAACACAAATCTTCCCACTTACTGGACCTCGCTACTCCAGTATCAATCATTGTTAGGAAGACAAATAAAACAATCTATACAGACAGACAACCCTTATGCACATGCATATAAAATACAAACATACATGTAGTTTGCAAATATTTTCCTTTAAAAACAGTAAAAATAACCTTAAATAGTTAGGTAGAAGCCAAATAAGCAATACAAGATATTAAGCTGAGTATATTGCTGGATCCTGAGTTGAGTTTCCTCTCCCATGTACATTTTCGTCACCAAGACCACCTTTTTCCATTTTCACAGTATTGCCCACTTCAGCCCTTAACTCTCCATATTACCACGGCGAGTCTAATCTATGTCTTTAGCACCTCAAGGTTTGATAACTTTCCTAACCAAAACCTCACCCCCCCCCCCATTTCCATCCTCTACATGCTATAACTCATTCATAATGCTGCTGCCTTATTCTTCCCTGATCAAAGCCCTGAGTTTCAGTCACCTTGGTCCTCACCAAGCTCCCCATGCCCCTACAAAGACCCTTTTCTCTGCCTTCAAATTCCTCAATGGCTCACCCCATCCTATCTCCTAGACCTCTTTCAGCCCGATGTCCTCATTTGCACTCTTCTGGACACGGGTCGACTCCGTATTCCCTTTCTTCTTTGCTCCATCACTGGCGGACACTCTTTGGGCCACTATGCCCCTGCCCTCTGGAATTCCCTCCACCTTCCCTCCTCCCATTCTGCTTTCAAAAGCCTGCTAAAGATTTCAACTGCTCTTTTGGCCCTGCCCCGTTCTACCTGTTCTTTCCCTCCCACTCAGTGTCAGTTTTCTTCTGCTCGCTGTTAAATGCTTGGAAGCATCTTTCCCATGTGAGGAGCACGATATAAATGCAAGTTGTTGTTGGGGTAGGACAGCCTAAAGACTTGGGCTATTAGCGGGCTGGGGATTTAATCACCATATAATCAAAAAAACTTAGCAATGTCTTTGCTTCTAAGCTCTGTTCATCCATTGACTTCTATTCAGGTAGACAGGAGGGTCTACTCAGATCAGCTAAAGAAAGTCTATAAAAGTCGATTTCATTTATGTTTCAATGAACTGATCTCAATGATGGTGGTTCGCAGGATCCCCCAATGGAATGTGAGAGACAGGAGCTAAGACTTGCAAACAGAGCTTTATTTATGGCAGCACGAAAGGGCGCTTGACCCCCGTCCAGTGCTTTCTTAATGTAGGCTGATTTGGAAAGTTCATCTGCACTGTGAAAAATAGTGGCGAGGTCGCGTGTGGATGAAGAAAGTGAAAGTGGCGATTGGTCACGGTCCTGTTGGCCATTGTATAGGAGCCACAGCCATGTAAAACGCTCTGTGGGAAAGTGGCAGCCCCTTGAAAACATCTCAGAGAGTCTCAGCTCATTAAACAGCCAGAATTTGCTGCCTCACTTGTCAAGAAGCATTCAAGTTGCCAACTCTCCTTTCGGAGTTTTTTTTTAAAAGCTATTTGGTCACCGCAAATCTGAATTCACTTAACAGCCAGTTTGATTTAAAGCGACATTGCCTTTGGAAAGCCAGCACCATCACAAAAAAATACCACCAGCGCCTTTAATATATTTAATATTTGTAAGAAGGTAATTTCCCCCTTAAAAATATGTTTTATACAATTTATTTAAAAATATCTGCACAATTTATTAAAAAGTCATTTTTCCCCCGAGGGCAAATAATTATACAAGTAATTTTGCGGAAAACACTGGGATAGATTAAACGCTAACTACGAATAGATTACTTTAATGCATTTTGTAAATAAAGTAATATATGTAACATTACTGTCTTTTTAAGCAACGCAAGTCACTGCGGAAACTTACAAAATGTCAATGAGAAGACTGATTTTTAACACATTGAAATGCTGACACATTAACTGTGAAACTGTAACGTGGCGTTTGACTTGTAACCATTTTTCAGACCACATGAAATCGTATTGCTACGGTATACAAAACAAATCAAGCATTACTGATGCAGCACAAAAACTTACTCGGAAAAGCAGTGGGGGAGACCGGCTGCTGACAGGACCCACCGCAGCAAGCCAGAAAGAGCTGGGGGAAACTCGGCAGGAAACATTTGGATAAAGCTACAAATATTAAAGCAAAAAAAAAGAGATAGACAGTTTGCACAGCGTATTTCACCCAACTTACATGAAAAAACTATAAAAGTATTTCTTAAAATGATTAACACTGAAATAATCTGCATACTAATGAATCACTTCTCGTATCTAAACATGTTCTGTAATACAAAGGCAACTAATTTGTGAGGTTTAGGTGTGTTATGAGTTATGCAGGTGTTTTCGCTGGGTATTCTGTATCTTATGGTCGAATATTAAGCTGCAGTGGCACAATGTTTAAGCTAATTAGAATTGGCAATCTTATTAACAAGTATGGAGAAAGGGGCTCCCATGTAGTGAACCGGTCCCGATGAATCCCTATCCACTGGGGATTGATTCTGGAAGTTAGAAGCTGAGTTCAAGCTCGTGGAGGTGATTTTAAATACTTCGCCATAATTTCAAAACGTGTAAGCACATTTTCTAGAGTAATTAATTCCAGGTGAACTTTGTTTTACCCCGTGTAAGTACATAGGAGGTTGATTCCCTCTGTGTGTGACAAAAGTGGTAAACCTGTTTATATGAGATTGTTTGCACAGAAATCCCCAAGAGTCTTTTTTTTTAGCGATTTGAATACAAACTCAGTTCTTTGCCTTTAATTCTTAATATTAGGATTCGGGAGAGGAGCGGAGAGAGGGGCCGTCCCCTTTTCCCATAACATTAAAAAATCCCATACGAACTTTAATAAAAATGGGTTATCTGGCTACTTTTAAACGTGGCTCCAAAGAAGGCTTGACTTGTGGTGCAAACTCAAACTGATGCGAAACGACCTCTCGGAGGGGATCACGTGCTGCTTAACTTTAATACACTTAGATCCACATCTTTTCCGTTTAAACCCATGTGTTGCGTCAACGCAAAATTGGCAGCTCAACTGCAGCCAAGTTTTCAATTATTCTCTGTAATAAAGTTCAAGCTAATTCGTGGCTTCGTGTGAATGATAACAGAGGAATACACTTCCTGTCTTGATTATGGATGTTGTTAGGAAGCTGCCGAGAGTCAATTGAAATACATGAATGTATTTGAAATAAAAAGAAAATGCTGGCAATACACAACCGATTGATCAGCACCCGGAAGAAGAAAATCGATTAGTGTTTGATTGTCAGACTGCTGTGTATTTCCAGCGTTTTCTGTAACCCAGATTTCCTGTTTAATTTTTGAATCTATTTCATATTTTTGGAATTGCATTTAAGGCAGGAAATAAAACGTTTGAGTGGCGTTGTGAATTGCGGGGGAGAGTAAAGTTTATAACATGATTTTTAATTGTTACCAAGGCCACGCTAATTGAACAGCTCTTATCGGTTAGATTAGAGTTCCAGGAGAAAGTTTACTGTCTTGAGTGTATGGTGGGGCTGCATGGCAATGTAGATATATTTTCATTAGTTTCCAAATACCTTTAAAGTGCAATGAAATTCTCGAGGGGGTACTTTTGAGAGGGGGTATTGAACTCCCCCTCTTTCTGGAAGAACATAACAGTGTAATCAGAAATTTCTGTGACTTAAAAAAAAACTACGTTGGGATAGGTACTTGGTTACAGTGTTATGAAGCCAATTAATCCAAGTTATACCACTGGTTAGGGAAATGGAGTTGTGTGTGTGTGTGCAAGGGCGTGCGCATGTATGGAGTCTCCCCCTCCATCTAAATGCTGGTTAAATGTTAATACCAACAGGACAGTCTCTTTGCTAACATTAAAACAAATGTTTTTTTTAAGTTTTTTAAGTTCTCTGGAGTCCAATATACATCTTTAAAACCTCTTAAACTTTGCTGTAGCCATTGTGAAACCAAAGCAACACGACCATCTCCGAGAAGTGATCTCACATCACTTGGCAAATTCAGTTCTGGCGACTTCACACAGTTTGTATTGATGTGAAGCCAAACATATTCCTCATACATGAAAAAAATGTAGCACAATTGCATCTATTACTGTTGCATTCGAAACACCCCTGGTTACATGGCCTTGTATATCATGGTTGAGTAGTATCATGTCTTGTCAGAAATTATGGAATGGTGAATTTATTGTCTTACATTTGGCCACCAGTCTCAGTTTAGCATCTGTGCAATGTGTGAAATGTGCAATCGTCAAGCCTAAGTCATACTGCAGAATGCACATTGTTGTAGAGCGCAGTGAGGTGCATGCGCAGAGGTCAGCTCCCCAGGCGACTCGTGTTTAATACAAAAAACAGAAAATGCTGGAAACACACAACAGGTCATTTCGTACCTGTGGAAAGAACAGACAGGTCAGTGTTTGATGCTGAGGCAGAAACACTGAACTGACTGTTCTCGCCACAGAGGCTAACTGACCAGATGTGTGTTTCCAGCATTTTTAGTTGTTTCACTTTTTATTTGTACCAACTCGTTTTTTTAATGTTAGGAGAGCACGGGCAGGAACGTTTGCTTTCTCTGAACATTAAAAAACAATTCTAAATGTTCTAGGAGATCCAAGGGAAATTCTTAAAATCTGGCTTTGCATTGGGCTGGAGTTATACTGTATCCGGTGTGAACTCAAAGTGGTGTGAGACAGCCTCCTGCAGTGGGGCTGTTATCACTCGGATTTAGTCCAGTCAGATCATGATTTATAGTGTCACTAATTTTAATGTCTATCTGAATCTGCTTTGCATCTGTGCCAAAGTGACCGTATAAATTGCAGCCTTAAAGTTCAAGATCTACAAGCCTTAGTAATTTTATTTACAGGTTTTTTTTAAGTTAAACTTACAGAAACATTTACAGATGGACTTCAATAAAATTATAGAATCATTTAGATTAAACACTGATTTAGAATATTGGGTACATTGCGGAATTGCGCGCGGGCAATTTCTGAATTATTAATTAAGTCATCCAATAAGTTTAGTGCAATCTATTTTTAACTAGACGGCAGCAACAGTATAAAATGGGAACATTTCTGGATGAAACATTTACAGGTAAGATGCTAACACAAGACGTAGTTCAGAAATGGCATTGTCAAAACCAGTGGAAATAGCAAACATTAAGGTCTTCGAGTAATATTAATGTGATCTGCTGAAGAAAGTGAAATTGTGTGAAACCTTACCTATTTCAGGGTATGAGACTGTTTGGCTGGTGGAGGTGACTGGAGCAGGCTGGTTGTCTGAGGGGTTAACGAGCTGAAAGGAGGGTCTTGTAGGATGTGGACCTCCCGATGGGTCGATTTGTTCCGCAGTTTGGGGCACTTTCACTGGAACAGGGTTTGCAGGAATCGGTCGAAGCGGGGGGCTCAAGGGGCCATTTACCCGAAGCAAATTGTCAATTAGGAAACTCTTGCCCAAGTTGTGGAATGCAGGGAGCTGAGGTGAGTTCAGAAAAGGAGATGAGCCCAGCACTTCCCAGGACACTGACGGTGTTGGACTCAGGCTGGGGAGCATGGTGAGAATGAACAAAACGGGGCAACGAATGTGGTGACCGACACTGTTTTTTCCCCTCTCTCACTCCAAATCAGTTACAAACGCATCTGAAGATGCGCGTCCCTTGCTGATAAGTGACTCTACTGAAGGTTGTAACTTTTGGAAAAGTCTGGAGTGAGTCTTGCTGTCTCAGTGGAGGATGTGATGCGATTGGCCGTAAGGTTTACATGTGATTGTGTATTGAGATTAGTAATGTAATTCTGATGGGACGGAAGGTGTGTCCACGTCACTCTTTACAGAGCAGAACTTCAACTGTAAGGGGAAGTTTTTCAAATTATAAATCACTTTTCAAATAATAACCATAGCAGGTGATTAAAGACCCACATGTTATTTTTTCCCGTTAATGAACACAATCTCTTCAGTCTCTGCCGTATACTTAGGAAAATATTTCTAACCATAAAGTGAATGTGGCTGGAATCCTAACAATATACGACGTATTTGCCTTTGCTATTTTATTTATAATTGTATCCATAAAATTATTTGTAATTGGTTAATCCAATTTATAACAATTAAAATCAAAAGAAAACAAAACTTCAAACTAGAGTACAAATAAAACTTCAACCGTGTTCATCAACGCTATCATCTGCGTGTGATTGTGGTGAAAAATGCTCGCTCGTCTTTACCCAGACGGTGCTAAACTTCAGCAACAATTCAGAGTTTAGTAACACTGGGCTACATTTCTCAGGAACAGGAGTCACCCACCATCTCTTTCCTCCTTTAAGACGCTCCTTAAAACCTACCTCTTTAACCAAGCTTTTGGTCATCTGCCCTAATTTATCCTTATGTAGGTCGTGTCAATTTTTTGTGTGTTATAACACTCCTGTGCAGCGCCTTGGCACGTTTTACTACGTTAAAGGCGCTATATAAAGTTGTTGTTGTTGGTCATCAGTTTGTAACGACAGAAAGGACAATCTAATTGGTGCTTTCTCCCAGTAAAGTCTAAATCATTCTTATATGCGCCGCCAAAAGGCGAATTGACTCGTTGCTGGGAATTATAAATGAAATCGGCCACTAAAGGAAAACTATATTAGGACATTATTTCTGTTTCCTTTGGTCGCAGGTTAGCACCATAAGTATCGCCTACCACCATCATTCTGTGCGTCTCGTGTTCCCCAAAATACAACATTAGCTCCAATAATTCATTCTGAATTCTCTAGAAGTGATATAATCCTCTGCATTATAATTTTAATCTTGGCGCCGGACCTGTACATACAATAATTATGTAATTCTTGTAAAATAATTTCAAATTTTGAAAGTTAAATGTCAAACCCCGTGTTAAATATCAAGCTGCATATGCTTTAACTAGTGAATCTCATAATTTTCCTTATAGGTTTGCAATAAAAAATATTATATTTGAAAGATTCCAGAGATGTAATGCGATATTATTCATAGTTCGTTATTAATTGGAAGGACAATAGTGAGAAATACTACACTTGGGGGGAAAAATCCGTCCTACAAATTAAAATAGTGAAAGGATGCAGTTCCTTGATTTTATAAATACAAGGATTCGGACAATTGGTTAATACCTGTTCATCGTTACATAAACGTAAATCATTTTGGACACTTACACAATCTTTTATTTATGATGTTTTCGCATAACCCTGTCCATTAACAAATTGTATTAATTAATTCAGCGAACTAAAAAATCGAATAACTGCACCTGCTATGGTCTCTTGCCCTATAATGGACTTTATTAGAATAGTTTTTCTTTAACAAAAAGGGAATCAGAAGGGAGAATCTTGAAAAACACTGATGAAAACCGATAGACTAAAAGGCACATTGCAGCACCTTCTAATAATCATATACATTGAATGACATCACATGTATCGGTGTTACTGGATGCTAATGGAATATCCCTGGGGTTTTGGTGCTATTTTGGGGCGTTTGTTAAACGATGAAATCTACAAGCTATGTATAAAATAGGAACTAAACCTACGGTCTACACTGTAACCCATCTGCTGTCTTTCAAAATTCAAATTACTGGTTAAATACGATTCTGTGCAGAAACTGTTTGACATAGAAACGAATGATAATTCGGGATAAACAGTCCTACGAAAGTAGTGGGACAATTCACCCGTTATAAATAATGCACGACGGGCAAATGGATCGGGTTGAGTGCGGGTAGTCTAAATTTTGACCTAGATTGGAGATATCTGAGCGAGCATCCCGGGATAAATCTCCAAAATGATTTGGCCCAGAAACGACACGGACTATTTAGAGAAATATAAAACGCCCAGAGACGGGAGTTTGTCCCGGATTGCTCGACCATCCTCTAGATATTCCATATTTCGTTTTTATGTTATATTCATTTTAAATATATATTCTGAGTCAATGTAAAAAATATTCCGAGTTTCAGAGATAAATCTGCTTAAGTTTTCTTATGGGAAAACGTGCTGATTTTGAAAAGTAGGCAGTACTCTCATTCTTTTGTAAAGCCACACTTGTGAGCTGCTCAGTGGAAGTGACAAAAATGGCAATTCAGTTTTGAAATTCGGCGCGCATTCAATTTCCTGGCTGTATTTAAATAAATTTGACTCAACAGTTGCCTTTTTAGACGGACTGAAATGTTTGACTAATTTCTGTTTTTCTGATGCCCTTTGCGTCGACGATTTTCAGCGAATGTCACTGATGTTTGGAAGGTATGTGTTGCAGACACTTTTACAAATGGTTTCGGGCCATTCTTTATATATATATGAGCTGTCAATCTCCTGATACTGTAAATTTAATTGGTAAATTGGAAATATATAAGGACACTAAAGAGTTGTGTTTTCCTTTGAGCATTTAGAATGAATTAGCAATGTAAATGTTTATTAGCATAATTAATTTTGTCTCATTAATTATGTTTTCCTACCTAATTATTTTGCGCTCTCGTAATTAATGTAGTAGCTGTTAATTAACTAAAGGACCTAATCTACTGATTAGTAAAGAGACACGGAGGATTAATCTAGCTGGTAATCGTTTATCTATGTTAAGTAGCAGAATTTTGCTCTTCTTCTATCAACCGCAACTTGAAACGAAAGCCCCTTTACTGGGCAAACTGCCAAAAATCCTTCAGATTTTAGAAGGGTATAGTTGAAGCCAATGGTATAGTGAAGATACAGGCAAATATGCGCAACTGGATAATCTGGGAAAGGAAACTTCACTTAATATGGGAAAGGATCGATAGATTTTTGAATATTAAGGAAATCAAGGGATATGGGGATAGTGAAGGAAAGTGGAGATGATTGTAAGTTAGGAAGGAATTTCTTCACTCAGAGGGTTGTGAATCTGTGGAATTCTCTGCCCCAGAGGGCTGTGGATGCTGAGTCTTTGAGTATATTCAAGGCTGAGATCTATAGATTTTTTGATTCATGGGGGAATCAAGGGATATGGGGATAGTGCAGGAAAGTGAAGATGAGGTAAAAGATCAGCCATGATCTTATTGAATGGTGGAGCAGGCTCGAAAGGCCAAATGACCAACTCCTGCTCCTATTTCTTATGTACATTTTTGGATAATATTTGACCTTTTGTCACAAGGGTCCACATTAATTATTGTATTATGTTTCTATAACAGTCACAAGTATAACACTGTTTCGTACAAGGTACCAGTCACACAGGTTGTAGGTAACATTTATTATACATGTGATCGCTTTGTTGTTATAATACAGGAGACAGGAAACAAAAACATATGAAAGTCCACAATCTCAGATTATGCATTATTTGTGTTCAATTACTATGACATATATTAAATATCAAAATTATCTCCGTTTAACAATTTGCTGAGACTTGTCCAGGTGAGACAAAATAAGTCAGCCCCAGAAACTGTGACTGCGATTTCGCCTACCTGGGCGGCTACATGGTGGGAGAGGCCGGTGGCGGGCAGCGACCCCACTGCTACGTTGATCCCACTGAAAAATAAGATCTTCCCGTAATAGGCCTTGTTAAACCCGCCCTGCGTGTTTCCCGGCCCAATTCAAAGTTGCGGGTCTGGTGACATCAGCGGATGACGCGATTCTTGCCAGTATATTTATAGGGGCCATGGCTCCATTTGCAGTCAGTTGTAATTTTAGTTAATTCAGTGCTGTCAGTGTGTGTAGGTGTGCACAATGTGCTCCCAGCGCCAAAGAGCAGCGCCTCGCTTCAGTGAGGACTTGCTCTATCATCTTGTAGAGGGAGTGAGAGCATGAAGGGAGTTTCTCTTCCCCTACTGACAGTAGGAAGAGGCCTTCCCAGCAGACGAAGGGAGCGTGGCTGCAGATTGCGCAGGAGGAGACAGGCATATCAGTGGTCGTTCGGACCTAGGTGCAGAGCCACAAGAGGTTTAATGATCTTCTAAGATCAGGAAAAGTGAGTATAAAGCCACACTTACCTTGATGCTGCTGTGCCTGTCATCACATCCCCACCACTCTGCATTGCCATCCCTACTCCTGCACAACGTTACTCACCCCAACATCCCTTGGACCGTCATCCATCCCTCTCTCTCTATCTACATTATCAGGTCCCCATCTTACTATGCACCCCTCACACTCAGCCCTTTGTATTGCAATGACATCAACTAACAACACAAAAGGAGGCAACTTGGTATTGGCACCCCACTGCATCATATTCTCCTTCTAAAGATGTAACCCATTCATTCCTTACACTCATTCCATCACTCTCACTCAACCTTCTCTTCTTTCCCTCCTTGTAGGAAAAGAGAGATCACAAGGAAAGGGAGAGAATGGGAGGAGGACCTCAAGCCATGCCTATCTGACCACTGCAGAGGTGGCAGCACTGGATATCGCATGAGTGGTCGACCAGCCGGGAGTGGGGGATGGAGAGAGGGGCGCATTAGAAAAACCTGGTGACAGAATTCTTTTCCATAGACTTGCATGACTTTCATCAGTCACTCATATGGGGTCTGATGTCAACAGAAAATGAATGCTCATCATGTGGATAATGGTAAGTGTCTGCAGTCAACATCTCATATATCTAACTGATGTCTTTACTCTCTCACAGGTCCATCAAGAGCGCCCCCCCCCCCCCTCCGCACTGTCCAGGAGGAAGAGCAAGAAGACTCCTCAGAGGAGCCTCCTGCCTCTGAGGGTGCAGCATCACCTCAGACATGGCAAGCTAGCACCAGCGAAGAGACGCACACCTCGGTGGGTCCATCACGAGATAGAGTAGTGTTGTCACCTGGTGTATTACACATCACAGGTGAGCAAGATCAGATGGTGGAGACAGGGACAGCAGTGGAGACTCCTCGTCAGAGGGCGCAGGAGTCTCCTAGCTCTGCTCAGCTGCATGCAGATGCTGAGCCTCGGGGGCCATCCAGGAAGAGGGCGATCCTGGAGCTGCAGGAACAAGTGCAGGAGGCTCTGACTGGTTTCGTAACCGCGGTGACTGCGAGTGTGCAGAGAATGGAGGAGTCCATCTCAAACCATGAGCACCACCATGGCACACTCACTGGCAACTATAAGTTCCTCCATGGATAGGATGGCCACCTGCATGGAGGACATAATGCTCCAGTGCTATGGACCCCTCACACTCAGCCCTTTGTATTGCAATGACATCAACTAACAACATAAAAGGAGGCAACTTGGTATTGGCACCCCACTGCATCATATTCTCCTTCTAAAGATGTAACCCTTATGGCCCCACTGAAGTGCAGCAAGGTGCTCTCCAGCTACTTGCTAGCAGGTAAGTGCGGGTGGCCCATGAGAAGGATGATGGTGGGAAGGGACATGGAAGTGGGGGCTCCTCTCCAAGTGCTCAGACTTCCAACCCCTCGGTCAGAGCCACAGCTGCCTCCCTGGACAATGATGGTCGAGTCTGCCCCTGCACAGTCGCAGGAGCAGCAGACTTTGGCGGGGCCCTCACAGGCTCCAAAACCCAGAGGACGACCGCCAAAGACATCTAAGAAGGCACAGCATGGAGTCAAGGAGGCTGCATCTACCTCTGCTGAAGCCACAGGGTTAGCACCACATAGAAGCACTCGGAAAATAAAGATGCCACACAAATAGTCACAAGGGTAGTCACACAGGTGTGTTTTTCATTATAAATGTGATGTTGAAATTCTATGATGTAGCTGTAAAAATAATTTATTTTTCAAACTTTGCAATCCTTGCCAAATATGTGTGCTCAAATGGAAGTGGCAGAGTGAACGGTCAGGGCTCATTTGACCTCCACCAATGGTGGTGAGAGTGAAAAGAATGGGCTAGTCATTGTTGGACTGCTCTATGTTGTTGGCGTGGGGTGATGCCAACCTGCGTACACCTGTGCCAGACACATGTCTGAGCTTTTAAAATTATGTAAATGTGCCATTGATTAGGGCATCCCTGGTGTCATGGGCAGCAGTGTGGTCACATACTGCTCGCAATAGCACCTCCGGCTCCTCCAGGTCTTCCTCATCCTCGTTTTCAAAGTCATGCTGCTCCTCCTCCTCCTCCGAGGATGTGCGCTCTGCTCCATCTTCCTCATCCAGCACTAATCCTCGCTGCTGCGCTATGTTGTGCAGGGCGCAGCAGACCACGACAATTCTGGAGACCCTGGCTGGTGCGTACTGAAGGGCTCCTCCAGATCTGTCGAGGCATCTGAAGCGTATTTTGAGCAAGCCTATTGTCTGCTCGATGACACTTCTCGTGGAGATGTGGCTTTGATTATAACATCCCTCAGCCTTGTTTGTTGGCCTCCTCAAAGGTGTCATGAGCCACGTCTTCAGTGGATAGCCCTTGTCTCCAAGCAGCCAGCTGGAAAGACTGTTTGGCGGTGTGAAGAACTGAGGGATGGTGGACTGGCGCAGGATGTATGAGTCATGGCAGCTGCCAGGGAACTTGGCGCACACATGGATGATAATCTTCCTTTGGTTGCAAACCAGCTGCACGTTGAGGGAGTGGAACCCCTTGCGATTGACAAATACTACGGGGTTCTGATGGTGTGCCCTGATGGCCACGTGTGCAGTCGATGACTCCCTGCACCTGTGGGAAGCCAGCCAGAGCTCCAAAGCCAAGCTCCCGCTCATTGACACTGCCTTCATCACTTGCAAAGTGGATATAATTTGCGGACTTGTTAAAGAGGGCATCAGTGACCTGTGTGATGCATGTGTGGGTGGCCGACTGCTAGATGCCGGAAATGTCTGCTGTAGATGCCTGGAAGGCACCTAAGGCGAAGAAGTTGAGGGTGCTGGTGACTTTGACAGCCACTGGTAAGGGGTGTCCACCCCTTCCTCTGGGCTGCAGGTCTTGCTCCAGCAATGTGCAAATGTCGGCGATGACCTGATGCGATAGCCTGAGCCTCCTTTAGCACTGCTGTTCCGTCATGTTGAGGAAGCTCATCCTCTGCCTGTATACCCTGTGTTGGGGGTATCGCCTCCAGCGCGGTGCAGCCCTGCACTGATGCACTATGCCCTGTGCAGCATCAGGTGGCTCAGGAGAAGGTTGGCGCTCTTGTTGCTGCTGCGGCTGATCGTCATCAGACTCAGAGGACCAAGGTGAGAGAGCATAAATTGTGCCCATTGTGATGTTCGATATGGCAGTTGAAGTTGAGATGACAGAAGCAATCTGTCAATGTTGAGATAGGTTGGTCCAAGGAGGTGACAATGGATAGAGAGATTACTCCAAAAACTTTCAAAGTGCATAAAGCTCAAAAGTGTGTTCCAAATCCTGAAGGCTCCAGTTTCTAAGATTGGAAAGTGAACAGCTGTGAAATGATAGCTGCAAAAGTGGTATAAAACCTGTCAATTTTCACAGCAATGGAGAGTCATCGAGAACCTGACATACTTACCTGATGTAATCCCCGCACGCTGGGAACCTGGTGAAAAAGCTGGCAAAAATGGTAAGTACATGGTAAAATGCTGCTTAAGCACCTTTTAACAAGCTTTTAAGTATCTGAATTGGCTGACCCACCGCTTGGTGTCGGGTCTGTTCAGGGATGACAGACCCGACACTTGGGAAACTGACATGGAGGACGGTTGACAGTGGGATACCGACCCGGTCAATCTTTTTGATTGACAGCGGACCCGCCTCCGAACCCGCCCTCTGAGCGCCGGTAAAATTCCAGCCTGTGTGTGTGTGGACACAATATGATTGATTCTGTCAATGTGTTTCTCCGCTAAACTAAATACCCCCGTCACTTTCAGCATAAGTATTTTGTAGTCATTTTGTGACCAGAACCCTACGTTTGTGCACAGGTGTTGTTGGAAACCAACTTACCCTGGACATCTTGCAGGAGGTGGCTAAAGATTTTAATATATTCCTCTGGCAGTGCTGGTAAGAGCAAGCTAGGTAATTGCATTGCTTCGGCTTTGTAACAGATGCGTGGGCCACAAACGTAATCAATCAGTCCACAAAACATATTTACTGTTGTGTATCCTTCATTGTCCCCTTCAGCTACAAATGAGCAAACTTTGCCTTGAAGAGAATTTAAACAGGAAAACAAAAGAAATGGCGATGTGCAAGCAAAGACAAAACCTTAGGTGTCCAGCTGGCTTGTCGGAATAGTAAAGAAAGCAGCATTCTATCAAATTTTCACCTGTTTGGAGAGACTTAATCAGATTTTTATCAGTTCCTTTTGTTTTTACAGTAATCCATAATGGGAATCTATTTGGCTCATTATTACAGGGCACATTAGCAGAAAGCTTTTGATAGTTCTTGCTACAAGCAATCCAGAGTGTATTTGCTGCTTTAATTAGTTTGTGAAATGTGTATTTGCTGCCTTGATGAAGTGCTAATCCAATAATTATCTAAGAAGCAAAAGCCAAAATGTTTTACTAAACTTGTGAAAGGCAGCTGTGAGGGTATTTGAGTCTTGTAAATGGTAGCACGTTCTACTGTTTAAAGTTATGCTGGGATTTAGTGTAGGTGTCTGTTCTTTAAAATACCAAATGTCACATAGGGTTATGCAAATAACTGCAGAATCTCACTGCATTAAGAATGTATATAAATACAGCAAAGGTAGAAATTAGCAAATACATACACAACATAATTCTATATTTCCAGTTCTGACAAAAGGTTATCGACAGAGTGGGGTTCCCCAGGGGTCGGTTCTAGGACCACTGCTTTTCTTGATTATATATTAATGACTTAGACTTGGGTGTACAAGGCACAATTTCAAAATTTGCAGATGATACAAAACTTGGAAGTATAGTGAACAGTGAGGAGGATAGTGATAGACTTCAAGAAGACATAGACAGGCTGGTGGAATGGGCGGACATGTGGCAGGTGAAATTTAATGCAGAAAAGTGCAAAGTGATACATTTTGGTAGGAAGAACGAGGAGAGGCAATATAAATTAAAGGGTACAATTCTAAAGGGGGTGCATGAACAGAGAGACCTGGGGTATATGTACACAAATCATTGAAGGTGGCTGGGCAAGTTGAGAAAACGGTTAAAAAAGCATACAGGGTCCTGGGCTTCATAAACAGGGGCATAGACTACAAAAGCAAGGAAGTTATGATGAAGCTTTATAAAACACTGGTTCAGCCTCAACTGGAGTATTGTGTCCAATTCTGGGCACCGCACTTTAGCAAGGATGTGAAGGCCTTAGAGAGGGTGCAGAAAAGATTTACAAGAATGGTTCCAGGGATGAGGGACTTCAGTTACGTGGATAGACTGGAGAAGCTGCGGTTGTCCTCCTTGGAGCAGAGAAGGTTGAGAGGAGATTTGATGGAGGTGTTCAAAATCATGAGGGGTCTAGATGGAGTAGATAGAGAGAGACTGTTCCTATTGGTGGAAGGGTCGAGAACCAGAGGACACAGATTTAAGGTGATTGGCAGAAGAACCAAAGGTGACGTGAGGAAAAACTTTTTTACGCAGCGAGTGGTTATGATCTGGAATGCACTGCCTGAAAGGGTGGTGGAGGCAGATTCAATCGTGGCTTTCAAAATTGGATAAGTACCTGAAGGAATAAAAATTTGCAGGGCTACGGGGAACGGGCGGGGGAGTGGGACTAGCTGAAGTGCACTTGCAGAGAGCCGGCACGGGCTCGACGGGCCGAATGGCCTCCCTCTGTGCTGTAACCATTCTATGACCTGAAACGTGAACGCTGTTTTTCTCTCTCCACAGATGCTGCCTGACCTGCTGAGTATTTTCAGCATTTTCTGTTTTTATTTCAGATTTCCAGCATCCATAGTATTTTGCTTTTCTATATTTTCTTAGTTTTGTAGGACACATCATGCTCCAAGTGTATCAAATAGCTTCCTCATCTTAATTTTTAACTCTTTAAATGGGATAAGATTTTTTTTAAGTATGCAATTTTTTTCTTACTCATTATTTTCACAATAATATTCTTTCATTTTTTTCTCTCTCTCCTTCTCACCAAGCCACTCGTGGCTCTGCCATATCACATTCTGTAACGAGCCACTAGGAGGTGTGCAAGTGTGCCTCCAAGTTAGGCTCCCTTGTGGAGGTGGTTCTTTGAGAGAGAAAAGCAGAACATTGAAATCAAAAGAAGATTCTTTAACCAGACTTCTCAAACATCACTAAAGGCAGTCAGTAACATGCGCTGTGATATGCAGACTACATAACAATTTCTTAACAAATGGTGGCAATCTTTCACACTTCCATCTCCCTTTGGATCATATTATGAAACATCAAGTATCATTCCTCATTTAACGAAACAGCCTCCTGCATTTCTTCTTAATAAGTGCCATTTGTAGGACCTTTGAGGCTTTTCTTGGTTGTCTTGTATTGATGTGTACAGAAATTGCCGTTTTGCCAGTCTGATGTCATTATGCACTTCCTGACAAATGATAACTAGTTTGAATTTTAAAGAACAATTGTCCGGAGATTTCTTAAGAAATCAAGCTCGTACATTTCTTTTTTTTTTAAAAAACCCACATTTTAAATCCTCATTAAAACAAAAGCAAAATATTGCGGATGCTGGAAATCTAAAATTAGAACAGAAAATGCTGGAGACACTCAGCAGGTCAGGCAGCATCTGTGGAGAGAGAAACAAAGGCCTGGAAGTTGCGGTCGGAGGCTTGCCGCCCGCATACGCCTCCAAGCTGCAAGAAGACGACATACTTACCTGATGCCTCCGGAGCTTCGGACCCTTGCGGTCCTGGGCCTACAGGCATACGCCTGCGTAAAGGCTCACGCATCCCAGGGGCGCATGCAGTTCACAAGCGTCCCTGGGATCACGTGGGCCAGGCCAACCAATGACAAAGGCGGATTCCTATTATGCTTACGGGATTCCATTTACATTCGGAATCCCCAATAAGCATAATATATACCTAATAAATACAATTTCACAACACTGAAATAAAAATAAATAATCACAGGTTCAAAATTAATTAAAATACCCTTAAATTAAACATTTAAAATAAAAATTTAATTTTTTGAAAAATAAATGTTAACATTTTTAAACAGGACAAAAATAACCTAAACTAATTTTAAATGTAAGTGAATGTTTAAATCATTAAAAAAACATTTATTTTAACCCTTATGCTGGTAAAAGGCGGCCTTTCGCCTGCTTTTACCAGGCGTAAGGGTTTGGTGGGTATTCGCTGGGCAGTAGGTGGGCAAATAGCCCAACTCTGCGGCAGCGAAAGTGAATTTACAGCGGATGCGTACGATCTGTCAAGGCGCACCTTGACAGATTGCAAGTTCTGGGTTTTCGCGCATGCGCATTGCATGCGGAAACCCGGAACTTGCAGGGCACTTGCAACAGTGTACGCTACGTGTACACCATCATAGGCCCTGTAAAATACGGGCCAAAGTTAGCGTTTCAAGTTAATGACCTGTCACCAGACCCATTCAGATGAAAGGTCATCGACATGAAATGCTAACTTTGAAGGTTAGAGATGTTCAAAATTACGAGAAGTTATGATCAATCAAATCAGGAAAAATCTATTTCCACTGGTTGGTGAGTCAGTAACTAAAGGACATAACTTTAAAATCATCACCAAAAGAATGAAGGCAGTGGTTAAGAGAATGTTTTTTTTACACAGAAGGTAAGCTGTACCAGAAACTGTGGTGGGAGCAGAATACACAATAGATTTTAAAAGGGAACTTGATAAATATTTGAAAAAGAAAAACTTAAGAGTATGGGAAGCAGGCAGGGGAATGTGGATAGTTCTTTCAAGAGCCAGCACTGGCACAATAAACCAAATGCTCTCTTTCGGTGCTGTGATTCTATTTAGTATTGATGGTGATTGTTGATGCTGTTTGTTTCAGCCGTGTCCAGTGCTTTAATTATTTTCTTAAACACGTGAATTTACACTCGATATCTAATGTGAAAAAATTTTGAAACTGAAAAGATGCAGAATTAATGGTGCTGTTAGCAGTAGTTGGCCAAAATCAGAGTTGTTCCAGGTGGAATGATGGATGCCTGGGAGTGATTCCTGGCAGTAATTTTAATTGAGGATTGCAGGTGACATCGTAAACTGTGAAAGTGAAACTCTCGCAGTTTCCAACCACTCCCTGAGAGTAGATTAAAAACATTGAAATCACCGCAGGTTAAATTACTATTCCTAACATACGCAATTTTAATTTTAAATGGGGATTTTATTCTGTCTTTAGGTAGTTTCTGTACTAGCAAGCAGCTGTCAGTGTGAATGGCAATTGCCAGTGCATTCGATGTCCTTGATGTGTGATGTTCACTGAACAGGATTAATGACTGTAATGCAATTACCGAAGATTTATTGAGAAATACCGATTAGCTTATCCCTGGGAAATGTTCTGTCCAGTATCTTTTATAAAGTATTATTTTTCAGTTTTGTTTTGGTTCTCACACCAAAGAAAAGTAGAACAATTAATGGCTTGCAGAGTATCACACTCCTTCATTTTATTGGAGAAGTGAGGGAAAGCAGCTGCTAATATTAACATACAGACGCCCCTCACAAACTAATTGATTTTTAAGACTACCCTTAATTTGCATTACTGGTCTAATTTATTTATCAGTAAACCTCTGAGGGACACTATGAGGAACTAAGATATAGTTCAGAAATCTACAGAATTATTCTGCAGCATATCTCATGCTGTGAATTTACATAGGATTTACGGCACAGAAACAGGCCATTCAGCCCAACCAGTCCATGCCGGCGTTTATGCTCCACTCGAGCCTCCTCCCGTCTTAACTCATCTAAATCTATCAGCATAATCCTCTATTCCCTTCTCCCTCATATGCTTGTCTAGCCTCCCCTTAAATGCATCTATACTATTCGCGTCAACCACTCCCTGTGGTAGCGAGTTCCACATTCTCACCACTCTCTGGGTAAAGAAGTTTCTTCTGAATTCCCTATTGGATTTCTTGGTGACTATCTTATATCAATGGCCTCTAGTTATGCTCTTCCCCACAAGTAGAAACATTCTCTCTGTATCCACTCTATCAAAATTTTTCATAATTTTAAAGACCTCTATTGGGTCGCCCCTCAGCCTTTTTTCAAGAGAAAAGAGACCCAGCCTGTTCATCCTTTCCTGATATGTATACCCTCGCATTTCTGGTATCATCCTTGTAAATCTTCTCTGCACCCTCTCCAGTGCCTCTATATCCTTTTTATAATATGGCGACCAGAACTGTATGCAGTACTCCAAGTGTGGTCTAACCAAGGTTCGATACAGGTTTAGCATAACTTCCCTACTTTTCAATTCTATACTTCTAGAAATAAACCCAAGTGCTGGGTTTGCTTTTTTTATGGCCTTGCTAACCTGTGTTGCAACTTTTAGTGATTTGTATATTTGTACCCCGAGATCCCTTTGTTCCTCTACCCCACTTAGACTCGCACCCTCCAAGTGATAAGTGACCTCCCTATTCTTCCTACCAAAATGTAATACTTCAGATTTATCTGTGTTAAACTTCATTTGCCAATTATATGCCCATTCTGCAAGTTTATTAATGTCCTCCTGTAATTTGTTGCAGTCCTCCTCAGTATTACGCAACCCCCAATTTGGTGTCAACCACAAATTTAGAAATTGTGTTTTTGATTCCAAAGTCTAAATCGTTAATGTAAATTGTGAGCAACAGTGGTCCCAGCACTGATCCTTGTGGAACACTACTACCCACCTTCTGCCACTGTGAATAGCTACCATTTACTACTACTCTCTGCTTTCTGTCCTGAAGCCAGCCAGCAATCCATTCTGCTACTTGTCCCGCATTCTCTAACCTTGTTCATCAGTCTATTATGGGGTACCTTATCGAAGGCCTTTTGAAAATCCAGATAAATTATATCTACTGCATTACCATTGTCTACTATCTCTGTTACCTCTTCAAAAAATTCAATAAGGTTAGTCCAGCAAGACTTTCCCTTTTGAAATCCATGTTAACTATTCATTATTATATTTTTGGTTTCTAGATGTTCTTCTATTTCCTCCTTTAGTAGGGATTCCATTATTTTTCCTACCACTGACGTTAAGCTGACTGGTCTATAATTCCCTGGACATGTTCTATCCCCCTTCTTAAATATAGGTATTACGTTAGCTATCTGCCAGTCCTCTGGCACTACACCTTTTTCTAACGAATTATTAAATATGTGTAGTAATGCTTCTGCTAGCTCTTCCCTAGATTCTTTTAAAATGCATGGATGCAATCCATCTGGACCAGGGATCTTATTCTCTTTGAGTTTGATTAGTTTATTTAATATTGCCCCTTTTTATTTTAAATGCACTTATCTCATTACTAATCTCATCATCCGATGTCATGTCCACCTGTTCTATCTCCCTGGTAAATATTGAAGCAAAATAATTATTTAATATTTCTGCCATCTCTCTATTGTTACCTGTGGTATTATCCTGTCTATCCCTTAATGGCCCTATTCCCACCCCAACCTTCCTTTTTTTTATCGATGTGCCTATAAAATATTTTACTATTTTGTTTTATGTTCCTTGATAATTTAATTGCATAGTTCCTCTTTGCCTCCCTAATTGTTTTTGTTTACTTTGCTCCTAATCTTTTTGTATTCTCCCTTATCATGCACTCCCCTGCTGTCTATGTACGAAATGTATGCCTCTTTCCTTGCTCTCAATTGTTCCCTTATGACTTTATTCATCCATGGAGTCTCATTATTGTTTAGTGTGTTCTTTCCTTTTAGTGGAATATATTTTTCCTGCACTCTGTTGCTGTTCTACATCATTGTTTACCAATATTGTTGCCCATTTTCTTTCCCCAAGTTCTATTCTCAGCCCCTCAAAATCAGCTTTTCTCCAATCTATTAACATGGTTTTCATCATACTTCTATCCTTCTCAATTATCATCTTAAAGTGTATTATATTATGATCATGATTGGCTATATGTTCCCCTACTTTTACTTCTCTTATCTGCTCTGGTTCATTCCCCATTACTAGATCTAATAGCAAATCCTACCTTGTTGGGTTTTACATATTGGGTTAGAAAGGAGTCCTGTACACATTGTAGGAACTTCATTCCCTTATCCCCTTTACCTACCTCTTCTGTCCAATTAATATTGGGGTAGTTGAAATCCCCCATAATTAGTATTCTATGTTTTTTCCTAATTTTCCTAATTTGTCTGCATATTTCTTCCTCCACCTCCCTTCCACTATTAGGTGGTCTGTAGACTATGCCTATTAGTGTGATTGATCCTTTATTATCTTTTATCTCTATCCATATGGATTCTATTTTTGTCTTGCTGATATCTGTGTCACTTTTTTCTACTGCCATTATGTTATCCCTAATAAGTACAGCTACTCCACCTCCCCCTTTTCCCTCCCTATCTTTTCTAAATATGTTATACCCTGCAATGTTTAATTCCCAGTCCTGATTTTTCTGCAGCCATGTCTCAGTAATCCCTACTATGTCTAGTTCCTCGCAACGCGTGATTGCCTTCAGTTCCTGTTTTATTATAGATATTGTGTGCATTGCTGTACAGAAAGTTTAACTCATTTTTAATAGGATTTCCTCTCACTTTATATTTAACCATCTTTTTAGACTCCTGTTTTATAACTCCATTTGTTCCCTTGCCATCAATGTCCTCCCTTACTTTATTATTTTCTATGCTCTCTTTTCCTGTTTTGTTTATAATTAGGCTGGTTATGTTTCTTGGAGATCCCCCCCGCCCCCCCCTTACTAGTTTAAAGCCTTTGCCACCTCCCTATTTACCCTTTCCGTTCGGACATGGGTCCCATCCCATTTCAGGTGGAGCCCGTCCCATCGGTAAAGCTCCTTCCTGTCCCAGAACTGATGCCAGTGTCCCATGAAAAGGAACCCCTCTTTCCACACCAGCTCTTTAGCCACGTGTTAATTCTCCTGATCTGTCTGCTTCTATGCCAATTTGCATGTGGCTCGGGCAATAATCCAGAGATTATTACTCTCAAGGTCCTGCTTTTTAATTTAGATCCTAACTCCTGATACTCTTTTAGCAGGACCTCCTCCCTGTTCCTACCTATGTCGTTTGTTCCAACATGGACCACGACAACTGGATTTACCCCCTCCCTTTCCAAGTTCCTCTCCAGCCGCCGTGAGATATCCCCTACCCTGGCACCGGGTAGGCAACACCCCCCCCCCCCCCCCCACCCCTTGGACAGCTTTCTGAGCCATGGTGCCTTGGTCTGCATTGTGGCTGTCCTCCCTGCAGTCTTTCTCCTTGTCCTCACAGGTAGCGAGTATACTGTACCTGTTGGACAGGACCAGTGTCTGTGGGACCTCGTTCTCAATCTCTCCTAAATCCCCGCTACCTGTCTCCCTAACAGTCACATCCTCTCTTTCCTGAACCTGTGTTTTCCTCTGGGATGTGACTGCATTGTGGATAAAGCGGTCCAGAAATTCCTCCCGCTCCCTTATGTGTCAGAGTGTCTCCAACTCACACTCCAGTTCAGTGACTCCCACATACTGCAGTCCAGACACACAACCTGCCCTGCCATATCTTAGCCTAGCCTTATTTTATTTATTTAATTAAAGTCTTTAATCAATTATTATTTATAGTTATATTAATTAGTTTAACTAGACTAGTTAAACTATAAATTTAATACAGTATGTTATAGTTTCCCACTCCTAGTTTAAACCACTAGCTTAGAGAGAAAAAACCTTAATACTCACCAACCAATCATCTACCTCTGTCCTGTGACGTCACACCTTGTTTTTTTTGGAAGTTGTGGAAGGTTCGTTCCTCCGCGCTCTCCTTTATGTCCCACCGCCGCTGCCTCCAATTAGGCCTCAAATGTTGTTACTATACATGAATTAATTTAATGTAAAAATCACTTGGTAATCAGCTAGCCCCTAAAATTAACTCCCATTTGGTATCCTAAATTGCTAAATATTATCATAATGTTTAATGTAGAAACAGATTAAAAATTGTGTATCTAAGTTAAATTTGACCAGTGATTAAGTGGCCCCACCCAGCTCCAGCATTGGAGCACTGGCCTCTATTTAAGGGTCTCCAGTTTGAATCTCCATCTCGACTATCCTTCGGTGTCAGTTCCCCTCCGTGGGTGAGATTGCTGGCCCTTGGCTATTTACCATGGTTGCATATCAGAGAAGCAGGGCAGTCCTAGCCTACAGAAGGGCATCACCTGTTAGCTGATGATCATTGAGTGGTGTTGATAGTAGCCCTGGAGAAACCTGTGGCCCCAACCATTTTAGCAATCTATTTGAAGGACAAGGTCCCACTGTAAATTATGGGTCTAAAAAAGGGAAATATGATCATGCATCTAGGCCAGTTCAACCAGATAAAAGTCCCTATCTGAGCTCTACATAAATTACAAGCAAATAATCCTTTCTTGTTTGGCTTTCTTAATTACAGATGTGTCAGGTTGTTATTCCCCATTAGATTCTCACCACAGTATTCTATTTTCATGCTTCACCTAAAAAGTAAGAACAGTCTGGCCAGCAGACATCACTGCATGTTACAGTTGCCATCAATGCTGTTCCTTTATAGGAGAAGCACTTTTGTATGGGTGGTACAGTCTTGACAATCTCCCACCCCTCCCCCAGAGATCAAATTGTCTGTCAGGTGACCTAGGCAGGAACTAGTGAAATCGCCCAGTTTGAATATTCAAATATGTATGTCAATCAAGCCTGGGGTTATAGGCCTTCTGTTTTAGAGGCCAATGCTCCGGGAAGGCAAGTTTTGTTTAAGTGATACATTAGGAATGAAGGGATTCACATAGTTTATTTGTCGTGTTGTTTTATTGTTGTATATCAAATTACAAAACATCCATTTGATGCCGCGTGGAACATAGACACTCTGCTTGTTCCTCAATTGAATCATTTATTGATGCTGTATGAACCGAGCAAATCTCTGGTCCCGTCGAAGTTTTGCCTTGAGCAGCCAGTGGCCGCATTGTAACGCGGAAAAAAAAATTGGAAGCCACATGCTGTGTAGTAAAATTGTCCTTAACAAATTGCTCTATTGTTGAAGTGATAGGAAGCCAAAGGTTGCATGTAGGCTCATTTAAAAGTTGCCCACAGCTAAAGATACTGAAAAAAAAATAAAGTGACACTGCCCTGCCTAAATTTTTCAACAGGCTACTGCTAATGTGAAAAATCACTTTCCATGCCTATTGCCTGTGCTAGTGCAAGGAGATTTTCTATGGTGCTTTGTTTAGTGGGATCTGTCAGAGGGGTCTTTCTCTAATGAATGGCGATGCAACTGGGCTCACCGAGAGTTTGTAGAGAGTATGCAATCATTCTTACTCTAAAAAAAGAAAGCGATGGAAGTAGATGGAAGCTATTAAATCAAGGTTTAAAAAAAAAAGTAAAGTGTACACAGTGCATAATAACTCATAACCAGGAAGTCTGCATTATCTAAACACAGCTATTGCCTTCCAGTGTTACAAAGGTCAGTGATGGCTTAGACTGAAGATGTGAACCATACACTGAGGCTTCAAGAATAAAAGAATTGAATTGATTGAGACTATAATGTCCCAAAAAGAGTTGTTTTCTGAGACCACTGACTACACTTTGAAGAAAGGATTTTAAATGGACATTTGTTTCTGCTATAATTGCTCTGGTTTTGTGATTTTAGGTGCATATAATATATACATGTAAAATGTTTAAAAACTAACATTTTTTAGGGCCAGCAGCCAAAAAACATAAAAACCCAATGATCTAGCATAAAATAAATCAGCTTGCCTTGAGATAAGATTTTTTTTTTTAATTGATCTCATGCATTTAACCATATAAAATGTTATTAAAATAATCTGACATCAAATCGCAGTACCAGTCATTTGCTGGGCCACAGGTTTATGATGTCTGAATAAACCAGATTTCATGGGATTATGGTGTTTTTTTGCTGGTGTTTTGGGGATCACAATTGCGATTACAAAAACTTGTGGCCGTGGTCATTTGCATTTGCTTTTATCGTCAACTTTCAGCTTTAAAAATAGTCACACAACCACACCAAAAGACTTCTGGTATTTATAATCTCCTGCAGTGGTTACCGTATGTGGGGGGGGGACAAAAACACGATTATGCAGTTACAGTCTTCTGCTCAAGTCTCTATCCTTTTCCTTTTCTTGCTTTCACATATGTGCTTCTGCTCCATCCATAACTGGAGAGCACTAACAAATTGCACTAACTAACAAATTGCAATCTGCCCTCCTGAAAAGTGATAGTTTTACACTATTTAACGCACAACACCAATCAACGGATCTGTCAGTCACTTGACTGATTCGCTGTGTGGGATGGCGGTAATGGTGTATTGAATTCCCCGTGACACCAGGCTGTTAATCTGGTAAATATTCTCAAGTGCAACTGCTGGTAATGTGTGAGTATTTATTGTGTTTAGATGGAGTTCCAATGAGCTCCGAGGGTGAGAGTGAAACCTCTTGCCTTTTCACACTGTGCTCAAGACCCCTGAACTTTATGCACATTCAGTCACAGACTGAGGGTAATGGAGCATGAGCTTAAGCTCAATAGACCTTGCATTGACACAAGAGATGAGAATGTCACTAAACGCAAAGTTTAAAAAAAAAACGAAAACACAAGAATTACCCTGTTTTGGATGCAAACGTTATCCTTTTAGAAAAGGAACATTTCTATTATAATACAGATGACGCCTGTTATTGTCGCTTTCAATTTGCCAGTCAATAAAGAGTCAATAGGCATGAAGTGACAATAAGAGGGATTCACTCCAATATGAGGCCACTTTCCTCAGAGAAACATTCAAAATAAGCCATTTTGCAACAGATATTTCCCTGTAGATTGTAAATACCATTGATATTCTGCAGATTTTTTTTACCATATAGCCCATGTAAAGTGGCTGACAGAAAAGTGATACTTTAGTGTATGACACTATCTTCATGCCATTCTTGTGCAAGAAGTGACAATAGATGGGAATTAACAATCAACGTGATATTATAAGATAATTGGTGAAGATCTATCAAATTGGGACTGTAGAAACAGAGAAAAATCAACGGGAAGTGGCGGTACATAGGTGTTAAATCGTGGAATCTACTTCACAGCAATGTTATAGTATCTTACAGCACTGAAGGAAGCCTATCTGCCCATCGTGCCTGTGCCGGCTCTTTGAAAGAGCTCTCCAATTAGTCCCACTCCCCTGCTCTTTCCCCATAGCCCTGCAAATTATTCCTTTTCAAATATATATCCAATTCCCTTTGGAAAGCTATTATTGAATCTGCTTCCACCACCCTTTCAGGCAGGGCATTCCAGATCACAACAACTCGCTGTGTAAAAAAAATTCTCCTCATCTAGACCCTTTGGGCCTTTTGCTAATTATCTTAAACCAGATGGAAAACCCAGGTTATATGATGGGGCTGCGCCTGACTCTATTCATGTTACTGGATAAGAAATGAGACCAAAAAGATAAGGAAGCAGAGAGAACTACTCCGAGATGTATGGCCTGGAATTTCCTGGAAAGCCTCGGCGTAACTGAGGCACGAGCGGTGTTGCAGCGTTTTTTTCCGAGGTAATTTGTGCATAACTGATTTACGCTGGTTTTTATGCTGAAACATCGCTACACGCAAATTTCCTCGAGAGTTTGCTCCGCATTCGAGCTACGTCTGTCTTCTCATTTACATAGCTCCGCCCTCAATCAGAAGACCAGCTCGTGCAAATTTTGGATTTACTTAAATAATGCGCTGATGTAGATTTACGCCTAAACATTGAGGTGCATCATGGCCTGAAGTCACCTGATATCAGCGCAACTAAGATTTCCAGAGACTGATAATGATTTTCTTCGTGTTTTTAAAAACAAAATTCTTACTGAGACCTGCACTATACTTAACCAAAGTGCTGTCAGCCTCAGTACACCCTGAAGGTTTCAAACCCTTGCCCCCACCCCCGCACTTGTTCAGAAGAACTAAGCAGCTTGAATGGCCTTCCCAACGGGTATTCCCTTGTTCTGCATAATAATGGAAGAGAAAGCAGAGCGGCAGATGCAGGAGGCTCCGAGAGTGAGGGGCCATGGCAGAAGATAGCAGCCCACTTGTTATTAGCGCTATTGGTGACGCTGAATTTGCACTCGTTTTTTAAGGTACAGTGTAGGCCAATGAGACCTGCAGGAAATTTTGGCACATGTTCCCCTCGGCAAGATCACTGCAGAAACCGGCATAAATTCCGATGCGATTATTGTGATTCAGGGGTGGTGGTACCAGCCAGGTGAAAACTTGTTATCTACATGTATGACACAGAAGCCAATTGTAAGCTTGTTTCATTCATGGAGAATACTAAAACGGAGAGAGCAGTGGCAAAAGGGGAAACAGTCAAAAAATTGCAGAAGGCTTTGTATCAGTTATACAATTGGGTGGAAAAATAGGAAATGATATGTAATACCAACAAACATTAAATATTGCATTAAAAAAAAAAATTGTTCATGGGATGTGGGCGTCGCTGGCAAGGCCAGCATTTATTGCCCATCCCTAGTTGCCCTTGAGAAGGTGGTGGTTAGCCACCTTCTTGAACCGCTGCAGTCCGTGTGGTGAAGGTACTCCCACAGTGCTGTTAGGGAGGGAGTTCCAGGATTTTGACCCAGCGACGATGAAGGAGCAGCGATATATTTCCAAGTCAGGGTGGTGTGTGACTTGGAGGGGAACTTGGAGGTGATGGTGTTCCCATGCGCCTGCTGCCCTTGTCCTTCTAGGTGGTAGAGGTCGCGGGTTTGGGAGGTGCAGAGGTCGCGGGTTTGGGAGGTGCTGCCGAAGCAGCCTTGGCGAGTTGCTGCAGTGCATCTTGTAGATGGTACACCCTGCAGCCACGGTATGCCAGTGGTGGAGGGTGTGAATGTTTAAGGTGGTGGATGGGGTGCCAATCAAGCGGACTGCTTTGTCTTGGATGGTGTTGAGCTTCTTGAGTGTTGTTGGAGCTGCTCTCATCCAGGCAAGTGGAGAGTATTCCATCACACTCTTGACTTGTGCCTTGTAGATGATGGAAAGACTTTGGGGAGTCAGGAGGTGAGACACTCGCCGCAGAATACCTAGCCTCTGACCTGCTCTTGTTACCACAGTATTTACGTGGCTGATCCAGTTAAGTTTCTGGTCAATGGTGACCCCCAAGATATTGATGGTGGGGGATTCAGCGATGGTAATGCCATTGAATGTCAAGGGGCCGTGTTTAGATGCTCGTTTGTTGGAGAAATGAGTGACATGGGTATATAATGGCCCAGAAATTAAACACTGAGTGTTCACGCGGGGGTAAGGCTTCCCCGCGATATCTCACTCCGCGCCTACCTTTTTCCTCCGGGCCCACACGAACTTTAGTTTCAAGGCTGCAGCTGTGCAGTGCTTGCGTGACCCAGAGACGCAATTAGTTCGTGCGAGCTCTGGGATCACGTGATTCAGTTAGAGCCAATGGCAGCACACCATCTTTCATTCATAGTTTTAACAGCAAGGGCTGTCAAAGCTATGAATCCTACACACCCCCAAAAGAACAGCTAAACCTCAATTAAATTAAAAAAAAAAGCCATCACATTAATAAAATAAGTATAGTTAAATAAATTAACCACTTTAAACAAAAAATTAAATTTTTGAAAAAATTTAAAATCTTTTTAAAAATTATAAAAATAAACTTACCTTTCTTTAAAGTCTCTAAAAAAGATAAACCTGTTGAAAAAAATTAAAAATAATACTTAATTAACTACTTACCTTGTTAAAAGAGGGTCTTACGCCTCCTTTCTTTGTGTAAAATCTTCCATGCTTACCTGCGCGTTCAAAGCACTAAGTGCACTGCGTGCGCGCAGCCTGTAGCGCGCACGCGGTTCACTTAGGAACCGCCCCCTTTTGAATTCACGAAGTGCCGGTTTCCCGCGCATGCGCAGTGCATGCAGGAAACCGGCAATTGGAGACCTAAAACGCGAGAGTACACAGTGCGTACTCTCGCGTATTAGGTCTAATTTTCGGGCCAATGAAGGGAATATATTTAGCACAAGGAGAATTAGAAAGTAGTCTGTAACAGTAGATTCATCCCTTTAAATGCTGAGATAATGTGGACAAGCAATTAAAAAACAACTTGGATGTTTGGATGCATAGCCAGAACAGTGGAGTATAATTCTAAAGAGGTTAAATAATCCATTGGCCAGATACACTTTGAAGACTGTGTACAGTTTTGGTCTTCATGCTTCAACAGGGATATTATTACGTTGCAGAGGATGCAAAGAAGAGCAACAAGAATCGTTCTAAGATTAGTGGAGATTAACTCTGGGAAAGATTAGAGAAACTAAAGCTCCATGGTGTAGAGAGAAGAAGGTTAAAAGGGCACCTTCATTGCGATATATTGTTCAGATAAGGTGAACCTAGAATATTACTTCAAGATCATTTAGGCCAGTCGAACCAGAGAACAAAATTTTTAAACAACCGTAAGAGAAATGCTTTCACTCATTTGGAATATTTACCAGAATATCAAAGACATTAGGAGCATTTAAAATGCGGTTGGATCCTGAGTGGGTGAGTTGGAGTACTCGAGGGACAAGCATTAATGGGTCAAATAACCTTTGCTCATCCTGGACTTTCCTTATTTCTTATGATACATTAACAGCAGACTTTCAAAGATTTGACAGTCCAATGGAGTAATTGTATCTTCCAACTTTTTTTCATATTGCACTCTTTGCAGTATTTTTGATTACCAGATATTTTCAGATACGTATTTTAAATTTATATGAAGAGCGCATCCAGTTGTGAGCTGACTGATACTCTCTTATATATTGATGTTGTTTTTATATTGAGTCCATATTTCCAGCTGTGACAGTTGCATATTTGCTGACTGTGTGCCACTGTGTAAGTGGCACACACTCTCGGCGCTGTACTCTATCCAGTACTAGCTGCCTGATACAAATCTGCCTTTTTCTACAGGAAATATAGACCCAGTACTTACATTGGGCTGGTAATTTAATACTAGCTGACAAGTGGGCAAATCCAGCCTAAATTCTGAGATCACATTAAATTCAGATCATCCTGATCTCAGCTGCTGGCTGACATTGCCAGGTGCTGCAGTATAAATGGGGATGAAACTTGTCATCTCTTACATCAAAAAGACTGATTAGATGGAACAAGTGGAGAATAAATTAATAATGGATTAAGAAAGTGTGCATTGAACATGCAAAAAGGAAATCATGGGTTTGAGTTTCCACCCAATAACTGAAAGGGCAAAATGTGGTTAGATTGTCCATTTTGGATGGGTGGGCAAGAATGAGGAGTTTTAAGCCTGGATTTTCTGATTGGTGTTAATTTAAATAAATGAATACCCCCCCGCATTAAAATAACACCAATTGGAAAATCCAGGCTTTAGTGACAGTGCAGTATAATGTACTATAGGGAATGATTTGAAGGTTAATGTACTGGTAGCTTTTGCAGTTACTAGAAGCCAGGCTCGGACTGGAAAACAAGGCCAAACTAATGGAGGATTAGTTTGGCTGGCTACAGTGGATGCTGGCAGCATTGTGCAGGGACAAATTATCAAAGAAAGAAAGAAAAACTTGCATTTATATAGCACCTTTCACGACCACCGGACGTCTCAAAGTGCTTTACAACCAATGAAGTACTATTTGGAGTGGAGTCACTGTTGTAATATGGGAAACATGGCAGCCAATTTGCACACAGCAAACTCCCACAAACAGCAATGTGATAATGACCAGATAATCTGTTTTTTTTTTGTTATGTTGGTTCAGGGATAAATATTGGCCAGGACACCGGGGATAACTCACCTGCTCTTCTTCGAAATAGTGCCATAGGATCTTTTACGTCCACCTGAGAGGGAAGACGGGACCTCGGTTTAACGTCTCATCCGAAAGACAGCACCTCCGACAGTGCAGCACTCCCTCAGCACTGCACTGGAGTGTCAGCCTAGCTTTTTTTATGTGCGTAAGTCCCTGGAGTGGGACTTGAACCCACAACCTTCTGACTCCGAGGCGAGTGTGCTACCCACTGAGCCACAGCTGACACATCAGGGGACAAAATATGTGCTGCAGTTACTCTGAGAACAATGGAGGTGTGTGGAGAGATAACAAGTCATCTGCAAAGAGCCACTCAGTATAGAGTGGTCCAGCGAAGCACGAGCCAAGTAGAACTGGCAGAGACTCAGCACAGTGACGTTACACCGGGGACTATGTGGAGTACAAACCCACTGGGCCCTTCTATCCTGTGGACCAATTATCAGCTCATCAAGCATGCTTGATGAATAGGCCAAAACTGTAACTCATTTGCAATGAAGTTGCCTTATGTGTCCTGTCTGTCCCAGAAGCAGGCGATAACATAATTGGTATGTTAGCTGAAAACACAGTGGGAGGAATTGTTCTAGTTGAACAAAGGTTGTCCAAATAGAAACAGGTGGATGCAGGATTATTAGAAAAAACATTTAAATTCTGCATGTGGGCTGCTTCTAATCCATATCAACAGAGCAGCTCAGGGGTGGAGACCTGAAACAGCTGGAAACCCTGTACAGAAATGAAGATTTTTTTCCTGAACGATATTACACTTTTTCCACAGAGCGAAATAGATGGGTCATACTTTAAACAGAAAATACTCCTCCTTGCCTTTCCTTCTTTGGAATCTCAGATGAGTATTAATTCAGTATTGAAGGAGTCCCGTAAACCGAGATAGTTTCAAAATTAAACTGAAAGGTTATTTTATTAAACAAGCCATAATTTTGTCGCTCATTCATTTTGTAGTTTGCTTCTGGTTTCATTCAACAAAGAAAAACCTTTAAGACTTTGGTGCACAATTTGCATTTCTATTGGTGATGATTTTTGCATTTCAGAGTGACATATTTAAATAACTGATTACAGTTTATGGGATACTGCACTGCTGTATGAGCTGCAGTCACTAGATGGCAAGAGATTGCATTGAATTACACTGCCACCTGGTGGCGGAAAGTGGCCACAAACGTCTGAATGAGCATTTGTAGCAATGCAATGTCAATAATTTTAAGCACTGTAATCTCTCGCTTTAATCCACTAAATTTGTAATTCACTGTAATGTATGAACCTGCGGTTGCTCTCATACTGAGCAGGATTACTACTGCAATAGCACATCATCAGTAGAGTAAAACTAACGGCCGGAATTTTTCGGGGGGGGCAGTCAGGGGGCGCGTTTGGGTTGGCTGGAAAAATGTTTTTTTTTGACGGCGGGTAGGGAACCCGCTGTCAACCCGCCTCCACGCTAGTCTCCCAGATGTCGGGTCTGTCATCGCAGAACAGAACAGACACCAAGCGGCGGAGGAGGCAATTTAGATCATTAGCTGGATTGTTAAGAGGCAATTAAGTAGTATTTTATGCTTCCCACTGCTCGGGGATCACGTCAGGTAAGGAGGTCAGGTGTTGTGTCAACATGTGATGATTTCTAAACTTGACAACTGCAAATGATCTATAAAATCTCCCATTTCATAGGTCTTCACTTTCCAAGGTCAGAAGCTGTTGCTTACTGCATTTGGAAGACAGATTGAGCTTTATGCAGCTTGCAAGTGTTTGGAGCAAACTCTGTATCCAGTGCCACCTCATTGGAACAATCTCTCTCACCATTGACAGATCGCTTCTGTCATCTCAACCTCACCTGCCATCTATTCCATCAGCATCAGTGCCCTTGAAAAAATCTCACCTTGGTCCTCAGAATCCCATCACGATCAGCCCCAACACCAGCAGCACCAGGCACACCAGCAGCACCAACAACAACACCAACCTTCTCCGCAATCAGCTGGTGCTGCACAGGACACGGGGCATCAGCACCCGACTACATTGCTGCCCAGGATGCCAGGGATGGCCTCACCATGCCCATATTTACTTCACATGATGCTGTACACCCTGGCTGCCACATATGCGACAGGTTGGCACCACCCCACACCAACACCATAAAGCATCCCTACAATGCCCAAGCCATTCCTTTCACACTCATCACCATTGCAGGGTGGGGGGACGTTCTGTCTCACCATTCACTGCAACTCACTAACACACTTCCAAAGATTCACAGAGATCTGTCCAACAACGCAAAGTGTTGAAAATAAAGATTTCACTGTTTGACACCACATTAACAGAAACTTTACACGAACATTGGCTAAAACACCCAAGTGCCTACCCTTGTGTGTTGTTAGTTGGTATGATTGGACTAGGATGAGGGTGAGTGTGAGGGGTGGCTACTGAGATGGGGAAGTGATAATGTAGATAGCGAGGGATGGGTGGAGGTGCAAGGTAAGTTGGTGTGAGTAAGGATGTGCAGGAGTAGGGTAGGGAAGGCAGAGTGATGGAGATGTGATGAGAGGCACAGCAGGATGAAGTTGAGTGTGGCTTTGCAGTAATGTTTCGTGATCTACTGCGATCATTGAAAGGTTTGCGCCACTGCAGCCTGGTCCTCCTGACGACATCCCTGCTTGTGCCCTCCTGTGCACTGTGCAACCAGGCTGTGTTGATCTCCTGGGGAGGTCTCTTCCATCCATGGGAAGGGAAGCGAACCTCCTGGCGTACTGTGACTCCCTCCATAAGCATATGGAGGGAATCATGGGGTAGCCTGGGTGCAGCCTTGCACCTCTGTGTAGTGTTTGTCAGTGACTGCAGCACCTCAATGCTGTAGAACACTGACAGCAGAACTGTCAAACTAAATTTGGGCATGGTCCCTTTAAGGAAACCGGCTGTTGACGCGTCATCAAGTGACATCATCAGACCCGCTTCCTTCAATTGGCTGGGAAACGCGCTGGGCAGGCTTAACAATCAGCATAAAATTCTTTTCACACAGTGGGATGGAGCCAGCAGCGGGGTCGCACCCCGCCATCGACTCTGGCCGCCCCGGACCCACCTCGGTAGGCGAAATCACGGCCAACCTGTCTCACGACGGTGTAAACCAAGCTCACAAAAAAATATAACCTTTCTTGCACCATGAACAAATTATCGCGTTCAGGCACAGTCGTACTACTAGCACTTCGGACGACTGCTGCTGTAATGGGTTTCTGTTGAGATTTTAAAATGTATGAAAGATTGACCTAGTCAGTTTTAAAAGTTGAAGTAATCAATAGTCTGTAAAACAGAGCCTTTAGAGACATTTTTCAACCAGTCAAAGGCTAATGTTTCTCAACCTACACAGTTACGTAAATATTTCGATAAATAGAAAGCGAATATAGAAGGAACTTGGGAGGCACAGATGGCAGACTTTGGCTATTTCTGTTTCCGACGCCATCACGATATTCCTTCAAATGTTTTTTCCTTTTATGCTAGATGATCACCTCTGGTGTTTCACGGGCCTTCATTCTTTTTTCCCTTCTATTCATCACCTACAAGAGCCAATTGTCAACTTAGCTCAGTGGAAGCATTCTTGGCTGTGAGTCAGAGGGTTGTGGCTCCACGCCCCACTGCAGGACTTGAGCACATAATCTTCAGTGCTGTTGAGTGCTGTATTGTTGGATGTGCTGGGTGAGATGTTAAACTGTGGTCCCCGTCTGCCTGTTTACATGGATATAAAAGATCCCGTGGTACTGTTCAAAGGCAAGCAGGAGAATTCCCCCAGTTTCCTGCTCAACACTTATCCCTCAACCAACAGCACCAAAACAGATTAACTGGCCATTCATCTCCTTGCTGTGGGCAAATTGGCTGCTGTGTTTTCCTATATAACGGTCATGATGCGGAGATGCCGGTGTTGGACTGGGGTGGACAAAATTGAGAGGTCACACAACACCAGGTTATAGTCCAACAGTTTTATTTGAAATCACAAGCTTTCGGAGCTATCGATTGCCCCTTCCTCAGGTGAAGGAAGGGGCAATCGATAGCTCCGAAAGCTTGTGATTTCAAATAAAACTGTTGGACTATAACCTGGTGTTGTGCGACCTCTCAATTTTTTCCTATATAACAACAGTGACCACACTTCAAAAGTAATTCATTGGGTGCGCAATGCTTTGGGATGTCCTGAGGTGCTATATAAATGCAAGTTCATTTCTTTTTTTTCCATCGACATCACCCACAAGCACAGGGTCAAATTTCACATGCACAGCAAAAACTCCCAACTCTACCTCTTTGTCATCACCATTGACTCCAAGACTGTCGCTGTACTACCCAAGCGCTTGTTCAAAAGCAATTCTTGGATGAATTAACAAATTTGTACAGCTCAGTGTCAGCAAAACTGAAGCCACCATGTTCAACTCTCACCAGTGCCTATACACCTCTGGCTATGACTCCATGAATATCCCTGTCTGCCTGCTGAGGTTGAACCCATTGATACACACCCTCAGCATTCTGTTCAATCCCGAGCTGAGCTTTCAACTTCACATCGAGTCCATCAACAAGGTAGTCTTCTTCCCACCTCTGGAACATCATCCACATACATCTCTACCTAAGTCTAACCATAGATGAAACTCTCAACCACACCTGGATTAGGGAGGGGAAAAAAAGAACAGAAATACAATAACAGAAATGTGTCATTTAGTTGCCTTTTCTCTTGTTGGGCCTCTCTTGAGATACCAAGGCTGCAGCAAGTGGCACGTGTCTCGACCAACAACTACTCCAATGGCAGACCCTGTAGAGACTCTGATTTCTCCACCTGCTGTGATACGAGAATAATCTGTGACCAGACTGTTCCCCCCAACAAAGTCACTCCCATCACCCCATCCTCACAAGTTTCCATTGGCTCCCCACACCCAATGAATTCATTTGAAGATCTTCCTTGTTTACAAACCCAGGCATGGCTTTGTCGCATCATGTTTAGGAAATCTCCAGCCACGCATCCCAACTCACACCCTCCATTCTTTGAACTTTGGAATCCTGTTTGTTTTCTGCTTCACCACTGGAGACTGATCTTTCAGCCACTGTGCCTGTAACCTCTGGAACTCTCTTCCAAAACCACTTTACCTTGCTGTAACTCTCCCTGCCTTCAAAGCTGCCTAAAAATCTCTCTTTGACTGAACTTTCAGTTTCTTCCCCTCTCCCAATTGCTTTCACTTCATACCTCTGTGTAAAGTGATCTGTTCACTTGGCTATATCTGTGCTCAGAAGAGTTTTTTGTGAGAGAGTACTAAACTGCCTTGAGGCTATAACTACAGCCAGTTACAAGGCAGTCCTAAAGTATTGCAACATTTGATTGCAACAGAGTGAAGGAGTGATACACAGAATTAGTATAATAAGCATCTGCGTCTGCTTGTATTTTGACATTATATTGCATTGCATAATCATGAAATGACATTGTTTCCCATTTCGGTATGTTGAGCATTATCTTAAGGCAAGGTACATGGTATGAAGCACATTACTCCCTCCCCATAACTCAGACCAGGGATTAAACCTGGTGGTCAAAGGTTTTCAACAAGGTTCTTGTCCCACATGAGTACAAGAAATATTTGTCCTGAAAGTTCACTTATTGTGGTGAGAGATGTATCTGGATTAAATTGTGCTTCAGTACTCTGCCTGCAGTAGAGCCTTGACCCTATTCAGCTTTCTCCCTTAGGAAGTCCATTATGATGTTTTGTTGGATGACAATATAATGCAAAATGCAATAAAGTGCAAATATTTTACAGACTTCCCCGGGGGCATACTGAAGAGCACATTGTGATCTAATAAAACATTGGAGTGCACTTTCAACCTACCAATGGTAAATCTATAATTGTATAAGTAGATCTGTTTACTTGGCTATATATGTGCTCAGAAGGTTTTATAGTTACAGATTACTAAACCATGCCTTGAGGCTATAGCTACTGCTGGTTACAAGCCAATTGTACTGCAATGCAGACTTGCCAATGATCATGACAGAATGAAAAAGTCATATATGAAACGAGAATAATTGGCACACATATCTGCTTTCATTTTGACATTCCATTCCATTGAGTAGTCGTGAAATTATGTTGCTCCCCATCTAGGTATGTCAAGCATCATTTTAAGACAAGATACATGGTTTGGAGTACGTACACACTCAGCATAAAGAAACATTTAGCTTACCTAACCCTGGAGAGTTTAGGGGCAGGTTGGCAAGAGCTAAAGCTTAGGGACATCCAAGGGTGCACAAGGTACTGCTGGAATTTAACTAGCTACAACTAACAGCAATTTACTAGCATAGGCTTCCTGCTACTTGTCCAATTAGGATCACTATAGCTTTTAGGTCATTGATTTGCTGGATTGTCTGGCATTGAATGGGAAGAATCCTCCCTCCCAGTGACAAGTTTATCCCTCCAGTTGAAAATCATCAAGCTAACGGGCTTGGCCAATCATCAACAGTGCCCTGGAGTATTGCAGACCTGTCTGGCTTAGATATCGGATTCGCCAGTTGACTATAAAAAGAGCGATTTGGTTCCATTGCGGCTCTTCTCCCAAGAGCATAGTCACCAGTTGGATATTACATAACTGATAAATTATCTTGGCTAGGTGGACAGCAGGCACCAGGAACTCCTCCTAAGCAGCACAACTCAATGTAAAAATTGGTGACCGTTTGCCACTGTCCTCGACCACAGAATAGACAGATTCAGCATTGGAAGATATGCAACTTCAGAAGCAAATACTTGTCTCTCTATGATCCAGTCAAGCTAGGCGCTCAGCATTAAATTTATTAATGCGTGTTCACATACCCAGCCTCCAGCCAATGTCTTCTAGTAGTAATTATCACAAACCTCAGAATTTCTACATTAGCTATCTGGTGGGCATCTGCCTTTAGTGTGGTGGAAGGACATTAGCAGGGCAACTTGTGATGTGCCAGCTCTTTTAAAGTGCGAGACACACAAGTCCAATGTGTAATATCTGGTTTGCTTATTACCAACTGTTTAAACCAGATTATCATGAAAGGAGCCTTGACAAAGAAACATGCCTGCCATGATGCTGATTCATCCTGCAGGTGTTGAGTGACACGTTGGTGAAGGTTGGAAGCCTCCATCCCTGCAACTGCTTCCCCTTTTTGCCACAAATACACCACACAACTTGGTCCCGGATCATGCACATTAGCTGAAGGTAGCCCTTCTCTTGCTTAGGTAGGAGCTCTGTTTGTTTATACATTTATACACCACAAAAATAACTTACATTGGCACCTTGGTGTCATTGAAGAGGGATGAGAAAGACCTTTGCCTATTCACAGTGTGGTTCTGAAGAACTGTCTTCATGCTAAAGTTGGCAGCCATCATAACCCCCTAGTACCAATATGAGTTAGCATTTGGACAGACACCCCTTGGACCTTTCAGTCAGCACCTTTGAGATAAACTCTTGAGCCAGAATACCACACTTGAGGACAATGACCACCATATTCCATTGCTTGATGCATTGTTCAAGATAGCAAGTGGAGTACATAGGATTCCCAAGCAAGGCTGCCAATAACACAAAATCATCTGTGAAAGGATTACTGACAATGTGGGACTGACTTTTGCTCACAACTAGAGAACAACAGTAAAATCTAACGGTGTACTTACACTGCAAGTGTTGTATCAGTGCAAAGCAGTTTTGGTTTCGTACTAACACTAAATTTATGATTGTAAATCGGCTGTCAAGGCCTAAACTGGACTCCCAAATGAAGCAATGTGAGACTATCTTACTTCTCTTCAATGCAGCATCAGGTTGGGCTCTGACACTGGATTCAAATGGCATTTACATAGGATTCCCCCTCCCCCCCCCCACCCATCATAAATCCATGCTGACTTGCCCTGATGGCTTCATACTTCTCTAGATGTTTTTGGATACCCTTCTTCAGGATAATCTCCAACATGTCAGGCTCACTGGCCTGGAAATTTCCAGGATGGTGCTTTTACCTTTTTTTTAAAGGAAGTCCTTTCTCTCCAATTCTTTGATACAACTCTTGATTCTGATGTTTCTCTCAAGATCCTTGCAAATTTTGTCAGACATTTCTTTAAGTACCTTTGCATGAAGGCCGTCTGGCCTCAAGACCTTATCCTCTTTCGATGTCTTCAACCTTTCTGTCACTCCCTTTTGTCAACTACTATTGTCCTTAAAATTCTCTCCTAATGGCCCAGAAAAGCAACTTTCAATTCCAGGAGAAAGTCAGCGGCTTCTCCCATGAACACATGCAGAGAAGTTGTTCAGGATATCAACCATTTCCCGGTTGCTTTCTATCACCTCGCCATCTGTACTTTTCAAAAAGCCTACTGCTTCCTTTGACTCTGTTTACTCTGGCTGTTCTTATGAAACTCGTTCTTATTGGGGCACATTTTTAGTTTTTGCCACCTGGTAATCAATGGAATGAAAATCGGGCAGCTTGTGCAATGGGTGGGCAATTAACTCTGCCAGATTGCCACCCAGGTAGTGAAGATGAAAATATACCCCATTGTTTTTAATGCTCCCTGCAATCCTGATCTATATGTCTGTTTTAACAGTCTTCATCTTATCATAGAAACATAGAAACTAGGAGCAGGAGTAGGCCATTCGGCCCGTCGAGCCTGCTCCACCATTCAATACGATCATGGCTGATCATCCAAATCCAGTACCCTGTCCCTGCTTTCTCACACAGAATCCCCATCGAGCCTGCACCGACACATATCCCACCCTATCCCCGTAACCCCACGTATTTAATTCCCCCTAACATATCCCTTCCTATCCTATCCCCGTAACCCCATGTATTTAATCCCCCCCTAACACTAAGGGTCAATTTATCATAGCCAAATCAACCTAACCCGCACATTTTTGGACTGTGGGAGGAAACCGGAGCACCCGGAGGAAACCCACGCAGACACGGGGAGAATGTGCAAACTCCACACAGACAGTCACCCGAGGTCAGATTCGAACCCGGGTCCCTGGCGCTGTGAGGCACCAGTGCTAACCACTATGCCACCTGTCTGTCTACCACTAAACCTGAAGATCTATATATGAGGAACATCCTCTTTTTGGCACTTTTTCTGTTTCATCTCCTTTATTACCCACATAGGCTTCCTCTTATTCCTGCTGTGTTTATTACATACGGTATAAATTAATGTTGTCATTCATGCATTGTGTATTTAAAAGTATACCACTTCTTTTCAAAGTTTTGTCCTTCTGATAATCTATTCCAGTCTAGGTTCATTAACTATTTACTCATTCTCCTGAAGTCTACCTTTCTAAAATTAAGAATCTTCAGTGTTCTTTCCTTATCCATGGTGAATCTGATGCCAAACTCAATCTACCAAGAATTAACTGGAAGAACTGAGAGAGTTCCAAGATGTTATCCAACCTTAACTTGCTCAAATATTTCTGCTTTTGTTACTCAAAATCGAATCCAGAGTGGCCTCACCCCTCATATGCTCTTCAATCGTTAAACCGAGGTCACATCTAACCTCTCAGGTGAACACAAAACATCCCATGCTACTAGTTGAAGAAAAGTTGCGGAGTTCTCCCAATGCCTTGGCTAACATTTATCCCTCAACCAACAAAACAAAATAGATTCTCTGGTCATTTAGCTCATTGTTGTTTGCAGAACCTTGAAATGTGAAAATTGGCTGCTGTGTTTCCTACATTACAACAGTGACTGCACTTCAAAAGTATATACTGGTTTCAATGGACCTGAAATTGCGGTCGGAGGCTTCCCGCGGACGAATGCCTCCGATCCACAAGAAAAGTACGCACCTACCTGGTACCTCCGTATCTTCGAACTCTTGTAGTCCTGGGCCTGCAGGCGACGCCTGTGTAAAGACCCACGTATCCCAGGGGCGCATGCGGTTCGTAAGCGTCCCTGGGATCATGTGGGCCAGCCCAACAATCAAAAAGGGAGATTTCTATTCTGCTTATGGGGATTCCAGTTACGTATGGAATCCCCATAAGCATAATAGAAATGACATAAAAAACACACCTTCACACAACCTAAATAAAAATAAATCACCACATGTTTAAAATGAATAAAAATGAAATTAAATTAAACATTTAAAACAAAAATTTAATTTTTTGAAAAATAAATGTTAACATTTTTAAAGGGGCCAAAAATAACCTAAACTAATGTTGAAGACTTTTGAATGTTTAAACAATTTAAAAAAAATTATTTTAATATTTATTTAAACCAAACTTTGGCTGGTAAAAAGAAGGCCCCACGCCTGCTTTTGCCAGGCGTAAGAGTTTCGTGGGCATTCGCTGGGCAGTAGTTGTCCGCCAACGAATGTCCATTTCCTGCTCATGCGGATGATCTGTCAAGCTGAAACCTGATTGGTGGAAAGTTCTGGGTTTTCGCACATGCGGAAACTTGCGGGGAATAAAAAAAAACATAGGCCCCGGAAAATCCGGGCTGTTATTGTATAATCCTGACATAATGATACTCTAACACTAGAGGGAGCTTTTGATCTCACTTTTGTCCTGGCAACCAGAGCTGGAGTGCTATGATTTGTAGTCACTTTGGATTGTGAAATTGGATTTGAAAAGTCTGAGAGCTTCAGCAATATAAACACAGGAGACCCAGACAAGTACGCATAGCAGGCATATTGGAATTACTCCAGGTACCAATATGATCATAACAGAACACAACACAGAAGATATGGCTCTTGCACAAGTGCCCTTTGATATTAGATTTAAACTAGGGAAGCAAATTCCAATGTGAAAGCAAGATTACTTGAGGATGTCAGGCAAACATGGGGTCAGTAAACGGAGATCCAAGACATATAGGAAAACCAATGTAAAATGTCAGCATGGTTCATATTATGATTATAATAGGAATGTGTTAAGGGTCAAACTTTGTACAAGACTAGAAGATGTGAGTATAAAATTGGCGAGCCTTAAGTGAAACTGGAGATTAAAATATTAACTCTTTGACATTGCAGTTAATCACAAGTCACATTGACCAGTCTGAGAGCATTGGAGGCAAATGAGGATGGACTTACATAACTTTATAACCTAGACATCATATGCAGTGGATGCTCTCCTAAGGTTAAAGCGAAGATATATTGTTGTAGAGAGGAGGGAACTTTACTCAGTATTTAAATGTGCTTTGATGCTAACATGGTATACCAAAAATGGAAAGCATTCCATTCCCCAACACCAACATCCTTCACCTTGTAAGATTTAGATGAGAAAACTATCGAAAGGCTGGTGCAGGAGGAACAGGGGGTTAAACAAGCTTCTGCAGGACTAAGCTATTTTTCATTAAATTAACCATTATCACCAACCTAAGCTTTAAGCCGTAGCTGCGTCTTGTGTTGCAAAGATATCAGTTGCGAGATGATTGTCACGGAAGATAGAGATCGAGTTTGCAAACGGCAAGAATAATCTGTGTTGATTTTGCAGAAGTGTCTATCAAAATGACTAACCTAAGCTGATGGAATACTTTAATTTAGAGACAATCACAAATAGCCAACCGTTGAACTGACCCTTGGCAAAAGGTCTGAAAGGGCAGACAAACAGGAGATCCTACAATGGGCCAGATAAGAGTTAAAGAACCATTAAAAGTGTACATGCAGATGAATTGATTGATTCAACTGGGACATGTGATCAAAGAAAAGGGTATAACTGAGGATGCACCGTAGCCTTCGGGGCAGTCATAGGAAAGAACCCAGAGTGCGTATCCGACCAAGGAAGAAGGAAGAAACGTGAAGATACCATCCTTCGCACATCCACTATGCTGACCGGCGCCCGGGTAATGTAGGATCTATTCAGGGCTGTGTGTTTCTAAGTGTGTGTACTCATTGTATAATCTTAATAAAGATCCACCGCTGCTTTAATTAACATCAAGTCTGAGTCCTTAGTATTCTTACAACCTTTATCTTCTTCTGATAGACAGCTATGTACCAGCTGTGGCTGAGCTAGCAGACTGCTAACCTGCTCTTAAGATGCTTTTGGATTTAGTGCTTCTATAGTCGCGATCCCAGGAGAGCAGTGCCTGTGCATTAGTGCACACCGCATTTACTTTGTTAAAATCGGCTGTCTTATTCCAATGGCAGAATCATAGACTATAATTTTCTATTGATCTACAATTCTGGCATAGGGATAAGGGAGCAGTGTAAATGCAAAGCGCTGGGGCACAGACAACACATTTCCTGCAACAGGAACTGCGAAGGCTCTAAATATAAAGGCCCTGCAAATCTTCAGCAATTCCACTTTAAACCAACCACAGGAGAACTAAGAACCAGAAGAAACAATTTTTCTCCACTCTGTAGTGACTGAAACCAGTGTGGGTAGGCTGACCGCTGGAGCTCCAATGAGCTGTACCATTTGGGATTTGGTTGCTATTCTTAAGTAAATTTGTTTCTCCAACAACTTAATGTCAAATAGTTCTGTTCATTACCCTAGTCACGGAGACTGGTGTGGCATGGAGCTTGGCATTACAACAACAACTTGCATTTATATAGCACCTTTAACATAGCAAAGTATCCCAAGGTGCTTCACAGGACCGTAATCAGTCAAGAATTTACACCAAGCCAAAAAAAAAGACATTAGGACAGGTGACCAAAAACTTGGTCAAAGATAGGTTTTAAGGAATGTCTTTAAGGAGAGGTGGAAAGGCAGAGCAGCCTAGACGGCTTAAGTCACGACCGCCACTGGTGGGGCGAAGGAAGGGGGGTGCCAATAGGCCAGAATTGAAGGGATGCAGAGTTCTCGGAGGGTTGTAGGGCTGGATTAACTGGTGTAAACTCACCAAAGCTTGATGGGCATGTTTTCTTTTGATGTTTAACTTTGGCAGTACACAGTGGACCCATTCAATAACACTATTTTTGGGAGACAAACAAAACTTGTGCTTTTTCAGGGATGTATTTATAGGATATCTCCGCATAAACAACGCATTATACATTAGGAGTATACTGAGAGGAGCTAGCACTTTACAGTGTGAACAAAGCTCATTTTTCCCCTCACATTTGATCAAGCTTTTACAGCAGGTTCAGATCTGTGTTAAATTTACAACATCCTCTGCCATACTTGCACTGTCATTACAAATTCTCCCCCTTATGTCTTGTTGTTCCAGTCCACTGAAAGGAACACAACTGGAGTGTGCTGTGTGGTTTCCTGCAACAAACAGCACCAATGGGATTTGCTAAGAATTTATACACTGTGCTGTGAATGACCCTCACTCATGTGTAGTTCGGTATACAATAGGCATGTAAACAACAACAACAACTTGTATTTATATAGCGCCTTTAACGTAGTAAAACGTCCCAAGGTGCTTCACAGGAGTATTTTAAGACAAAAAAAATTATCCACATAAGGATAAATTAGGGCAGGTGACCAAAAGCTTGGTCAAAGAGGTAGGTTTTAAGGAGCGTCTTAAAGGAGGAAAGAGAGGTAGCGAGGCGGAGAGGTTTAGGCAGGGAATTCCAGAGCTCAGGGCCGAGGCAACAGAAGGCACAGCCACCAAAGGTTGAGCGATTGCAATCAGGGATCCTCAAGTGGGCAGAATTAGAGGAGCGCAGATATCTGGGGGGGGGAGGGGGGAGAACAAGAAAAAAAAAAGCAGATGCTGGAAAATCTGAGAACAAAAACAAGAGGGGAAGGGGGGGGGAAGCTGCCGCCGCCGCCAATACCCAGAAGGTCGGGTAGCATCTGTTGAGAAACAGAAATCTGTCAGTCGACTTTTCCAAGTCTCAGGACTATTCTCAAAGGTTATGATGTCCCCCAAGGATTTGCTGTGACGCTCCTCCAACTGAGTGTGTTTTTTTTGGTGTTGTTGCGATAGATGGGCGGAAACAATATAAGAGGGCGGCACAAAACACACAGGGCGCTGCTGCTCGATAATGCGAACAGTTTCTTGCGATTCCCTCAAACTTTGCTGGTGGAAGGAAGCCTCCTCTCCTGGAATTCCTGGACGCGGGGGGTGGGGTCTGATTTTTTTCTTGTTGCTCATTGTTTCTGTTCGAGGCTCGGTCAGTTCCTGCAACGGGACGGGATTTCGCAGAGAGAGGGTAGTAGGGAGTGGGGGGGAAAAGGATAATTTTTTTAATATATAGTAAGTTTTTTTGTGTGGAGCCTCGGTCTCCTGCAGCTACCTGGAGATCGCACTCTCGTCCCGGAGGCCGAAGCTTTTCACCAGTTGGCTTGTGTTTTTATTTCAACGTGAAATGAGTGGAGGGGCGGGTTTTTGATTCTACTTTTAAGTCATCCGAAGGTCTCTCTTTTTTTAAAAAAAACATTTAAAAAAGAAAGGAGACCCAAAGTTAGTCAAGATGAGTGATCTGGATTCGGACGAAGAACAATTGGAAATGGAAGAATTTCCTGACGGTGAGTCATCAGACCTATAAATTAAAAAGAAATGTTGAATGGTTACATTTTTGCAAACGTTATCTACTGGCGCCGCTTGTGTTTTGAAGAAAAGGATTCGAGCATTTTAACCACTTAAGTAATTTTAACCATGGCCAGTTTCAGTTCATGTTCACTCGCTTATCTCCAGTTGAGATCTACAGCTCTTGCTTGGGGTGGGGGGGGGGGGGGAAGGTCGAGCTCTCCACCCCGTTTAACTTTTTTAGTTAACTATTTAAGCGTTGCTTCGTTATATTTTGCGATTTCCCCTCCGGACTGGCCAAGTTAATGGCTGCCTTCTTGTAATTCATCGTGAAATACAAAAGTTTCACTTGACGAGGAAGTGGTGACAGTGCCAAACCAAGCAGATGGAGAAACTCGGGTTACTTAATGCGTTGCTCTGATTCAGCCAGCAATTTAAGTCCCCACCTTTTTTGTTGTTTGAGCAGTTGTTTCTGATTTAAACCTACAGGTTTGGAGTTTATAAATGGTTGGGAAAATTAAAATTTAGACTTTTCAGGTGATGTCTTAAACTGAATGCCATTAGGTTGGTCCTCACTGTTACAGGACTTAGTTGTGAGGGGCCACTAGTTAAGGTAGGGCTCTTCAACCTCCAAGAGAAGTCTCAGGAGACTTTTTGTAGAGGTATATAAAATAGTTAAAAGGACAGAGAAATCAAACTCAAAACCAGACTTTCAGATGCGCCAAGCAGGCAGAACAAGAGGTTCAGGGTTGTAAATGGCAAATGCAGGACAGCCTAGAGATTTTTTTGCTACAACAACTACTTCAAATTATATAGTGCCTTTAATTCAGAAAAGCTTCCAAATGTGCTTCGCAGAGGGGGAAAAAGAACAGGTTCTGAGCTTTTCCAGGAGGTTTAGAAGATGTGACCAATAGCTTGGCTGAAATGTTGGGATTTGAAAAGGCTTTTTAAGGTAGGCAGAGAAGTTCGGGGAGGGAGTTAGAGAGAGTAAATTCAAGCTTGCTGAAGATTCTGTCACTGAAGGTGGAGGTGGGGGAGTGGATGCACAGGAGGCCAGTCAGACAAGTGGAGGTACAATCGAAGAAGGTTGCAGACATTGGGTGGGTTGATGCCATGGAGGGTTTTTTAGATAAAGATTATCACAGAGGATGATCAATATCTGAAAAGGATTGCCAGCAAGAATGGTTGAGACTAGGACTCATTTGGAAAACACCGCTGAATGCTATAGTAAGAAGACGGTACGTTTGTTATTCTGGATGAATTAGATCAAGGAGGCTAACTTATTTGGGTTCACAGTATTTGGATAGACCTGGGTTATCCTGCCCCTGTGTTTGGGAGACTTTGTTGCACTCCTGGACCTGCATCTATCATTGACATCTGTGGTGGTGCGTGCATGCGCACAGACATGCAGGGACATTCATTGCACAACAAACTTAGACTATGGAGTGGATAAAAGTAACAGTTTGGAGTAAAAATCAATAAATTATTTGGAGGAAAAGACCTCTCCTATGATGGGCTTTGTTTATGTAACTCTTAATGGCACAGTGCAGTCCTCCAGTATAGTGCTTTGAACCCAAACTCAGGCAGCCTGAGGTTATACTGCAGCCAGTGCAGAACAGAAGGGATGTGAAAACATCTACCCAGAAGGGTTCTCCTTGGGTTAAAATGGGCTTGGGAATCACCAATCTGACTCCAAAGTTATACTTTGCACTAACATAAAAATATAACAGCTATGGTAGATTTGCACTGTAACTTATTCACTCTGCAGACATGCAGTTGAGCACTGAGGATATTTTTGAACAAACTCAGACTTCTACAACAGACCAACAATTCAGATCCCCAGCTCTGAACTTCAAATTTTAAGGCCGTGCAAGTGAACAGAGAAATAGTGAGAGACATAAAGAGAGCACAAATGTTTGGCTACACTTGCAATCAATCATCATACAGCGAGAAAAGTCCATTGTGGTTTAATTACCCTTCATAAGAACTTTTGAAGAAAGAATAAGTTTTATAAAATATACTAGCAAGGTAAATTCAGTTGGTTTCATAGAAACCTAGAAGATAGGAGCAGGAGTAGGCCATTCGGCCCCTCGAGCCTGCTCCGCCCTTCGATGAGATCATGGCTGATCATCCAAACTCAGTACCCTGTACTTGCCTTCTCCCCATATCCCTTGATACCTTTAGCTTTAAGAAATATATCTAACTCATTCTTGAATATATTTAATGACTTGGCCTCAACTACCTTCTGTGGTAGAGAATTCCACAGGTTCACCACTCTCTGGGTGAAGAAATTCTTCCTCATTTCTGTCCTAAATGGCTTACCCCTTATCCTTAGATTATGACCCCTGGTTCTGGACTCTCCGACCATCAGGAACATTCTTCCTGCATCTAGTTTGTCCAGACCTGTCAGAATTTTATATGTTTCGATGAGATCCCCTCTCATTCTTCTATACTCCAGCGAGTATAAGCCCAATCGACCCAATCTCTCCTCATAGGTCATTCCTACCATCCCAGGTATCAGCCTTGTGAATCTTCGCTGAAGTCCTTCCATGGCAAGAACATCCTTCCTCAGATAAGGCGACCAAAACTGCACACAATACTCAAGGTGTGGTCTCACCAAGGCCCTGTACAACTGCAGCAGGACATCCCTGTTCCTATACTCAAACCCTTCATCTTCTCATACCACGCTCAGCATCAGTGGAACATGCCTTATTAAATTGAATGGGTCTGTATAACCTATCATCCATAATGGACACACAGTTAGCTTATTCAGATTACAGGAAACTCCTGCTTTTTCAATCAGTGTTGTCATTCATAGTTTAAATCAGTGAACCCATCTGATCAAGATCAAAGATACTGTTTGCTTTTATTTAAAATAAAACAAAACCCTTTGAAATTGGTGGCACTAATATTGTTTTGTGAATGAACATAATAGATACAAGTGGAGAAGTGGTACTACACATGTTTTTTTAAAACTATCTTCAAGTGGCAGATCCATCCAATTAATATCAATATTTAGATATATCCAAATTAATTGACCTAATTAAAATTGATTTGGGTTTGAAATTTGTTTCAGAGCTGTCCCTGTAGTTCAGATTGACAGTTTAGCTTCTGAACATCAGGGTATAAAGAAAAGGCATCATTAGATGTCAAGATTTTTGAAATGCTGTATTAAAATTGAGATTTGGTTTAGACTGGAGTTTGACTTGCTTACCCCTTATTGTAAACAAAAGGGTGAGAAAAGACACCCATGACCTCACTAGCTGAAGCAGGAGGATGCAAAGAGGAGGATTTCCTGCATTACAGCCAAAGCAGTTGTCACCACGCAATAGAAAATTATAGCTTCAATCAGCACTGCTGTGAGCTGATTAGTTTTTAATGGCAAATGTCAGTCAAAGCAATGGAATTTTTTTTTTTAAAGACCCACCAATAACCAAGTTGGAAAGGTCAAATAAGAACAGATTAGATCATCTTGTAACCTTACAAATCACAGGTCAATTCATTTGATGGTTATTGACAATTATTGATGGAACTTCTCAATACAACAACAAACTTAAAAATTAGAAACAAAAAATAAAGTGAAATTTTGTAGCCTGTTAATTTGTTTGTGGTGTCTCTGTTTCTTACCATTGTAGTAAAAAGTAAAGAAACAGGGTTCTGATGAAAGGTCATCGACCTGAAACGTTAACTCTCTTTCTCTCTCCACGGATGCTGCCTGGCCTGCTGAGTTTTTCCAGCGTTTTCTGTTGTTATTAAAGAAACATGTATTTGTTTGAGAATCTGCCAATGCAGTGACTTTGAGGAAACAAATATCTCAGGTAATAGATGTCAAATGAATTAGAAAGCGATAACTAAGCAGTTTTGAAGATGTCGTAAACCCGTGGATTAATTTAGTCCCTTTCAAAACATTGTTTTGCATTATATAATCTATATAGCTTTTTTAACTATTGCTATGCAGAAGGTAAACAGGAGTAGGCCATTTGGCACATTGAGCCTGCTGTACTATCTTCTTAGCCATGGCTATGGCTCTTTATCTTTTCAAACCCAATTCCACAGCCTTTCTCCATATTCTTTAATACCCTTATTTCCCCAGCAAAGACTTGTCTCACTTTTAAACACCTCAGTTGATTTGGATTAAGCTTTCTGCCTTCTTATTAAAATACGAGGGCCGATTTTTACTTTCGGTGGTGGTGGGAAAACAGGCGGTAGCGGATCTGTGGCTCGTTATACACCGTGCCACGATTTTCTTTTCCGATGGAGTCTTATCCATTTGCACAACTCTTCAAAATGTCTTCTGCACTTCTGTTTTCATCCAGCTGCAGCACTTATCTGCCTCTCACTGAAGTGAAGAGCAGCCAGTTGAATCAATTTTTTGGACTTGCAGCCAACCAGCCTCCAAGTCTAATTCCCAGTTAACACTTTCCATGTGCAGGGATCACATTAAAATTAATGAAAGTGGCCTAGATCACAGCTAGACGGGCCCGCCGCACCCCCCCCCCCCCCCCCCCCCCCTCAAATACTGCCAGTGAAGGTGTGTGCATGCTAAGGGCACATGCAGCATTAATGTGGATTCCAGTGTTGAGCTGTGGTTTTTCCCCCCCAGCTGGGAGCAATTCTGTGTCCTTTTGGAGGGTACCAGATTGAAACTGTATATCACATGTCCCGCCTAATGCAATATTTTCATGCTTTGTTATTGCATGCAAGCTGCACTTTCTCACAACTTCAGTCACTCTGTACTTCCAGCGTCCGTACACAGTGCTTTGCAAAAGCAGCCTCTGCTTCTGTGCTTTCAGCAGGGTCAAGCTCTCTCGTACATAAAACTCTCCTTTTCACATTCCATGATTCAGTTCTCACCCAATAGATTCATTTCCATAGGCAGTCAAAAACATTTTCTGTTGCAGCAGTGCATTTTTTCACCATTTCTGGCATCCACCTTTTATTGGGCGTACAACTGCCTGGTATTCACACTGCTTCCACCTCCTGACCATCAAAATCCAGTCTTCATCCTTCTATATTCTTTCTTGTATTGTAATCTTGGTGATTGAGGAGCTGATGTCAAGTCCTCATTACTTTCCTTCAGCACCAGGACCTTGGTCACCATGACGGTAAAGGACCCACTGAGAACACTGTCATCATCTGCATATTCTTGTCATCCTACATCCTGGCCTACCCATACACCTTTGGCTTATTGTCTTCAGTGTCTTTACTTCCTATTGCCTTTCTTGTGCTATGGCCTATGACAGTATTGTACAGAGACAAGGGACCAGTGTTCCCTGTAAGCTGCGTTTTGTTCTGCGCAGCACGTTTCTTTTAATGCGCGGTCCCTTTAAATTTCTGCACATACGCGGTATTTACAGTGTAAAAGCTGGTGAGCGGCCTGCACGGGACCTTTCCATTACGTGTGGCAGTGCAGCTTAGAGGGAACATTGCACGGGATTTGAATGAATTACTTGATACCCCATACCCCTTGGCTTTTCTAAGATTCCTCCAACTTTCAAATGCTTCCTCAAAACCCATCATGTTGACTATGCCTCTGTATCGCCTCTCCTAACTCTTGCTTGCTGTCTGTTTCCTACATTACAACAGTGACTACACTTCAAAAAGTACTTCATTGGCTGTAAAGCGCTTTGAGACCGGTGGTCATGGAAAGCGCAATATAAATGCAAGACTTTTTTTTCATCCACCTTTGTAAAGTGCCCTGTGATGATTTGCAATAGACACACTATATAGGTATAAAATTCTTGTATTTGAAAATCTTATGCTTCAAGATTATTTACCAAGATGTTTTGCATGTGTCAAACAAGTAGCAAATTATCCTTTTAAATTTTCCTTCCCATTATGTGCGGCTCTTATCATGTTGGAGACATTCAATTGTCCTCACGGGAATAGCATTCTCAGTGTAGACGCATGATTTTTTTCAGCCAATGTTTACGCAAATTCACAAAAATTCTGGTGACAAATAAAGTTGAGTCTTTGAATGGGGACAGTAAAACATTTTTAATTGCTGGGTATCAAAATATAGTTGGTGCTTGATGGACCAGTAGAGAGGAAGTTCCTTGGCTCACAGATTCTAGTGACAGCACTGTGTTGTATGAGAATTATTGTTGAATAATCCATCCATGCCCCAGGATTTTAAAGCACCAGTTTCTTTAACAGTCTCTGTTAATGCATTGAAATTGGTGAATAATAACTAGCCAGACTGTGGAATTAATGGATTTCTGTCTAGTCAGAGATGCAACACGCTACTGAGCTGTGCAAGAGATGCACCAGGATGAGGGCGAGCACATTAGTTACTTTGAATCCATGAATCCTTGTCCTTATTAGAAACAAAGTCACAAATGACATCCTTTGTGACTATGACAAAAGGTAAACTATCCCTCCTCGTCCTTCTTGACTTGTCTGCAGCCTTTGACACGGTTGACCACTCCATCCTTCTCCAACACCTCTCCAGCGTCGTCCAGCTGGGTGGGACTGCACTCGCCTGGTTCCATTCTTATTTATCTAATCATAGCCAGAGAATCACCTGCAGCGGCTTCTCTTCCCACTCCCGCATTGTTAGCTCTGGTGTCCCCCAAGGATCTATCCTTGGCCCCCTCCTATTTCTCATCTACATGTTGCCCCTTGGCGACATCATCCGAAAACACAGTGTCAGTTTCCTAAATCGTTAGACTGCTTGTCCGACATCCAGTTCTGGATGAGCAGAAATTCTCTCCAATTAAATATTGGGAAGACCGAAGCCATTGTTTTCGGTCCCCGCCACAAACTGTTCCCTAGCCACTGACTCCATCCCTCTCCCTAAAATCTGTCCGAGGCTGAACCACTCTGTTCGCAACCTTGGTGTCATATTTGACCCTGAAATGAGCTTCCAACCACATATCCGCAGCATAACCAAGACCGCCTATTTCCACCTCTAACATCGCCCGTCTCCGCCCTTGCCTCCGCTCATCTGCTGCTGAAACCCTCATCCATGCCTTTGTTACCTCTAGACTTGACTATTCCAATGCACTCCTGGCTGGCCTCCCACATTCTACCCTACGTAAACTTGAGGTCACCCAAAGCTCGCTGACCTACAGTGGCTCCTGTTAAGCAAGGCCTAGATTTCAAAATTCTCATCCTTGTTTTCAAATCCCTCCATGGCCTCGCCCCTCCTCTGTAATCTTCAACTCCACAACCCCCTGAGATATCTGCACTCCTCTAATTCTGCCCTCTTGATCATCCCTGATTATAATCGCTCAACCTTTGGTGGCCGTGCCTTCTGTTGACTTAGCCCTAAGCTCTGGAATTCCCTAAACTTCTCCACCTCTCTTTCCTCCTTTTAAGATGCTCCTTAAAACCTACTTCTTTCACCAAGCTTTTGGTCACCTGCCCTAATTTATCCTTATGTGGCTCGGTGTCACATTTTTTGTCTTAAAATACTCCTGTGAAGTGCCTTGGGACGTTTTACTACATTAAAGGCGCTATATAAATACAAGTTGTTGTTGTTGAAACTGATATAGAAGCTGACTTTCGTCCTTTTAAGGACTCTTCCTATCCACTAGTGACATTCAGATTGTTAGAATTATTGTTGATTATTAACCTGGTCTTTTGAAAAGGTTCCACAATTCTAGTACTACTAACTGAGGAGGTCACTCGGGGGTAAAAGTTATCTTGTATTCCGGTTTTTAGTACTGTTTACAAATGAGTTTGGAATGTTTCCAAGTGATTGTGGAATTGCTACAATCCAGAGCCGGGGTTGTTCCTTTAAGTGGATTGCACTGATACGTGATATCACAGTAAAGGCAAACGTGATATCACAGTAAAGGCAAATCGATTCACTGAGCCATGGAGACCAAGCAGATCCTAGATCTGAGCTGTAGCTTTGCTGAGTTAGCCGGTAATGTGTTTTAAAAAAAAATAAAACTGTCAGTGTTCCCACTCTTGATTGCCAAGGGTAACTGGTTGATTTTTTTAAATGGAAAAACGTGCGGAATTGTCAAATACGCACTCGCAAACACCCGTAAATATCCCAGAATCACATGTAGTAAAAACCGAATTTGATTTATTCAGTCACCATAAAGCAGTAGCCCTGTATATTCATTCATAGAAACATAGAATCTAGGAGCAGGAGTAGGCCATTCGGCCCGTCGAGCCTGCTCCACCATTCAATACGATCATGGCTGATCATCCAAATCCAGTACCCTGTCCCTGCTTTAATCCCCACAGTACACATATCCCACCCTACCCCCGTAACCCCACGTATTTAATTCCCCCTAACATATCCCATCCTATCCCCATAACCCCACATATTTAATCCCCCCCTAACACTAAGGGTCAATTTATCATAGCCAAATCAACCTAACCCGCACATTTTTGGACTGTGGGAGGAAACCGGAGCACCCGGAGGAAACCCACGCAGAATGTGCAAACTCCACACAGACAGTCACCCGAGGTCAGATTCGAACCCGGGTCTCTGGCGCTGTGAGGCACCAGTGCTAACCACTATGCCACCGTGCTGCAGGTACTATTAATGGATGTCAAACAGGACAGGATCAGCCTCAGCAGCAACTGTTCCCGATGTCAACTAACCCATTGATACTTCACTGACTAGGCTCATTCCTGATGTCAGTGGAGCCACACCCCAGCATTAGTTATCCCTTTCGGGAAAAAGAGGGTTTAAAAGGAAAACAAAAAAAAGTATGGTTGGCGTTGGCTAATCTAGGCGGCATCCTTTCACTAGACCTGTAGTCACTTTCCAGCATTTCTGTTTTAATTTCAGATTTTCGTAATTTTCAGCTTTAATCTTTTTTTTATCTCTGGAGTCCTTACTAGATGGTCTTTAAAAAATATTTTCATTTTAAGGAAGTATTTTCGACTTGCAGGAGCAAGATTCTTTGATGGTGATTGTGCTAGTTATCTTACATGACATTACATGATGAGCGTTAGTGTACTCCTCACAACAGTAACCGTATTGAATGCCAGCTCTTTGCTGCACATGAAAGGGAAAGGGATGTTGGTTTGGAGGCAATACATCTGCCATTCAGCACTGGTGCAACCATGTAGGGCAGGCAATACTTTAAATCGTATCCTTTAAATAAAGATTGTTCTATGATGGGACACCTGTCCTCAATGCAACAGGAGATCAGAATAATACCTGGTTACTTTTTTCAAATCTAATTTTTCTGATTTAAGTCGGTCGGCTCCGATGGTAGCCGGCTGACGGTCGGAACTTTGGAGGGGTGGGGCGGAGGCGAAACCCGGCCCGGTTGGTGGGGGGTTGGCTCATATTGGGCCAGCTGCAGCCGGAGATTTTCGTGGGCCCAGGAGTCACACTCCTGCATCAACTGGCCCCACAGAAATATAAGTTTAAAGAAGCACTTCAGCCATTTTTTCCTAAGGTGCCTTTAGTGGCCCCTTTTAGAATCACAGTTTAGGCCACTCAACACCGTTCCGAATGAGCGGAGCATGCACAGCGCACGCTCTACCCGTTTGTACCTCCAAATTACAAGTGGCCCATCTCGGTACCCTAGCCAAGATGGTGGTAGCCGGAGTGCCTGCGTAAGTGGGGCGTTAAGTAACCCAACGCCAATTTTCAGGCCACTACCACCCCATTTATGCAGAGGCACTTAAAATTGGCCCCATTAACACACAAAATGAAATGAATACCCGTCGTTTTTTTAAAAAGCTGAGAATTCAATAGAAAAGAGCACAACACGAGATGATAGTAAATGGAATCCACATTATCAAAGAAACTGTTACTTTATCTTTTATTTTACAATGTTGCTTCTGAATTCAGCAGGTGTAATTGGTTGTCATCTTCCAAAATTCTACAGATTCTGGAACGGTTCCTGCAGATTGGAGGATAGCAAATGTAACCCCGCTATTTAAGAAAGGAGGGAGAGAGAAAACGGGGAACTACAGACCTGTTAGCCTCACATCAGTAGTTGGGAAAATGCTGGAATCTATTATAAAGGATGCAATAACTGGGCACTTAGAAAACTAATAGTAAGATTGGGCAGAGTCAACATGGATTTATGAAAGGGAAATCCTGTTTAACAAAGCTATTGGAGTTCTTTGAGGATGTAGCTAGTGGAGTAGACAAAGGGGAACTGGTAGATGTGTATCTGGATTTTCAGAAGGCCTTCGATAAGGTCCCACACAAGAGGTTGGTGAACAAAATTAGGGCACATGGAATTGGGGGTAATATACTAGCATGGATTGAGAATTGGTTAACAGACAGAAAACAAAGAGATGGGATAAACGGGTCTTTTTCAGGATGGCAGGCTGTGACTAGTGGGGGTACCGCAAGGATCGGTGCTTGGGCCCCAGCTATTCACAATCTATATCAATGATTTGGATGAGTGGACTAAATGTAACATTTCCAAATTTGCTGATGATACAAAGCTAGGTGGCAGTGTCAGTTGCAAAGAGGATGTGAAGAGGCTTCAAGGGGATCTCGACAGGCTCAGTGAGTGGGCGAGAACATGGCAGATGGAATATAATGTGGATAAATGTGAAGTTATCCACTTTGGTAGAAAAAACAGAAAGGCAGAGTATTTCCTAAATGGTGAAAGATTGGGGAATGCAGATGCTCAAAGGGACCTGGGTGTCCTTGTACAGGAGTCGCAAAGTGAATGTGCAAGTGCAGCAAGCCATTAGGAAGGCAAATGGTATGCTGGCCTTCATTACAAGAGGATTTGAGTACAGGAGTAAACATAGAAACATAGAAAATAGGTGCAGGAGTAGACCATTCGGTCCTTCGAGCCTGCACCGCCATTTAATGCGTTCATGGCTGAACATGCTACCTCAGTACCCCATTCCTGCTTTCTCGCCATACCCCTTGATCCCCCTAGTTGTGAGTATTATATCTAACTCCCTATTGAATATATTTCGCGAACTGGCCTCAACAACCTTCTGTGGTAGAGAATTCCACAGATTCACCACTCTCTGGGTGAAGAAGTTCCTCCTCATCTCAGTCTTAAATGGCTTCCCCTTTATCCTTAGACTGTGACCCCTGGTTTTAGTTTTCCCTAACATTGGAAACATTCTGCCCGCATCTAATTTGTCTAAACCAGTCAGGATTTTAAACGTCTCTATAAGATCCCCCCTCATTCTTCTGAACTCCAGAGGATACAAGTTCAGTTGATCCAGTCTTTCTTGATATGTCAGTCTGGCCATCCCAGGAATCAATCTAGTGAACCTTCGTTGCACTCCCTCAATAGCAAGAATGTCCTTCCTCAAGTTAGGAGACCAAAACTGCACACAATACTCCAGGTGTGGCCTCACCAAGGCCCTGTACAACTGTAGCATCACCTCCCTACTCCTGTACTCAAATCCCCTTGCTATGAAGGCCATCATGCCATTTGCTTTCTTGACTGCCTGCTGCACTTACCTTCCCACCTTCAGTGACTGATGTACCATGACGCCCAGGTCTCGTTGCACCTCCCCTTTCCCTAATCTGCCACCATTCAGGTAATAGTCTGCCTCCCTATTTTTACCACCAAAGTGGATAACCTCACATTTATCCACATTGTACTTCATCTGCCATACATTTGCCCATTCACCCAACCTGTCCAAGTCACTCTGTAACCTCCTAGCATCCTCCTCATTGTTCACACTGCCTCCCAATTTAGTGTCATCTGCAAATTTGGAGATATTACAATTAATCCCTTCGTCCAAATCATTAATATATAATGTAAACAGCTGGGGCCCCAGCACCGAACCCTGCGGTACCCCGCTGGTCACTGCCTGCCATTCTGAAAAGTACCCATTTACTCCTACTCTTTGTTTCCTGTGTGCCAACCAGTTCTCAATCCACGTCAACACATTACCCCAAATCCCATGTGCTTTAACTTTGCACACCAATCTCTTGTGTGGACCTTGTCGAAGGCCTTCTGAAAGTCCAAATACACCACATCTACTGGTTCCCCCCCGTCCACCCTATTGGAAACATCCTCAAAAAATTCCAGAAGATTTGTCAAGCATGATTTCCCTTTCACAAATCCATGCTGACTTGGACCTATCATGTCGCCACTTTCCAAATGGTCTGTTATGACATCTTTAATAATTGATTCCATCATTTTACCCACCACCGATGTCAGGCTGACCGGTCTATACTTCCCTGCTTTCTCCCTCCCTCCTTTTTTAAAAAGAGGGGTTACATTAGCCACCCTCCACTCCTTCGGAACTGATCCAGAGTCTAAGGAATGTTGGAAAATGATCGTCAATGCATCCACTATTTCCAAGGCCACCTCCTTAAGTACTCTGGGATGCAGACCATCAGGCCCTGGGGATTTATCAGCCTTCAGTCCCATCAATTTCCCCAACACCTTTTCCCGACTGATAAGGATTTCCCTCAGCTCCTCCCTCTTACCAGATCCTTTGATCTCTTTTATTTCCGGAAGGTTGTTTGTGTCCTCCACAGTAAACACCGAACCAAAGTACTTGTTCAATTGATCTGCCATTTCTTTGTTCCCCATTATGACTTCCCCTGTTTCTGACTGCAGGGGACCTACGTTTGTTTTTACTAACCTCTTTCTTTTTACATATTTATAGAAGCTTTTGCAGTCCGTTTTAATGTTCTCCGCAAGCTTCCTTTCATATTTTATTTTCCCTGCCCTAATCAAACCCTTCGTCCTCCTCTGCTGAATTTTAAAGTTCTCCCAGTCCCCGGGTTTGCTGCTACTTCTGGCCAATTTGTATGCCACTTCCTTGCTTTTAATACTATCCCTGATTTCCCTTGTTCGCCATGGTTGAGCCACCTTCCCTTTTTTATTTTTACGCCAGACAGGGATGTACAATTGCTGTAGTTCATCCATGCGATCTCTAAATGTCTGCCATTGCTCTTCCACTGATAACCCCTTAAATATCGCTTGCCAATCTAACCTCGCCAATTCATGCCTCATACCCTTAAAGTTGCCCTTATTTAAGTTCTGGAGCATGGTCTCTGAATTAACTGTTTCCTTCTCCATCCTAATGTAGAACTCCACCATACTATGGTCACTCTTCCCCAAGGGGCCTCGCACCACAAGATTGCTGATTAGTCCTTCCTCATTACACAACACCCAGTCCAGGATGGCCTCCCCTTGAGTTGGTTCCTCAACATATTGGTTTAGGAAACCATCCCTTAAACACTCCAGGAAATCCTCCTCCACCGTATTGCTTCCAGTTTGAGTAGCCCAATCTATATGCATATTAAAGTCACCCATGATAACTGCTGCGCCTTTTTTGCATGCACCTCTGATTTCCTGTTTCATACCCTCCCCCACCTCACTACTACTGTTTGGAGGTCTGTACACAACCCCCACTAACGTTTTCTGCCCTTTGGTGTTCTGCAGCTCAACCCATATTGATTCCACATCCTCCAAGCTAATGTCCTTCCTAGCTATTGCATTAATCTCCTTTTTAACCAGCAATGCTACCCAACCCACTTTTCCTTTTATTCTATCCTTCCTGAATGTTGAATACCCCTGGATATTCAGTTCCCAGCCTTGATTGTTCTGGAGCCACGTCTCTGTAATCCCAATCACATCATATCCGTTAACATCAATTTGCACAGTCAGTTCATCCACCTTATTACGGATACTCCTTGCATTAAGACACAGAGCCTTTAGGCTTGTTTTATTAACACCCTTTGTCCTTTTAGACTTATGATTTAGTATGGCCCTTTGTGTTTCTTGCCTTTGTTTACTCGGATTTCCCTTATTGTTTCTCACCCTTCTAACATTTGTTTCTGACTGCATATTACTTCCCCCTGTTTCGCTACATAGGTTCCCATTCCCCTGCCATATTAGTTTAAATCCTCCCGAAAGAAGTCTTACTCCAATTATATAGGGCCTTGGTGAGACCACACCTGGAGTACTGTGTACAATTTTGGTCTCCTTACCTAAGGAAGGATATACTTGCCATAGAGGGAGTGCAACGAAGGTTCACGAGATTGATTCCTGAGATGGCGGGACTGTCGTATGAGAAGAGATTGAGTAAACTAGGCCTGTATTCTCTTGAATTCAGAAGAATGAGAGGGGATCTCATTGAAGCATACAACATTATTACAGGGCTTGATAGGATGGATGCTGGGAGAATGTTTCCCTTGGCTGGGGAGTCTAGAACCAGGGGCCACAGCCTCAGATAAAGGGTAGGCCATTCAGGACTGAGATGAGAAGACATTTCTTCACACAGAGGGTGGTGAATCTTTGGAATTCTCTACCCCAGAGGGCTGTGGCGGCTCAGTCATTGGGTATATTCAAAACAGAAGTCGATAGATTTCTGACTAGTAAGGGCATGAAGGGATATGGCGATAGGGCCGGTGAATAGAGTTGAGGCAGAAAATCAGCCATGATCTCATTGAATGGCGGAGCAGGCTCGAAGGGCCGAATGGTCTACTCCTGCTCCTATTTCTTATGTTCTTATTTAGCAGGGTGGAGGATGGGGAACAAACTATAGGAGGAACGAGATTATTTAGGGAACTGGCCAGATAATTGCTAGGTGCAGTTTAATAGAAATAAATTTAACACGCAAACCAGGCATTGTGTGCAAAATAAGTAAGCCATATTTGAGTAAAGGAAGTTGTGAATAGCAGAGAATGTACAGAAAGGCATGTACCCACTGAGCCACAGCGAGCTTTGGTTCTCCTTGACTGAATCTCACTCACTATTTTTGGCAGAGCTCCAATGTCAGTTAATTCCCGACTCTAGTACTTGGACAGTTATTCCAGTGCAGTTAAAACACCCAAACCAACAGGTTTAATTATTTAGCCATAGTAAGAATCAAGCATTTAGTTAGAGTTTTCAATTCTTAAGTAAGAGCTTGTATCTCTCTTTTTTCTGTTTTACTGATCCAGCGCTTTTGCCTCAAGGTAACATACTGAAAATTCTCAGCATTTACACAAGTGCAACTAATGAATACTAACATTATGCATCCATGAAAAAGGTGACCTGCTCGATAATAACCTGGGAGCTTATTTACATATCCACTCTGTCTCAGAAGTTACTCATTGGCCTGGAATTTGCAGTTAGCGGCGAAGCAAAGGCATTGGCCGCTGGCCCCGAAGTAAGCTTCGCACAAAGATCTCGCGATCTCTGTGTCGAGAAGGTGGAGGGGGGGAGGGGGGGGGGGGGGCAGGGGAGACAGCGCAGCCTGTGGTGGAGCAGTGAATGACAGACCGCAACTTCAGGATTTCCGCATTAGGCTGCGCAAGCGCTAAATCCTGAAGTTGCGGTCAGTTTCAAAGGTGAAATGACAGCGAACGCTGCCAGTTCGCCACCCATCAGGACCGCAAATTCCGTGCTAACGCCTGGTATATTTGCCTTATTTACCGTGGCCATTTATGACACGCATTCTTTGATTATTTAAAGTTATTGTCTAATGTAACACCTTTTTTTACAACCCCTCCAACCCTATGCCCAGCCCATGAATACGTATTTTTTTGACTGTGCTTCTGGTCATCCAACTCTTCTATCTCTTGGCGTTCTTTCTCTCCTAATGTGAAACCGCTTGGGCCGTTATTCAAAGGCATGCCGTTTCTAACTGAACAATAGTATATGCAACAAAATATAAAATAAAACAATCAATTTAGAATTATTTCGCTTCATCAGTAAGTTTGAGATTCAAATCAGTCAACATTGAAACTATTCCTCCAACTGGTTCAAGAGCAGTGCAGAAAGAGACCTATGAATAGTTGGCCCGACCACCTATGTTTGGATGGACCTGAAGGAGAAGAATAAAAAAGAAAGACTTGCATTTATGTAGCGCCTTTCACGACCACCAGACGTCTCAAAGCGCTTTACAGCCAATGAAATATTATTTGAAGTTTAGTCACTGTTGTAATGTGGGAAATGCAGCAGCCAATTTGCGCACAGCAAGGTCCCACAAACAGCAATGTGATAATGACCAGATAATCTGTTTTTGTTATGTTGGTTGAGGGATAAATATTGGCCAGGACACCGGGGATAACTTCCCTGCTCTTCTTCGAAATAGTGCCATGGGATCTTTTACGTCCACCTGAGAGAGCAGATGGGGCCTCAGTTTAACGTCCCATCTGAAAGACGGCACCTCTGACAGTGCAGCACTCCCTCACTACAGTATCAGCCTAGATTTTTGTGCTCAAGTCTCTGGAGTGGGACTTGAACCCACAACCTTCTGACTCAGAGGTGAGGGTGCTACCCACTGAGCCACAGCTGACAACATAAGTTATAAGATGAGAGGTTTTTTAAAAAAAAAGTTAAATCAAGTAGATAATTTAACAAAACTGCATTCATCATACTGTATAAACTAAAAATGTATGGAAAGTGCCTGGGCCTTTCAGCAACAGAGAAGAGTTCATGCATCACAGGATTTCGTGAATTGTTACTGGAAAATATTTTGGGGACAGTTGCTGCCTCTCTGAGTGGAAGAATTAAGACAACTGCTTGTCGTTACTGGCATTATTTATGTATTGTTTAACATCTTATCTGAAAGACGGCACCTCCGACAGTGCAGCATTCCCTCAGTACTGCACTGGAGTGTTAACCTAGGGAGAGGGAAGGATACATTACCTCATCACCCAACCCAGTTTGCTACTATATTGTCCTGGACAATTATTAGTAGCCAGGTTGAATTACAACCCATGTTTAAATCTGGCAGTATTTACAATTTGTTACTAAATCATGGAAAAACAGGCAACTCCTTACTGTATACATTTGAAAGAAATGTTAGTGCAGCTTTATTATGTTCATATTTTGATCTGGTTTGGTTAGCTCTTGAAGCACAAGTAAATCAGTCCCACTGGAGCGTTTCATTATGTTGTATATTAATTCCTGAAAAAGTAATTATCTGAACTTTTTGAATGCGGACACTCTTTCAGATAGGTGCCAACCAAAGATTGAGATCTTGTGAACAAAAAGAGTCCGCTGGCTTCTAATCCTATTTGAAGCTAGAGATCTGTTTATTTATCAACAATTGGGGTGTGGAGAAACAAAATATATTTTCAGCCTTTTTCTTCAATTTAAAATAAAATAATAATCCACAACCATGAAAATTCTTGAAAGTTTCTCTAAGATGGTCCAAGTTGATAATGCTGTGTATATTATGAAAGACACACAGTTAAACTTGTTTTCATTTGAGGAATGAAGATTGAGGGGGTCACAATCCAGGTCCTTAAACTGCTTTAAAAAAAAAAGCCCACATAATTTAGATTATAGCAGTTTATTTGGAATAGATTGTGATCAATGAATTGCACAACGAAAGTATAAGCTAGTTAAACTTCAAACAGGATTAAGTGTTAGAATTTTCATCCTTATACAGAGTAATAGAAATAGAATGAAACAGACTCTTGAAGCAGTTCATGCGGTGTTGCTTCACCCTTTTACACGACAGCGCAAAATCATCGAGCAGAAACTGATAGCCAAGTTTCCGCACCCATGAGGACGGCCTCAACCGGGATCTTGGGTTCATGTCACGCTACATGTAACCCCACCTGACGTAGAGTCATCCAGACTCGAGTCGTCGTTGGCTTGTTCACAGATGCGGCCGGACCTGCTGTGATTTCCAGCAAAAAAAGTTAAAAGTTTAAAGTTTTTGGTTTTCCATACAGACTCCAGCATCTGCCACATTAGACCCCTTGTGACCCCCCCCCCCCCCCCCTCATTGTCTTTGTTGTATTTTGCTATCGTCTTTGATGTAATGTCTTCCTGGTTGGATTTGATTGCCGTGATTGTCTCTCTGCCGAGGTGTGATAAAGGGCAGTTAGAAAGATTAACTGTAGTCGTCTGGCATTGTTCTCTGCACAGGCATTGTTCTCTGTCTATATATGCTGTGCCCATTTGTATTTCTTCACTTCACCTGACTAAGGAGCAGCGCTCTGAAAGCTTGTGATTGCAAATAAAGCTGTTGGACTATAACCTGGTGTTGTGCGACTTCTCACTTTTGTCCTCCCCAGTCCAACACCGGCATCTCCGCATCATGGCCTTTTTATAAGGGAGTTAGTGGAGTTTATGGTTGAAGAGGAATGGGTGGCTATAGAGATCGCTTGCGAGCATGGCATGTCTAAAAGGTTGAATATTTTTCAAATTTTAATCAAATTTCATAACTGTCATGGTTGCCATTTACATTGTATCCATTTAATGTCTCAATTTTCTTCCTTATTGGTCTCTGTAGCGGAGCATTGTAAATCTAAATATTGAACTTTTTGATTTTAAAATGAAATTAAGCACATCAAGGTGATTAGTTGAGTAACTGATTATCGTAGTCTTAGCTTCTCTTTTAATTTGTACGTAATTGCTAATAGGATATAGTTTGCTTACATTAACAGTGGAGGTGGGTGGAAAAGCAAGAAGGAAAAGGGTCTTGCATTTATATAGTGTCCAGTTAATCCCTTCGAAGCACACCAAAGTATCATACGTACAATGAATTACTTTTGAAATGCAGGCACTGTTGTCATGTAGTCAAACTCAGCAGCCATCTTGTGAACAGCAAGATCCTACAAACAGCAATGAGATGACCAGTTGCCTTTATTTTTGGTGGTGGTGTTTGAGAGGTATTTTGGCCAGGACACCAGGAGAACTCCCTGATCTTCGAAAAATCTTCAGTGTCCACTAAAGTGGCAGTAGAAGAGTAGGAATCCTCAAGAAAGTGGCTGTATTTATCAAAATCAGAACTATAACCGTTCAGCAAAGTGATAAAATATTGCACCTTATTTATCACGCTGCAGAGGAAATCCATCTGTTTGCATGGACCCAATACAATCTGAAGCCATGCAAACCCACATGAATTGCATAAGAGTGAATACACCATCCCAGAGTCTTCTCTGTGCCACGTTAGAAAGATATAGCTGGCCTGTCAACCTGGAGCAGCCTCACAAAAGTTGATTATGCTGAAGTCTGAAAACAGAAGAGTTGCAGCTGCACTTCAACATTCTGTATCAATTTTAAAAGAAAATGTCCCCATGGAACATTACAAAGCTTTGCACACCAAATCCTTTGGCTGTGGAATTTTAATCTAAACAGTGCTGTTGTGAGGAACTATGCAGTCTGATATGCAGCAGTTTAATTGCAGAACAAGCTAGCCATTGCTTGCTGAGCCACATTTCCTGAGTGGTGTAGTAAGCCGTGAGAAATCTGGGACGTGTACTGGAACCCCAGTATCGCTCCTGCAAGTCTATATGTGCTTAGAAGAAACAACAGGTTTGAAGCATTTTCTGCTGCTTGTTGTTGAATATGGCTGCCCTGTTGCCACTGTGCTGCCTGACATACTCTATAGCAAAAGTTTACAAAGATCAAGAGTAGACCTTTTTTTTTAAAAAAAAGTTAAAAATCCCCTAATTTTTATGGAGTGTGGTTCAGTTACATGTCTAATAATAAGTGAATTTCTGTGAGTTGAGTGCATTGTTTCGCAGTCCACGCCCCAGCCCATCATTGTAAATGGAAATCCCATAATAGGTTGCACATCTGGTATGGTTTAGCCAGTGTAACTATCATGTTCCAAAATCCTCAAGCAACTGCAAAACAGTTCAATTATTGTGAAGTAAAAAATGTACACTCAAATTAATTAGTTTTGTACTATAACTATATATTTTTAATTCTGGGAAATGAATGAGATGCTGCACACTGCCATTCAGCTTATTTCTTTTATCTACTGATTAACAGTTTTGTTGTAGCCAGGTCAGATTCTGTGATGTATTCTCTGGGGACTTGTGTGGAAAGTTTGAATCCACTGGTCATAAGACTCATTGGCAATACAAGGCATTTGTGATTTTATGCACTTTTAACTATTTCCATATTTGCTGAAGGTTCTGACGAAGCAAGGAAGCTGGTCTTTGGCTGTCTGTACACACCCCCTACTGCATTGCCTTAACATTATTAACTATTGGAGTTCCTCCCTCCATTAATGATTTGGCCTCGCTTTAATGTAGCTCTTTGGACATTCGTTTGTGAATGCACAATGCAGATTCTCACTCTGCGTATCTATTGTAGACCTATCCATGGGCATACTGTGGTTTTAATTTGCCTCTCAGTACGCATTTGAGATGTGCATAGGGCATTTAATGCTAAAATGAACATGCTGTTTGTTTGCTTGTCAACAGTGTCATTGTATGCAAAGATAGAACCTGGGTTCAGCATCTGTTTAACATAATAAAAACTGAGCAGGTCAGGCAGCATCTGTGGAGAGAGAAACAGAGTTAACATTTCCGGTCGATGACCTTTCGTCATCTGTTTTTGTATCTGTTTAACATAACCAGACTGTTGCAGGTCTGGCAGTAGATTATTTATGTACTGAAGGTGGAACTTGCAGTTCAATAAATGATAACAGGCAGAATGGTGACATTCTAGTGGGATTTCCATTGTTCTTTCATTCCTCCTGTCAACACTGGTAGCTAAGGGTTGTCAAATGTGAAGGAATAATTTTGGATATATCGACTGATCGTAATGTTGGTAGATCGGATACTGTTAATTAGACTGGAGCTGTGATTACCCTGTTGCCTGGTATAGATCTCTTTGAGAAATAAAAGATGCGGAGATGCCGGTGTTGGACTGGGGTGGACAAAAATGAGAAGTCGCACAACACCAGGTTATAGTCCAACAGTTTTATTTGAAATTACGAGCTTTCGGAGCGGCTGCTCCTTCGTCAGGTACAGTGTACCTGACGAAGGAGCAGAGCTCTGAAAGCTCGTAATTTCAAATAATACTGTTGGACTATAACCTGGTGTTGTGCGACTTCTCAGAAATAAAAGAGGTCTAGGTTAACTTTATTGTGCACTCAAAAAAAAAAATATGGATCTTGAAATGTGAAATGCTCTTTGCTAGTGGTACTCACTTTATCTCACCACGCCACTGGCACGCTACCAATACTAGAGTCCCTTTCCTGTTGATTTAAAAGGGCGTTGTCACTAAGGTGATATACTTTACCTTGTTAATAAGTAGAAGAGGACCTGGCAATGCATTTGTTACGCCAATGATGTTACCTTAACAATTACATCTGCTGCTACCTTAAAATCCAACGTGATAGTCTAATCCGTGATTTTATGCCAAGGCTGGCAAAGAATGAATCCTGCAGGTCACTCCATTCTCGGGTTGAGCGATCATTAAAACCTGCACTGAGTGCAAACCCTACACTGGATTTTTTTTGTTCGTTTGACCTCGGTTAATTTAAATTTGCAGCAGAAAATGTAGAACGATGATAATATGGTCGAAAAAATGCATTGTGGCAAAATGTGATTGGGTTACAAAATATATCACAAATCCATTCTTGCCAAGATGAGCAATAAATAGGATGCAGTCCATTATTTGGCACACAACAAAGAAAAAGACTATTGACCTTGAACTTATTTAACAAGTATCATTTCAAAGGAGTTCAGCTTTTCTGTGAGGGAGCAGAGTCTTTCCAGTTTCAAGTATGAAGAATTATTGCTAGTAAATGTTCAAAAGCCATTATCGGAGCAGGATATAATATGCCTGTGAACTTATCAACTTAATATTTAATGATGGAGATTGTTTTCCTCCGGTGATGAGTGTGTTGGACACAAGACAAACAAGCACAAGAATATTGGCAAAAGCTGGGGCCAGACAGAAAACATATCAGGTAGACTGTACCCGAAGTGCGCTCTGTGTGTCCTGGCATAGCCTGAACCCGCCACCAGCTGCAGGGCCTTCTGGCTGCTATCTAAAAGCATCACCCAGAAGGCCTTCAGGACCAAAGATGGCATCAGATGTCACCAAAATAAGGTTGCTCGTCTTTTTCCCCCGACTCTCTTTTCTTGTTGTCTGCCCTTTCTCAGATCCTCTGATATTTGAGTGGATCTGAGCACAGGGCCTAAGATATGTGTGGAATTTATAAATAAGAACCAGGATTTTTTAACAACAACATCAACGACTGGCATTTATATAGCGCCTTTAATGTAGTAAAACGTCCCAAGGCGCTTCACCGGCGTGTTATCGAGCCAAATAAGGAGTTACTTGGACAGGAAGAGGTAGGTTTTAAGGAGCATCTTAAAGGAGGAGAGAGAGCTAGCCAGGCGGTGAGGTTTTAGGGGGAGAATTCCAGAGCTTGGGGCCTAGGCAGCTGAAGGCACGGCCGTCAATGGTGGAGCGATTAAAATTAATGATGCGCAAAAGGTCAGAATTGAAGGAGCGCAGAGCTCCTGGAGGGATGCAGGGCTGGAAGAGGTTACAGATCAATGCAACTAAATGGATTGGGGGGGTGGCGGGTGGGAACATGGACTGGAAGGATGGGTGAACGGGATCCAATTGAATGCAGGTGACTGAGTTCTGGATGAGTTGAAAATTGTGAATCTGAGAGTTTGCCTAAACAGATGTTGGAAAAGTTGAGCCTAGAAATGGCATAAAGGGTGGATGAGGTTTTTGGCCACAATGGCATGTGATTGGGACAAGCTGGGCATTGTTCTAGAGTTGGAAATAGGCACTGCTGGTGATGGACTGGCTGTGGAGTTTGAGGTGCAGCTCCAGGTCGAACAGGACACGCAGATTGCGCACTGTTGGGTTCACCCTGAGTGAGCAGCTTGGGAGATGATAGAATCGGGGTTAAGGTATGGAGTTTCTGGCCTAGAACGAAGTGATGCTTTTGGTTTTTGCTGATTTTTTCTTGGAAGAAGTTCTGGTTCATGCATGACTCAATGGCAGCCTTGAAGGTGTGTGTGGTGACAGAGAGGTAAAGCGGGGCGCCATTGGCATAAATAAGGAGCTGACCCCATGTTTACAGATAATGCCTTGGAACTGGTTTCCCATGAGCTAAATTTCATCTGATTGCTGTTGAGCATTTCTGTGCAAAAAAAATTAAACAAGTAAAACAAATTTAAATAACTGTTAAATAAAAACAAATACCATTGGAAAAATATGTACTAGAATATGGACAGGAGCTGTTACAATCAGTCACTTGAGGTTCAGGAGAAAGATGTCAATTCTTTAAATCTGCAGGACACTAGCAGTCTTGTGGCATTGTGTAATGGTGGTGTAATTAATGCATTGTGCATGCCAGTGATAGTATGGGAGTGTGCATTGATGGTTCCCCACATCATGAGTTCCCATCTCAAGTTGCCTGTCACAGGAAGCTGCTGAACACTGACATCGGGCTGGATTTTGCAGGGGGGTGGCGGGTCAGGTGGGAAAGCGTTTTCCCCCCCCAGTGGGTCGGGACCCCGCTGTGAACCCGCCGCCACGCGCCTTTACCAAATGTCGGGTCTGTCAGCGCAGAGCAGACCCGACACACAGCGACGGGGGATGCAATTAAAATCATTAGTGGCTTGTTTACAGCCACTTAACAATGTTTTTTTCCCAGCTTTTTGGATTTGACAGGTTGCCCACCGGTTTCCTGCTGTGCCTAGACCTCGTCTGTGAAGCTGAGGCGGGAGGTCAGTGGTCATTGAATCAGCTGATGAGTTGACAGCTTCAAATGTCAAGTCAAAGCTCCCAGCTGATTGAGAAATGTTCCCTTAGCCACTAGCTTCTCTAAACTGCATTTCCACTACAGATTCAGAATGCTGCAAGTCTTTACACAAGTCTCCATCCAGTCTGACCTCATTACCTCTCTCACCATTGACAGATCACTTCTGTCATCTCTACTTCACCTGCCATCTATTCCATCAGCATCGGTGCACTTTATACTCTCTTACCTTGGTCCTCAGAACCCCACCACAATCAGCCCCAACACCAACAACAACACCAGCAACACAACAACACCAGCAACCTTCTCCGCAATCACCTGATGCTGCACAGGACACAGGGCATCAGCACCCGAGCACATTGCTGCCCGGGATACCAGGGATGGCCTCGCCATGGCCAGATTTACTTCACTTGATGCTGTACACCCTGGCTACCACATGATGCGCCAGGTTGACACCACCCCACACCAACACCATAAAGCATCCCTGCAATGCCCAAGCCATTCCTTTCACACTCATCACCATTGCGGGGGGTACCGTTATGTCTCACCATTCACTGCAACTCACTAAGCCACTTCTAAAGGTGCACACAAATCTGTCCAAGAATGCAAAGTGTTGAAAATAAAGGTTTCAATGTTTGACACCACATTAACAGAAACTTTACATGAACATTGCATAAACCACCCAAGTGCCTACCCTTGTATGTTGTTAGTTGGTATGATTGCACTAGGATGAGGGTGAGTGTGAGGGGTGGCTAGTGAGATGGGGGATGTGATAATATAGATAGGGAGGGATGGGTGGAGGAGCAAGGTAAGTTGGTGTGAGTAAGGATGTGCAGGAGTAGGGAAGGGAAGGCAGAGTGATGGGGATGTGATGAGAGGCACAGCAGGATGAGGTTGAGTGTGGCTTTGTACTAACGTTTCATGATCTACTGAGATCATTGAGACGTTTGCAGCACTGCACCCAGGTCCTCCTGACCACATCCCTGCTTGTGCCCTCCTGTGCAATGTGCAATCAGGTAGTGTTGATCTCCTGGGGAGGCATATGGAGGGAGACATGGGAGAGCCTGGGTGCAGCCCTGCACCTCTGTGCAGTGCTTGTCAGTGTTTGCAGCACCTCAATACCATAGAACACTGACAGCACAACTGTCAAAAGAAAGTTGGCCACGTCTGACGTGTCATCAAATGACGTCGCCAGACCCGCTTCCTCTAATTGGCCAGGAAATGCGCTGGGCGAGCTTAACAAGCCCAATGAGGGGGAAATGATTTCAGAGGCCGGGTTGGAGAGAGCAGCGGGGTCGGGACCCGCCACCGACGTCTCCCGCCACGGACCCGCCAAGGTTAAGAACATAACATAAGAAATAGGAGCAGGAGTAGGCCAATTGGCCCCTCGAGCCTGCTCCGCCATTCAATAAGATCATGGCTGATCTGATCCTAACCGCCAATCTACTATCACAGAACCATCTCCTGAACCTAACAGAATTGGACACACGAAATAGGAGCAGGATCAGGCTACACTGCCCCTGGGCCCGCTACGCTACCCACAGGGCCATGACCGATCCGAACCTAGACTCATGTCCAAATTCCTGCCCACTCCCCGTAACCTTTAATTCGCTTTACTTCTAGGAAACTGTCTATTTCTGTTTTAAATTTATGTAATGATGTAGCTTCTACAGCTTTTTGGGGCAGCATATTCCATGGACCTACCACCCTCTGAGTGAAGTAGTTCCTTCTCATCTCAGTTTTGAAAGAGCAGCCCCTTATTCTAAGACTATGCCCCCTAGTTCTAGTTTCACCCATCGGGAACATCCTCCCCGCATCCACCCAATCCAACCCCTTCACAATCTTTTATGTTTCAATAAGATCGCCTCTCATTCTTCTGACCTCCAATGAGTAGAGTCCCAATCTACCCAACCTCTCTTCATATGTCCATCCCCTCATCCCCGGGATTAACCGAGTGAACCTTCTTTGTACTGACTCGAGAGCAAGTATGTCTTTTCTTAAGTATGGACACCAAAACTGTATGCAGTATTCCAGGTGCGGTCTCACCAATACCTTGTACAACTGAAGCAATACCTCCCTATTTTTATATTCTATCCCCCTAGCAATGAAAGCCAACATTCCATTGGCCTTCTTAATCACTTGCTGCACCTGCATACTAACCTTTTGAGTTTCGTGCACCAGGACCCCCAGATCCCTTTGTACTTCAGTACTTTCCAGTTTCTTGCCATTTAGATAATAACTTGCTCTACTATTTTTCCTGCCAAAGTGCATAACCTCACACTTTCCAGTATTGTATTCCATCTGCCAAATCTCTGCCCACTTACTTAGCCTGTCTATGTCCCCTTGCAGATTTTTTATGTCCTCCTCACTCACTACTTTCCCTCCCATCTTAGTATCATCTGCAAACTTTGATATGTTACACTCGGTCCCCTCCTCCATATCGTTAATATAGATTGTAAAGAGTTGGAGACCCAGCACTGACCCCTGCGGAACACCACTAGTCACTGATTGCCAGTCTGAGAATGAACCATTTATCCCAACTCTCTGCCTTCTGTTAGATAGCCAATCCTCTATCCATGCCAGAATATTACCCCCAATCCCGTGATTTTTTTATCTCAAGAAATAATCTTGTGTGTGGCACCTTGTCAAATGCCATTTTGGAACACCACATCCACTGGTTCCCCTTTATCCACCCTGTATGTTACTTCCTCAAAGAACTCCAGCAAATTTGTCAAACATGACTTCCCCTTCGTAAAACCATGCTGACTTTGTCCTATTAAATTATGATTATCCAAATGTCCCGTTACGGTCTCCTTAATAATGGACTCCAAAATTTTACCTACCACAGATGTTAGGCTAACTGGTCTATAGTTTCCAGCCTTCTATCTACTGCCCTTTTTAAATAAGGGTGTTACATTAGCAGTTTTCCAGTCTGCCGGGATCTTTGCTGAGTCCAGAGAGTTTGGGAAAATTATTACCAATGCATCCACAATCCCTACCGCCACTTCCCTCAAGACCCTAGGATGTAAGCCATCAGGTCCAGTTGATTTATCCGCCTTGAGTCCCATTATTTTACCGAGTACCACTTCCTTAGTGATTTTGATCGTGGTTAGCTCCTCCCCCCCCTATAGCCCCCTGTTTGTCCAGTGTTAGGATATGCTTAGTGTCCTCTACTGTAAAGACTGATACAAAATATTCATTCAGTGTATTTGCCATCTCCATATTTCCCACCATTAATTTCCCGGTCTCATCCTCTAAGGGACCAACATTTACTTTAGCCACCCTTTTTCTTTTTATATAACTATAAAAACTCTTACTATCTGTTTTTATATTTTTTGCTAATTTACTTTCATAATCTATCTTCCTTTTCTTAATCAATCTTTTTGTTATTTTTTGCTGTCTTTTAAAGTTTTCCCAATCCTCTATCCTCCCACTAGATTTGGCTACCTTATAGGCCCTTGTTTTTAGTCGAATACTATCCTTAATTTCTTTACTTAGCCACGGATGACTGTCTTTTCTTTTACACCCTTTTCTTCTCAGTGGAATATATATTTTTTGGAAGTTGTAAAATAACTCCTTAAATGTACACCACTGATCATGTATCGTCTTACCCTTTAATCTATTTTCCCAATCCACTCTACTCAATTCCGCTCGCATACCTTCATAGTCTCCTTTATTCAAGCTTAGCCCGCTTGTTTGAGATCCAACCTTCTCACCCTCTAATTGAATATGGAATTCAACATGTTATGGTCACTCATTCCAAGGGGATCCTTTACTAGGACATTTTTAATTAATCCTGTCTCGTTACACAGGACCAGATCTAAGGTTGCTTGCCCCCTGGTCGGTTCAGTTACATACTGCTCAAGAAACCCATCGCTAATACACTCAATGAACTCATCCTCAAGGCAGCCCTGCCCAATTTGATTTGTCCAATTAATATGATAGTTAAAATCCCCCATAATTATAGATGTTTCCTTATTACAAGCCTCAACTATTTCCTGATTGATACTCCGTCCAACAGAGTTGCAACTATTCAGAGGCCTATAGACTACGCCCACTAGTGTTTTTTTCCCCTTATTATTCCTTATCTCCACCCAAACTGTTTCATTATCCTGATCTTTTGACCCAATATCATTTCTCTGTATTACAGTGATTCCTTCCTTTATTAACATAGCCACCCCACCTCCCCTTCCTTCCTGTCCTTCCTGATCGTTAAATAACCTGGTATGTTTAATTCCCAGGCATTGTCACCCTGCAGCCATGTTTCTGTAATGGCCACAAGATCATACCCATATGTAGTTATTTGTGCCATTAACTCGTCTATTTTGTTACGAATGCTACGTGCATTCAGATAGAGAACTTTCAAATATGTTTTGTGACACTTAGGGCTGGATTTTGAATGACCCATGGAGTCGGGTTTGGAGGCGTGTGGGGGGTTAAATTTGCGGGGTCAGGGGTTTCCGACCCTAACCCGACTCCATCCCCCCTCCATTCAATTTTGACAATCAGTCGCGGGGTTCCCGACTCCGTCCCGCCTTCAAGAGACGGGAGAGGCCATTAAAGCCCTTAACAAGCTCTAAATTGGCTCTGTAATGCCATTTTGAAACGCTGTAGCTAGTTTAACCCTCTTTTGACGTGAAGCACGCCTGGTGTGAAACACTCCAGTGAAACCTGGCGGGAGCACAAGTGGATAGCTGACTATCGGCTGCAAGTCCACTATTACAACGGAGATGTGATGAAGGTGGTAGTAGTATTAGGTCTGAACAGTGCCTCTGATGCTGCTGCATTGAATGTCTTTAGAGACTGCCTGGGAGGACTTACTTGGCAAAAAAAAATTTCTCTCTCTCTCTCTCTCTCTCATCAAAAGTCTCTGAGACTAGACAGTTGACAATGATGACATCATCAGAGGCGACTTTCAAACTGAAAACACTAACTAGTTCATGGGTTCCCACATGCTGGAACTCAATTGCCCAATTAAGTGAAAATTGCATCAGGCATCCACATTAATCTGGAGTCGGGGGGGAAACACAAAATGCAGATTACACGACCCCAACCTGACCCCAAGACAGAATCCAGCCCTTAGTTCCTGCTTTTGCCCTTTTTATTACTTTACCTTTTACTCCATACCAGAGGTTCATAAAATCCAGCCCATGATCACAACTTCAAAGTCTGTCCTCTGAGAGCAGCATGCGGGTCCGAATAAGTCACAAACTCTGATTAACTTGTTCCTACAGAATGGTTTTGTGATATTATATCTCTTTTGGAAAACAGCCCCTCATTTGATTATTTGTGCAGCACTGAATTCTACTGCTCTGTGAAGCACATTCATCTGCTCTGAACAGCCTGCACAGTGGAGGGTTAACCTTTCATTGGCAGAAGTCCACATTTGAGACCAACTCCTCAGCAGAAAAACTTTGACCTATATTCTAGTTTCCTTTGTTATCTTTGCTTTGATTTTGTGCAATAGCATTTCAGAACTGAGCAGCATTTTGTGAATTAATAAAAATTAACAATATATCAGTGTGATATATACATCATTACTGAATTTGGAACTAAAGTTGAGAAACTGAGGAGAGTGGCTTAATATCATCCTTGATTCTGTCCACCAGTTCATTGTTATTTTAAAGTCTAAATTTTAGTTTTAAAGAAGCATTGTCACTATTTTGAAATGTAAAATGTTAGGAAGAACCTGGTGTCATTTTCAATGGCGGTTTTGCAGTACTGTTTTTGTAACTCGGGTTATGTCATCTCATCATGTTTGATAAGTGCAGTTGGAAAATTATGCCAGTAAGTGTCCAATACTGCCAGTTTTAAAAACTGCACTGCAAAAGTTTGCATGGTAAAAGACACACAACATGGCCGCAAGTGACTGCATGGTGGAAAAGTTTGTTCGAGCAGAATGTCCCTAGTGTTCCTGAATGAATGTTCCCCATTAAGGTGACAACTATTTAACAGCTAAATATAAGTCAGAGATAACGTCACAACAATCAGAATTTAGTCTAGTTCTGAACGCATTTGTATTATCAGAACTGACAGCGAAAGGACTCATCCTCATGTTTCACTGAGTAATCAGTTACTTCACTAAAACATCAGTACAATTCATCAAGTACATGGGAAGTGAACTGAGACTCTGCAATTAACACTACTACTGGAATATAAGCTGGTAGCTCTTGCCTTCACATTTGCTGCATATAACCTACGATCGCAGGCTGCTGGAACTGACAAATAATCGTCTATATTTGGCCCGAATGTATTATTTCCCTTTAAATCCCTGCATTCATAGAAATCTGGATTGGTCTCCAAAATATCAAAATTCTTACGATTAAGATGCCAGATTTTTTAATTGTTGTTCTGAACACTAATCTTCACCTGTAACATCCAGACATCAGAAAATGGTAAGTTGATGAGCTGACGCGGCTTGAAGTAATACCTTACGGCTTCTCTCATCTTGCTAGACTGGCATAACAGAGTAACAATTCCCCTGGTCAATGTGCATTGTAACAAGTCTTCAGTTTATTGATATTAATGGAACTGAAAATTGAATGGATTCTATAATGGGCAGCTGATCCACATCACCAGTTTAACACCCGGATAGAAAGTTGAAAATCTACCCCAATGAACTGAAAACGTGTTGTTACACACTTTTATAACGAGAAGAATCTTGCCTGCAGGCTTACTCAGTATTTGACTAATACAAAAGCAAACTTGTGGAGGCAAGTCAACTGTTAAAACTCTACTTTGTATGGAAGCCTCGATCATTTGTGTTCAGTGCCTACTATTGCATTCACAAGAACCTGACAAATAATCCATTGTGAAAAACTATTTACTGTAATAAAAAACCTACACTCAATTATAAGTTTATTCAGATCCGAGTTGGATTTGGTCTACTCATGTTGCTAGCGATGAGCATATGCCCTGCTCAAAGCCAAGCCCTGGTATCATAATGAAGACGTAGCATTTTTCTCTCCCAGCAGGCCAGCCTCTATGCACCAATAATGACCTCCTCCTATTTCCATTTTTTTTCCCTTGGACGTGAAGCACTTTGAGACGTCCTGAGGATGTGATAGAGCACTATATAAATATTCTTTTCTTTTGCGGGCAGCTGATCGCAACACCAGTTTTATGCCTAGGTGTCAAATTGAAAATCTACCCCGTATGTCCAACAAACACATTCCAAAAGATTTTGCTGAAAAAACCTTAGAGGAATTCTTCACAAACTCATTTCTGATGTTACACGTTAACGCGGAGAAGAACCTTACCCACAAGCTTACTCAGTATTTGACTAATACAAAAGCAAACTCTTGCAGGCAAGTCCTCTCGCTCTTGCTCTCGCTCTCTTTTTTTTGGCCAGCTGAGCTCCTGGAACACTCTGTTCTTAAAAAAAAATTATGCCATTGTAGATTTTTTCTGTTCTTGTTTATCTCTCCTCTATTTTATAACCTTTCTCATGTCCCCTTAGGGCCTGTCCTGCTGTGGAAAATGTAGTTTATTTCCTGCCTGAGACAGGGTTAGGTAACCTGTTCACAGGTTTCTTAGCCCGTACCTCTCTAACTAGTGGATACAATGGGAGAGTGGCATCGGTGACCTCTTTTAAACTCATCTGCACTCCGTTCTCCAACACCCCCCCCCCCCCCCCCCACCCCCCGCCAAAAAAAGACAATCCGTCTAACCAACATTCCTGCTACCAGGCCATAAAATACAAGTTCATACATGATCCTTGAAAGCCAAACATTTTATATATTGTAACATGGTTATTTATGTAGTTGTAAAATTCCACAAAAATGTAACTGAAAAGATTTGAGGACCGCCTTGTAATAGAGATAGTGTTATAACCCAGTGTTTTGTAAATGAGAGTGGAATGTGCATCAGCTCAAGGACATCTGATTTCAATTACTGTTGTTTGAAGGTCTCATGCTGCTTGTTTTTCTACACAGTAAGCTTGGAATTATCCCAATCAAAAAATGCTGGGGTTATTTGCTCAGCACCTCTATCGGCATAATATTCTGTCTTGCATAAACAAACTTGTACCCAGAAGCATTTGTATTAGCTCTTCTGGGATGGGGAATTCTATCATAAACAAAATAGCTTACATTGCTCCAGAGATAATGAGTCACTTGTGACCACAACTTGCTTAATTTTAGAGATCCCACAATGGCCGACTTCAGCCTTCCTGTCACTCTTGCTGTGCAGGATTGAAAAAAGCAGATATCCAGATGCTGTAGTTATAATAATGCTCTCTCAGCACATCATCCAGATCAATTGCTTTGTCAAATACGTAGCAAACAATGAGATATTGGCCCGGATTTTGCAGTCAGCAGCGAACGAGTGGCACTCGGCATTTATTTCACTTACAGCTGCCCACAGACTTTTCGTGGGCTTTTGCACGGAAACGTACGGTAATTAGAGATGCATTTCAGTGTGGCGCCCTCTACAGGGGATCTGGGACCTGTGAGCAAGGCAAGCAACAGCGTGTCTCTTCAACCAATCAGATTGAAGAATCCTCACTGAGACGCAGACCCTGATATTGACTGGGGCGGGGGGGCGGGGTGGAGAGAAGTTTTGGTCGGGCTGTGGAGTTTTGACTTCCCAGCATGCGTCTTTATTTTTGACTACAGGATCCGCACCCGGAAGTCAGCCTGATTGATCGGCTTGGCTCCCTGTCAGGCGGGGTGCACTCCGGAGTAGGCTGCAGGAGCAGGTAGGGAGCCCACCTCTGAGTTAGTGAGGCGGGGGAGGGGGTGCGGTGTCCGATCCCTGACCCTGGGTGGGGGGGTCTGATCCCCAACTCTGGGGAATAGGGGGGTGGTGTCCGATCCTATGGGGCACTTTGGATTGCGGGGGGGGGGTCTGATGGCAGGGAAGAAGGTTAGCTTGGTGGTCCAGGGGGAAGCACTCCTGCTCCTCCTGGCCCTCAAACAGTTCTGTAAAGGCACTTGCCTTTTCCCCGAAGCTGTCCTTGCCTCCCTTGGGCTGCCGGGTTTCCCGAGGCCAGGGAAACCGGGCCGGCCAGGGTTAAACCTATCAAACAAGTTAAATGCGAGGCTGCCAGCCTCATTATGATATTTAAATGGCCAACTCTGCTCTTAGAAGCAGGTTGGCTGCCTGCCCCCTGTGCTGCCTCCGTTAAACCTGGAAGTGAGCGAGTTGGAGGCAGATTGGGATCGGATTTTTGATTTTTAAAATCTTTACATCTCAACCGACTCCAACCCACCCATTTGTGGGGTTTAAAATTACCCCTGCAGAGTCTAAAACAGGAAATTTAATTTAGAATACTTAATTCAATATAAAATCATGTACAGACAGTGAAATAGAGAGAGAAAGAAAGGTGGGATTAAGAGAGAGAAAAAAGAGACAAAGAAAAAGTTTTAAAAACATTACAGTAAACTCTTGTTTAAACGGCACTTAATCAACCGGAATACTTTAAAAACCGGCAAAATAGATATGTCTCAATACAAAACAACACCTCAACCGGTAATCTTGCCGAATCCATCCGGCACTCGTTTTGCCGAGTCTCCTGCGGTGGCCGAGTTGTCAGTGGTTTTTATTTTTGTTTGTGTTAAAAATTGCCTTGGTAGGTATACCTCTCTGTTATCCAGAATTTTTCATCAACCGGCACCATCCTGGTCCCATAGGTGCCGGATAAGAAAGAGTTTACTGTATTTGAATTTTTAACATCTCCAACATTAATTAAAATCTGAAGAAATGAGACTCCACACTTGTAAAAGTAAATTTTCAATGCCAGAGAGATTGTTTGGCAGTAATTAAGACTTATCACACGGTTAAAAGTTCACTTACACTTGAATGGACACGCCCTAACTGTTTCTGGTGTGTTTAGTGAGTAACTGGTAGGTAAGTACTGCAAATTCACGTCCTTCATATGTTTGAATGCTAAATCTCTCAGCGAAATACCAGTGTAGCGAAGCTTGTGGAGGAGCAGGGCAACTCGGAGAAACAACTTCCTGATTTCCATCTTTAACTGCAGAAGTTGCTATCCTATTTACTCCATAATAACGGTTGGAATAAACGGGTCTTTTTCCGAGTGGCAGGCAGTGACTAGTGGGGTACCGCAGGGATCGGTCCTAGGACCCCAGCTATTCACAATATATATTAATGATCTAGACGGGGGAACAAGATGTAATATCTCCAAGTTTGCAGATGACACAAAGCTGGGTGGGCGTGTGTGGTGTGAGGAGGATGCTGAAAAACTCCAGTATGATTTGGACAGGTTGGGTGATTGGGCAGAATCATGGCAGATGCATTATAATGTGGATAAATGCGAGGTTATCCACTTTGGTGTCAAAAACGGGAAGGCAGATTATTATCTGAATGGCAATAGATTGGGAGAAGGGGAAGTGCAACGAGACCTGGGTGTCCTTGTGCACCAGTCGCTGAAGGTAAGCATGCAGGTGCAGCAGGCGGTTAAGAAGGCAAATGGTATGTTGGCCTTCGTAGCGAGAGGATTCGAATACAGGAACAAGGATGTCTTGCTGCAGTTGTACAGGGCCTTGGTGAGACCACACCTTGAGTATTGTGTGCAGTTTTGGTTGCCTTATCTGAGGAAGGAAATTCTTGCCATGGAGGGAGTGCAGCGAAGATTCACCAGGCTGATACCTGGGATGACAGGAATGACGTATGAGGAGAGATTGGGTCGATTGGGCTTATACTCACTGGAGTTTAGAAGAATGAGAGGGGATCTCATTGAAACTTATAAAATTCTAACAGGACTAGACAGACTAGATGCAGGAAGGATGTTCCCGATGGTCGGAGAGTCCAGAACCAGGGGTCACAGTCTAAAGATAAGGGGTAAGCCATTTAGGACAGAGATGAGGAGGAATTTCTTCACCCAGAGAGTGGTGAACCTGTGGAATTCTCTACCACAGAAGGCAGTGGAGGCCAATTCATTAAATATATTCAAGAAGGAGTTAGATATATTTCTTAAGGCTAAAGGGATATGAGGAAAAGGCAGGGACAGGGTACTGAATTTCGATGATCAGCCATGATCTCATTGAATGGCGGAGCAGGCTCAAGGGGCCGAATGGCCTACTCCTGCTCCTATCTTCTATGTTTCTATGTGAGTGCTGATATTCCTACTGCAAAATTCGAGCCAATATATTTGGACTTGTTTTAAGCTCTTAAGACTATTTCAATGACTCGAAGTTAATTGTGCTTTGTAAAGTTTCTGGAAAATTACCATCTGCAACAATTATTTGGAAAAATCAGATTGTACTTTCAACAGGAAGGGTGTAATTCAAAATGGCGCCAAAACTCCTTGAATCCAAAGAGCTTATTTGGTTTCCTTTTCATTGTTTATTTGCTTTTTAAAATTCGAAACCGAGGCCTAGATTTAATGGTACTGTGGCCATTTTCATACACAAAACAGGCGCCTAAACATCTAATATAGCGGGTGGGGCGCACGCGCTGATTACACACTGCAAGTGCTCCACCCAGTGTATTGGTGAAGGCAGAAAAAGGCCTAGAATCCAGGGCCTGTGCGTGAAACACGGGGCGATTTTCCCAGCCTCGAGGAGGCGGGTTTGGAGGCGGGACAGTTGGCAAAATCGTAAAAAGTGAGGGCGGGTTCGGAACCCGCCTCCGCTCAATTTTGCCGGAGGCAGATTTGATGGGTGCGATTCGGTCCCGCCTCCGTCAGTCGGGAGAGGTAGTTAAGACCCTTAAATAGGGCCTCTATAATCCTATTTTGACAGGCCTTTGTTATTTTGCCACATTTTGTGCGTGTTGCACAACCCTCCTAAGCCATGCCAGCTAATCCTGGCGGGTTGACAAGTGGGTGGCCTCCTCACAGTTGCAGCTCCACCATTAAAACGGAGCTTTCATCAGGGAGCAATTGCAGGTGGCAGAACTTTTGTTCCACAGATCTTTCAGCACTTTTAGCAGGCCTACCGAAGTCGGAGATGCTGCAGCTTCTATCTCGCAACTGTGGGACTTCCTTGGAAGACCCTCTCCCCGCTTGGACTGAGCGCTTCCCCAACGGAGGCATCCGCCAGCAGCATGGGAACCATTTATTTCCTTTCACCATGGACCTCAGATTCGGATGAGGAGCAGCCACGGCAGCAGCAGAACCAGGCAGCTCAGCAGCAACGGCAGCAGGAGCGCCAACCTCCTGCTCACCCACCTGATGTGCTAGTGCCTTCTGCCCTGTGCAGCATGGAAGCACGTCGCCGCAGGAGATACCCAACACAGGGTTTACAGACAGAGGATGAGCTACCTCAACATGAATGAGCAGCAGTGCCAAAGGAGGCTGAGACTTCTGCGAGAGGTTGTCGGATACATCTGCGCACTGCTACACCAACACCTGGAGCCCAGAGGAGCGGGTGGACACCCCTTACCAGTGGCTGTCAAAGTCACCACTCAACTTTTTTGCCTCAGGCTCCTTCCAGGGATCATCAGCAAACATCAGCGGCATCTCCCAGTCGGCCACCCACAGTTGCATCATGCAGGTTACTGATGCCCTTTTTGCAAAGGTGCACAATTGCATCCACTTCTCAAGGGATCAAGCAAGAATAACCGCCCGTTCGGTTGGCTTTGCAAATATGGCAGGCTTGCCAATGGTGCAGGGTGTCATAGACTGCACACATGTGGCCCTTAGGGCACCCCATCACAACCCAGCTATCTTTGTCGACCGCAAAGGCTTCCACTCCCTCAACGTACAGCTGGTGTGTAACCACAAGAAGGAGATTTTGCATGTTTGCGCCAAGTTCTGTGGTAGTTGCCATGACTCTTTCATCCTGCGGAACTCGAGTGTTCCTCCGCTCTTCAATCCGCCAAACCAACTTAACGGATGGCTCCTTGGTGACAAGGTCTACCCCCTGAAGAAGTGGCTCAGGAGGCCAGCTAACGAGGCTGAGGAGCGCTACAACGCCAGCCACATTTCGATCAGGTCCATCATCGAGCAAACCATTGGCTTGCTGAAGATGCATTTCCGATGCCTTGACAGATCAGGTGGAGCCCTGCAGTATTCAGTAGCCATGGTCCCCAGAATGGTCGTGGTCTGCTGTGCAATGCACAACATGGCACAGCGTCGTGGCTTGCAGCTTCCTGATGAGCAGGTGGCTCAGTTCATAGCCTCCTCAGATGAGGAGGAGGAGGACCGAGCGGCGGCGTATCGACCAGCAGCACGTGAGCTGCCCGTGATGCAAGGGATGCATTCATCCTGGCCAGATTTACATAGGTTGCCCATTGTGGCACGTGCTTGGCTCCTTCTTAACACATGATAGACAATGGACATGATTCTCTGGCCTCCTTTCACTCTGAGCACCAACCTGACCATGCAAGTGTCGCGGAACCCGCAATGTGGAGCTGCCTAAGCCGAAATAACAGATGCCATCACGCCAACAGTTTGCCATCACCTAATTTTGATACATTCACACAGGGATGGCATTTCATCAATAAACAGAAACAATCACCCAATCTGCACACAGTTCTGGAGGTTATATCCCTTGCCAGCTGGGCCCACACAGCCTTGGTTTCTTTGGAAGGCCTCTTCCTCTCAGATGAGGGGAAGAGCACCTCCCCCTGCTAGCTCTCGCCCCCTCAACCAGCATACCCAGCGCCTCATCCAAGAACCTCGGGGAGGCCCTTGCCTTGGAGCTGGCCATTCTTCAAGGAGATAAAAGTTTGGAGGTGCTGCACCATCGACCAAAAACCAGTGGAATGAGCCAAGGCAGCAAGCAGCCCTTAAATGAAGCTGGATAAGTGACGTCCGCAGAGGCGAGTTTCAGTCCCAAAAGACTAATTGGCCCAGGGGAACCCATACCTCTGAAATTAACTGGCCAATTAGGGGAAAATCACACATTTTTCCTACTTGACAGTGGAGGCGGGTTTAGTACCCACCCAAACCCAAACCCACCTCCAATGGGGAAAATCACCCCCATATTTACTGTGCATATGCAAATAGGGGAAAAATGTGTTTAAAATAAAAATGTAAATGAGGCCTGAGGCCCAGTATTGGGTGTTCATCGGACCTACCCGCTCCGGCGCAAGGGTTGTCCCCTGCGCCCAGTTTGCCAATTTCTAGGCTAATGTAGCTTCATTCTGTTTCATGTTAGAATTGTTTTTATAGTTAGACCACACGAACGTACCTTTGCTTGGAGAGGGATTTCATTGTGGTCATTGTTTTGTCCCATGCTGCACTAAGTCCCACTCAACAATCACTCCTTTCCTTGCCGATCTATATTGGGACCTGCTCCCCCAACGGCTCCAGTTTAAAATTCTCACCCTCACTTGGTTTCTCACCATCTCTGCAACCTCCTACAATTCTACCCAGAACTTTCCATTCCACTAACTCTGACCTCTTCTGCATCCTCCCTCCTTTCGCCCCACCATTGTTGGTTGTGACCTCGGCTCTCTAGACCTCACACTCTGCAATTCCCTCCCTAAACCCCTACCTTGCTGTCCCCCTTTGAGACATTTCTTAAAATCCTCTTTGAAAAATCTTGGTCACTCGTCCTAATATCTGTTTCTTTTGTTCGGTGTCCTATTTTTGTCGGTTACACCTCTGAAGTGCCTTGAGTAGTTTTTCTACGTTAAAGGCACTGTATAAGTGAAAGTTGTTGTTGTGGTAGATGCTATGCCATTGACAGAGAAACCGATCTCCAAGTTGTTTAGACCGAGTGCTTGGGTGCAGCCCAGCATATCCCATGAATTTCCACACCTACCACATGTAGCTTGATTTCTTGTCTGAGCATATCGGGTTTGCTACAAAAAGTCTTGGAGGTGATAAAAATGTCAGTTTATAAATATTAACAAATCATTTGCCCTAAGGATGGTGGAGCTGACAATCCTCTGCCTTTCCTGCGCACTCCCACCATAAGTCTCAACGAGAGTGTGGTGGAAGGGCTGGAAATTAGGCCAGGACTTGACGTATCCAGGTCCAGGCCCTCCCTCAAATTGTCATGAAGCCATAACGTTCTCCCCTTCTCTATTTTTGTTAGTTTTTTTTCTGTCCTACTTTTCTTCGCATCAACAGGGCAGACAGATAACCTGTTTCCAAGCCTCTGCCAATGCCAATCTGAAAATGCAGGGAGGTGGGCGAGAGTGTTGTCAAAGTGTCTTGTTTGCCCTGCCTCACTCTGAAGAAGTCTGTCCCTCCACTTTTATGCCCACCTTCCAACAGAACCAACTGAATTTAAGACTTACCATGTAAGGAAAAAACAGCATCTAGCCACTGACGAATAACTGCATATAAAATGTCCTCACCTACTATTTTCTTTAGATATTGACTGACCTGCTTTGTATTTCCCACATTTTCCATTGTTATTTCTGGCTACCCTGTTATGCACTGTAGAAAAATTTTGATTTATATAGAATATACAATGAATTAATTTTTTTTAAAATCCACTCAATGTTGTTATGTAAGCAAACATGGCAGCCATTTTATACACAGCAAAGACCCACGAACAGCAACGAGATGAATGATTAGTTAATCTATTTTTTGGTGGTGATGACTGAGGAAAAAATATTGGGCAGAACACTAAGAACTTCCTGTTCTTAGAATAGTGCCATGGGATTTTTAACGTCCACTGGAGCACATAAATGCGACCTTAATCAACATCTCATGAAGGACGGCAATACAGTATTTCCTCACCACCACACTGAATTGTCGGCCTAGACTATGTGTGTGGAGTTGGGTTTGAACCCTAACTCTACTGACTTGGAAAGGAAAATGTGAATGACTGAGCTGAACTGACTATGACAACGGGAGGGAATAAAAAACAGGGGAAAATAAGTTAATGTTCCAGTTCTAACCCTTCATGATAAAGGATTGTATGTGAAATATTAACCTGTCTTCTCTCTCTCTCTCTCTCTCTCTCTCTGCATTTCCAGCATTTTTGTGTCCGATTACTAGCTGTACCAATTTTTATAAAATTTTACCCTATAACCACATGCATAAATACCCTTCCTCGACCGGCTGTCCTCGAGGTGTCAACTTTACTTCATATTTATAATCTGCCATGGTAAATCTGTATTGAAAAAATGGGACCACAGCAGATTACAATGATGTCGACTATTCATAATGACACAAGATTAGGATGAAATTGTTACTTAAACAAAAATCTTGCTCTTCCAAATCCACATCTGTACATCGGAATTTTCTAGTTTATACAATAATAGCTGGGTTAGCACTAGAGTAGGAATTACTTTGACCAGTGTGGCTAAACTATATACTTTTTAAGCCATATTAACAAACATATAACCATAATTTGGTTTATTTGTTTTGTGTACTCTGAAACTCTCTTCCTTTAAGGCCTTGCCTTGCCACTTCTTGACACTTTCAAAAGCCTCCTCAAACCATTGGGGTGGGAGGCTCACAGTTGAGCCCAATCCTGTGCACACCAGATAGATCACACCTTTTTGATCAAAAGCTACTGAATAGTAATCAGGAGTAAGGGACCCCTTCTATCTCCAGAGCAGAGAAGCCAATCTTGGAACAGCCACTGGAACTCCAGTTGAGTTAGCTTTTTTTTCTACTTTCTTTCAATTTCCTCTCTTTATTACTAGTTCTTTATTTTTTTCTTACTCTATGCTTTTTGTGGCCATCTATTATGTTTTGTCCATCTTTTACTTCTACCTTTTTTATATGTTTTGTTTTAGCTTGTTTCAACCTTCCCTTTGTCATGATTTTATTTTTCAGTTCATAATTCTAATAACCGCGCTAATGATGAGGAAGCAGAGTTCTGGAACCAATTTAATGTGAAACCTTCCACCCACATGCTCCATTGTTGGAGGAACCCATTGTCACACAGTTTAGTCTTCAAGGACTATTGTCAAAACACCAATTTCTCTTTAGTAAAAGTTTCACAGTATTTACCATTAGCAGAGCACGTGTCCAATGATATTAATTAGAGCCAGGTTAACCAGCTTTGCTTCCAAGATAATTCAAAAGGCCATCAACCTACAATATTGACACCTTGGTGAAAAAAAATCTTCCTGTACTTTCATAATGTGGAGATGCCGGTGTTGGACTGGGGTGGACAAATGTGAGAAGTCGCACAACACCAGGTTATAGTCCAACAGCTTTATTTGAAATCACAAGCTTTCGGAGCGCTGCTCCTTCGTCAGGTGAAGTGAAGAGATGCATATAGGCACAGCATATATAGTCAGAGAACACTGCCAGATGATTACAGTTAATCTTTCAATACTTTCATAGACATCCCAGTGTGAGATACCCCACCCCCGCCCCACCACCACCCCTGTGAACTCCAGCACTGACCCTGCCAAATTTTATGGGGTGAGGGGGGAGGCCCCTTTAAATAAAATGTGCTGGCACCCATGCCACTAGGGGCACACATTAGGTGCCCACCTGCACAAAGAGGTCACAAAGCAGAGTGTGGTGGTTCCAGGGGAGATGCCACTGTCTCTGCTGCTCCATTTTAAAATCCAGGAAAAGAACAGCATCCATTTTACATCTGGGTTGCCATAAAATGTAAAAATATATATATTGTAATGACCAATAAAACAAAACCTACTCATCTTTAGGTTTAAAAATGCTCTGTGCACTGTTTCTCGTTCATTTACAGCAAACTCTGCACCAGAACAAGGCCAGTGTCTCATCAAACTGGTTTCTTTTTCAACTTGTATCTTTGTGTTGCTATTTGTAGCTAGCAGACTGATACAATATTTACAGTCTAATTTTCTGGCAACTGCCGAATCCAACAATATTATGTATTGGCTACAGCAGCAGTGATACCTTCTGGTGCCATGAATGCATTTTGGCATCTTTGCATTTAAAAAAAAATCTTCCACATGGCACCTTGCCTCATGGAGATAACTAAAGGAATGTTGATACTGGCCAAACTCCAGCAAGTATTGCTTATCAGAAAATCTATGCAGCTTACTTTCGCCGGCAAGTTTCTTCCAGTTTCCCCTACACCATCACCAGCGTTCTTGCAATTGCTTCTGGGAAGAGTTATCTAACATGTACCTGTTAGAGGAAAGGTTTCGGTGTGATGAAATAAGTTTGCGATATTTTTGTAATATATACTGAAGTAATCATAGAATAGTACAGCACAGAAGGAGGCCAGTCGGCCCATCGAGTCTGCACCGGCTCTTTCGAAGAGCAATCCAGTTAGTCCCACTCCCTGCTCTTTCCCCATGCCCCTGCAATTTTTTTCTCCTTCAAATATTTGAGGTTGAGTTGGAAGGACATTAGCTTGGAGGATGTGGAATCAATATGGGTTGAGCTGCAGAACACCAAAGGGCAGAAAACGTTAGTGGGGGTTGTGTACAGACCTCCAAACAGTAGTAGTGAGGTGGGGGAGGGTATGAAACAGGAAATCAGAGGTGCATGCAAAAAAGGCGCAGCAGTTATCATGGGTGACTTTAATATGCATATAGATTGGGCTACTCAAACTGGAAGCAATACGGTGGAGGAGGATTTCCTGGAGTGTTTAAGGGATCGTTTCCTAAACCAATATGTTGAGGAACCAACTAGAGGGGAGGCCATCCTGGACTGGGTGTTGTGTAATGAGGAAGGACTAATCAGCAATCTTGTGGTGCGAGGCCCCTTGGGGAAGAGTGACCATAGTATGGTGGAGTTCTACATTAGGATGGAGAAGGAAACAGTTAATTCAGAGACCATGGTCCAGAACTTAAATAAGGGCAACTTTGAGGGTATGAGGCGTGAATTGGCGAGGTTAGATTGGCAAGCGATATTTAAGGGGTTATCAGTGGAAGGGCAATGGCGGACATTTAGAGATCGCATGGATGAACTACAGCAATTGTACATCCCTGTCTGGCGTAAAAATAAAAAAGGGAAGGTGGCTCAACCATGGCTAACAAGGGAAATCAGGGATAGTATTAAAAGCAAGGAAGTAACAGCAAACCCGGGGACTGGGAGAACTTTAAAACTCAGCAGAGGAGGACGAAGGGTTTGATTAGGGCAGGGAAAATAAAATATGAAAGGAAGCTTGCGGAGAACATTAAAACGGACTGCAAAAGCTTCTATAAATATGTAAAAAGAAAGAGGTTAGTAAAAACAAACGTAGGTCCCCTGCAGTCAGAAACAGGGGAAGTCATAATGGGGAACAAAGAAATGCCAGATCAATTGAACAAGTACTTTGGTTCGGTGTTTACTGTGGAGGACACAAACAACCTTCCGGAAATAAAAGAGATCAAAGGATCTGGTAAGAGGGAGGAGCTGAGGGAAATCCTTATCAGTCGGGAAAAGGTGTTGGGGAAATTGATGGGACTGAAGGCTGAAAAATCCCCGGGGCCTGATGGTCTGCATCCCAGAGTACTTAAGGAGGTGGCCTTGGAAATAGTGGATGCATTGACGATCATTTTCCAACATTCCTTAGACTCTGGATCAGTTCCGAAGGAGTGGAGGGTGGCTAATGTAACCCCTCTTTTTAAAAAAGGAGGGAGGGAGAAAGCAGGGAATTATAGACCGGTCAGCCTGACATCGGTGGTGGGTAAAATGATGGAATCAATTATTAAAGATGTCATAACAGACCATTTGGAAAGTGGCGACATGATAGGTCCAAGTCAGCATGGATTTGTGAAAGGGAAATCATGCTTGACAAATCTTCTGGAATTTTTTGAGGATGTTTCCAATAGGGTGGACGGGGGGGAACCAGTAGATGTGGTGTATTTGGACTTTCAGAAGGCCTTCGACAGGGTCCCACACAAGAGATTGGTGTGCAAAGTTAAAGCACATGGGATTGGGGGTAATGTGTTGACTTGGATTGAGAACTGGTTGGCACACAGGAAACAAAGAGTAGGAGTAAATGGGTACTTTTCAGAATGGCAGGCAGTGACCAGCGGGGTACCGCAGGGTTCGGTGCTGGGGCCCCAGCTGTTTACATTATATATTAATGATTTGGACGAAGGGATTAATTGTAATATCTCCAAATTTGCGGATGACACTAAATTGGGAGGCAGTGTGAACAATGAGGAGGATGCTAGGAGGCTACAGAGTGACTTGGACAGGTTGGGTGAATGGGCAAATGTATGGCAGATGAAGTACAATGTGGATAAATGTGAGGTTATCCACTTTGGTGGTAAAAATAGGGAGGCAGACTATTACCTGAATGGTGGCAGATTAGGGAAAGGGGAGGTGCAACGAGACCTGGGCGTCATGGTACATCAGTCACTGAAGGTGGGAAGGCAAGTGCAGCAGGCAGTCAAGAAAGCAAATGGCATGATGGCCTTCATAGCAAGGGGATTTGAGTACAGGAGTAGGGAGGTGATGCTACAGTTGTACAGGGCCTTGGTGAGGCCACACCTGGAGTATTGTGTGCAGTTTTGGTCTCCTAACTTGAGGAAGGACATTCTTGCTATTGAGGGAGTGCAACGAAGGTTCACTAGATTGATTCCTGGGATGGCCAGACTGACATATCAAGAAAGACTGGATCAACTGAACTTGTATCCTCTGGAGTTCAGAAGAATGAGGGGGGATCTTATAGAGACGTTTAAAATCCTGACTGGTTTAGACAAATTAGATGCGGGCAGAATGTTTCCAATGTTAGGGAAAACTAAAACCAGGGGTCACAGTCTAAGGATAAAGGGGAAGCCATTTAAGACTGAGATGAGGAGGAACTTCTTCACCCAGAGAGTGGTGAATCTGTGGAATTCTCTACCACAGAAGGTTGTTGAGGCCAGTTCGCTAAATATATTCAAAAGGGAGTTAAATATAATACTCACAACTAGGGGGATCAAGGGGTATGGTGAGAAAGCAGGAATGGGGTACTGAGGTAGCATGTTCAGCCATGAACGCATTGAACGGCGGTGCAGGCTCGAAGGACCGAATGGTCTACTCCTGCACCTATTTTCTATGTTTCTATGAACCCCGGTCTTTCGCGTGACAGGCAGAGACAATCACCACTATACTAATGAGGGGGAATAAATTGTAGACCTTCAGTATTAATTTCCATAAAAAGAAGCCACAGCCATTTCCCACATTAATTCCATCTTTGTAGCAATTGCATCTGTACTTTCAGCGAAAATAAAATGTAAAGTTTTAGTCTTAGCCCACCACTGCTGAATCCCTTACATGTGCTTTTGCCAGTCCTAGACTTTTTGCCAGCTTCCATCCTCCCTAAACTCCAATTCATCCAAAACTTCACCATCCTGGTTTGCACTAAGTCGTACTCGTCCATCAGCCCCATATTTCTGACCTACACTGACCGAGTTTAAAATCCTCACATGAAAATGCCTCTCCATTCTTGCCCTGCCCTACCTCTGCTGGCTCCTCCAGCCTCCCGCCCATCCTGTGTTCTCCAGTCGTCAGACTCTGGACTTCTGTGCATCCCCCTTTCTCTGCCTTGGCCCTACACTCTCTCCCTCTCTAAACCTCGCCTTCTCTCTACTTTTTTCCTCCACTTTTAAAAGCCTTCTTAAAACCTACCTTTTCAACCAAACTTCTGATCATCTCTTTTAACTCTCCCACTTTGGCTTGATAGCTGCTTTTTTTCCACCTCTGTAAAGCACATCGAGAGGCTTTTTCTAATTTAAAAGTGCTGAGGAAATGCAGGTTGATCTCCTCAGCATTGTCTATCGGTGTACAATGTGCGTGGTTTCCATGTCCTGGTGAGATCAACACAAATGCCAAATTTCAGTATAATTCAAGTCAGTCAGCTTCACCTTTTGTTTGGTTTAGCCAGGAATAAGCCTGACCAAAAGAAAATCATAGAATGATACAGCACAGAAGGAGGCCAATCGGCCGATCATGCCTGTGCCGGCTCTTTAAAAGAGCTATCTAATTAGTCCCACTCCCCCCTGCTCTTTCCCTATTGCCCCGCATTTTTTTCCTTTTCAAGTATTTATCCAATTCCCTTTTGAAAGTTATTATTGAATCTGCTTCCACCACCCTTTCAGGCTGTGCAATCCTGATCATAACAACTCATTGCATAAAAGAAAATTCTCATCGCCTCTCTGGTTCTTTTGTCAGTTATCTTAAATCTGTGTCCTGCCAACCCTCATACCAGTGGAAACAGTTTCTCCTTATTTTCTCCATCAAAGTGCTTCATCAGTTTGATCATCGCTGCTAAATCTCCTCTTAACCTTCTCTGCTCTAAGGAGAACAATTCCAGCTTCTCTAGTCTGTCCACATAAGTCCCTCATCCCCGGTACCATTCCAGTAAATAACCTCTGCACCCTCTCCGAGGCCTTGACATCCTTTCTAAAATGTTGTGCCCAGAGTTGGACGCATTACTCCAGCTGAGGCCCAGCTAGTGTTTTATAAACTTCCTTGCTTTTGTACTCTATGGCCGCGAATTTAATTGCACTGAGGGGACGGGTTAGGAAACCCGCTGTCAACCCACCTCCATGCGAGTCTCCCAGGTGTCGGGTCTGTCCGCGCAGAACTGACCCGACACCAAGCGGCTGGGGGATACAATTCAGCCGCTTAAATGGCTTGTTAAGAGCCATTTTAAGGCTTACTTGTAATTTTACCTTCTCCCCCACTGGTTACCCACTGTTCGGGGAACATGCCAGCTCAACCTGGTGTGTTTTGAGTCTGCTCTGATGTTTGTGAAAAGCTGACAGCTGCGGAAGTGGTGTCAAGGATGCCATGTTGCAGATGCTGAGTTTCAGAGCACAGAAAATGTTGGATACTGCATTTTTAATACATATAGATTTCTTTAGCTAACATGTTTTTAGATCCAACTGTACGTCCAGTGCCACCTCATTGGGAGAACCTCTCTCACCAGTGACATCGCTTCTGTCATCTCAAATGCAGCTGCCATCTATTCCAGCAACATCGGAGCCAATGAAACAATCAGACCATTGAATAACTCGATCAAGTTTGTCAGGCACTCAAAACCAAGCCTGGAAAGCACAACCTAATTAATAATCTATCGCCGTAACCACTCAGCCTCTTCATTTCAGTTCAGTTACTCTTTTTTGCAGTTGTACATAAGGACATTTAAAATTAAATGAGCTATTAAGCACCCTCTCATGTTTTCAATTGTCTTGCCAACCAAAATGTTACTCCAACCCCCACCCCTCTGCTGTTTTGTATCAAATAAATATTGTACACATTGCTGTTCATATGTCTTCAAATGTGAGGTTGTGGTAGTTTTAAATACTGATTATGTAAATGAATGCATACAGTAAATAAATACAAAACTTTGTTCATTCTTTAAGGTTGCATGGAAAACTAACTAAATGATCTATTAGCAGCATTGAACACTTCATAAATATTGTGTGTGTGTGTTTTTTCATTTAGGAGATGAGGAGTTTTGTGCACAAAGCTACATTCCCAGCTATGGAACGATGCCGGGTGAACAAGAACAACTGGCGTCTGATTTGGTAAGTCAGTTCGAGAACGCCTCGTAAAGTGAAGTAGAGAAAAGTTGGTAGAGTCCTTGTATTCCATTAAAGTGCTTTAGTGAAGAGCTACATGAAGAGTAACTCTAGTACTCTTAATGAAATCTGTGTATTTTCTAATAATGCTAAATGTTTATTATTTCTAACAAATATTGTGCTTATTATAGTCCTTGCTGATGGTTCTCTTATGACAGTGTTTCAGTGTGTGCTTCTGGTAAATATGAGGAGCTTTCCTAAGACCACCTCTTAATTTATGAAAGAAAATCATCATTTGACAAGAAACTGACCAACATAAACAAGTTTGATGGCAAAGCTGCAATTTTTCATTCCATAACAGGGTGTGGTGTTCGCACAGGCAGTAACTTAATTTTCTATATTCCAGTCCCAAGAAAGTTGAGCTACTGGCAGGTTTCCACTTCTCATCTATTGCCAATGACTAGTTGTAGTTGGGTACTACCAGAAATAGACAAAAGGGGTGATGCTGGCATCCTGCACCTAATTTCCCCACTTTGCTTAATATTACATAAGAACATAAGAAATAGGAGCAGGAGTGGGCCATTTGGCCCTTCGAGCCTGCTCCACCATTCAATAAGATCATGGCTGATCTTCTACCTCAACTCCACCTTCCCGGACTATCCCCATATCCCTTGATTCCCATAATATCTAAAAATCTATCGATCTCTGTCTTGAATATACTCAACGACTGAGCATCCACAGCCCTCTGGGGTAGAGAATTCCAAAGATTCACAACCCAGTATTAGCACAAGAGGAGATAAAGGCGGATAGACATTCGTGTTGTCTCTGCTATAAATGTTATCTCTTTCTCCTGGCCTTGGGCAGGCTTCCAACAACCATGGACTGGAGAAGAACAATATAAATGTAAAATATTTTTCCAATATAAAATGTAAAATAAGTGGTGTACTTCTCTCTCGAAGCATTATTTCATGTGTTTCCCATGACTTAAAAAAACAACACTGCAGTATTTAAAGTATGTTCATTAGACATTCACATATTGAACATCTTTAAATATCACCTGCAAAGGAAAAATGATATTTTTGGCTGTTAACAATACTTCACCTAGACTTGCAGTAATGTTCATCTTAAGTAGGGTTTGAGCTTAACCAAAGGTGATCTTAAAGGAGTTCTACTATATCTCTGTTTATCAAATAAAGATGCACATGAATCCAGCAGAATACAGTTGACACTTTAATAAGCAGCGTGTAATTATGTTCTTAATAAGATTTTTATTTAATTGTTGAATATTTGTAACCCTTCCTCCTGGTACCATTAACAGGGTCCATATAGTCAAGAGTCAACTTGCTTATTTGGTCCAAAATCTGGGGTAAGACGGTACTACATGCACGCAAGTCTTCGGGTGGAAGTTTCTGGGGAATGGTGTTCTTGGTCACACATTAGGTTATAACCCGGATCCAGTTATCCTAGTGCACTAAGTAGTTGCCAAACAACAATAGAGACTGTGGTTATTGAATATCCTTGCTCTGGCCTGGCTTTCTTGTGCAAAAAGGTCTGAGAGCAAACTCTCTGTGAAGATAATTATTTTGCTGATGATCTTGCAGCAATTTGCCATTTTGAATAGTTCTATCTAATTCTGATATTGCAGCATTTGTTTACTTCAGTACAGAGTGCCATCCCAAGATCACCAAGAGTCACATGTAAAAACAATGCCACATAGCATAGAAAAAACAAGGTGCCGGTCTGAAAGAGACCACTGCTATCCATCTGTCTGTGTCCAAAGATTGAGAAAATTCTCATTTCCATTAAACGTCTTCATTGGCAAATATCGAGCCATTCTAGTCTTTACATTGCCAATATTGTCTGCCTCCCGAACAAGTCCATACCATATATTCACCACTCTCTGGGTGAAGCTGTAAATTTAGTCCATTTAAGCAATTATTACAACTCCTCTGGTAGGAAAGATGGGCTCGATTCTTTTTCCTTCTGCGCTCCTTCATAAAACTCAATTTCCTGTTTTGACCATTTAACCTGTGCCTGATGCCATAATTATACTAAATGTCAGTAGCCAAAAAGAAAGCATGATTGTGAGTATTTTTAATTGAATGGCTCATGGCAAAGATTGTGTGTCTACCAGTATGTTGGGTGTCTGATTTTTGGTGACAGAAGCTGTATCTAGACAAAACTGTTTTTCCCCATTGATATTAATTCCTTACCACTGAAGATGTGGAATAAAATAATCAGAGGCAGGGCAGCAGACTTAGTTACCATCTTCCATTTTTCCACCCCAGGGAAATGGATGGATACCTACCATTGGATTGTTGGGGAACAGATTGACCACCAGGGGCAGGGGAAAGATTTCTCTGTTTGCCATTTATAGTGAAATCTTAAACCTACGCACAAACAGTAAAGAGGATATCTTTCTCTGAATTTAAAACATGTTTACTAACCAATTGTGACAAAAGACCACATACCCTGCCACTAGACTGCAGAATCAGATGCCACCACTTCACTGCTGCAGATCAGATACCCCCGGATAAACCGCTGGGATCCAAAATAAGAAAATACAATATTTAGAAATTTTGTTTGAACACAATTTGTTTACACGGGCTCCAGGTTCACCTGTTTTAGCTGAGTTGCCAGAGAGGGCACGAGAATTAATCCTGCCCTCATCAGACTAGGGAGCGGAAAAAGTAGCAGATTCCTGTTCTGATTTGTTATCCAGTGATTCCTCCTGGAAGTGCACTTGTGTGGACATCAGCTGAGGACAGGATTGGGCTTGGTTGTAATGGACCCCCATTATCAAATAGCCTGTTGACACTGATGCTACAGGCTCACACATGACGAACGGTGGCTTGAGAGAGGTACCAGAACCCTCCCACTGCCAATGGAGCTATGTGTCAGCATGAGCCACTGCCTTTACAGGACTAAGTTGAGGAAGGAAAAATAAAAAGGTTTAAAGGATCGTTTATTCTTGCGGCAGATACAACCAGACATGGTGCAGTGCAGAGGGGCATCAATTGCACAAGTACAAATTGTACATTTATTCCCACTGTACATGAATATTTAAATTGAAAGGACATGTCTGAATCCTAAGTGGTCCATTCCAATCCAAAATTGTAAATGTGCAACTAAACCCAAAATGGCCTAGTTCACTGTCTTAGTTTGTCATTCATCCCAAGAATACCCATGTTTATCCTGCTGTATAACAGATGTAATCCCTCAAATCTGTTTTACACTCCCTCTATAACTACTATGAAAGAAAGTTCACGCACTGTTATCTACAGAATAAACAAAAGAAAGACAACAGCCGACAAAATCATTTTTGCAGTTTGATTAAAGGACTCAGACCTCTGGCGAGGTTCAGTGATTTTTCCTGCATTTATAACAAGACTCACTGCAATTGTGTTAAATAATATACTGCAAACTTGGTCAGAAACTTACAATTGACAGTGTGAGCGATATTAATCTAGACCGTCTAACTAAAACTTCCACTGCTTACAATTCAAGCACTAGAAACCAAAGATTTGATATATTGCATACTCCAAATGTTTACTGTTACATGCTCGTAGCTGTTCAGTCATCAAAAATCTAACTGGTGCCTGTGGCTATGTGACTGGAATATTTGCCAGATCCTCTCCTAACCCACTAGGTTCTCTACCATTTAGTATTTTCCAAAACAAGCCTTCCAGCATTAACCAAAGCAAAATACTGCGGATCTGAAATAAAAACAAAGTGCTGGAAATTAAGATTGTCTTACTTGAAAGTCTTCTCAGGTCTGTTTCAAAACACTCGGGGAAACAAGCATAAGTCACAGTGAGCTCGGGTATGTTAATGCAAGATCATACAGTATAAAACAAAAATAATTTTAAATGTGATAAACACTCACGTATAACTATGCCACAATGGACATTTTTAAGTACAGTCTTTATGTGCTTGGCAACTACTGTGCTTTAGCCCCTAGTAATGCATCTAGGAAATCTTTAAAAGGTAATGAGTTGAACCTTTACAGGTGAAAATCAATGAAATACATGAAAATGATTATGTAAAAGTTAGATCTTTTAAAATGTATGTAGGACATGACCACTTCACCGATTTACTAAGGAACTTCCAGTACAACATGCCAGAAATCTTTGGACCATCAACAATGTGTAACATTGCGACGTAAGCCAGCAGCTCGATATAATGGCCCAAAAATTCGTGAGGAAGCCTTCGTGCAAGGGTAAGGCCTACCCGCGATCTCTCACTCCGCGTTGGCTTTTTCAGTTCCAGCTCGCACGAACTTGATGTTCTGGACAGCTGCTGTGCAGTGCTTGCGTATCCCACCGGCGTAGTTAATTCGTGCGAGCTGTGGGATCACGTGACTCAGTTAGAGCCAATGGCAGCACACCATCTTCCATTCATAACTTTCACATAAGTGCTGTGAAAGTTATGAATACTATAGCCCCCCCAAAAGAACCGCTAAACCTCAATTAAATTTTTTTTTTAAAAATCACATTAATAAAATAAATATAGTTAAATAAATTAACCATTTTAAATAAAAAATTAAATTTTTGAAAAAATTTAAAATCTTTTAAAAAGTTATAAAAATAAACTTACCTGTCTTTAAAGTCTCTAAAAAAGATATACCTGTTAAAAAAAATTCAAAATAATACTTAATTCACTACTTACCTTGTTAAAAGTGGGTCTTACTCCTTTTTTTATGTCTAGAATCTTCCGTACTTACCTGCGCGTTGAAACCACTAAGTGCACAGCGTGCGCGCAGCCTGTAGCGTGCACGCGGTTCACCTAGGACCCGCCCCCTTTTCCATTCACCAAGTGCTGGTTTTCAGCGCATGCGCAGTGCATGCAGAAAACCGGCAATTGGAGACAGAATGCGCGAGAGTACACAGTGCGTACTCTCGCGTAGCGGGACTAATTTTTGGGCCAATATGTACACAGAGCCATAGAGAGTCACCGTTCCCTAGCCAAGAGGTTTGATGTGTGCCAGTACTCCAGATCTCATGGAGGAAACACAGACCTGATTTTGAGAGAATATGCAACACTCGCTGAAATCTCACTCACCAAGGTTTTGTTTAAATTCGCATCTGGGTCAGTGCAATACGCTTGCAGCATCATTATAGAGTGAAAAATCAAAAGAGAATGTAAATAAGCAGAAGTAGGTGCCAGTCCTGGAATTCGCACGATCATCTGGTAAACTGTCACTGATTGACAAGTTTATTGAAAAATGTAATGGTTTGGGCCTGGGATGATTCATTGAATGATTGTAGCCCACAAGATTGGCAAAATAATGATTCCTCCCCGCCTCTAATAAAAGCAGAAAAATTATGACACTCAGGCTGCCTTAAAGAAAATGTTACAAGGAAGAGTGCCGTGCCATCTAAATGGTTTTTTAAAAAAAATTGCTTTGTTACCACTGATCCATTCCTCTAGTCTGAGAGAACAGCACAAGTGCCGTGTGAGCCACAGTCCTAGCATCTTGAGTGTAGGAAAATTGCCAGAAAGGCCATTTTTTTTTTTAAAGCGAGGCTCCATCAAAGGCCCCTGCAGCTGCAAAATGTTTTTCAAAGCGAGCTGTAACTGTGCTGCAGTGCTTCGATAAAACATTCGCTCACTTGTCTTCCTGACACTCTACAAGTTACTCCTTATTGTGTGGTGGAGCTCTGCTCTTCATTATGCTTCCTGTTTCTTCCCAGGGGTGTTTTACAGTTGAGGTTGGTTGATGCCAGGACTCTGTCCCAGCCACAAAAATAATACCTCATTCTCTCAGCTTTTTCCATACAGGAGAATGCAGGACACAAGCATTAGTTGCCAAGACAGACAGTTTAAGTATTAAGTGAACAATGATGAGACAGGAAACAAACATTATTTTTGCACATCCTGTAGTGGTCAAAGTCTGTCTGATGGGCACTGTAATGCCTTCCTGTTTAAATGAGCTTAACCAAAAGAAATACTTATCAAGTTTCTTCTGAGCTTATGAGTCAGAATCCAGTGTTAGGCCAAGGTTTGAACAGCGCAGTGGTATTTAGTTCTTAATGTTCTGAATATTGTAGCTCAGTCATTCTGAGACTGATGCCTGCTAATGCACCTACTGCATCTTCCCAGTACCTGTTACGCACAGTCTTTACTCCCCCTCCCCCTACTAATTTTACGACGTATCTGGGGCAGGCAGAGGCAGGAAGTGACTCTGGTGCACTCCACTTCGTCTTCGTCACCTCCCAGATTCCCATTGGCCAGTCCCTCGGAGGGCGTGGGTAACTGCACCCGCCCATATGCAAGCAGATGCATGGTAAAGAGAACCAAATAAGAGAAACGTGCTCCTGAGCTGATATCCAACATTTAGAGATCCTTGGAGAGGGCCTCTGGGCAGAAAGTGAAGAGGATTCTGTGCAAACACACTCAGCATAAAATGTTTTTCTGTTACGTCAACTTGCCAGACCCTTCTTTCTGCCGCAACAACTCTCTGCCCCCATACTAGCTCATGCGCATTGAAGGCCGGATAGCCCATCTCCCATGTGTAAATGACACAAGGACCGAAAATACGGTCGGAGTCAGCAGGGCATCTGAGGCAGGTGGAAGTTCTGCAGTGCGTCCCAATCAAGCGAAGGGACAGCAAGCATAGTATTCGATGTCTTTATGTATCAATTAAAATTTTGCAGGAAAGACAGTTAAAATCTTTACTACTGCAGGATATACAGGCAACATGTGACTAGGACGCTGTATTGCTACTGTGAAGCAAATCTATTGGAGAGCTTTCTCGCAGATCCATAAATATCCTTCCCTGGCTCATTAATCGAGACTGAATTTGGCCTTCGTGTTTGCAAAGCCGATTCTCCCTGCATCAGTCCATATGTCACAGGTGATCCAATTTGCAGTCTCGCATGTGCGCTGGTATATAGCAGGGCAGTAAACAAACAGTGATTCATACAAGTGAGATGTTTATCAGTTGATACTGGATCAAACTTGCACCGGAAAACCCTAAATAAGGAAGAAATCAAAATGTGAAATTGGCTGTAAGCCGTGCTGCAGCGTTTTGACACTGGATGATGCATAGTCAAATGATAAGCCTGTAACTGTGACTCTGAATAACAACAAACGCCCAAATATAAAGAACTAATTGTTTAAAAAAAAAATCAAGAACTTATCAAAAAACCCTCAACCGAATTAGTTCACATCACACAATCTTCTAAATATGACTTCAAGCCTCAGTTTTTCTTTTCTTGGGGGCCATGTACCTTTCATAGTCATAAATCTTGGTTTAAAAATATAACCTGTCATTATGAACGTCACTCTTAAAATAAATTGAATCTGATAAACCACAAGATCACGGGATAATTACGGATGAGGAAGACCATTCGGCACATAAGTTCATCTATCAGAAGCACCCTACAGTCCCCCGACTTGAAAAATGGATTCCTACTTTTGAAAAGCCATTCAAGGGATGTCTGATGATTGATTGATTAAATTATGTAAACTAAATGGAACTTTCAGTCTGATTCAATGCAAATACATGAGTCTGAAAATGTGTTCAACCTGCTGACTGTACTGAAGTGCATTTGTTTCAAACCTTAATTAAAGCAGCAAGGTTAATAATGTCTGTAGCGGAGATGTTGTAATACCGACAGTAAATTGGTAAAGTGGTCACAAACTACACACAAACTAACAGCACAGAAGTCACCATTACTCACATTGAGATAAGGCCAGATAAAATTAGCCTGTTGTCTCTTATCATGGCGCAGTGAGGAAAAGAAAATGAGTCAAAGAATATGAAATAGAGCAACGCCCATGGCTAACAGACTGTAAAGTGTTCATGTTTATGTTACATGGCAACTGTTTTCCCCAACTAAAGGTAATGCTTTTAATGGCAGTAATAATGACTGTCTTATCGCCAATGTGCACTATTGTAGAATTAGAGTAAATGCAGCCAAAACTGCAATAGAAACAGAAGAGGGGAGGAAACTTGTAAGATATATCTGGCCTTATCCAGTTTGTGATCAGTACTAACCAGTCTCTTCTAAGCTGCAGTCTGATTAAATCTTTCATACACTGAATTACATTTTATTGCCAGTCGGTCTAGTTATATCATTACAAGACGATAGCAAAATGTTAATGTCACTTTGTTATGGATTGTACCTTGTTCCATGTAAATGCTAGAAACTAACCTAATCGAATTTGTATTTTTAAGTAATGTTTTTGATACAAAAACTAATGCATAATATATATAAATGCATGTAATTCATTATGTCTTCATTGTTTATAAACTGGATGTAGCAACAATTTATTAGGATCATGGGAATCAGAACTGAGTGTTCCTATTTAAATATTGCTGAGTAGAAGTGTTGACTTGTTGCTGGTCCTAGAAGCCTTTTTGAACTGAAATGCCTCCACTCATAGATGAAATAGTATGCTGTTTGTTTTCATGTCCTCAATTAATCTATTTCTAACTATCCCACAGCTACTCACTGCGAATGGTGCAGGACTCATGAGCAAATGCATGGTATGCCGCTGACTGCTGGGAGACATATTCTTTCTGTTTGCTTTCTGTTCGCTTGATGCAATAACTGAAGCTATAATGATGTTTCCTCTTGTTTAAAGCTATTTGCTTTGCTTTTGGGAAAAAAACTGTAAATGTTAAAGTACAATTGGTAATCATCTAAAGTCAAAGAGTCAATTTATTATTTACTTCTCTGTGTCTTTCTCATAGATTAGTTAAAATTTCAGTAATAAGCCTTTTCTCCTGCATTATTTGTATGTTATTTTATTCTTTCTATTCCCCTGCCACAATTATACTACACCACACAATGGCCTAGAAATCTGAGCGCGCAGCACCTTTTTTTCAGGCACTAAATAGCGTCCTAAGCCCCCAATATGGCAGGCAGGAAGGGCATGCTCATTACGAGCCGAAAGTGTACTACACACAATTTTAAAAAAAAAGGCGGGCAGGGCCCACACCTGAAACTGGTAAATAAGGGGCCTGTTTGAAGCCTCCTCTGCAATATTGAGTTGCCCTAAATGCAGACAGCGCCAGGCTGGCTGCCTTTTAGGAAAACTAAACCTACATGCGGCCTAACTGGTTATCCTTAGTGATCACTGCAGGCCGCAACCAACGAGGTAAGTGTTTAAAATATACTTACCTGAATGCGGAGCCAGGAGCAGCAGGAGTGCTTCGCCCGACCCCACATTAAAACCACGTGAGCTGCATCCAGCCACCGCTCCCCCATCCTGATAGCCATCACAACCCTCCCGATCCCAGCCTCTCCCCTCCCGATCCCAGCCTCTCCCCTCCCCGATCCCGGCCTCTACCCTCCTTCCCGGTCCCCTTTAATGACTTCCCTAAAGACGGCTGCTTTGCAGATCTTGGCGTCCTCCTCTCCGGCAGTTGCCTGGAGATGCACATTAGGTATCTGGAGCTCGATGAGAATGAGGCCCCAGGCCCAATGTTGCGTGCACCTCGGGCTAATCCATTCCAGCGTGGTTGAATTTCTAGGCCGTTATATCTCTAAAAGGCTGTAATCTTCCCCTATTTATAATTGGGGTGAGGGGGGGGGGGGGAGAAGAATTCCACCTCGAGGACAGGTAGTTAACAAGTGCCAAGAGCATTCTTGAGCCCCTGTTGGAAGATAAATGGTTGTTGTGGATATACTTAACTTGCAAGCTTCTGCTGTACTAAGGAGAATATCTCATCTGCTGAAAGCCTGCTCTCAGATAACTTGGTTGAAATGAGGAGCTCAATGCATGGAGAAGCACAGGGCAAACTTGCATTTTAACACAATATGCTGACACATCAGTGCACTGCTCCTTTTTAAATGCCTTTTTAAAAGCTTTTACCTGCACTAACAAACTATTAGTTCATCAATAGGCTCTTGGTGCTCAAATTGCTTTGGAAGCAAATTGTGTTTTACCCTGGAAATTGCTACATGTGTAACAAATAATTGTTTTAACTCAAAAATGAACTCCTCATGTTAAGTCATCAAGTCCATCTTGAATGTGACTTTGTCAACTTCATGACAAATATTTACTGACGCTCTGAAAGGTGTTTCTGACACCTCATTTCCGCTACTTTGTATAAGGAGTGAAAAAGATTCACAAAATGGTGAATTCTGGAATTATTTACTAACTTGGGGTGCTCAAAGCAAAACATTTAAATTTCTTCTCCCCTCAAGTTAATGGAGATCATTATTCAAGTGCCTGGTGCGAAGAGTATCTTAGAGTATTTTGTTATTTTTTATTTTTTAGCAAAGCCAGAAATAAAATGCTTTAGTTTCTGTGTTGCTTTGAAGAACTTTCACAACAACGCTTCAACTTGCCTCCCTGTAGTTATTAATATCAGTCAATTAGAAATTTGGTCATTAAAATGTTTGTTTTAAGCTGGTTAATGGAATTATTGACAATGAGATTAGAATAATGTTTCTTCAGGGCAGTAGCACAGACACGTCATCACACACATTCACCAATTATTCAACTAAAGGTTGGCTGATGTCACCTGTGTAATTATAAATTATGTTTTCGTTTTAGTTTTTTTTAATTTGTTTTTATGGGATGTGGACGTCGCTGGCAAGGCCAGCATTTATTGCATTTTTAGTTGTGAAATTCCAGGAAGTGCATTTGCTGACTTGTGCCGACAATCTGGCCAATGCTACATTATTATAAATGATGTATCTATCAGTTAGGAGTACTCGTAATATTCAAAATGGTTTTAAGGAATGTTTTTCTTTCCTTAGCGTTTTGGGATGTCCAGAGGTTGTGAAAGGCACTATAAAAATGCTAAGTTCTTTTCCTTCTAATAAAGCATAATTATGACACAGATCATTTTGTAAATTATTTGAAATATGAAGTCAACCATGGGACAAGGTCTGAACTATGATGCAGGATCTAAAAATGAGGGCCCATTCTCAGTGCCTGACTGGTCGCATTTTACAGAATATACCGCGTACAGTTTTTTTTTTATTCGTTTATGGGATGTGGGCATCGCTGGCAAGGCCAGCATTTATTGTCCATCCCTAATTGTCCTCGAGAAGGTGGTGGTGAGCTGCCTCCTTGAACCGCTGCAGTCCGTGTGGTGAAGGTACTCCCACAGTGCTGTTAGGGAGGGAGTTCCAGGATTTTGACCCAGCGACGATGAAGGATCGGCGATATATTTCCAAGTCAGGATGGTGTGTGACTTGGAGGGGAACTTGGAGGTGGTGGTGTTCCCATGCTGCCCTTGTCCTTCTAGGTGGAAGAGGTCGTGGGTTTGGGAGGTGCTGTCGAAGAAGCCTTGGCGAGTTGCTGCAGTGCATCTTATAGATGGTACACACTGCAGCCACGGTACGCCGATGGTGGAGGGAGTGAATGTTTAAGGTGGTGGATGGGGTGCCAATCAAGCGGGCTGCTTTGTCCTGGATGGTGTCGAGCTTCTTGTGTTGTTGGAGCTGCACTCATCCAGGCAAGTGGAGAGTATTCCATCACACTCCTTACTTGTGTCTTGTAGATGGTGGAAAGGCTTTGGGGAGTCAGCAGGTGAGACACTCGCCACAGAATACCTAGCCTCTGACCTGCTCTTGTTGCCACAGTATTTATGTGGCTGGTCCAGTTAAGTTTCTGGTCAATGGTGACCCCCAGGATGTTGATGGTGGGGGATTCGGTGACGGTAATGCCGTTGAATGTCAAGTGGAGGTGGTTAGACTCTCGCTTGTTGGAGATAGTCATACCTGGCACTTCTGTGGCGTGAATGTTACCTGCCACTTATTGTATATGAACAATATATTGAAAATCTTACACATGGGCCATGAGTTTGCTGACCTCGGCGAGTCCGTGGCGGGCGACCTCGGTGGCGGGTCATGACCCCACTGCTGGTTCCATCCCACTGTCTGAAATGAATTTACCTTGATTGGAATTGTTAAGCCCGCCCAGCACGTTTCCCGGCCAATTAGAGGAAGCGGGTCTGGTGACGTCATTTGATGATGCATCATCAGCCGGTTTCCTTAAAGGGACCAAGTTCAAATTTATTTTGACATTTGTGCTGTCAGTGTTCTACAGCATTGATGTGCTGCAAACAGTGACAAACACTGCACAGAGGTGCGGGGCTGCACCCATCCTCTCCCATGACTCCCTTCATATGTTTATGGAGTGAGTCACAGCACGCAGGGAGATCCTCTTCCCTTCCCATGGGCGGAAGAGACTTCCCCAGGAGATCAACACAGCCTGGTTGCACATTACACAGGAGGGTGCAAGCAGGGATGTTGTCAAGAGGACCTGGGTGCAGTGCCGCAAACATTTTAATGATCTCAGTAGATAACGAAACATTAATACAAAGCCACACTCAACCACATAAGAACATAAGAAACAGGAGCAGGAGTAGGACAATCGGCCCCTCGAGCCTGCTCCGCCATTCAATAAGATCATGGCTGATCCAGTCTTGGCCTCAACACCACTTTCCTGCTCTCTCCCCATACCCTTGACTCCCTTGTAGTTCAAATGTCTGTCAATCTCCGCCTTGAATATATTTAATGACTCCGCCTCCACAGCTCTCTGGGGTAGAGAATTCCAAAGATTCACGACCCTCTGAGAGAAGAAATTCCTCCTCATCTCCGTCTTAAATGGGCGACCCCTTATTCTGAAACTATGCCCCCTAGTTCTAGATACCCCCACTAGGGGAAACATCCTCTCAGCATCTACCCTGTCAATCCCCCTCAGAATTTTATATGTTTCAATAAGATCACCTCTCATTCTTCTAAACTCTAATGAGTATAGGCCCAACCTGCTCAATCTTTCATCATACGCCAACTCCATCATACTAGGAATCAACCTAGTGAACCTTCTCTGCACTGCCTCCAATGCAAGTATATCCTTCCTTAAATATGGACATGATGCGGAGATGCCGGCGTTGGACTGGGGTGGACAAAAATGAGAAGTCGCACAACACCAGGTTATAGTCCAACAGATTTATTTAAAATTACAAGCTTTCGGAGCTGTCGCCCCTTCCTCAGGTAAAGTTACAATGAGTGAATCTACAATATTTCACAGTATATAAACACAGAAACTGCAGAGATACAATCTTTCAGGGAAGGTGTCCTTACATCAAAGACACACCAAGAGCACAGCCAAGACAATGAGATGTGTCACAGGGGGTCCAACGTGTCAAATCCTGCTGTCTACAGTGTTTTTTTGTGTGTGTTTTTTTGGGGGGGTTTGGTTTTTTTTAAACTGGAAAGACAGACAACGATGTCGAGTCACGTTCTGTAGCGTGACATGAACCCGATATCCCTATTGAGGCCGTCCTCATGGGTGCGGAACTTGGCTATCAGTTTCTGCTCGATGATTTTGTGTTGTCGTGTGTCTCGATATGGACGATATGCGTTGTGTGTCTCGGTGTGTGTCTTAAATATGGAGACCAAAACTGTATGCAGTACTCCAGGTGCAGTCTCACCAGCGCCCTGTAAAGTTGCATCAAAACTTCCCTACTTTTATACTCCATATCCCTTGCAATAAAGGCCAACATTCCATTAGCCTTCCTAATTACTTGCTGTACCTGCATGCTAACGTTTTGTGTTTCATATACTAGGACCCCCAGATCCCTTTGTACCGCAGCATTTTGTAGTCTCACTCCATTTAAATAATAATTTGCTTTTTCATTCTTCCTTCCAAAATGGATAACCTCACATTTTCCCACATTATACTCCATCTGCCAAATTTTTGGCCACTCACTTAACCTATCTATATCCCTTTGCAGACTCTTTGTGTCCTCCTCACAACTTGCTAACCCACCTATCTTTGTATCATCAGCAAATTTGGCTACAGTACACTCGGTCCCTTCATCCAAGTCATTAATATAGATTGTAAATAGTTGAGGCCCCAACACTGATCCCTGTGGCACCCCACTAGTTACTGATTGCCAACCGGAAAATTACCCATTTATCCCGACTCTCTGTTTTCTGTTAGTTAGCCAATTCCCTATCCATGCCAATATATTACCCCCAACCTGTGCGCTCTTATCTTGTGCAGCAACCTTTTATGTGGCACCTTATTGAATGCCTTCTGGAAATCCAAATACACTACATCCTGCAGTGCCTCTCATTACATCCCCATCACACTGCCTTCCCTACCCTACTCCTGCGCATCCTTACTCACACCAACTTACCTTGCTCCTCCACCCATCCCTCTCTATCTATATTATCACATCCCCCATCTCACTAGCCACCCCTCACTCACCCTCATCCTCGTGCAATCATACCAACTAACAACACACGGGTAGTCACTTGGGTGTTTTATGCAATGTTCATGTAAAGTTTCTGTTAATGTGCTGTCAAACATTGAAACCTTTATTTTCAACACTTTGCGTTCTTGGACAGATTTGTGTGCACCTTTGGAAGTGGCTTAGTGAGTTGCAGTGAATGGTGAGACATAATGGTACCCCCCGTAATGGCGATGAGTGTGAAAGGAATGGCTTGGGCATTGTAGGGATGCTTTATGGTGTTGGTGTGGGGTGATGCCAACCTGGCACATCATGTGGCAGCCAGGGTGTACATCGTCAAGTGAAGTAAATGTGGCCATGGTGAGGCCATCCCTGGCCTCCTGAGCAGCAATGTGGTCGGGTGCTGATGTCCTGTGCAGCATCAGTTGATGTTGGAGAAGGTTGGGGTTGTTGGTGCTGCTGGTGTGCCTGGTGCTGCTGGTGTTGGGGCTAATTATGGTGGGATTCTGAAGACCAAGGTGAGAGAGTATAAAGGGCACCCATGCTGATGGAATAGATGGCAGGTGAAGTAGAGATGACAGAAGCGATCTGTCAATGGTGAGAGAGGTAATGAGGTCAGACTGGATGGAGACTTGTGTAAAAACTTGCAGCATGGTGAATCTGTTGTGGAAATGCAGTGAGGAAGAGCTTGTGACTGAGAGAAGATATCTCCAAGGTGGGAGCTTTTACTGTACATTTGAAGCTGTCAACTCAACAGCTGATTCAGTGGCCACTGAACTCCCACCTCAGCTTAACAGACGTGATCCCCAAGCAGTGAGGACCCCGTGGGCGAGCACGTAAAATCAAAAGGTGAGCTCAATTGTGTTCCTAATGATCTCTAAACAAGGTCATAATGACCTGAATTGGGTCCCCCACCGCTGCGTGTCGGGTCTGCTCAGCGCTGACAGACCCGACATTGGGGAAAGGTGTGTGGCGACGGGTTCACAGCAGGGTCCCGACCCGCTGGGGGAAAAAAACACTTTCCCACCCAACCCCGCCACCGATCGCACTTGTTGACCCCCCCGGAAAATCTCGGCCATGGTGTGCACTTTAAGCACCATGCTTGCTTGCTGTCACACTTTGGCCATCACACTTCATTTGTCACTTTGATCACAGCCTCAAAATAAAAAAGCCACCAATTTGTCTGCTTGTAGAGCAGCCCACTTCTTCCCCGATCCACAGCGGTAGCACTTCATCACTGTCCCTCAAAAAGGGGCAGAACGGAATGCTGCCTGGGAAAGTGGATTTCCTATTGGAAAGTCAGGTTAAATCGGTGGGACAAGTGGGGTTATCGTGCCCATAGTAAATTATTGGAAACATACGCTGGTTAATGTATACGATATTGTTTGAAGTATATTCTGTAATATGTGGCCAGTCAGATGCTGAGAATGGGCACTCATAATTTTAGATCTTGCACAATAGTTCAGCCCTCATCCTGTGGCTGACTTGTTGGAACAACCTCCAGCTGTGGACACATATTTCAAATGCATCCTCCCACTCAGTTCAATGTTAATTTACAAAATGGTCTGTCGTAATTATGATTTGTCATCATTACTGACTGAGTGAGTAAAATAGAAACCTTAAAGCATAAATTTCACTGGTGACATTTATGTATTCAAATGTAGGCGTCACCAGAAAAGCGGTAAATTACGTATTTTGAGCTGCCGCAGCGACAGTTGCCCTAAGACCAGTTAACAGCTGCGCCTTTGGGAAGCTTGGCATTGTGTTTGTAGCAAGGTACATATTTTTGCTGTTTGTTAGTACGTATGCGAGGTAGCTAGAACGCATTTTGAGGAGAGAAATGAATGGCTGCTTCATACGCCTCGTTCTGTCATTACCTTAGTTTTGGCCAGAAGGCATTGCCCAGCTTCACAGTAATTGCAAAACCAGAAATGGTGTTCTACAGGAGTTCAGCAACTGAAATCTGATCATTTTTAATAATTTAACAACAAGCAGAATAGCAGCTTACGTAAGTAGTGCTGTGTGTTTCCATTCTATAGATGGTTAACAAAATGCTGGCGGATGGTCTTTGTGCGCACCCTCATTTCATCAACTTAGAATGAAAATATGACACCAGGACATGTGAAATCTTGGTGTCCTTCAAATGCCCAAATCTGATATATCGTCAAGATGCAGCATTGCATACTTCTGCCCTACCTCAGTCTCTCCACCATTGAAACCCTATGCCATGCTTTTGTCACCCCTAGATTCATTTAAACCAATGCCCATTGCAAACCTTCCATTGTCCACAAACACCCCCCTCTTCCCTTCCCTCCCTGAGGAGCAACATTGCTGGCATTGACGTCCACCGCTACTACTTCCTACTGCCTCCTGAGTATGTGTCTGGAGCGCCTCCTGCCCCCCTATGGATACAGGACATCTCTCCTCCGTTCTACCTCTTCCACCAAGACCGCCAGCACATTATCAGAAAACCTTGGTGCATGCTCTCTCCCATGGTCAGTCATTCTTCACACTTTCACAGGACAGATTCACTTCTAAAACGACTTCCAGCACCTATTGCAGCTGCAATGCACCTCCCCTTTAAGAGGTGCAGGCAGCCTTTATGTAGTGCTCCGCATTCGCGATATTGGGCCCCCTGTAGATGTGTGCAGCCAATGAACACCGCAGGAAGCGCTGGCTGCACTCAGCAGTCATTTAAAACAACAGGCAGCGCAAATTTGATGTGCTGCCTGCATCGTAATGAAGAGGCATAGGTTAATCACGCATCGCGATCCCTGTGCCCGTTTTCAGGGGTTATCCAATTTAACCCCTATAGTCTGTGTATGAGAGGTTAGAACGTATATAGTCTTCCTTTTCTTTCTGTTAGCAAACTTGGAGTTCGTACCTTTTTGTTAATTTGAGCGCTTGTTCACAGAACTGCGGACTCCATTACCACAGCCACATACAGTTGCTGTGCATCAAGAAGAAATATTTGTCACTTTAAGTACAAGATTACATCATTAGATGAGAAATGTAACCGTGTCCGTTGGCATAAAGAATATTTCATTGAAAAATTATATATACTTTTTTTAATGGGTTACAATACTCTATTATTTTTCTCATAGTGCAGAAGAAAAATATTTGACATTAACTTGTGAAGTTTAATTGAACCAACTAAAGAAAAAAGTAGTGTTTGTATATTGAAAGAATAAATATTAACAGATGCAGTGAAATCAATATTTGTACAGTATTATCACATTTATTAATCTAAAGCCTCATCCTTTAGTCTCTATCAGCCCCATACTGTAATTGGCTGGCAATGTTGCAAGATGTAATTGGGAAATGAACACATTGATGCAATATATTTATAAAGGCTAATAACCTGTCATTTCAAGAAATGTTTTCCCACACAAAATCAACTGTGTGGCAGAGGTCGAGAGATGAAGTAAACATATTGGCTCTGAATTTGCGGTTGGAGGCATACCAGAAGAATACGCCTCTGAACTGAAAAAAAAATCCGAACGTAGCTGGTAGATCCGGAGCTTTGGACTCTTCAGGTCCTGGGCCTGCAAGCGTACGCCTGCGTAAAGGCCCACGGATCCCAGGGGCACATGCAGTTCGCAAGCGTCCCTGGGATCTCGTGGGCATTTACGTACAGAATCTCCATAAGCATATTCGAAATCCCCAAATAAATAAGAATTCACACCACTTAAATAAAAATAAATGATCACATGTTCAAAATTAATTAAAAGACCCTTTAATTAAGCATTTAAAATAAAAGTTTAATTTTTTGAAAAATAAATGTAAATTTTTAAAATGGGCCAAAATTTACCTAAACTAATTTTAAATGTATGTGTATTTTTTAATCATGTTTAAAATTTTAATTTAACATTTATTTTAACTCTTATGCTGCTGGTAAAAGAAGGCCTTACACCTGCTTTTACCAGGCGTCGGGGTTTCGTGGGCATTCGCTGGGCAGCAGTTGGGAAAATAGCCCAACTCTGCTGCAGCGAAAGTGTTTTTGTAGCGGATGCGAAGGATCTGTCAATGTGAAACATGACACTTCCGGGTTTTCGCGCATGCGGAAACCCGGAACTTGCGGGGCCATTCTGAGCACTTACGACGGTGTGCGTGTACGCTGTCGTCTGTCCCGCAAATCCGGGCCATAGTAAAACGAGATTGCAGTGGCTTGTATGTATGCTGTGTTTTTTGCATTGCATGAGTGCACCTCTGATCAGCACTACTAGTGCAAGTCATACTTCCTCCTATTCTAAGATTAGGAGAGGTATTTTCTAAGTGCCGTCTTTGTTGCCTAACTTTAAAAGTGAGCAGTGTTAAATCAAGAGTAGCATAAGTAAACCAATTTGGTTACAGCACATTGAGTATTTCTCCTTTGTTGAACCTCCATCACCATAGGTCACCAGTGCCAAACTACACTAGCTGTACAGTGACACAGAGGCACATGCAAGTACACCAACACAAGCTCTGATAATGCCCCAGGAATTGGCTTCAGCATTAACATGGTGTGGTACCCTCTGCGTTCATCATTCATTTTAATGCAGGCAGCTTGATACTGGAGTACAGAGCAACTGTTAAATTGAAATTGTCTTATTTTGGCCTTGTTCTTTCCTATCCAACTTTCTTATCCAAGTGTCAAATGTGATAAAGGTGATTAATTTAATGGTAAAGATAATAATTGCCTCCCATTCATTTTGCATCCAAGTCTCAACCCATGGTGCCGTTCTTATAAGAATATTTCCTAACTCTACTAAACCTACAAGGTGCTTTCCTAGTGGCCTCAGCAAAGCAAAGTCCCCATCTCTTTGCTGTTCAGCAGAGCTGGGAGAGGACCTCGCCCTCTCTTGAGCCCTCACCTGGGTTGTCCATGCTGCTGCCGCTCACTCGTGCTGGGTGTTTCAGCACATGTAGACCCCCTGCCTCACTATCTTACCCATGCAGAGTGCCAATGTCTGAGCTGGTGCTTGAGAGGGATTGAATTCATAATGGTGCTTCCTCAGGAGGATTGTCTTCCGTGGTATTTTGCTTTATCTGATCCTTATGAAGGGAGCGCTGTGACTAATCAACTACTAAGCAGATGTAAATTGACTATTCCTCCATAGTCCATGTGCTTACTAGGCTGACCATTAACTTGCCTTTGGTTTCATATTTGGCTTTGAACGACCAAATTCAATCATTTGTGAATCTTAATATGTCCACAATGATGGCTGCTCTTTCCCAGATTCTTGAGCCATTCAACAAAGTAATGCAATAATTTCAGAAGAGCAGGGAGTTTTCTTGGTATTGTAGCCAACACCACCAATAAATACAGTTTAAAGTTAGAAACAAGAACTTGCAACTACACTCTACAGGACATCCCAAAGTGCTTCACCACCAACGAATTACTTTTGAAGCGTAGGCGCTGTTGTTATGCAGGCAAATGCAGCAGCCAATTTGCGCACAGACAGATCTGGCAAACGGCAGCAAGAGGAATGATTATCCAACCTGTTTTGATGGTGTTGTTTGGGGGATAACTGTTGGCCAGGACACTGGAAGAACTGCCGTGCTCTTCTCCGAAATGTGTCATGGGATCTTTAACATCCAGACTGTTTAATGCCTCATCCAAACACAGCACCTCCAACAGTGCAGCACTGCTTGAGTACTGGCTATTCATCTCATTGCTGTTTATGGGACGTTGCTGTGTGCAAAATGGCTGCTGCAGATTAGCAGTCGCTGTGCTTCAAAGTAACTAGTTATACCTAAAAGCGCTTTGGGATATTTCTAAGAGTGCTATATAAATTTCTTTGTTTTCTTCTTTTCCTTCTCACTAGCACTGACTATACCATCTGGAGCTGACTCTGACAAAAATCAGATGCTGTTTCCTCTTTCATTATACAACCAGCTGGCAATTTCCTAATATAAAATGAATTGCCTCTGTTGCCATGGCTGCAGCTATTGTTGACAGTCACTTGTTCCATAAGTCATTACAACAGGGAAGCTTTTGTAGTGACGTCGTGAATGTGGTATGTTTCAAGCATATACAGGAAATCTTGTGATTTTTAAAGAACCTGACTACCCGAATCAGGCATTCCTCAGGGAAGCAGCCGCGACCCAATCATCTTCAACTGCTTCATCAATGACCTTCCCTCTCGTCATGAGGTCAGGAGTGGGACTGTTCACTGACCATTCCAGTGATAAGCTCCATTCACAACTTCTCTGATATTGAAGAAGCTCATCCAGCCCACTGCAGCACCTGGATAACATTGGAGCTTGAGCTGACAGGGTAACATTCGTGCCATATATCTGCCAGGTAATGACCAGTTCAAACAGGAGTTTCTTGCACTAAAGAAATAACATACATTTATACAGCACCTTTCACAACATCCCAAAGCACTTTAATATCCGCGTCGTTACTGTTGTAATGTAGGAAAGCATAGCAGCCAATTTGCACACAGCAAGGTCCCACGTGCAGGAAGCAATTTTTCACAAAAAAGATAGTGAAAATCTGTAACTCTTACCCCCCCCCCCAAAAGGTTGTGTATACTGGGTCAATTGGAATTTTCAAGACTGAAATTAGTAAATTTTTGATGGATAAATGTATCAAAGGATCTGGAGCAAAGGTGACCTATTATGTTGTGATGTAAAACGCGTTGCGACGTGAAACGTAGTGATAAAACGTGACTTAAAACCTGGTATGATGTTAAAGCATGTGATGTAAAATGTGTCATGACCTAAAGCGTTTAACACCGCCAAGCTACGGGCTCCATTGGGTGCCCTGATGCAACTCGTTGAGGCACAGAGGAAAATTGGCCAGCCTTGCCCTCCGATTACTCGTGAATAGGAATCTCTATAGCTTGCAGTTGAATGGCAGCCAAAAAATAAATGAATGATACAGCTTTAAGAAAGTCCATTCTGACAGATAATCATCTTGTTGGTTTTTAACGGCCATTTGAAATGGACAAGCTTCGTGCTGTAGGGGACTGGTTGGAGAAACAGGAAATTCACAGGCTAGCTCAATATTTCCTAATTTATATAGAATCTTCCTGTACATTTTGTGCGAGAGAGCACACTGCTGACAGACAACCAGATCAGCAATATAGCATGGCGCACAAAACCAGTGAGTTTTGGAACTAGCTTTTTTTTTTCTGGCGGCCGCTTATCACGTCAGTGGCAACCCATTTAAAAATAATTGTCACCCCGCATGTAAAAAAAAAAGTTACAAAAATTCTATTTACCAAAATTATATATCAAACATTATACCAATAAATATCAGCAAGAAGCAACAGAGAAGCTTCAGTGACAAACCTGCTTTCTTCAAATGAACATTAAACCAAGGTTCTGTTTGTGAGTTCAGGGAAGACAGTGAGGTTGGTATTCTGGAAGGATGAGATCAGATGGGCCAAAGAGCCTTCTTCATCTAAACCTATCTCGTGACCTAGCATAACATTTAAACTCTTGGGTGTTGGCATGTTTGTTTGTAATTTATTAACATTTATATTTTTTTGCTGCTAGAGGATGCTTATGATCCATCCTTTGCACAAATATTAAAAGTAACCTGTAGCTTTAAAAGTACATACTGTTACACTAGAATGTAAACTAATCATAGGAAATGGACTTGCATGACCTGTTCATAAATTGGCTGTGTATATGTATGTAGTTTCACATAGGTTATCTGCCCCTGCACTCTGAGTCAGGAAGTGCATGACTCGAACAGGAAGCCAGTAAAATGAGAAAATCATTGAAGTGATGGTACATACCCCAGGAAGGTACATTTTTTTTCAACAAAAAAACGTAGGTAATAAAGTGATAGAATACACCATAAACAATTCGGAATACTTGTGCTTTCACCTCGTCATCTGCTATTTCCTGAAGATTGGCTCAGAAATTGACAAAGGACCTTCCATGATGTTGAGTATCCGGACAAGCTTGTACGAAGGAGGTTTGGATAACTCAATAAATTGATTGAGCTGTTTATGCTGCAGACTTTCCTATATGATTATTTGGCTAGATAATTTTTTTAATTACCAAACAGACCTCTTGGGTGTTCACCTTGTGGTACAGGTGGCCCTTTGTTTCATATTAATTACTCTGGTATGTGGAAATCATAAACAAGAATACCTGTTATGTCTGACCGTAAGATCATTTCCATTGCTGTTGCTTAGTCATTTGTTGCCTATGTGTTTGTGCGTTGGTTCTTCCAAAATCTGGCAAGTGTAAAAGTCCTTGATTGTTGTGAGATTGGGATTATAAGTCCTCTCTCTTGTCTTGCTTTTTTGTGCATTGTTGTTGCAGATAAGCTGAAAATCATGAAATGCTTTGAACTGAAAGATGTTTTGGTTTGTTCAATACAGGTTGAGTTTAATGGTAATGAAGACTCAGTCTTTTTTGCTGATGGCCAACGTCGAATCGACTTTGTATTGGCTTACGAAGATGAGCAGAGGAAACCGGGTGATCATAAAAGGATGAGAGCAATTCTAAGCAGAAAGGTATGATCCGTTATCCCTGTTAATACTTTTAATATTTTTTCCTTCATAATTTAGCTGCAAGCTGATTTTTTTTTTTTCTTCTACCCATTACAGAATAGGAGGGGTATTCTTGAATCAACATGTGGTGTTCTCCTCTCCTCGCACTTTCTTTCCCGCAGTTTATGACTCTTTGTTTCTTCCCCTTCTTCAGATCGGGATGCAGGTTCAATGAATTTTACTGCTGTACCTGTGGTTTCCTCTTTTTTTTGCCACAGTAACCTTCCAGGCTCCTGATGAAAATTGCTACATTTTTATGAGCATCGTCATTAATAGTGTTCAGGAAGTGAGAGAGGATTTCATGCTTTATTCATTTTTCTAAAAAAAAAAGCCTGGGGGACGATTTTCTCAGCCCCGAGGAGGCGGGTATGGAGGCGGGACTGCCGGGAAAATGGCAGAATTTGGGGGCGGGTGCCCAACCCGCCTCCGTGCCCTCTTGCCAGGAGGCGGGAAGCCGTCCCGAGCTGGGTCCCGTCTCCTTGGAGGCGGGAAGGGATTAAAGCCTATTAACAGGTAGTTAACAGGGAGAAAACAGGATTATCCCCATTTTGTGCCCTGAAGTGCAGGCTTCCCGACCTGGGGGAACCCCGCCAGGGTGTAGGAGCCGAGTAGGAGGTCTGCGGGGGTCGGAGGAGTCTGAAAGTCCGATGTAGAGGTGAGTGATGGGTGCAAGTGTGGAGTGGTAAGTATGTGAGGTGAGTGTAAAGTGTTAGAAAATGTTAACTTACCTTTGTTGCTTCCTGCAGCCTTCAGCCGCTGTGGAGCTGGAGTCCCCAACATCTCCATTGTCGAGATCACAGACTGGCTGTTGGATCCTCCGATGCAACAGTCATCTGATTTTTGCAAAGTAGAAAGTTTTGATGAGTCCTGAACACAAGGACTCATCAAACTACACAATGTCAGTGTTTGACAGCTTCACAGAGCTGTCAAACGATGACCTTTCTTCTTTCAAAAATTCTTGACAGATGACACGTCATACGTTGATGTGCTCTGCAACCGGCTTCGCCCTAATTGGCCTGCTGAGCCCGCCGGGCGGGCTTAACAAGGTCAATCAGTGGAAAATCCCGCTGGTTGGCCAGAAGCTGATGGAGACGGGACTGAAACCCGACAAGTCGGAGTCCCGCCTCCAAAAGCTTCCCATTGAGAAAATCGCCCCCTTCGTGTATGATATTGAGGCTTTCGCACCCATTGAGATTTAGGCACCTTTTGAAAATCATTGGGTCCAACAAGTCCAGAAAGGATTTCACTCTTTCAACATCCAGATAGTTGGTGACAAGACAAATTAATTTTGTTGAACATTGCAAAATACCCAATATTGTTTGAATATGAACATCTGCAAAAAAAAACTATGGTGACCAAGGGTAACATGTGAAACTTTGGCTCATGACACTGGTACAAAATCCACAGAATAAAGCAGAAGTACACTATCATTGGGCACATCAGGCAATCAGAGCATACCTTAGGAATGGAGATGTTTGGCGATGGAGGTATTTGAATGAATCCATTAGTGTCTTATACCAGGCCATATAATCTCTGCCATATACACCAGGTTACATATTCTGGTGATAAATACGGGTCTTCAACTTCAAATTGATGAGGATTAAAATGAACTCTGTGGAAGCAGAACGCCAAGATTCAGCAGCATGCCCCATAGGATGATGTCCTGGTGTTGGGTAGAGGCCAGCTCAACTGTGTGATGTAAAATGTATTCCTATAAAGAAACTGAGTTTTGTTAAAGTGACAAACCGCAATTGCATTGTTTGTAATAATGCTTGGTAGATGAGAAGTACTCCCATACAGTTCATTGCCTTTACGCAAGGTATAATGTGAGGGGTTTGTGCCACTTTTGTGTTACTCCAAAGTGGTTGGGTTCTGACCTGACTGCAGAGCACAGCAATACAACCCCCCCACCGCCCCCCCCCCCCCCCCCCCCCCGGCCTTTGGAGACTGTCTCAATAACCACTTAGGTGCAGTATTGAGCCAACTTTAAGATGTTGGATCTCCTAGACATCTCATAAATTGAAGGGCAGCTCATTTAAATGCTGTGAGAAAGCAGACTCTCACTCAATACTGAACTCTGTCCCAGCAACAAAAGTTGGATTTGCAGACAGGTAGTGTAAATTAGCTGTGAATCAATACTTTAGCTGATGATCTCAGATCACTGCAACAGCAGACTTCGTTACCAGAATTGGTGGATCCGAGAGAGGAGAATTAAATCTCTGCTGACTCATAAATGTCTTCATTTGACAATTCTTGGCTTGATGATCTCATTAAGTTGGAATTTATATGATGCTGAAATACATAGCCTCAGAAATTTGTTTTTTAATTCTTAGACAATAATAGCCAGGATTTTCCATGCTGGATGGGGAGTGTGGCAGAGTGGGCTTTCCTCCAACCAGAGTTAGTCAGCACTGACCTCAATGAATTTACCAGGGGAAGGGTCCTTACCATATTTTTGGTGGGCTCCCATCCATATTTCCCCCTGTGCTTCGGAGCTTACCGCTGGGGGCGGGGGAAGGGGAAAATGCTCCTGCTGCAGGAATTGTATGACTTAAAGGGACAATAAGTCTCCCATAATGTCACTCTGGCAGGATTTTGCATATTTATCGGAGGCACCAACATCTCTTTCAGTTACCCCAGCATCGATTTCAATGTCAATTGTGGTCAATTAAATATTTTAACACATCATGCATTGCCAGGCAATGCTGGAACTCTTACGTACAGACATAAGTAACTGCCATTGTTACAGAGGCAGAAAGGTTGGAAAGTGCAACCTTTGACATTCCAATCACCTTTATCACCTCATTTGAATATGCCCACCCATATATGGACAGGTTGCGCCAATTCATCACTGGGTGAAAATACTGAATTGAGAGGTCGCACAACACCAGGTTATAGTCCAACAGTTTTATTTGAAATCTCAAGCTTTCGGAGCTATCGATTTGCTCCTTCCTCAGGTGAAGTAAATTAGATACAGAATCTCCAAAGCATATATAGATGGAAAACAGAGCATGTGTACTTTACAATTGCAGACCAATAAATTAAATCATCCTGACTATCTGCCGAGGTGTGATAAAGTTAATTAAGTCAGCCAGGAAGGTACCACATCAAAGACATAGCAAGATACAACTGAGACAATGAGGTGTAGTCGCAGGGGTTCTAACGTGTCAAAAGCTGCCGTCTGTATGTAAAACGAAAAGCTTTAACATTTTTTTACTTTTTTAATGGGAAAATTTTTACTTTTTTACTGGGAATCACTTTTCGTTTTACATACAGACGGCAGCTTTTGACACGTTAGAACCCCTGCGACTACACCTCATTGTCTCAGTTGTATCTTGCTATGTCTTTGATGTGGTACCTTCCTGGCTGACTTAATTAACTTTATCACACCTCGGCAGATAGTCAGGATGATTTAATTTATTGGTCTGCAATTGTAAAGTACACATGCTCTGTTTTCCATCTATATATGCTTTGGAGATTCTGTATCTAATTTACTTCACCTGAGGAAGGAGCAAATCGATAGCTCCGAAAGCTTGTGATTTCAAATAAAACTGTTGGACTATAACCTGGTGTTGTGCGACCTCTCAATTTTGTCCACCCCAGTCCAACACCGGCATCTCCGCATCATGAAAATACTGAAGCAGGGCAGGCCTAGAGACTCCTACCTGTTTGCATAAATGGCCTGTATGCAACAGTAAAACAACTATTCGAGCAATCATAGTACAGATTCGATTATACTGGTATAGAGAAAACAATTCAACATGTACTTTCATAATAGTAGCAAATTAATTGATGCTATTTTGGAGTGAAAGTTGATTCATTTCAAAAGTTCTACCTTAGTATGGCTTTTGGGGAGCTGTGCCAGCTGTTGGTTTTCTAGGTTTTTATGTTGCCTATAGTTCATTATATGTTATCGTAAAACTTAAAGCAAAATCATTTATTTCATACAGAAATAGTTCACATTGCCACGAAGATTTCCTCTGGGTGCTATGTGTAACAAAATTGTAAACTTTATTTTTAAAAAGCATGTTTATGATTTTGCCAGAAATGATGCACAGAAGTAAATCTTCCTCCATGATAATTAACAAAATAAACTTTATAAGGTAGCTTACAGTGAGGTATCAGATTGGAAATATCTTAAAGCTACCAGAGCTATAAAAGTGTGTGCTGTTGGAGTAAAATGGTGCATTTGTTTAGTTTAGTTACAGAAAGCATTAGCTGAAGCCTTGTAGATTCATGGCTGCACAGCCTATGAACTGTGAAATGATGTGTTATCATTGAGGAATCAAATAAAGGTGGGTGGGTAATGTAATGAACATTGGCAGTGACGAATAGTGATAAAAAGAAAAACTGGAAGTGATGGAAATCTGGAATAAAATAGGAAATGCTGACAACATGCAGCAACTGTGTGTGAAAAGAGAAATTATATGTTAATGTTTCAGGTGGAGAACCTTCACAGGGTTAGCTTCTATAATATGCCAATGACACCCAGTTCTAACTCTCCATCACATCTCTCAACCCAGCAGTGGTGTTAGATTGCCTGTATGATGTTTTCTTGCACATTGGAAAGACCAGCCACTGTGATGAACTGACTCCATCTTCCTTCCCCCACTCGCTCAGACTGAACCAGGCTGTACGTATTCTTTGCAACCTGTTCAACCCAGACCTGAGCTTTAAGCCCCACACCCTAACCATCACAAATACTGCTAATTTCTACCTTTGTAACAGTGCCTACCGCCATCCCTACCTTAGCCCATTAGCCACTGAAACCTCTATCCATGATTTTGTTACTTCACTTAATTATTCAAATGACCTATTTTCCAGTCTCCCACCCTCCATGAACTCCATTCTTTGTATGTTCGCATTGCACAGAATGGACATGTTGCATTGGAATCGCTTTGCCTTGCACCATCCCAATGATCTTGATAGATATAGGATTGCTCATGGAGCCAGTAAATATATAAGTCTTAGATTCTATTTGTATTTTTAACAAATGACTTCAAACAATTAACATAAACATACATATACAATCCTCACACTTAACCAAACACTAACTGGGTCACGTTCCTGCAATGCTCTAATCTTTCACAGACTCATGGGAAGAAGTGGGTAGTATCCGTTGCTTTAGCTGAACAAAACTGTGTTTAAAAAAAAAGTACATCTGACATCATGCATTATATGATAATAAATTGCTTTCTCTGTGTTGTAAAGAATTTGTGGTTCGGTTTCTGTAACAACTGGGATAGCAGGTTTACTGTTGCATATATGTATACGGAATATTACAAAGACACTTTTTATATGCTGTAAAATCCCTATTGTGCTTCTTTCTATTTGCAATACCCTGTCAATCAAAACTGCCTTGAAGACCCTACTGTTCTGTGGCTCTTTAAAGCTCTGGTGCTAATCCAGCTACCTATCTCAGTCCAGCTTCTACGGAGTGCAATCTGTAATCGTGGATCAAGGTTATCCTCCTGACTGCAGGTCACACTGAGATCAGCTACAAAGAAGCACAGTACGTGCATGCTTGGTCACAAGCATAGAACTCTGCTCCCTGAGAGGCTAATTTTTAATGTTACGAGAGGACAGACAGTCGTCTCTGCTTTCTCATAACATTACAACCATTGGATAGTATGTTTATAAAATTTTTGGGATCTAGTTGGCCTGTGTGTAAAATGCAATTTTGCACTGGTCAGGAATTAGACAGCCTTTGATAGGGGGGCCTGTCACCTTCCCGTATCTGCGTACCCATGAGTTAGATTGCGACCTAAATCCCAAGTGATTCTCCTACACACTATGCAATTTTTAGTTACTCTGGCACAAAATAAAGCCAACTGAAATAGGGAACCAAGATGTCTGTGTGGGCATGTGCTTCCTTGCAGGTGTTACTCAAGTCTGGGCTATGAAGTATTAGGGCTGACTGTATTAGAGGCATCTGAAAGTTCAGCCTCCATGACGATATATTCTCCATTTCCACCTTGTTGCCTAGGTGGGCTGGGAGGGTGGAAACTGAATGTAGACATTTTTAAACTGGGGCCTTATGTGTAGTTCAGTATGTGAATCGGGTGAGAATATAATTTTTTTTAACAGTCTCTTACATTTTCTATATTTTGTGTGCAGAGAAAACGAGCACTCTTTCAAGAAAACTTAAAGAAAGTAGGGCTACAGATGGAAGGAACAAGATCGGTGAGTGTTCATTTGAATTTTATACACTCAACTGGTAAGTGTGTTCAGTAGAAATCCGGCCCAAGGGAATGCTTTCACCCTGCGTGGCATCTCAGTTCTCAGGAAGCCGTGCCCATGACATATTTTGTACAACCATACACGAGTTTTTGTTTCTTTTAGTCCTTTTTCTTTGCGAATTTCCTCCTCACCTAAAAGCATTGCTGCCGTGGTATAGTTTCATGGCATTGATTGTCCTCCAATACTAAGTTGCCATTCCTTATGTGTAGCCTAAACAGTGAATGTTAGCCAGGCTATTCTAGCATGATGTACCAAGTCCAGAATCCATATATGCACATTTTTCAGCACGGGCTATTTGACAGTGATCAGGAGTGGGAGCCCTGGTTGGTTTTAATGGTGCCTAAAGCAACACCTTGGGGTGGGGGGGGGGGGAATCTTCATTTTCAAAACTAAATTATTGCAAGCCTCTTAACAGTAGGGGTTGCTGTTCCACCTGATCTTTCAGTCTACCAACTGATCCGGCTCCTGATGCCAGCTCAAACCCAGCCCCAACCCCATATCTTTCCTCACAGTCTTGCCACTTAGCTTTCAACCCCAACGCACTCTTATTCCTAAGCAATGGTGTCCCGACCACTATTAGGCCTCTTACTGCTGTTTCTTTGGTCTTTTATCCCATGTCTCCGCATCCCCTGGCCTGCCTCCTCAGCCCCATGCTCTCCATCCTGCCGGCATGCCTTGTTCCTATTGTCCTTTGCCACTTTCTGCACTGAATGGGGACAGACTCGATTCTTTTAATGTTTAAAGTGCTCATAGTGTTTATAATATATTTGCTGACTTACAATGCTTTAAAATGTAAAAAAAAGGTCTGCTTTCCCAGCCCATAGGAGGCCAATGGGACGTTTGTGCCAAGTTCCTTCAATAAAGATGATGCTAAGAGGAGCTAAAATGGAAAGAGGTTGAGGAGAGGTGAGCATGAGAGGGGGGTGTAGCATCGGGTCAAGGGACAGCAAAGAACGAGGAGGAAAGCCTTGGGGATTTGAGGTTAGTTTGCTGGAACAGAAACCATGTGAATGGCAGCTGTGGAGGGAAACGGTGAGGGGAGTGAAGCAAATCTGTAGATGGAAAACGGGGAGGGGGAGCCTAAAAGACAGTGAGGTGGCTAAGCAATGAGGGGATGGGGAGAGCAACAGTGAAATGGAAACAGGGCCACAAAAGCATAACGTTTAGCGCCGCTCCGCCGTTCGCTTCACGAAAACGGCAACTCACACTTAACCTCCCAGTGAGTTTCATGCATTTGCTGCATTTGCACATTAATTGTTCATTAAACTCGGCACAGAAAGTTAAGTCTAGTAATTAAGTGTAAGTACCCTTTTAACAATGTGATAATTGTTAATGACTGCCAATCAATTTCTATGGCCCAGAAAATTAACAATTAATAGTCTCATTCCTGCAATAATTGTTGGAGATTTTTTTTAAATTTAAAATGTTTACATTTTTTTCATTCTTCCTTTCTGACTCTTTCTCTCATCTATCTTTCCCTCTTTATTTTCCTTTCTGTACCTGATTTGACATTGAATTCACCCACTCTAATTCACCCTCCTTCTCAGTCCTTCCTCTGTTTATTTCTCAATCCTTAAATCGCATTGGTTAAGGAGATACACTGTTGGGCCCGTTGTTCATCGAGATCCCAGAAGCCCTGTTGCCCTCGCTGAGCCGTTATCAACTCGCACTTCCAGCAACTTACAGGGCAAACTAATTTTGATCTGAAGGGTGCAGGAACAAGTCAAACTAACAGGGCACAACATGAGATGCCCCGCTGCAGCAATTTCTGGGCCATTATAATGTCTTTAAAATAAGGACAGAAATTTCCAGAGCATTTATGGAGAAAGCCCATTTTTCAGTATGTAATATTTTCTTATTCACTTTCAAACTGTGCTTGGAGCCAGCTCACCCCAAGCTACAGCAGTGGCTGAGAACTCATTGTTTAAGTTTTCGTGTCAAAGTTTGCTACATCAGAAATTTCTCTGCAAACCATATTTTATGTTTTATATATATACTCATTATGAAGGAGTTGACGATTTTTGATGGATCTAAAAAGACACTTCCCGTATGAAGCTGCTTCAATGATACTGTAGCTTTATACTCTTTGAAGCATTACCTGACATGTTCTCCTAAATCTTAACGGTAATAAAGTATTTATGCTAGTTCTTTGTACTGTGGCTACCAATATATTTATATTCAATAACAGTGCACACATCTGGCATGAGGTTGCTTGTTATAACCTCAAACAAATCTGCAAATCCATGATAGATTGATATCTGCTGCATTGGACTTCAAGTGTATTTTCATATGGGAAATGGTCGACCGAACAGTCAAAAAAATGAATGTTTGTGCACAATGTTTCACGTTGTTCTTGCCTTTTGTAGATTTTAGATTTTAAGACTATTTTCTTGAAACTCCATGCCCCGTGGGAAGTTCTCTGTCGTTATGCTGAAGTCCTTCACATCAAACTACCTCTACATTCCAATGATTTAAAGCAGAAGAGCTCCAGATTCAACTGCATCACTAAGATTTTCTCAGTGGATGAAGATAAAATTCCACCAGAGCCTGAATATTTCACTGCACCATTTGAAATGAACCGCATTAAGAATTTCCATACTGCCGATCGTGATGCCTTCTTCACACCAGCTACTCGAAGTAGAATAGTAAGTCAATGACAAACCATGTTACCACGAACTCACAGACTGTACTTGTATTACAATAAACCTAACTGAAACTAGCTAAGTACAGAAGGTTCATCACTTCACATATATGATAGAATCCAAGCTTCAGCCGAGCAATCTTTCCTTATGGTGTATACTTGGTTTCAACTGGGGATAGAGGGACTTCCCTGAAGGGGCAAGTAAAAATCATTTGCACCTCTCCCTCATTATCAGTCCTTCTTATTTCGGTTTACAGTGAACAATTTTAAGCAAATGTTTACATTCTGAAGCTGAACACTGCTTGTGAGTAATCACCTTTTCAATCTAATTCTGCAGGTCAATTACATTCTGAATCGCTGTGAATATAAAAGAGGAAGACCAAACAAGTTTGGTATCACCAAACTTGTGGACTCAAAGACATTCAAGGCAGCCTATACCCTCCATGATGTAAGTCATTTTAAATAGTTGATTGTTTCTCAAAACTTGTCAGCTGATTATTCTCAGATGTGGTGAATGTATACTGATTATAGACAGAAAATAGGCCATAACGTTAAGCAACATCAAATAATTAGACATGGCGCAATGGACATGACTGGTGTGATTCTATTGACAAAGAGCTATAGTGATGCACTATAGGTATAGCACACATCAGAACATGTCATTGGATTGTGTTGGACACTACCTTGCCTTTTTTGGTAAGTGCCTAGACAAAAAATAAAATTACTAAAATGTAAGAATAAATATACCAACAAAGGTATCTTTAATGCACTAAAATTATAGGCATTTATCAGCAGTTTTATAGTTATTTAAAAAAAAACACAACTCCCATTTTCTCCCCTCTCGTGAAGGTACTGACTGATGCTGGGATACAGTGCCACAGTCACAGGCTGTCCTCTAGTGCCTGACCAAAGTATCCATTCTTCGTGTGTGAGACTGGACAATAAGGGGAAGATTTTCTCTTTTACACTGGAGTGTAAATAGTCACCTGGGCAGAACACATAGAGGAAAATCAGGCAGGGAGAATTGCCTGCCTGTAATGGAACCTGCCCAATTTTCTGTCCATTAAAGTCTGCCCTTAAATATCAGCAAACAGTTTAACAGTGGGCCACCACAGCCTGGCCCAATCCCGTTAATATACGGGTGTAACTTATTCAGGATATTTCAGAAGAATATGACCACAAACTCAACTAAAATTAGTATTGGAGTTCATTTAATGAAGTGTGGTGCTTACTTGTCTCTTTCAGTGTAAATTCAACAAGAAATCATCAGACCCATCGTGTCCCAATGAGAGATACCTTCTATACAAGGAGTGGGCTCATCCTAAGAACTTTTACAAACTGCAGCCCCTAGATCTTATCAGGTACTCCATTCTTTCATCTGTAACATAAAGCATTACATTTATAATAATTCAGCTGCACTCACTGGGAACTATTTTGAGGTTGCCCAAATTGAATTTGTGTAATGGAGAAAGAAAACTTTTCATCCCATCAGTAAAACCAGGGCCCAAAGACGAAAGGACACTGTGCCACTCAGTCATCTCAAACGTCAGTGCTTTTTAGCACAATATTTCATTGACATGCATCTGACACGCTAGACACATCATCTATCCGCCTCGTATGGTTATCAATGCAATACGTGCGGCCATGTATATGTATGTCCAGGATTGGGCTCTTCTCCCATCAGCGCACCCACATCCGTTGATTTGATGGGAGACTCCATCATTGTTTGTTAAATTAAATGCAATGTAGTGCAAATGTCAAAACCAGGAGAGGTTCATGTGGCATTTTAAGATTAGTAGAGAGAAGTGAAATGCTAGGGAAAATCATTTGAAATCTAATAGAGTATGGCTAAGAAAAAATGTAAAAGTATAGTCAGTGATTTTCACCGCAGTTCATTCATAAGTGGAATGGTATCATGTTTTCAAACCAGAATTGCAAGCACATAATACAAAAGCAAAATACTGCGGATGCTGGAAATCTCAAATAAAAACAGAAAATGCTGGAAATACTCAGCAGGTCAGGCAGCATCTGTGGAGAGAGAAACAGAGTTAACGTTTCAGGTCGATGACCTGTCGTCAGAATTGGAAAAAGTAAGAGATGTAACAGATTTTAAGCAAGTGCGGGGGCAAGGAAAGGGGGAGGAGAGGAAAGAACAAAAGGGAAGGTCTGTGATAGGGTGGAAGGCAGGAGTGATTAAATGACAAAAGGTATGATTGTATAAAGCAAAAGGAGATGGTAATAGGACAAGTTAAGAAACAAAAGATGAGTCCAGAAGAGTGAAAAATTAGGGGCAGAGGTTATGGTCTGAAATTGTTGAACTCATTGAGTCCAGAGACTGTAAAGTGCCTAATCGAAAGATGAGGTGCTGTTCCTCGAGCTTATGTTGAGCTTCGTTGGAACTGTGTAAGAGGCCGAGGACAGAGAGCTCAGAGTGGGAGTGGGGCGGAGAATTAAATTAACAGGCGACCGGAAGCTCGGGGTCACCCTTACGGACTGAACAAAGGTGTTCTGCAAAGCGGTCACCCAATCTGCGTTTGGTCTCCCGAATGTAGAGGAGACCGCATCATGAGCAGCGAATACAGTATACTAAATTGCAAGAAGTACAAGTAAATCGCTGTTTCACCTGGAAGGGGTGTTTGGGGCCTTGGACAGTGGGAAGGGATGAGGTAAAAGGGCAGGTGTTGCATCTCTTGCGCTTGCACGGGAAGGTGCCAGGGGAAGGGGGTGTTGAGGAGTGGACCAGGGTGTCGCGGAGTGAGCGGTCCCTTTGGAATGCTGAAAGGGGAGGGATGGGGAAGATGTGTTTGGGATCACGTTGGAGGTGGCGGAAATGGTGGATGATACAACGCGATTCTCTATGAACATCATATGCCATTGCAATCTGAGAGGGATGAAACTCTAATGTCACCAGCTTCCTCTAGTGTGCCCGTCTCTCCATCGCCCACTTCCAGGTCCTCGCCACCTCCAACAATCTCATTTGCAGCCTCCTCCGCACTGGTGACTAGGGTAGGTGTTCCTCCTCCAGTCATTGCTCTCTCCCTCTTATTGTGGGCTATCTTTTCCTGCAAGGAGGGACACAAGCGATGTTTCAGCCACAGTGATGGAGTGAGGGTCATAATCCCTACCATAGATGCTTTGAGGGAGACGAAGATGGGGTGAGGTGCCAAGAGGAATCTAGCTCCCTTGCGTTGTTAATTGTTGTCACTGCATAACAGTGAGAGCGAGTCTAAGGGGTGCATAGGCAGGATGCTGAAGTGATTCAGTGCAGAGACAGAGATGGATTAGGTAAGGGTGCAAGGGAAGTAAGGGTAAGGTGGGATGTGAAGGAGGAGGCTTACAATGCAGAGTGCTGGTGATGAGAAGAGAAGGGAAGCAGATTGAAGGCAAGTGTGATGGGATACTCACTTTTGATGTTCGCACAAGGTCATTAAATCTTTTTCGGCACTGGATCCATGAGCGTGCATAAATGGACCTTGCGCTGACCTCCTCAGCAATGCGCAGCCAGGCTGCCTTGGTCTGCTGAGGAGGCTTCCTCCGGCCATCAGGAGGGAAGGAAATCTCCCTGCGCCCTCTTACAGCTTCGAAAAGAACATGGAGGGAGTCATCATTAAAACGAGGAGCTGCCTTGCCTCTGGAAGAAGTCATTGCGTCTAAATCAATATCAATGAGTCCAGGAATCTGCAAGAGAAAGGCTCAGGCTGAATAGCAGCTTGAAAAGCAGCAGCTATGATGACGTCATCAGACGCGGCCAGCCGACCCGATCGCACTCATTGGACCAGCCAGCGCGCCTCATTGAAATCAACAAGCTCATTGAATCAAAATCGGACATCAGCAGCTGATCCCGCTGGAAGCGGCTCCGGAACCCGCCCACCACACAACCCGATTCCAACCCACCTCGGCAATTAAAATCGAGCCCGTTAACTCTGTTTCTCTCTCCACAGAAGCTGCCTGACCTGCTGAGTATTTCCAGCATTTTCTGTTTTGCAAGCACATAAAGTGGGGTACTTTAGTAGAAATATGTTGGGCTGGAATTTGTTGATAGAGAGTTCAAGAATTGGGTAATATCACCAATTAATAACTAATGGTAATTATTTTATCGATAAATTAGTATTAAAATAAGTCATTAATGTAAATATACAGCTGTCAAGATTTTATGGAGATTAAAATATGTTAACGTTCTGCACTTAGTAAATTCCAACAAATTTTAACACAGTATTTAAGAATAGGGGAAACTTGTCAGGTATTAATGAGATTTGTGGAATTTGTAATTATTTTTACCCATTTTCTTTATCCACCTAGCATCTTTCAGCCAAACGGTTTTCCCAGGTTGCCACCAATGCCCCCCTGTAGCCGCCAGGGACCATCGCCGCACAATTCTTCATTCTCATTTTCCCTCACTTCGGCTCGTAGATGTCACAGCCTCTGTTCAACAGCTTCCTTTTGACATGACTCAGATCAGAAACTAAGCAGAGTGGAACTCAAAGCAGCGCCCAATCCTGGTTCAGGCCACTAAGTGTTAGCACACTAACCACGTCACTGCCCCACCTGTGTGGAAAAGATAACCTGTTTGTCCTGTTTCTATGAGGGAATTTTAACCCACCCATAATGGGCAGGAGACGATCAAAATGTAAAAACACGAAATGCAACGCCAACCCACCGCGTAAGCGCCTGCTGCTGTTTTTACGGCAGTGGGTTGCATGAGGTGTCTGTCCCGCTTTCGAGAGACAGGACACTTTATTATAATATTTAAATCAGAGCAGTTGGGAGCCTGATTTTAAAATTAAGGCTGGCCGGCTGGGTTTCTCAGGGCTTGGGATACCCAGCAACTAAATGGAGATGGGAGCAGATGGATCAAGAAGGTATGTGCTTTTCCAGCATTGATTGTGAGCCAGGAGGAGCAGGAGTGCTTCCCCACAACCCCCTGGGCCCCCAAGCAAACCTTCTGCCATGATCCCAAGCCTTCACTCCGAGAATTGCCTCCCCCCCCCCCCCCCCCCCCCCACAAACACGCGATCCCTCCCAAATGCCGGTGTGAACACCCCCCCTTCAAAACGCAATCTCTCCCGCAGGCTTTCCCGTCTGTCAATCTGGCTGGCTACCGGGCGGGAAGCGGAATTAAAAAATTATAACTAGGTCCTGTCGTTAAATTCGGCAGGACCTCTGCCTTCCGGGGATTTCCAGGTTTTCCCACGCAAATATCGCCTACCTGTGATAAAAACAGGTTAATTCCTGTTCAGGATCTGATTCAATCTTGTTTGTTGTAACTCTCACTGCTGGCAATCATTGGTTTTTGACATAAATTAAGTATAATTGTTCTGCTTCAGGAATGTGCCTCCTTAGAAATATAAATCATTTATAACTGAAATTAAAAATTAGAGAAACTTTCAACTATATATTTATGATTATCTCTGTGTACACAAGGGTGGGGAAAGGCTCACCTTTGTTGTCAAGCTATCAATTTCTAGTGTCAAAACAGTAATACTGTAAACAGAGCTACATACGCTTTGCAGAACATCCTTCCCCATGCCCATCAGTCCTCTCAGATAGTTCTAATTAATCAGCTTCAGAATGATTAAGCTTTTTACTAAGAATATCTGAACAATTCATTTGAATCTGTAAATATCCACTTTTCTACTCATGATGTATCTCTTTGCTTCCATGTTGTTATCTATTGTAGCTACACTATGGGGGGAATTTTCACAGGAAAAACAGGTGGCTTGGAGGTGGGGGGGAGAGAAGTGAAAGTTGGAAAAATCCGACCCCAACCTGCCTCCCAACCCGCCCTACTTTCACTTTTTACTCAGGTGGGCAGGGCGGGCAGCCAAACCGCTGCCAGGAGGCGGGCTGGCATTTTAAATATGATGAGGCCTGAAGGCTCAGCTTGTGCAGGTTTAACTGCAGGTGGCCGGGAATCCCGAGGCTGCAACGAGGCGAGCACAGCCTCCCTGGGGTCGGGGATCGGACCCCCAGAGATCGATCACCCCCCCCCCCACCCCAGAGATCGATCGCACCGCCCCCCGGGTTTCCCACCATCTACCGGGTCCCCCCGCACCGTGCGGGTGGGAAACGGGAAAATCCCGGCCTATGCGTTAACTGTGGCTCAGTGGGTAGCACCCTCGCCTCTGGGTTAGAAGGTCGTGGGTTCAAGTCACACTCCAGAGACTTGAGCATAAAAAGCTCGGCTCACACTCCAGTGCAGTACTGAGGGAGTGCTGCACTGTCAGATGTGCCGTCTTTCAGATGAGGCGTTAAACCGAGGACCCGTCTGCGCTCTCAGGTGGACGTAAACGATCCCATGGCACTATTTTGAAGAAGAGCAGGGGAGTTATCACTGGTGTCCTGGCCAATATTTATCCTTCAATCAGCATAACAAGAACAGGTCATTATCACATTGCTGTTTGTGGGAGCTTGCTGTGCACAAATTGGCTGCCGCGTTTCCCACATTACAACAGTGACTACACTTCAAAAGTACTTCATTGGCTGTAAAGCGCTTTGGGACGTCCGGTGGTCATGATAGGTGCTATATACAGTAAATGCAAGTTTTTTAAAAACTGCGCAGTGGAGCTATAAAACAGCACTTTATTTAAATGCATTCCACTTTATAAATTGTTTGTGTTTTTTAAATTAGCTTTGCAACACCTTGTAACCCAATTGGTTCCAGCATATTTGCTTCCTATTGAATAAATGGTCTCAGTTATTTTGTGCGCAGTTTGTTATAAGACCATTAGGGAATGAATCTCTTGTTGATGCTAATGTGCTTATTTTATCTGGTATTATGTTTTTACACACATCACAGCACGGTGGAAAATTTTTGTGTCACATTCCTTTTAAATTATTTAAACTAGTGCAGAAAAATACCTTGAGCATCCAAGCTAAATGCTAGAAGAGAACAGCTGATTTTTAGACAGATTAAAGGCTTGTCTCCATACATCTACATAGAAAGGATAGTGAGAGTCTAAAATGTCATCAGCTGTAATGTGGCTGACAGTTTTTGAAACATATGTTGATGGATTACTCGAGATGCCATGTATGCTCTTGTATAATGTGACCCCCGTGTAAAAGATGACCGCATAAATCCAATCAAAACAACGAAAACAAACCTATGATCCTTGTATAAGATGAACATTCCATACATGGGTCCACTACCGATGACAAATACATTTTCTCTGTTCTTTCTTATTGCAACCAGTGCATTCGTATCAGTTGTTCATCCACTCACAGCACTGTGATATTTAAATAACAAACTCTACTCCTGATATCAGTCCTGCTGAAGCTAAATGTCTTCTCCTTCTATCTTTCCTGTTAGATTGATAGCAAATCGACAGCCTGTTTTTTGTACCGCGCCCAATATTCTTTTCCATTGGCTTCGGACAGGGTGTAAAATGTCCTGCCGATTCCTTATTACCCATTTTGAGTTACTGCCGAAGACCAATTTCACCCCTGTAAATTTGTACAGTGACACAATCTCGTATGACAACCATTATTTTACTGGTGATATATTGTCCCACACTTTTCAGGTCCTTTGTTCCAAGCTTTGTTCCTTCTTGCACAAGCAGCACAAAATAACTTATTAATGAAAGCCTATTTCTTTGCAATATTTAGAATTTGTATGCCTTATTGAATGAAAAGATGAGGTTTTGTTGCTATTTACAAATGAAAGGTAATATCTGAAATATAAACAGAAAATGCTGGAAATACTCAGCAGATCAGGCAGCATCTGTGGAGAGAGAAACAGAGTTAACGTTTCAAGTCGATGACCCTTCATCAGAATTGGAAAAAGTTGGAGATGGAACAGGTTTTTAAGCAAGTGTAGGGGCCGGGAAAGGGGGGAGGGGAGGAAAGAACAAAAGGGAAGGTCTGTGATAGGATGGAAGGCAGGAGAGATTAAGAGACAAAAGGGATGATGGTGCAAGGCAAAAGGAGATGGTAATGGGACAAGTTAAGAAACAAAAGATGACTCTAGATAACGCGTAAATGGCAATGACAGAATGATTGGCAGCTGCCATGTGAGAGAGAGAAAAAAAAATGGGGAAAAAAAGATAGGGGCAGAGGTTATGGTCTGAAATTGTTGAACTCTGTGTTGAGTCCAGAAGGCTGTAAAGTGCCTAATCGAAAGATGAGGTGCTGTTCCTCGAGCTTACATTGAGCTTCATTGGAACAGTGTAAGAGGCCGAGGACGGAGAGGTCAGGGTGGGCGTGGAGCGGAGAATTCAAGTGACAGGTGACCGGAAGCTCGGGGTCACCCTTACGGACTGAACGGAGGTGTTCCGCAAAGCAGTCACCCAATCTGCGTTTGCTCTCCCCAATGTAGAGGAGACTGCATCGTGAGCAGCAAATACAGTATACTAAATTGCAAGAAGTACAAGTAAATTGCTGTTTCACCTGGAAGGAGTGTTTGGGGCCCTGGACAGTGGGAAGGGAGGAGGTAAAAGGGCATGTATTGCATCTCCTGCGCTTGCACGGGAAGGTGCCAGGGGAAGGGGTGTTGGGGGTGATAGAGGAGTGGACCAGGGTGTCGCGGAGGGAGCAGTCCCTTCGGAACGCTGAAAGGGGAGGTGAGGGGAAGATGTGTTTGGTGGTGGGATCATGCTGGTAATATCTGCTTGTCATATGAAAAACACTTCATATTTTGTCTTTCTTCATATTCTGGCTCTTGCTCAATAACGAAGTAATGCAGACTTAAGATGTGAATGTTTTTATTTGCTCTAGTCAATTCTAGTCTTGCATTTTAGATTATGTGTGATACTGCTTTAAAGCTCATGGAAATTTTATGTAGAAAACATGGGGTGGCGGTCATTATCAAAAATGTTTGAGCACCATCAGTTGTAACAGTGGTAAATGTGTGGAAACACCATTCCGCAAAAGATGATTTAGGTACAGCTCTATTGACAGAATATTCAAAAATCACATAATTAATATGGACATTTTTAGACTATTCAAATATGAAAAAATCTGTTGTAAAATAAGCGCAGAAAACAATAGTACTTTAACTATAAATTACAGTGTAACTATTGTGAGACTACGTTCCCGCCATTACTTGACAGGACACCAATCAGAGAAACAAACATGGAGGTCAGTATGCCCAGTGCGGCCTGCCCCTGACTTTAATAACCAGGAAATTGGGAGTGCTAACCTCCAGGCCCAATTCTCTGTCACAGCGAGTCTCCATGCTGGAAACAGCAACTTATTCCAGTTCTGCCATTTTGTCGCGCACTTGAAACTGCTTTTGTTATTTGGAAAGATTATGTTACATTTGCCAAAAGTTTTTTTTTTTTAATTCCTCATCGCAGGAAGTATTTTGGAGAGAAGATTGGAATCTATTTTGCTTGGCTTGGTTTCTATACTGGAATGCTGGCCATCGCAGGGTTCACGGGACTTATCTGTTTTATTTTTGGAATACTGACTCTGGATGACAGCACTTGGAGGTACGTGGGAAAAAAAATCTGTTTGAGTGGATCGTTGGCATCGTACAAGATCATATAGGATGAAAAATTATGATATATTAGAACCTCAGTATGGCATGCCACTTTGGTGACATTCAAAATAGCACTTTATATTGAGGTGTGCTGTGTAGTGACAGTTGCATTGATCACTGCCAAGTAATGTTGTAGAGCTTTCTGCTGACAGACCTGTTTCATTCTTACAAATGTAGTCTGCTGTATACATTTTAAATCCACTCTTTTTTAAAGTTTAATTTCATGAACCACATTGCTGGCCCATCATTCATGATACTTTCATGTACCGACCCAATAAAGTGAAGCTTCGTGGAGTTTGGAGAGGACGGTTCCCTTGTTTCAAGCAGCTGCACTATATTTTTGTGGCAAGCACAGAAATGCTGGCAAGTTTCGTAAAATCTACTGGGACATTTCAGAGCATTTCTGGAAACATGTAATGATTTAAAAATCCCTTTATCCCAGTGAATGCCTTACTGGGGACGGGAAACTCCCCTCCAGGAAACTGCTTTCTGACTTAAATCAGTGAAAGATTTGACTTTTAGAAATTATTTTATTTTGCAAATGTGTTTTAAACAATACTTCGTAGACCAATGGGATACAATGAATTGATTGAACCAAGCCTGCAGCATCTGTACTTCCTACTGGCTCTCTGCATGTTCCTCTGATGTTGTTATAGCTGCATGTTATATGGGATAGTTGGCAGTGATTGCTCAGTTGAGGCTCATGAATATAGCACACTATTGTACAGTTCCCCCTCTCTTTTGTAGTGCTGTTGCGTTTTAATATTTTTTACTCAGAAAATATTAAAACAAGGAACAACAGCATGTTAACAGATACAGAACTACACGTTAAAAGTCATTCTATTTGATGCTGTTAAATTAGGGTTTTATTTCAGTATTCCATTAGTGCTGAAGAAAGGTTTCCATGCTTTAACAGTAACATTGAAATAGCTACAAATCCAATAGCTATACTGCTGCAACTAAACTTAACTGTTCCAATGGTAAACTAGCCTTATACCATGAATGCTGGTAACCAGTTTGGCAGTAGCTTTTTTCTACCAATCATTACATGTATGGGTTAAAGATTCCAGATAGACTTTGAGATGCCAGATGTTTCTTTTCATTTGTTTTATGCACCACAACCCTGTTCTGATGGTGCAGCCAACCCCCCCCCCCCCCTCCCCCCACCCCTTACATATCCTGTGCTGTGTGAGCCCATTCTACCTAACACTTGGACACCATTCCAGCTGCAAAATAGCTTTACATGAGCCTTTGAATATTTATTTGGGAATACTATGAAGGGATAATTACAAGTCCTAGCCCTTCTCGGGCTACCCCAGATCAGGTGTATTCCCCAGACGTTCCCCTTCAACTAAAGTTAGAGATAGCCGAATCCTATAAGACGCTTAATTGGGTCTAAAGGTCCAGACTATCTCTCCCTAAAGGAAAGAAACAACTTGAAGATATTACCGTCCTCCAGATAGCACTTTTAATAAGTTTAACTAGACTGTAACCTTCCGGATATTATGAGGGTCCGGAAATCCCCCCAGAATTCTGCAACTCCTCACAAGAGTGTACAGAGATTTGAGTTTGCGAGGTTGATACAGAAATACTCTGAGACAATTCTAAAAATATATAGATTTATTAAGGAACCGACATTTAGTTAACAGCTGATGAGTCAATCGCAACTTTAACAGTTCAAAATACAAATAGCTTACAATTCTATTCTCAGAGATCCTTATTCTCAAATCTTAACTTCGTTACTTTTTTACATTTCTAAGTCTTTTTAATCCAGAATATCCACCAAAATCAATTAAAGTACCGTTTGATCCCCAAGACTCAGAGTTAAAAACTTAGAGCCTGCCTCTGAAGCTGAGAATCGCCTGCCCTTTCCAGCGACTTCTGTTTTCCCATTTGAAAATCCCATATCTTATACTCTTTTTGCAGTGGTATCTCCTTTGAAGTTTTCTGCTGATGTAAGCTAATTATCTCTAGTCAGTCTTTCTGTTGACTTCTTTCTATTCTTACTGTTAGTTCAGCTGCTAACTCTCAGAATCCTGTCTGCTGTATAGGTGTTTCATAACTTATCATCAAATATGGTTTAACAGATTTATCTATTTGATGCCATTCTTACGAGGTCTTCTATTGAATTCTTAATATCCCCTTAACTGGTTATAAGCAGACGTCATGTCTACTAACTGTTCCAAGTTCAATACAAACACAATGTGATTGCTTGGTACATCTATTGATATCATGGGGTAGAAATTAGGTCGCGCCCCATTTGGGGCGCAAATATCGTCCGGACGCAAATATTAGCGCCTGGCGCTAATTATCGGCACTGACGGGAAACTTCACTTTTACCGCCCCGGGAGGTGAGTGGAGCGCTAAAGCAGGCGCTGCACACCTCTCTTAAGGCGCAAAGGCCGAGCAGTGAGGCGCTAACTCGGAGCGCTGGCGAAGCTCATGTAATGTCAGTCAGCAATGGAACACACACACAATGGCACGGGCCAGTTCTTAAAGGGGATGGTTAATCTTGCTTTCCATCCACATCCTGTTCATTGCTGCCTTGAATCTCGGCCTGGAGAGACTTGCACATCAAATGTGCTGGAAAGAACAATGGAGAGCACCAGGCAAAGAGCTCAGAGTGCAGCTCCCACGGTCTCTGCTAAATCGATACAAGGAATGGCAAATCAAAATGAACCTGCAAAGTGCTGCTCAGTACCCAAAACTCCTTCACACAACGTTGAATCTCTCCAGAAGTCTCTCCCTCTCTCTCTCAGAATGCGTAGTTCAAAAATGCCACCAACAATAAAAGACAGGAAGAGGCCCCCTTTAAATAGCGCCCCCCCCAGCCCCACAGCGATTGATAGCGTTCCAGTCTTCTGGTCGTTGGAAGCGCCAGGCGGTAAGGCAGGGGGCGCCACTCAATTTCCGCTACGGGGCGCCCCAAGGGCGTTGCACCATGGAATGACGTCACAATCTGCGCGCGCAGGTGGTCGCAGCGGTAAGTTTTAGCGCCGCCGCACAATCTCAAGTTAAGTTCTCGAGCGGCGCAAACATCGCTGCGCCCGGGCGTTAGCGGCTTTGCGCCCCATTAGCGCCCTCTTAAGGCGCTAACGGGTGGCGCAACCAAGTGAATTTTTACCCCTATATCTTCAAAGTGTTCTGTAGGTATCATTTACAATATGTAAATCAAAACCACTTCAACCAGGGTGTTCCATGCATTTCTTAGCTACTTCAATTGGTTGTATATATAATTGTGTTTCCTGTTTCATTTGATGTTACTTTTACAAAGGCACATGGTTTTTTAATGTTCTGTGTTCCTGTTCGAAGTGTTTGCTTTTAACACTTTAAACTAGGTATAGCTATTGTGTTGGTTCCAAACTGCAGACTCCTTGGAAGCAAGCCTTTGCTTCTTCAATAGGGCCATTGTCTCTGTGTCAATAACCATTTCCCATTTCAAAAGCTTGTATGGTGTTTACAGCTTTGTGTTAACACTTCATCTTATCTCAGAAGCCTGTATTTCTGTTTACAGCTTGTGTCGTTGAGGCTTTTAGATTTTTAACCCCAGTTTGTCATATTTTAATAATGTCAGAATTCTGTTCATAGGATGGTGTATTTTTCTGAAATATGGCTCATTCCTTTACAACTAGCCATTGCATGCACTAACGAGTAAAACCGTTCTTAGCTCTTAGTGCTGCAGATACCTTTTATATAGGCAGTAATGCAAAAATCAATGGTTTCTCTGTTGCCTTACTGAGTTAGTGAAGTGTTGTGTGTTACAGACCAGGATGGTTTCAAGTTCAATCCATGTTCTGGGCTGAGTTAGTTGACTTCACCTCAGATAGGGTTAGGGGTGCTATAATTGTCCGAGCATTCCTGGGTTAGAGAGCTCAAGCTGCCAAGTGCTGTCCAGTGACCCCTGCTGGAAAGTGCATGTGTGTGGATGTCGGGTATGGAAAGGGTCAGGTTTGACCGTGATGCCCCCTCTGGTCAATAGCCTCACTCACCTTTTCGAATCAAGTGTGAAGAATGCCCATTTAGTGATGCACATGGATGTGTTTCAGAATGTGTTACTTCAGGAGGAGAAGGGTAGAAAAAATTGGGAATAAAATAAAAATTTACCCATGGAATAAAAAGGGACAGTGGCAGCATGGATATGAAATTGGCTAAATGACAGGAAACAGAGAGTAGTGGTGAACGGTTGTTCTTCGGACTGGAGGAAGGTATACAGTGGTGTTCCCCAGGGGTTGATACTAGGACCACTGCTTTTCTTGATCTATATTAATGACTTGGATGTGGGTGTACAGGGCACAATTTCAAAATTTGCAGATAACACAAAACTTGGAAGTATAGTGAACAGTGAGAAGGATAGTGATAGACTTCAAGAGGAGATAGACAGACTGGTGGAATGGGCGGACACATGGCAGATGAAATTTAACGCAGAAAAGTGCAAAGTGATACATTTTGGTAGAAAGAATGAGGAGAGTAAATATAAACTAAAGGGTACAATCCTATGGGTGAATGAACAGAGACACCTGGGGGTATGTGTGCACAAATCGTTGAAGGTGGCAGGGCAGGTTGAGAAAGCAGTTAAAAAAGCATACGGGATCCTGGGCTTCATGAATAGAGGTACGGAGTACAAAAGCGTGGAAATTATTATGAACCTTTATAAAACACTGGTTCAGCCTCAACTGGAGTATTGTGTCCAATTCTGGGCACCGCACTTTAGCAAGGATGTGAAGGCCTTAGAGAGGGTGCAAAAAAGATTTACGAGAGTGGTTCCAGGGATGAGGGACTTCAGTTACGTGGATAGACTGGAGAAGCTGGGGATGTACTGAGAGGAGATTTGATAGAAATGTTCAAAATCATGAGGGGTCTGGACAGAGTAGATAGCGAGAAACTGTTCCCATTGGTAGAAGGGTCGAGAACCAGAGGACACAGATTTAAGGTGATTAGCAAAAGAACCAAAGGCAACATAAGAAAAAACTTTTTTACGCAGTGAGTGGTTAGGATCTGGAATGCACTGCCTGAAAGGGTGATGGAGGCAGACTCGATCACGGCTTTGAAAAGGGAGTTGGATAAGTACCTGAAGGAAAAAAATTTGCAGGGCTACGGGGAAAGAGCAGGGGAGTGGGACTAGCTGAAGTGCTCTTGCAGAGAGCCGGCACGGGCCGAATGGCCTTCTTCCGTGCTGTAACCATTCTATGTCTTGGACTTTTATAATAAAGATGAGCAAAAAATGGGATGCCTTTAAATGGGTGCCAGCACTCCTGCCAAAACAGGCGGGAGGCTATTTAAATATGCCCCCGATTGCAATTTACAAGAAACTCTTTATTAACCGGCACCGACGGGACTGGCGTGGTGCCGGTTGATCAAAAAGTCCGGATTACAGAGAGGTATACTTACCAAGGTACGAGAGCCCCGTACACGGCCACAGGTGCAGGAGCCCCGGTTACATGGCACTTGTGCAGGAGTCCCGGTTACACGGCCACAGATCCAGGAGTCCCTGGTGCATGGCCACAGGTGCAGGAACCCCGGTTACACGGCCACAGATCCAGGAACCCCGGTTACACGGCCACTAATATATAGTAAAACTTACCTGAACCTACTCCTGAATTTTGCCGGTTAAGAGAGATTTCCGGATATTTAGGTGTCGGTTAAAAGAGAGTTTCCTGTACATCAATTGGGCAGAGCATGTGCCATGCACACTGGAGCCAGTTGTACCAGGCGTTGAGCCGCCCAACCAGCAGTCCTTAAAGGGACCAGTGTCCACAATAGGTTGCTCTACACACACTTTTTTGAGTTAAAAAAATTTATTTTTTTCGTGGTCCCCGAGGAGCATTCGTGCTTCTCCTAGCCACAGAAAAATCTTCCGGCCTGCTGCTGGCCTTTCTCACCCATCCCGGAGATCAGCTGCACTGCTTGCCCTCCCCCCACGGGTTGCCAGCTGAACCTGAAAATGGTTCAGGCCTCCTGACTACGCCTTTGGGCAGGCGTCGCAATTTCTGCTTCACGCCCATTTTGGGCATAGGTTGAGAATCTCTTCCCCCCCCATTTACTTTAATTCAGCAGTAGTTCAAGTACATTTCTTCTTCAAAGTCCAAAAAGTGCACAATTTGTTGATGTCAATATTGTAAAAACACTAAGACAGTAATTCATGATTTTTAAAACCACTAGCAGTTATGTGGGTATGGTTACTTCACCACTTTACCTATTATATGTTATTATAATTTGTAGTCGGACAGAAATATATAGAATTACATGACAAGATTTCATATTGCAAAGAGCTACATATGTATAAACTGTTGTGCTACATTATAACCATTGGATTTTTTTTGCTCTGTTCTGTTTTAAAGTCGGGAAGTGTGTGATCCTGCGATTGGAGGCCATATTATCATGTGTCCCCAATGTGACCGAGATTGTACATATTGGAGACTTAATATTACATGTCAATCATCAAGGGTAAGTACACCCATAACATCTTGTGTCATGTGTATATATTATAATACAAGTGCAGTACTTCTAAAATAACCAATGATCAGAATTTAATTACTGTGTGGATCTTATTCCGAGTTAGCTATATGTGCGTGAAATCAACAAGAGATCTATATATAAATTATAATTCAGTCTTGACAGCAGCATAAGTTTTTTTTCTTGTGAATTATCTATACAAATTAAGGAGTTTATGGTAATGAAGAACAATTTAAGAAAACTTTTGCTTAATACCTATTAAACCTCCTGTGAGCAAGAAACTACAGTATAAAGTACATGTAAGTTGTTCTTATAATGTTTCAGCCCAATTAGGTTCAGATAATACCTAAACTAAGAGAGCAAACACAAGATAGCAGAATGTATATGAATATTGTAAAAGTTTAAGGCTTTTGGCTCATAAACAAAATAAATCTATTTGTAATGGGGTCAAATTCTGCAGATGGATTCATAGTGTAGCTGTAGAGTGCGAGGTGACCACTATGATATCATCTATTCCAGTAAACACTGCAGAAAAGTGATGTCTCCCTGTTGAATCCAGGAGTGAAAAAGTATGGTGTTAAAAACTGGATTTGCATGCCTGTAAGCTATTGACATTTCCAATATTCCAGTAGAGCGCAATTACCCTTTAAAGCAATAGAAAGATCTTTATAGATTGAGTTACCTTTTTAAGCTTTACATTTTGCAGGAGATACAAAAATAAAATCACTTGTAATCGTACCTTAATTTCACTTTCAAACATAGTGGTTAGAAATTGAATACAATGTAATTACATTGTCCTTCAAATTCTCGATCTCCCAGACATTCCCCTCCATTATCTGCTCTTTTAAGAAATACAAGTCCATACTTTGTGTCAAATGTTGCAGCTTTTGTCAAAGCCCATGACATCCACTTTATAATTGCATATAATTCTACAAAGGCGTAGGTAACATCTGTTAATAGAATTTCAGAAATGAGATGGAGTATGGCATCAGAAATAATGCATGAAAAATAGAATACTCTATTAGAATGTCACTAGATGAGTAATATTTCAAGTGCTGTTTATATTTGGCATACGATTGTGCACAGGTTTATTACATTTTTTTATATATATATTCCACAGAAACTATCTATATTTGACAACTATGGAACACTAGCGTATGCAGTGTTTATGGGAATTTGGGGTAAGTAGATTGCAGCTGTTGTTTTGCTTTAAGAATAATATTGTGTTTACAGTGTTTCTGATCATTGTTTTCTGCATAATTAAACCTTCAAATAGAAATGAATGATGGCTGAGAGTGTAAGACGAGATTTAAATGTGTTTTAGTGTTCAGCCGATATCACAAAATGCAATAGAAAGCTTTAGTGACTCTCTGTATGCTGCAAACATATGAACATGCAGAAAGAAGGACATGCAAAGACCAACAACCTGCCCCATCCAAACATGGTAGAGGCATAATGCATTTGGGGAGGGCTAACAAGGAAAGGGAATACACATTAAATGGCAGGACACTGAGTAGTGTAGAGGAACAAAGGGACCTTGGGAGTGCATGTCCACAGATCCCTGAAGGTAGGAGGCCAGGTAGATAAGGTGGTTAAGAAGGCATACGGAATGCTTGCCTTTATTAGCCGTGGCATAGAATACAAGAGCAGGAGGTTATGCTTCAACTGTATAAAACACTAGTTAGGCCTCAGCTAGAGTACTGCGTGCAGTTCTGGTCACCACATTACAGGAAAGATGTGATTGCACTAGAGAGGGTACAGAGGAGATTTACAAGGATGTTGCCGGGAGTAGAGAATCTTAGCTATGAGGAAAGACTGGATAGGCTGGGTCTGTTTTCCTTGGAACAGAGGAGACTGAGGGGAGACCTTATTGAGGTGTATAAAATTATGAGGGGCCTAGATAAAGTGGATAGAAAGGACCTATTTCCCTTAGCAGAGGTGTCAAAAACCAGGGGGGCACAGATTTAAAGTAATTGGTGGAAGGTTTAGAGGGGATTTGAGGGGAAATTTCTTCACCCAGAGGGTTGTGGGGGTCTGGAACTCACTGCCTGAAAGGGTGGTAGAGGCAGAAACCCTAACCACATTTAAAAAGTACTTGGATGTGCACTTGGGATGCTGTAACCTGCAGGGCTACGGACCAAGAGCTGGGAAGTGGGATTAGGCTGGATAGCTCTTTGTTGTCCGGCACGGACACAATGGGCCAAAATGGCCTCCTTCCATGCTGTAACTTTCTATGATATATGTCATTGACCTATCCCCTAACCATGCAATCCATTGGGAGAGGTGGGGGGGGCGGGGGGGAATGGCAATATAGGAAAATTCTTCTGCAACCTTCACTTTCCCTCCCCCCAGGCAATTATGCAATGTTTCAGGGGAAGGTGATGCCCCGTTTCTCCAGCTAGCTAATGACATTGCTTCTATAAGTGGAAATGACCTCTTTACTCAAGTACTTTTAAAGTTCCCTTTAAAAGACTTTAGCAAATCCATATTCACCACAAGCTTTGGTTATCTGTTCCAGATGATTTTGTGGAAATAAATATTCCATGGCATCTAAACTAACTCTGCCTAAGCATGTTATGTGCATGCCCTTTGGTCCTACCATCCCTTTCCGTCTCAAATAAGCTATCCAACCAGACTGAATCTAATCCCTTAAATGTTTTAAAAACCTCAGTCACGTCCCCTCTCCGTCCTTTCTGTAAAGTAAATAGCCCTAACTTGTGAAGCCTATCCTGGTAATTGAGAGCCCCAATTATTAGGGTTCATTCTGGTCACCCTCCTTGGCATCTTTCCAGAGCCTCTCTATCCTTCACTATGTGACCAAAACAAAACAGTACTACCAGTGTGACTTACTAAAGACTTCCATAGGCTAAGTATAATGCTTTTTGTTTTATACTGGATGGTACTCTAGGGAAAAGTGATCATAACATGATAGAATTTCACATTCAGTTTGAGGGTGAGAAACTTGGGTCTGAAGCTAATGTCTTAAACTTAAATAAAGGCAATTACAAGGGTATGAAGACAGAGTTGGCTAAAGTGGACTGGAAAAATAGATTAAAAGGTAAGACAGACAGTAGATAAGCAGTGGCAGACTTTTAAGGATATATTTCATAACTCTCAAGAAAGATATATTCCAGTGAGAAAGAAAGACTCAACGAGAAGGATGAACCATCCGTGGCTTAGGAAGGAAGTTAAGGAGGGTATCAAATTGAAAGAAAAGGCATGAACTGTTGCGAAGATTAGTGGTAGGTCAGAAGATTGGGACATTTTTAGAAACTTGCAAAGGATGACTAAAAAAAAATAAAGAGGGAGAAAATAGATTGAGAGTAAACTAGCAAGAAATATAAAAACAGACAGTAAGAGCTTCTACAAGTATATAAAAAGGAAGCGAGTAGCTAAAGTAAACGTTTGTCCCCTAGAGGATGAGTCTGGGGAATTAATAATGGGAAACAAGGAAATGGCAGAGACTTTGAACAAATATTTTGTATCTGTCTTCACAGTAGAAGACACAAAAAGCATCCCAATAATAGTGGAAAATCAAGGGGCAAAAGGGAGGGAGGAACTTAAAACAATCACTATCACCAGAAGAAAAAGTACTAGGTAAACTAATGAGATTAAAGGCTGACAAGTCTCCTGGACCTGATGGCCTGCATCCTAGGGTTTTAAAAGAAGTGGATGCAGAGATAGTGGATGCATTGGTTGTAATCTTCCAAAATTCCCTAGACTCTGGAAAGGTCCCAGCGGATTGGAAAACTGCAAATGTAATGCCCATATTCAATAAAGGAGGGAGACAGAAAGCAGGAAACTATAGGCCAGTTAGCCTAACATCTGTCATTGGGAAAATGCTGGAATCCATTATTAAGGATGTAGTAGCAGGACATTTAGAAAATCATAATACAATCAAGCAGAGTCAACATGATTTTATGAAAGGGAAATTGTGATTGACAATTTATTAGAGTTCTTTGAAGATGTAACGAGCAGGTTGGATTTCCAAAAGGCATTCAATAAGGTGCCACATAAAAGGTTACTGCACAAGATAAGAGCTCATGGTGTTGGGGGTAGTATATTAGCATGGATAAAGGATTGGCTAACTGACAGAAAACAGAGAGTCGAGATAAATGGGTCATTTTCAGGTTGGCAAACTGTAACTAGTGGGGTGCCACAGGGATCAGTGCTGGGGCCTCAACTATTTACAATCTACATTAATGACTTGGATGAAGGGACTGAGTGTACTGTAGCCAAGTTTGCGGATGATACAAAGATGGGTGGGAAAGCAAGTTGTGCAGAGGACTCAAAGAACCTGCAAAGGGATATAGACAGGCTAAGTGAGTGGGCAAACATTTGGCAGATGGAGTATAATGTGGAAAAGTGCCAAATTTGCTGACGATACAAACATAGATGGGAAAGCAAGTTGTGAGGAGGACACAAAGGGGGCGATTTTCCCATTGGAGGCGGGTTTCGGTTTGGGTGGGTTCCAAACCCGCCTCCACTGTCGGGTGGGAAAAATTTGAGATTTTCCCCTAATTGGCCAGTTAACTTCAGAGGTGTGGGTTCCCCTGGGCCAATTAGTCTTTTGGGACGGAAGCTCACTTCTCCAGCTTCATTTAAGGGCTGCTTGCTGCCTTGGCTCATTCCACTGGTTTTTGGTCGATGGTGCAGCACCTCCAAACTTTTATCTCCTTGAAGAATGGCCAGCTCCAAGGCAAATGCCTCCCCGAGGTTCTCAGATGAGGCGCTGGGTATCCTGGTTGAGGGGGCGAGAGCTAGCAGGGAGGTGCTCTTCCCCTCATCTGGGAGGAAGAGGCCTCCCAAAGAAACCAAGGCTGTGTGGGTCCAGCTGGCAAGGGATATAACCTCCAGATCTGTGTGCAGATTGGGTGATTGTTTCTGTTTATTGATGAAATGCCATCCCTGTGTGAATGTATCAAAATTAGGTGATGGCAAACTGTTGGCGTGATGGCATCTGTTATTTCGGCTTAGGCAGCTCCACATTGCGGGCTCCGCAACACTTGCGTGGTCAGGTTGGTGGTCTGAGTGAAAGGAGGCCAGAGAGTCATGTCCATTGTCTATCATGTGTTGAGAAGGAGCCAAGCACATGTGCCACAATGGGCAACCTATGCAAATCTGGCCAGGTTGAGTGCATCCCTTGCATCACGGGCAGCCATGTGCTCGCTGCTGCCGCTGCTGCTGGTTGATACGCCGCCGCTCGGTCGTCCTCCTCCTCCTCCTCCTCATCTGAGGAGGCTATGAACTGAGCCACTTGCTCATCAGGAAGCTGCAAGCCACGACGCTGTGCCATGTTGTGCAGTGCACATCAGACCACGACCATTCTGGAGACCCTGGCTGCTGAATACTGCAGGGCTCCACCTGATCTGTCAAGGCATCGGAATCGCATCTTCAGCAAGCCAATGGTTTGCTCGATGATGGACCTGGTCGAAATGTGGCTGGCGTTGTAGCACTCCTCAGCCTCGTTAGCTGGCCTCCTGATTGGCGTCATTAGCCACTTCTTCAGGGGGTGGCCCTTGTCACCAAGGAGCCATCCATTAAGTTGGTTTGGCGGATTGAAGAGCGGAGGAACATGAGAGTTCTGCAGGATGAACGAGTCATGGCAACTACCACAGAACTTGGCGCAAACATGCAAAATCTTCTTGTGGTTACACACCAGCTGTACGTTGAGGGAGTGGAAGCCCTTGCGGTTGACAAAGATAGCTGGGTTGTGATGGGGTTCCCCAAAGGCCACGTGTACAGTGTATGACACCCTGCACCATTGGCAAGCCTGCCATATTTGCAAAGCCAACTGAACGTGCGATTATACTTGCTGGATCCCTTGAGAAGTGGATGTAATTGTGCACCTTTGCGAAAAGGGCATCAGTAACCTGCGTGATGCAACTGTGGGCGGCCGACTGGGAGATGCTGCTGATGATCCCTGGAAGGAGCCTGAGGCAAAAAAGTTGAGTGCAGTGGTGACTTTGACAGCCACTGATAAGGGGTGTCCACCCGCTCCTCTGGGCTCCAGGTGTTGGTGCAGCAGTGTGCAGATGTCTCCGACAAACTCTCGCGAAAGTCTCGGTCTCCTTTGGCACTGCTGCTCACTCATGTTGAGGTAGCTCATCCTCTGTCTGTAAACCCCGAGAGGGGGGTATCTCCTGCGGCGACGTGTTTCCATGTGCTGGCGCCTTCTGCCTTGTGCAGCATCAGGTGGGTGAGCAGGAGGTTAGCGCTCCTGCTGCTAAGCTGCCTGGTTCTGCTGCTGCCGTGGATGCTCCTCATCCGAATCTGAGGTCCATGATGAAAGGAAATAAATGGTTCTCATGCTGCTGGCAGATACCTCCGTTGGGGAAGTGCTCAGTCCAAGCAGGGAGAGGGTCTTCCAAGGAGGTCCCACAGTTGAGAGATAGAAGCTGCAGCACCTCAGACTTCTGTAGGCCTGCTAAAAGTGCTGAAAGACCTGTGGAACAAAAGTTCTGCCACCTGCAACTGCTCCCTGATGAAAGCTCCATTTTAATGGTGGAGCTGCAGCTGTGAGGAGGCCACCCACTTGTCAACCCGCCAAAATTAGCTGGCGTGGTTTAGGAGGGTCGTGCAACACGCACAAAATGTGACAAAATAACAAAGGCCTGTCAAAATAGGATTATAGATGCCCTTAACGACTATTTAAGAGTCTTAACGACCTCTCCCGACTGAAGGAGGCGGGACCAAATCGCACCCATGAAACCCACCTCCAGCAAAATTGCACGGAGGCTGGTTGGAGGCGGGTTTCGAACCCGCTCTCTCTTTTTGCCTAATGTCCCGCCTCCAAACCCGCCTCCTCGGGGCTGGGAAAATCGCCCCCAGAGAGTCTGCAAAGGGATATAGATAGGTTAAGAGAGTGGGCAAAAATTTGGCAGATGGAGTTTAATGTGGGAAAATGTGAGGTTATGCACTTTGGTAGGAAGAATAGAAAAGCAAAATATTATTTAAATGGAGAGAGACTACAGAATACTGCGGTACAGAGGGATCTGGGTGTCCTCGTACATGAAACGCAAAAAGTTAGCATGCAGGTACAGCAAGTAATTAGGAAGTCAAATGGAATGTTGGCCTTTATTGCTAAAGAGATGGAGTATAAAAGTAGGGAAGTCTTGCTACAACTGTACAGGGCATTGGTGAGACCACACCTAGAGTACTGTATACAGTTTTGGTCTCCTTATTTAAGGAGGGATATACTTGCATTGGAGGCAGTTCAGAGAAGGATCTCACTAAGTTGATTCCTGGGATGAAGGGGTTGTCTTATGAGGAAAGGTTGAGCAGGTTGGGCCTATACTCATTGGAGTTTAGAAGAATGAGAAGTGATCTTATTGAAACATATAAGATTCTGAGGGGGCTTGACAGGGTAGATGCTGAGAGGATGTTTCCCCTCGTGGGGGAACCTAGAACTAGGGGGCATAGTTTCAGAATAAGGGGTTGCCCATTTAAGGCGGAGATGAGGAGGAATTTCAAGGGGTCATGAATCTTTGGAATTCTCTACCCCAGAGAGCTGTGCAGGCTCGATCATTGAATATATTTAAGGTGGAGATGGACAGATTTTTGAACTATAGGGGAGTCGAGGGTTATGGGGAGTGGGCAGAAAAGTGGAGTTGAGGCCAAGATCAGATCAGCCATGATCTTATTGAATGGCGGAGCAGGCTCGAGGGGCCGAATGGCCTACTCCTGCTCCTATTTCTTATGTTCTTATGTATACACCCTAAAACTCTATTTGTGTTCCCTGTAGCCACCTCACACTGCTTGTGCATTAACAGAATTTTCCCCTTCTTAAATATTTGGACCATATGAGCCTCCCTCTGATCCATTAGAATCAGGCCTCAATGAGCTGAGTTGAAAAACAGCCTTCCAATTTTTTTCCCCCCTAATATATGTAGGTAGCTTTGTCTATGCAGCCTGCCACTGCTATATACCATGCTTTTCCATATAGCATAATGTCGTGTGACTAAAAGGATTTTTTTTTTTACACAATAGCATTGCTGGGATTATAATGACGTTAGCTGACAGAAAAAGATCTTTATGAAAAATAGTTACCTTTGTTTTACAGCAGTGTAACAGTCTTACGGTATGAACTATTGTACAATGCAGCAGTATTAGCTGCTTCTAGTATGTATTCTGGTACAGTAATAATACTCACTTTCTTTAAGATCTTGACACACAACAACCTTCCAATCATTTAGCTTTGTTGCTGGATTTCAATCCTACTGCTTGACTTAGTTATCTATTAAGTGTTGTGCTGATGCACATTCACTGATGTTTTCAGCAGCTGTTATAACGATACACGATACTTTGCAGTGACTGTGTTTTTGGAGTTCTGGAAACGACGTCAGGCGGAATTGGAGTACGAGTGGGACACTGTGGAATTGGAGCAGGAGGAGCCACACCGGCCAGAATATGAAGCAAAATGCACTATTCCAAAAAAAAATCCCATCACGCAGGTAAATTAATCAATTCAGTTGGCGTGTCAGGACTTGTGAAAAGGCATCCCAGGTAACTTGCGAAGCAGATTTTGCTTTCACTTTTTCTCATTTGAGTTTATATCAAATACATAAAGTATTTATCCTCACTGTCTAGGTTCACACAAAAATGAAACTCACTACTTTATGACCTATCCAAGACCAGAAAAAACTAATGAGAACTGTCGCCAAGGTGCAGTAGAAAGAACAAAAATCCAATCTCTGCAAAGCTCCCTCCCTTCAAACTTGGCAATGCAATCAAGTCAAACAGAAGGATTTTTTTTTTGTTTGTTTTTGCTTGTGGTAACTTGCATTGCACTGAGCAAAGTTTTCAAGTTGCAATTAAGCAATAGAAGAGACATTTTTATAGAGCCAGATCACGTTTAGTGAGATACATCGGAACTGAAACACAGATCTGTACTGTTGACTCATCTCCAATGTGTAGCTCTGAGATTTCAAATGAAGGCTATCAGCTGAATGACAAACTGGCAAATTGTGTACTTTTAAACTTAAAATAAAATTCTGTATAATATTTATGACTTCTTTATTTACAGGAGGAAGAGTTGGTTCCTTACTCAGCCTGTGGAAAATGTATGCGAGTATTTTGTGTTGGAAGCACAGTTCTTTTCTGGGTAAGACAGCAATGGATGTTGTCAACGTTTTAACAATATTGCTATTTGTTTATAAAAACAGAAAATTCTGGAAATACTCAGCAAGTCAGGCAGCATCTGTGGAGAGAGAAACAGAGTTAACGTTTCAGGTTGATCAGTTCTGAAACGTTAACTCTGTTTCTCGCTCCACAGATGCTGCCTGACCCGCTGAGTATTTCCAGCATTTTCTGTTTTTATTTTGGATTTCCAGCATCTGCAGTATTTTGCTTTTGCTATTTTTTTATGTTCATTTATAACAAGGAGGTAGGGATATTTTAATCAAGTACAGTGCAATGCAGCAAACCTCTCCGATGATTATGTTACAAAGAAAATACTTGTTTTGAAATAATGCCTTGGAGGAAGCGGGTCATATAGTCACAAAGCTCAGGATTTTTCATCAGGAGAAAATAGCCTCTAAAAGGTCAAGCATGTTTGTCTCATCAAAACTTCAATTGTATAAAATCAAGAGGGAGGAAGAGCAAAGATAATGGACCATAGAATCATAGAGTACATGGTAGAGAAGAAGACCATTCAGCCCATCATGGATGTGCCTGTGATAGTGCTAGTTTTTCAACAGGAGCTGTCTAATACTATTTTCTTGCCCTTTACCCATATATTTTAATAATTCTTCCTTTTCAAATACTTATCCAAATTCCCAATGATTTTGTAGTCTCTGCCACAGTAGCTACCTGTGGTAAAGAGTTCCAAGTTCTAATAAACATCTGAGTGAAAAATTTCTTCTATCTTCCCTTTCATTCTTCTAGCGATAATCCTGAATCTAGTCTCAGTTTGTGCTGTGTGTGTTTTGGTTTTTTCAACGATACTTTCCTTTGACTGTTTCATTTTAGCTTCATGGAAAATGCTCTGGGTGGATAATTCGACCAAGGGTGAGGGGGAAAGAGGCAGGTAGGAGAGGGGAAGGAGAAGGCTGAGAGGAAGGGGGTGAGAAGGAGGAAAGGGAGAGTCATTCTGCAGTGATGGGTGTAAATTTTGAGCAGCTGCATTTACAGTGGGATGTCCATATTTCCTTATTTAGACTAGAGTGAATTAGATTTATGTTTAGGTTTTTTTCATTGCTCAGCAGTAACTCACTTTAACAAAGAATGTGCACTTTGCCCCCATGGTGGGATCCTGCAATATGACATTCCCGCCCTGTCACTCACTGTTTTTGCATTGGAAGTTGCATGCTGACTTTCAGGGCCAAAACTCAGCATCAGTAATGGGCTTTCCAACGAATGTTACGTGATTGGCATTTACAATGTTCAAAATCCTATCACAGTGCTACCTACAGAGGAAAAGTAATGATTGTCAGTGGGGTCTTTGGAGGGGAAGGAAAGAGTATGAAAAGGGGTGAGGAGCAAGTCGTAAGCCAGCAGAAGTAAAACCAGAACAGGAATAGTTAGGAGCAAGAAGGACAAGGGTTAATAACAGACAGAAATAAAACAGATTAGGATTATAGGGAAGAAAAAAAATGAAAGCAATGGGAAATTTGGGAGAGCAACTCTGAGGCAAAAAACAATTTGAAAGTTGAAAAGAAATGAAGAAAGCAAAATAGTATTTTACTCATACCAGATTACCTTATTATTGCCAATCTATAAAATGGTGCCATTCTATTCTAAGAGGTGCAATGAGATGGGTCTCCCTAGGGCTGATAGTTGATTAATCTGGAGAACAACAGCTCTCCTTTTATTTAACCCACTAACTGCTAATTGTAATTTGTATTCGTGTGGTGATATGTTGTTCTTGTGTCTAAGCTGGATCTCTGTAAACTGCAATTGCACTATTGGAGAATGTTTTCTTCCTTTTTCTGTCTGTAAGACTGAAAAAAAAAAAGTTCCAAAAGTACCTAACAAGATCTAATTTAGTGATTTTATGATTAAGTTTCTTTAGATTTCATTATACTTAAATGTTTTCTATCAATATCCTTCCAGATCTCACTGATTATTGCCTCAGTAGTTGCCATCATTGTCTATCGGCTGGCTGTCTTTTTTGAGTTCTCTGTCAACCTGCCCAAAGCAATGGACGACGACCTGGAACCTCTCAAAGACTATCTGACTCCACAGATTGCCACTTCCGTTACAGCTTCTATCATTAACTTTGTGTTCATTATGATTTTGAATATACTTTATGAAAGAGTAGCAATATGGATCACTGACTTCGGTAAGTTCATTTCTCAATGTCGATAATAGCAAATCTTTTGATAAAGCAGTTCGGGAGCATTTAAACTAGTATGGCAGGGGGCTAGAAACCTATGTAGTGAAATAGAGGAAAGTGAAAGGCAGACAGAAATAAATGGTAAAAGAGTGAGGAACAAAAAACAAAGGGCCAAACTAATTCATAAAAAATGTGAGCATAAAAAAAGCCTGAGGGTTTTATACCTTAATGCGAGAAGCATCAGGAACAAGGTAGATGAATTAGCTGTGGAAATAGAGGTTAATAATTATGATCTAATTGGGATTACGGAAACATGGTTGCAGGGTGAGCAGGGCTGGGAGCTTAACATACAGGGGTATTCAGTATTTAGGAAGGATCGACAAAAAAGAAAGGGAGGAGGGGTAGCATTGCTGGTAAAAGAAGGGATAAATGCAATTGAAAGGAAGGATATTAACTCAGTTAATACAGAATCTATATGGGTGGAGCTAAGAAATAGCGAGGGGCGAAAAACATTAATAGGAGTGGTATATAGGCCTCCAAATAGTAAAATAGAGGTTGGGGAGGGCATCACGAGGGAAATTAGAGAAGCGTGCAATAAGAGCACAGCTGTCATCATAGGTGACTTTAACTTACATATAGATTGGAATAGCCTAATCAGTAAAAATAATGAGGAGGAGGAATTCCTTGAGTGTTTAAGGGATGGTTATCTGGATCAATATGTCGAGGAACCAACTCGGGAACAGGCTATATTGGACTGGGTACTGTGCAATGAGAAGGGACTAATTAGTAATCTTGTTGTACGGGGACCCTTGGGTCAGAGCGATCATAACATGATCGATTTCTCACTCGAAATGGAGAGCGAAGAAATTGACTCAGATACTAAGGTCCTGAATTTAAACAAGGGGAATTATGATGCCATTAGACGGGAACTGAGTAGGTCTGATTGGACAACGTTCCTGGGAGGACTGGAGGTAGATAAACAATGGCAAGCATTTAAAGATAGAATGACAAAATTGCAAAAATTGTTTATACCAATCTGGCATAAAAGGAAATCTAAAAAGGTGACTCAACCGTGGATAACAGGGGAAATTAGAGACAGCATAAAATCCAAAGATAGGGCGTATAAAATAGCCAAAAAAAGCGCCAGAGCGGAAGATTGGGAACAGTTTAAGATAGAGCAAAGGAGGACAAAGGGCTTAATCAAGAGGGGCAAAATAGCTTACGAAAGCAAGCTGGCGGAAAATATAAAAACTAACTCCAAAAGCTTTTATAAGTATATCAAGAGGAAAAGACTGGTGAAAACCAAAGTTGGCCCATTGCAGTCAGATACGGGGGAATATATAACGGGAAATAAGGAAATGGCAGACCAACTAAATGCATACTTTGGGTCAGTCTTTACGAAGGAAGACACAAAAAACCTCCCTGGGATATCGGGAAAAATAGGGACATTTGCAAAGGAGGAACTGACGCAAGTCAATATCTCTAAGGATATGGTGTTAAGGAAGCTAAAGGGATTGAAGGCGGACAAATCCCCAGGGCCTGATAACATGCATCCTAGGGTGCTGAAGGAGGTGGCCCTAGAGATAGCGGATGCACTAAGTATGATTTTTCAGAATTCATTAGACTCGGGAACAGTGCCCATGGATTGGAGGGTAGCTAACGTTACCCCACTATTCAAAAAGGGGGGTAGGGAAAAAGCAGGTAATTACAGACCTGTAAGCCTTACATCAGTTGTGGGCAAAATGCTGGAGTCCATCATTAAGGATGAAATAGCGGAGCACTTAGCAAATGGGGACAGGATAGGACAGAGTCAACATGGATTTACAAAGGGTAAATCGTGCTTGACTAATCTATTGGAATTTTTTGAGGGAGTAACTGGTAAAATAGATGGGGGAGAGCCAGTAGATGTGGTGTACCTGGACTTCCAAAAGGCCTTCGATAAGGTCCCACATAAAAGATTAGCAGGGAAAATTGAAGCTCATGGGATAAAGGGGAAAGTATTGACGTGGATAGAGAACTGGCTGTCAGATAGAAAACAGAGAGTTGGAATAAACGGCTCATTTTCTGAATGGCAGGCAGTAACAAGTGGGGTACCACAGGGATCTGTCCTGGGTCCCCAGCTGTTCACAATTTACATTAATGACCTGGATCAGGGAGTCGGATGCAGCATTTCCAAATTTGCAGACGACACTAAACTAGGAGGGGGGGTGGGCTCAAAGGAGGAGACCAGGAAGCTCCAGAGCGATTTGGACAGACTGGGTGATTGGGCGGATAAATGGCAGATGCACTATAATGTGGACAAGTGCGAAGTTATCCACCTTGGGTGCAGGAACGGGAGGGCAAATTATTATTTAAATGGCAATAAATTGGGAGAGGGGGAAGTACAGAGAGACCTGGGTGTTCTTGTACACCAGTCACTGAAGGCGAGCATGCAGGTGCAACAGGCGATCAAGAAGGCAAACGGTATGCTGGCCTTCATAGCAAAAGGGTTGGAATACAGGAACAGGGATACCTTGCTGCAGCTGTACAGGGCACTGGTGAGACCACACCTCGAGTACTGTGTACAGTTTTGGTCGCCTCATCTGAGGAAAGATGTTCTTGCCATGGAGGGGGTGCAGCGGCGATTCACCAGGCTGATACCAGGAATGGCGGGATTGACCTATGAGGAGAGACTATGTAGTTTAGGGATGTACACACTGGAGTTTAGAAGATTGAGAGGGGACCTCATAGAAGTGTATAAAATTCTGACAGGTCTAGACAGACTAGATGCAGAAGGAATGTTTCCCTTGGCGGGTGAGAACAGAACTAGAGGACATAATTTAAGGATAAGGGCTAAACCATTTAGGACAGAAATGAGGGGGAATTTCTTCACTCAGAGGGTGGTGAACCTGTGGAACTCATTGCCACAGAGGGCAGTGTACGCCAGCTCATTAAATATATTTAAGAGGGAATTAGATGTATTTCTACAGGCAAAAGGGGTTAAGGGTTACGGAGAGAAGGCGGGGACGGGATACTGAATTGGAGGATCAGCCATGATCTCATAAACAAAATCTTTTTAAACTGTAAGATGAACCTGTCTTACGATTGGCAAGGTCAGCTGTTTTAAAGTGACTTTGTAGTTAATTGCTTAAATTAATCAACAACATACCAGCATGCTTATTGCACATGTGTGCCTGTGTAGTAGTAACTAAGTATACTGTGTTAGGGTTTCCACCTTATCACAGACTTTCCCTTTTGTTCTTTCCTCCCCTCCCCCCTTTCACTGCCTCTGTACTTGCTTAAAACCTGTTACATCTTTAACTTTTTCCAGTTATGACGAGAGGTCATTGACCTGAAACGTTAACTCCGTTTCTCTCTCCACAGATGCTGCTTGACTTGCTGAGTATTTCCAGCATTTTCTGTTTTTATTTTAAGTACACTGTGTGCTGTTTAAAACACAATGCTACTGCATTCAGTTTTTTTTAACATGTCACTTTTCATGATTTTCAATACAAAAGTGTCATTCTGCATAGTCGTAGTGCTGAGATATCAAGCTGTGTCTCATTGAGTGTCAGCTTGCCTTAGTTAGTAGCACTCTGCCTCTGTATCAGAAGACTGAGGGTTCAAATTCCTCACCTGAACTTGCATGCATAATGTAGCCTGACTCTCTAGTGCAGTACTGAGGTCCTGGCTACCTGTTCAGGTGCATGTTCTAGCTGTAATGGGAGGATGGTAGGGTTGCTATTCTGGAAGGATAGGATCAAATGCGCTGATCATCCACACTCTCGCTTCTTTTACAATATGTTTTCGTACAAAGACTTCTAAAAAAAAAAAATTTAGTAATTGGTGATCGATTTGCTCCTTTTTCACTCAGAGCTTCCAAGAACACAGACGGACTATGAAAACAGCTTGACCCTGAAGATGTTTCTCTTCCAATTTGTCAACTACTATTCCTCCTGCTTCTATATTGCTTTCTTTAAAGGCAAGGTTGTAGGTTATCCTGGAGAGCCGGTTTACTGGTTGGGGCGATTCAGAAATGAAGAGGTAATAAGATTTATCACACAACAAAGGATTTAATCAGCTGTCTTAGCATGTATTTATTATTGCTATTAATTTTGTATTTAAGTTATGGTAATGTAGTGGTTATGTCACTGGACTAGTCTTCTTTCGTGTCTTCTCACTGTTCCTTTTAGGGATCAGTGTGAAGTAGTGGAAGGATCACAGGCTGATTAACAGTCTGACTGGCCACGTTAACGCTCCTTCCATGGCCGTAACCATCTTTATACCAGCCGATCGGGCAGTTAGTCCTATACGGCGAGAAGGTTTTATGGGCTCCCACAACCCATACGATGAGGGAGGGGTGGGGGGGAGGGTCACCCACACCCACCGGACGCGAGTATCCCGCTGGATGTCAACCCAGAATTCAAAGCCGGAGCTCCGACTCCACTCGCCGGGACTGTCTGGAGTGAGGGTTCGAACCCTGAACCTTCTGGCCCAGAGGCGGGAATGCTAGCACTGCGCCAAAGGCTCACTCCCACTAGACTAGTAATCCAGAGGAAATGGACTAATAATGCAGAGAATGCGAGTTCAAATCCCACCATGGCAGTTTGAGAATTTGAATTCAGTTTATAAAAAAAAAATGGAAAAAAATGCTGGTAGCAGTAGAAGTGACCATGAAGCTGTCAGATTGTCATTAAAAACCTAACCGGTTCACTAATGTCCTTTTTAGGGAAGAAAGTCTACTGTCCTTACTTCAGTTACACACCAATGTGGTTGACTCTTAACTCCCCTCTGAAGTGGCCTAGAAAGCCACTTAGTTGTATCAAACAGCTATCAGTGGTTCAAATAGGGGGTCCACCTTATCAGGGCAACTAGGGATGGGCAATAACTGCCGGCCTTGCCAGTAACACCCACATCTCGAGAATTAATAAGAAAATTTAGTGACACATTTGTATTATAAATGACCATTTACACATTGATGCGAGCAAATCATTTTCACAACACCAAATTAGTAAATAGCTAATATTACTTTTGGATATGGATCTACCTACTCATTAAATATTTGCATTATCCAATATGTGAGTCAAACAAATCAGCACTCCCTCAGGGCATCGTTGATAATTTGGCTAATTAATGGGACCTGGAGGGGTAAATTTGTAACCGAAATCTACTCCAGATAACCCTGCAAGTCAGTGCCCCAACAGGTGGGGTAATCCTGGCTGGGCAAAGGATGAAAAACCAGTGCTCTGTCCTGCTGCACCTGGGTTTTTCAACCCCCCACCCCCCACCCCACAAAAGAAAAACAAATACTGTTTCTATCAATAAAGAATCCCAAGTAACAATTTAATATACACCAAAACAGATTTTTGTCTCCATGCTGTTGAGCCAATCGCAGGAGTGCGTGTAAACCTCTTAACTGACTCAGCTGCCAATTTTCTTCCCTGAGGAATTGTGCCAAGATGAAATTGAGCACTTCTCCCAACAGCATAAAAAAGATTGAGAACACATTGAGGACTGCTTGACGTGAATCAATGTTCTACAACCCGCTGCCCCAATCCATTTGAAAATTAGCGTACTGTGTCATCTGATAGGGGTAGATATTTTAATTGCATTTGTCTAATTATGTGCGCTCCACAGGCCAGTTGATGGGAGTTTTGGAATCTAGCATTCCATTTTCTGATATTCTGGGCAAGAGGTGTAAGGATGTGAGAGGCAGAATCTCAAAAAGGGAGGAAGAATAAACATTTGTGCGACCAGCTTTTAATGACCTGTGTCTCGGCACAGATTGGTTTCACCGATCCTCTACTCTGTTTAAAATCCTATTTCCTGTTCTTGTTCTTGCTTCTTAAATGCATTATTTCACATTTTTCTACATTGAATTGCATCTGCCTCCTATCTGCTCATTCTGCTAGCCTATCTATGTCCTCCTGATGTCTTTGTGTTGTCACAATTTGCCATGCCCCTCAATTTTGTGTCTTCAGCAAAGTTCAATATTATATGCTCAATTCCGAAGACCAGATCATTTATTTATGATAAGAGCCACCCCAAACCCAGATCCCATTGGAACATCAGTCACCACACTTTCTATACTGAGAAACTGCCTTTTACCCTGACCCCTTGCTTTCTGCCCTCCAATATATTTGACCATATTCCCCTTCATTCCATTTGTTATTATCTTTGTCATAAGTGTCTTATATGATACCTTATCAAGATCTTTTTGAAAATCCATATAAACCTCATAAAATGAGCTGCTTCATTTTCTTTGTCAACTGCAGAGACTCTAAGGTATATTTTCTCTGATAATTTTCATGAAATATTTTTTAAAGCTGTTCCTGTAAGCTGATCAGCAAGGGAAGGGTTAATTTTTGCTATCTGAAATTTACAGTGTGACCCAGGTGGCTGCCTTGTAGAACTATCAACTCAACTGCTGATTGTGATGGGAGGAAAAGCAATATGGAACAACGTTCAAGAAATTCTCATTCCGTAAGTTAATGCATTGTTAGGCTCAAAAGATTATAGAAATTTACAAGATGACAAAATATTTTAATGAGAAGAAATAAAAATATGTTTTAACTCCTTTTACTCTGGTTTCAAAAGTCTTCATTGTGCGTAAGATAAAATTTTTTTATTACTGTTTCTGCGTTGAAAGCACGTGTGAATCATCTATTGTGTGTAGTGCATGGTACTGCACCTCACTCTGGGGACTGCACTCACCTGCTGCAGACCCAGTACTGTTGTCCATTCTGGACTCTCCAGCAACGCTTCCCACTCTTAGGCCTGGATTTTGCCGGCGCTCAGAGTGCGGGTTTGGAGGCGGGTCTGCTGTCAAAATAGCAAAGATTGACAGCGGGTAGGAAACCCGCTGTCAACCCGCCTCCACTCGAGTCTCCCAGGTGTTGGATCTGCGCAGAACTGACCCGACACCAAGTGGCGGGGGAGACAATTTAGATCATTAAATGGCTTGTTAACAGCCAATTTAATGCTATTTTGAGCCTACCTTGTAATTTTACGTGCTCCCCCATGGGTTACCCGCTGCTCAGGGAACACGCCAGCTCACCCTGTCGTGAGTTGAGTCTACTTTGATTTATCTGATAACCTGAAAGCTGCAGAAGTGGTATAAAGAATGCCATGTTGCAGATGTTCAGTTTCAGAGCTCAGAAACTGTTGGTTACTGCATTTGTAAGATATATATATATATATATATATATATATAGAGAGAGAGAGATTTCTTTAGCTTGCAAGTGTTTAGAGCCAACTGTATATCCAATGCCACCTCATTGGAACAACCTCTCTCCCCATTGACAGATCGCTTCTGTCATCTCACCTGCAGCTGCCACCTATTCCAGCAACATCAGAGAGGGATGGGTGGAGGTGCAAGGTAAGTTGGTGTGAGTAAGGATGTGCAGGAGTAGGGCATAGAAGGCAGAGTGATGGAGATGCGATGAGTTGCACAGCAGGGTGAGTTTGAGTGTGGCATTGCAATAACGTTTCGTGATCTACTGAGATCATTGAAAGGTTGGCGCCACTGTAGCCAGGGACCCCTGACGACATCCCTGCTTGTGTCCTCCTGTGCAATGTGCAACCAGACTGCGTTGATCTCCTGGGGAGGTCTCTTCCGCCCATGGGAAGGGAAGAGAATCTCCCTGCATGCTGTGACTCCCTCCATAAGCATATGGAAGGAGTCATGCGTGAGCCTGGGTGCAACTTTGTGCAGCGCTTGTTAGTGTTTGCAGCCCCTCACTGCTGCAGAACACTGACAGCGCAACTGTCAAAATCAATGTGGCCGAGGTCCCTTTAAGGAAACCAGCTGTTGACACGTCATCAAATGACGTCATCAGACCCGCTTCCTGTTAATTGGCCAGGAACCCCGCAGGGCGGGCTTAATAAGGCCAATCTACGGAAAATCTTTGAGAGAGTGGCTGCAGACGGGAGTGGGACTGGAAACCACCAACCAGATCTCCCAACGCCATCTTGACTCCGCAGGGAAAATCCAGCCCTTAGTTTCCTGGTCCCCCCTGCCTGTGTTTGCACAGCATTAGTACTGCATGGAACAGTCAACACACATTAAAATCAAATTTTCCCAACTCTGGGAGTAACAGTGACTGATGGAGGGAGTCTTGTATGTGAGTCATAGACTTTTTCTGAATTTTTTGACTGGAAGCTAAAGCAGTTCATCTTGTATTGCGAGCATATATGGCAGTTACTTTTATTATTAAGTGCAGAGGTAAAATTAAGTTTTGTGGGTCAACCCAATGGGTTAACAAATTTACGCAATGAATAACTGACGCAGTCCAGAATAGAAAGCTCCCAGGTTTGATGCCTGGTCTCTGCTGAGCTCACTGATCTCACCTGGTGTAGTGGTCAGGTGGTTTAATTGGCCTCAGTCCATTGGTTTAGACAAGGAAAAATGAGCCCCTATTCTCTTCCCCAATAGTCAAATAGCCTGTCTACACTCATTACCAAGACTTGCACATAAATAGCAGCCACTTGAACGATGTACAAGAGGGTGTCCAACAGTGTTCTTGTTAAGCCACGCAGGTGGTCTGGAGGTCACGCGCAGGCCGCTCAGCGGCTTTTAAATGGAAGAGCTGTGCATGCGCAGAAATGCACAGGCCGTTAAAGGGGCCAAGCACCCAAAAAAAATTAGCAGGAACATTGGTGTCCAATACTTGTGCTACCAATGGTAACGACAATTGGACAGTTTCTGTAACAGTCGGGCGATCCATCCCACCAGTTTATAGCCCAAGTGGCGAACATGAAAACTATCCCCAATATTTCTAGTGGATCCTTGGAAGTAGTTGAGCATTTGCACAATATCCCCCACACAGAATGGTTCAAAACCACTTTGTTAAGTCCGTGTGAGATGTTTATTTTTCTCTACATTAAATTAAAAACTATTTTTAAAGATAGTTTTGTAGGTACTGTATTTATTACAATTACTTTAAGTGTGCATAATCATCAAGTTGGAATGATACTGTATAGAACATTTTTCTACCTTGGATTGTGTGCTATTTTCTTAAGGCAAAGGCTCTTGCATTTCTTTCACTCCCCCAAAACATTCATCACTACTGCAAATGGCTGCCAGCACCACACTTGCAGTTCCTCTTTCCAACTATCCTTAATAGCTACTCACAATGAGATTGTCTAAATTTGTGTCTTATTCTAGTTTTGTGCAACAGCATTGTATCCAATGGCATCCTGTTTGGGACCTACAGGAGCTACAGAAACGGATCTTTCTATTCAATCACTCCAGAATGCATTCAAACCTGTATTCTGTAAATAAAATAATGTGTGTTAACAACCTGCGCCACCCAGTCCCCAGGCCAAAAGCTAAAATTAGAACTTAGTCAAATGAGCTGATGCATGAAGAAAGAAATGGTAGGTTTGCTTTGTGTAGACATGCAAATACCATACATAGGGATATTCATAACTTCTTATACTTTTCTGTTCACCAAAAAGAACATGAAAGTATAAGGAAGCAAGGCGCAAGACATGTCTGTTCGTCTCATCCAACTCACTTTTTCCACACACTATCCACTCAGTCATAAATTCTACCTGACCAAACCATTTAATTGCCTGATGAAAAGATATCGTATGATATGGTATTTTTAACATTTTGGTTTCCGATCCTTTGCATTACTATTTTTCTAATCTAGAGTTTTTCTTGACACTTATTAATCTTGAGCTTTCATCCTTTGTTTTGATTTGAGTACAGAACCAATTTATTTTATATATAGCACCCTTTATCATAGCAAAGCAAGGCAATTCAATGTCAGACTGGAGTAGGAAGGAAATTGGGGGAGATGGCTGAAGGTGTGGTTGAAGAGGGAGGTTTTAAGGAGGCTTTTAAAGGTGGGGATGGATGTAGCAAGGTGGAAGTTTTAGGGAGAGAATTGCTTTGCACCAATGGTGGGCCAGAGAGAATGAGGAACCCTCGGCATACCTGAGTTGAAGGATTGGAGTGTGAGAGATGAAACATAGAACTGGGTTGGTAGAAGAAAGTCTGGAAGAATTTGAAGATGAAAACAAGGATTTTTAAGTTAAAATATTGAAGAATAGAGAGCCAATGGAAGTGAGCAGGGGCAAGGATGATAGATAAGCCTGACTTTGTGGAGGAGAGAATGCAGGAGGCCAGAATTCTAGATGAGTTTGAGTTTATGTAGGGTGGACCTTTTTATATTTCTTGCTTCAAGTGTGTCAATGCACATGACCTTACATAATCTTCCACATATCTGCATTTAGGTCATTCTGCCATTTCTTGACTCATCCGCTTAATTGGTCCAGTTTTATTTTAAGATGCTACCAGTCATTTCCTGGCCACATTATAACATTACAAATGCCCCTCCATACCTATTATGTATAGTGTGAACAGTAGAGGACCTGGAACAGATAACTGCATATCTCAACCAATCACTGCTCTCTCGAGCTTTTTTGCATCCTATTTTCTAAGTTTGAAGTTTGTAATTTAATTAGCTAATTTGCCATTAATTGCATGAACCTTAATATTCTTGAAAGAAAGAACTTGCATTTATATAGAGCCTTTCATGTCCTCAGCACTTCACAAACAATACATTTAGCCCTGAAATTCGCCTCTCCGGCTTGCCGCAGGGGTAAGGATCGCGCGCGCACTTACCTACCGCGCCTGCCGTTGTGTTTTGGGCCCACGGGAATTTCAGCTCCTGGGCCTGCTCCAAGTGCCGGCGCGCAGTGCTTGCGTGTCCCAGGGGCGCAGTTAGTGCGATGCGTCCCCTGGGATCACGTGGACCATGGAGAGCCAATGGCAGCAGACCATCTTTCATTCATACCTGTCAAATCTGTGAATTGAAATCGGCCCCAAAAGAACAGCTAAACTTAAAATAAATTTTTTAAAAACCATCACATTTATAAAATAACTAAGTTAAATAAATTAACTACTTTAAACAAAAATTTAAATTTTTGAAAAAATTAAAAAAACTTTTTAACAGTGCTAAAAATAAACTTCCCTTTCTTTAAAGTATCTAAAAAAAGATAAACCTGTTGAAAAAAATTTAAAATTATAATTAATTAACCACTTACCTTGTTGAAAACGGGTCCCGCGCCTCCTTTTTAAAAGCGCAGGTTCTTCAATACTTACCCTCCTGTAGAAACCTGAAAAAAAACCTAAGTTTGCTGCATGCGCGCAGCCTCTACCGCGCACGCGGTTCACCTATGAACCGCCCCCTTCACCAGACCAGAAGTTCCGGTTTCCCGCGCATGCGCAGTGCATGCAGGAAACCGGCACTTCATGATGCCTTACGGGTGAGTACACAGTCCATACTCACCCGGCAAGGGCCGAATTTTTGGCCCATTATTTTTAAAATGTAATCACTGTTTTGTTTGCAGTTACACCAAGAAATTTGCACACAGGAAGGTCCCACAAATAGCAATGAGATAAATGACCAGATAATCTGTTTTGGTGGTATTGGTTGAGGGATGAATGTTGACCAGGACTCTGGGAGATATCTCTGCTTTTCTTTGAATAATACCGTGAGCTCTTTTACATCCATCCGAACGGGAAGACAGGGATTTGGTTTAACATCTCAAGTAAAAGGCAGCATCTCCAATAATAAAGCTTTATCGAGTGCTTTCTGAAACTCCAAGCAGGTGGTATCCACTGAATTGTCCTCATCGATCAATTTAGTTATCTCTACAAAGAATTCCAGTAGCTTTCTTGGGAATGAGCAGGTGTTTCTAAATCTATGCTGACTGTTCCTTATGTTGAGGCTGTCTGCACACATTTAGTAGCTCTAGATTTCCATTCACCTGGATATAAAACCTTATCAACTGTCTATTGTTCTTTGTACAGCTGGTTAAAGAATCTTATTGGTCGCTGTTACACCAAAAGTTCAGAAAATGTACTCCCCCGATGGGAGCAAGACTATCAGCTGCAATCCATACCAAAGTTGGGCTTGTTTTACGAATATCTGGAAATGGGTATGTTTTTATGTGTGTAATATTTACTGGAAAGCTTTTTGTCTGACTGACATCAAATGAAATGCCTCTTCTGTTATATTTGCCCTTTTGTCTATAAAGCTGCTTCACCTAGGATGGGGAGTATGACTGACAACAACTGCTATTTGAATTTTCCCACTTAATGCTCCTTGGAATAATTAAAACTATTCCGTAATGCTGTCGAGCTGCTTCACCTACATCAAACAGTTTAGATAGGTTCTGTTACCATTTGAACCTGAGATGCTATACCATGCATGGGGTGAGTAGGAGATGAGATTTAATAAGCATAGGACACACTTGTTCAAGTCAACATCTCTACCTATGAATCCTATCCCTCCAAGGGAAAGCAGTTTGGTTAAAAAATAAATATCTATTGTTCCTTTTTTGTCCAATCATGGGTAAAGACAATTATATTCAAAATTTGGATGGAATCTTCATCATATATTGTCTGTGTTACTTTGAAATGCACAAGGACATTAACTTTTCTGTCAGTCGTTCAAATGTCCAGTTTAGTTATTTAGTGCCTACAGTCTGTTCCATAGGTCTCAATGATATGCGGAGATTTTCTGCTTCTGCGCTCCTATTGCACAACAGAAGTGCATATTGAGAAACCGCACCCCCCCAGTCCATGATGTTTCATCCATTCACTTTAATGGACCAAAACTCCTGGGCTGGGTGCGTTCGTGGCATATGCCAGGAGCATTCAGGCAGACAATCTCCCCTATAATTTAGTGTACTATAAACAAAAAGAATGACGTATATCCAGGAATGAACATGAGAAATAGAAATTCAATTACCTTTCCCACCTTGGCCACCTTTCACTTGGTTTTTAACGATTATTGTAGTGCCATATTTCTGACAGCAGATGACAACATTGATCTAAATGTAAAATTGTTTCACAAACAGTTGTGTCACCACACCTGCTCCTTTAAGACAGAGTGAAGGAGTGGGGGCGGTAAAGTATGTACAGTTGTTTTGTATATCCATATGAAAGGACTGTGCAACTTTCAAGCTGAAATACTCCTGGTGAAATTGTTGCTGTTGTTAGTTTGGATTTCGTAATGAAGAAATTAAAATTACCCCAAATGTTTATTTTTGCTTAACTTTGGAAAATTTAGGCAAATTTATTTTAAAAACAAGAACGATGTCAGAAAAAATACATAGAAAATACATAACAACTGCAGAATCACATTTTAACTTAGAAGCAAGTTGTTTCTGTGCTTTATAGTTTTTGTTTTGTTTTAAATAGCAAGATTAGTCTCACCGGGAGCCCACCACATATTTAGTTTTAACTGCCTGAGGGGGTGCATTCTTACTGTGCATGCTACAGTCTCTATGTTATGGTAGAATTGTTTCTGAACATTACCAAAAGGGTGATTATGAAACTTTGCAATGTCTGGCTGGTGATAATTTTGAAAAGTGTTATGGAGTCCACTTTTACAGCTTGATTCCCATAAAAATAACAGGGAAGTCAGGCGTTCAGAAAACTGTCAGTGTATGGGTTTTGGTGGCATTAATATAAAATCTGATATATACATTTTTTCCTGAATATGTTACCTCCTCAAAATAGAGGAGAGACATGTTAGAGCTGTTGTCATTACTCACATGACCTTATGAGAGATTTATACAATACATGATGCTTAGATAGCATGCAGACACCAACCTAATGATCAATAATGGGCTTGTCAATTTCACTTAGATGGGCACTCTCTGTAATTGCAGTCTTGTAAGCCATAAATTCTTGTTTGAAACAGCCAGTTGATTCTAAAGTGATATGTTAGTGAGCTATGAGGCAATCTGGTCAAATATACCATTTGTGAAGTCAAATTGAACAATCTTCATGTAGAAGCTTCTGCGTAAAGACAAACACGGTGTATATAAATAGCATTATTAAACAGATTAGGGTGGGCAGGCAGTCTGCTGGCCATGCTAGATCTTTCACAGTGGACTGTTTATTACAGCAATACTCCTTTACTATTTCTCTAAATAGTCTCAAGGTTAACCGTGCACTGCACAGTGGTATCTCCCTTCACATGTTTAACCCCAGATCTTCCCAGACTAACCAAGATTAAGTCTTGAACACAAGAGATTCCTGTGCCATGAACTTGTTAGTTGGGGGTCCAGACCGCCAGAACATTTGCTTGTGGTCCTTGGCAGCAGCTGTATACTTAATGGAGCAGGAAACCTGATGATGCACAAACAAAATGATTCACAAAAAATTCATTTAACATTTTTTTTTTGTTCATTTTGCAGTTATACAGTTTGGTTTTGCCACCATCTTTGTGGCATCATTCCCTCTGGCACCTCTGCTAGCACTGATTAATAACATCATTGAAGTACGAGTAGATGCTTGGAAAATGACCACACAGTTTCGACGGATTCTACCAGCCAAAGCGCAAGACATTGGAGCCTGGCTGCCGATTCTACATGGAGTGGCTATTTTTGCTGCTGTCACAAATGTGAGTGGAGCCTTTGAATCACGTGAGAAATTAACAACAGTCGGAATGTATTGCAGTCGATTATCTGGTCTACTCATGCCTAATAGTTTTATCATATACAAAAAGTATAGCTATGCACAGTTACATGAGGTGTTTTAAATATTTTTTGAAGAAAGCCAAGTGGCAAATTGCATTGTGCACCAAGTGGTATGCTAGGGGTTCTTCTTCATAGTGTTCAGTTTGTCTATCCTCTTGTCAGTCTGCTAGATATAGAAATAAATTACAGACGACCTCTTTCCCAATAGAGGGGATAAAAAACTGGAGGAAGAATCAGTTCAGTTGACGTGTTTTGAACTTTATTTTTATGGCAAGTTTTTTTTTTTTTTGTTCCCTTTTCCTTCATCTGCCTGGGCTGACACCTAAAGCGAGAAGGCAGCCTTACAGCCTGCTCCCGAGCTTCCTGTAGACACCGCCCAACTGAGACTCTTCGGTCTGATTTTCCACCTTTGGGAGATATCAGAGTCTACTCAACGCCTTGTCGCTCAACACAACCCAGATTGGGAACTGAGTGAGGTGGAACTTGGTCCTGTATTCATCCCTGTTCTGTAGCAATGAATGTTAGCACAGGACTGGGACCCTGTCTGATTTTTCCCTTGGAAGACACCAAAGCCAGTGATACAGCAAGTTGGTAGAGACCTGAAAGCTCCCTGAATAGATGTTCATTGGCGAAGATTCATCTTTGCTTTTATTTGATGGTATTTTATATGCTTAGTACAGATGACTATAATTTTCTTGTAAAAATAATATTCATAAACATTCCAAGATATTTTAGACTACAAATAATATAATATATATATATATATATATACAAATTTATTTAAGTCAGTAAATTAAAGCAAAGCAGAATTTGTATTCATCAGAATAAATAGTGTCTCACCACTGTTTTCATCATTGTTAATGCAGTGAAACCTGTACAAACGGACACCTGCAAAAACAGACTCTTATTGACGTCCCAAATAACTTGCATTGTAACAGATACACCTTGAAACCACGGACAGTTGTAAATTACTAACTACAGACAGCCGTCAATGCACCAAGTCCGTTTACAGCTTAAAACACGGGACACGCAGGTCAGCCCAAGGCACTAGCAGGTGAAAGAAATGGCTTCTGTGGAATGGGGAGATTATTACCCAGCATTCATAGCGGCCGAGAACCCGCTCTGTCTCTGGTAGTTGAATGCTTGCATGACTCGATCCCAGGGATAGAGCGGTTTCTCTGCCGCTATGGATGCTGGATAAGGGAACTCGCCGTTCGACAAATGCCGGGAACTGCACCGGGCAACACCGCATCTCACTCCATCCGTACGTCAGGTACTGATGAGCTGCTAACAGCCCCCCACCCCCAAGCACTTCAAACATTCGCAGCTGCAGCACACAGAGGGAGGGGGCCCCGGACAGGGTCTGCAGGACATTAATTCCTCTTGGCGAGATACCATTATTTCGCAACTTCTGGAGGAGCACGGCATCTCGGACAGCAACTTCCTGGTTTCCGCGTTTAACTGCCCATGTGCTGTCGCTGGAAGTTGTTGCCCGATTTAGGAACGCAGGAACTGGAGTAGGCCATGCAGCCCCTCGATGAGATCATGGCTGATCTGCGATCTAAGTCCATATACCTGCCTTTGGCCCATATCCCTTAATACCTCTGGTTAACAAAAAGCTATCAATCTCAGATTTAAAATTAACAATTGATCTGGCATCAATTGCCTTTTGCGGAAGAGAGTTCCAAACTTCTACCACCCTTTGTGTGTAGAAGTGTTTCCTAATTTCACTCCTGAAAGGTCTGGCTCTAATTTTTAGACTATGCCCCCTAGTCCTAGAATCCCTAACCAGCGGAAATAGTTTTTCTCTATCTACCCTATCTGTTCCCCTTAATATCCTGAAAACTTTGATCAGATCACCCCTTAACCTTCTAAATTCTAGGGAATACAACCCTAATTTGTGTAATCTCGCCTCATAACTTAACCCTTGAAGTCTGGGTATCATTGTGGTAAATCTACGCTGCACTCCCTCCAAGGCCAATATATCCTTCCTAAGGTGTGGTGCCCAGAACTGCTCACAGTACTCCAGGTGTGGTCTAACCAGGGTTTTGTATAGCTGCAGCAAAACCTCTACCCCCTTGTATTCTAGTCCTCCTAGATATAAAGGCCAGCATTCCATTAGCCTTTTTGATTATTTTCTGTACCTTTCATGACATTTTAATGATCTATGTACCTGAACCCCCAAGTCTCTTTGGACATCCAAGGTTTTTAGCTTTTTACCATTTAGAAAGTAACCTGTTCGATCCGTTTTAGGTCCAAAGTGGATGACCTCGCATTTGCTTACATTGAAATCCATTTGCCACAGTTTTGCCCATTCACTTAATCTATCAATATCCCTTTGTAATTTTATGCTTTCACCTACACTGCCTACAATGCTTCCTATCTTTGTGTCATCGGCAAATTTGGATATATGACTTTCTATGCCATCATCTAAGTCGTTAATAAATACTGTGAATAGTTGAGGCCCCAAAACAGATCCCTGTGGGACACCACTAGTCACCTCCTGCCAATTAGAGTACCTGCCCATTATCCCTACTGCCTGTCTCTTGCCGCTCATCCAATTTCCTAACCAGGTCAATAATTTGCCCTCAACCCCGGGACTTTATTAAATGCCTCCTGGAAGTCGATATAAATAACATCCATAGACATTCCCCTGTCCACTACTTGCGTCACCTCTTCAAAAAATTCAATCCGGTTTGTCAGGCATGACCTAACTTTCACAAATCCATGCTGGCTCTCTCTGATCAACTGAAAATTTTTGAGGTGTTCAGTCACCCTATCCTTAATTACAGCGTCTAGCAATTTCCCCACAACAGATGTTAAGCTAACTGGTCTAATTCCCTGGTTTCCCTCTCTCACCATTCTTAAAAAGCGGAGTGACATGCGCAATTTTCCAATCTAAAGGGACGGTTCCTGAATCTAGAGAACTTTGGAAGATTATAGTTAGGGTATCTGCAATGTGCTCACCTACTTCCTTTAAAACCCTGGGATGGAAACCATCTGGCCCTGGGGATTTGTCACTCTTTAGTTTCTTTATTACTGTTATTTTACCTACGCTTATTTTATTGAGTCCCTGTCCCCGATTCAGTATTAGTTTCTTTGGGATTTCCGGCATGCTATCCTCTTCTTCTACTGTAAATACTGATGCAAGTAATTATTCAACATGTCTGCCATTTCCCCATTGTCATTGACAATATCATCACTTTTAGTTTTTAAGGGGCCAACATTGCTCTTGACCACCCTTTTATTCTTAATGTAACTATAAAAATTCTTCGTATTGATTTTGATATCCCTTGCAAGTTTCTTTTCATATTCCCTTTTTGTAGCTCTTACTATCTGTTTGTGACCCTTAGCTGTTTTTTGTATCTTTTCCATTCGCCAGGATCTGTGCTATTTTTTTTATTTTTGTATGCCTTTTCCTTTAGTTTTATGCTGTCCCTTACCTCTTTAGTTGTCTCTGGCTTTTTTTTGGCTCTTGCCCATCAGGGATACAAACTGGTTCTGTATCATGTTAAATTCTTTTTTAAACGTCTCCCACTGATCTTCTGTCGTTTTACCCATTAACCAATTTGCCCAGTTTACTTTGGGCAGTCTCTGCCTCATCCCCGTTGAAGCCTTACCTAAATCTAGAATCTTAGTAGCTGTTTCGTGTTTCTCCCTTTCAAACGCTACTTTGAACTCGATCATGTTATGATCGCTAATGGATAAATGTGCATGCACAGTTAGGCTGTTAACTAAATCTGGCTCATTACTCATTACTAAATCGAATATGGCTTGCCCCCTTGTTGCCTCTAGGACATATTGTTGTAGAAAACTATCCCGGACACATTAAAGAAATTCACTACCTTTCTGACAGGTGCTAGTCTGCATTTCCCAATCTATATGAAAGTTAAAATCCCCCATTAAAACCACTCTGCCTTTACTACTCGCTTGTCTAATCTCTGCATTTATACAATCTAGCACTTCACAGCTGCTACCAGGGGGCCTATACACAACTCCCACTACAGTCTTAGATCCTTTCCTATTTCTTAATTCAACCCATAAGGTCTCCACTGGCTGCTTACTTCTCTTTAAATCCTCTCTTATCATTGAAGTGATTTCATCCCTAATCACTAAGGCTACTCCTCCCCCTCTGCCATTTTCCCTATTTGTCCTGTAGACCTTATAACCTGGTATATTTAGCTCCCAGTCCTGACTGTCCTGCAGCATGTCTCAGTAATGGCTACCATGTCATACCCTCCAATTTGAATTTGTGCCTGCAGTTCATTCAATTTATTCTTTATACTTCATGCGTTTGTATAAAGAACGCTTATTTGGGCCACACACCCTAGCCTGTCCGTCAGCTCTGATGCTTTATTCACATGTTTCTTATTTCTTTCTCCTGGTTTAATTGCTTTACATCTTTTAGTTTTCCCTTTACCTGTAGTGCCTAAAGTACAATTTCTGACTGCTACTCTACTCTCTTCCCTTTCGTTTGTTTTTGAACTACTGTTTGTACTATTTGTATTGTAATTTCCCCCTGAGCCTTCCCCCCCAACCCCCCCCCCCCATTTACTAGTTTAAAGTCCTTGTGACCGCCCTATTTCTCCTTTCCGCTAGGACCCTGGTCCCAGATCGGTTCAGGTGGAGCCCGTCCCAACGATACAGTTCCTTCCTGTCCCAATACTGTTGCCAGTGCCCCATGAAATGGAACCCCTCTTTCCCACACCACTCCTTTAGCCACGTGTTTACTTTCTTAATCAGCTTATCTCTACGCCAATTTGCACGTGGCTCAGGTAATAATCCAGAGATTATAACCCTTGAGGTCCTGTTCTATAATTTAGCTCCTAGTTCCTGGTACTCCCCAAACAGGACCTCTTGCCTACTCTTCCCTATGTTGTTGGCCCCAACATGAACCACAACGACTGGATCCTCCCCCTCCCTCTCCAATATCCTTTCAAGCCAGTTCGAGATGTCCCTTACCCTGGCACCAGGTAGGCAACATACCTGGTGGGACTCCCGATCTTGCTTACACTGTCCCCCTAATTATAGAGTCCTCCTAATTATAGATTTCCACATAAATAACAGTGAGCTGTGTTAGCCTCACCATTATTTCTACCGCAAAATCCGGCCCATTGATTTCTAATGATGCATTGTGTAAATACACCAACTGCATTGTGTAGTATTGACCAATGTACATCCTTTTTTTCTTTGTGCCTCTGTGAAGCACCTTGGGACATTTGTCTATATTGAAGGCACTGTATAAATGCAGGTTCATAATGATGATGACCAAAGTCCCAACTACAATAGCAGGTATGAGCAGATATAGCTGAAACTCAGGGCAAAAGATGAGGTCATACAGTTGGCCTCTTCCTTCCAGACTTGCATAGGAAAAATCAACAACTATTCCTATTCCTGATCACTATCCAGTGACATTTTCTAGAAAGGGTGCATGTGAATTTCAGAAGAGGACAGAATTGGGCTCTTTTGTGATGTCGTCCTTGGTTCAAATAACCAGCCTCAGATGTGAATAATAGTCACTTGGACAAGATTCTGATGGGCTGCTGTTGTCTTTGGAACCTCAACATACGTCTGCACTTTCATGAGAAAAGGGAAGAAAATTGTGGGGAAAGTCATACACTGTTAAATATGCTACACAAAATCAGATGATAACTTTAAATTTTGCTTTCTATATGCATTTGAAGCTAGAGATTATACTTCAGACTTGTGACTCCCTCTGAAGTATCCACTTACATATATTTAATACGAGTAAACTAAATTTTATAGAAAGAGAAAGTTAGCTGAACTATTTTTATGTTTTGTACGCTGTTTTGTTTTCTAGTTGATCTTTTAAAATGACACTTGCCTTTTTCTTTTTGTTTATAGGCATTGATCATTGCATTTACATCTGATATGATTCCCAGACTTGTTTACTACTGGGCACTATCAGTGCAACCTTACGGAGAGTATAGCAGCCCAACCATGCGTGGTTACATCAATAGTACTCTCTCCGTTTTCAGAGTCGCTGACTTCAGTAATCTCAGCAGGCCCATTACATTCCCTCCCTGGTTTGACCCTGAAACCGATACCACCTGCAGGTTAGTGGTTCTGTTACTATAAATAATAATGGCCCAGAAATTGCTGGAGCACCGCATCTCATGGTGAGCGCTGTGAATTGGACTATTTTCCCCAACCTTCAGATAGTATTTAACCGCCGCAAATTGCTTGAAATGCGAATTGATAATGGCATGGCGACGTCAATGGTCCTATTGTCTATCTCCTTAACCAGTGAAATTTAAGGAGGAGGACGATACAAGTGATCGTTTTAGGGTTGAGATGGCTCCAACATGACACATCTGATGGTGTAAATTTAGGCCCCAATATTCACTGGGGCGGGGGGAGCAGTTATTGTCGGGATATCCGGAAGGGTCGTGTTTTTTTTTTAAACAGATTCCCTGCCCAGAAGCCAGCCTGATTGACCGGCTTGGCTGCCTGTCTGGCGGGGAAGGCTCTAGAAAAGGCCGCAGCCCAGGATCAGGTAAGTTTTGTAATAGTTGGGGATCAAGATTGCAGGGGGGGGGGGGCAGCGGGTGGGTACAGCGTGTTTGGGGGGGGGGGGGTCAGGGGTGATCGGGCGGGTTCGAGGAGAGATCTGGGGGGTCAGGGGGGTGTCAGTGATGACGGGGGCGAGATCATGGAGATGGGGTGGAGGGGGGTGTTTATAGGTAAGCTTGTTGGGCCTGGAGGAAACACTCCTGCTCCTGCTGGCCCACAACCAATGTTGTAAATGCACTTCCATGATGGATCTGGTCCTTCTTGCCTCCTTTTAAAAATAGATACACTGTAAATATAGAAGCACGCAGCCTCCTTAAAAGGTTTCATTGACTGGCCTGCCTCCTGAGAGCGGATTGGTTGCCCGCCCCTCATCCTGCCCCCATTAAAATGGAAGTGGGCTGGTTGGGTTCTTGTTTCACATTTTTAACATTTTAACCTCTCACCCAAACCAAACACCCATCCATTTTTGTGGGTTGAAATTACCTCCTTAGAATCAAGTCAACCCTCCATGGCTGCACTATTCCAAGTCTGTTAATAATCAAGCAACCAACGTAGCTCAGTAATGGAATCTGGGGCGTGACCCTGTACTGGTTGCTGGACTTCTGGCCACTGAATTCCCGATAGCCCTACAGGCCAAAGCTCTAATAGGTGAGGAAGTCTTAGCTGGACAAACAACAGTAAGATTATCAGTGACTGCTCTAGTATCTCTCCAATCAGGCTTCTGTCCCTGCCACAGCACTAAAACGTCCCTAACCAACGCCATAAATGACATCCTCTGTAACTGTGACTATGGTGCTTTTTAAAAAATTATTCTCAGGATGTGGCCATCATGGCAAGGGCCCGGGTATTTATTGCCCATCCCTAGTTGTTCTGAGAATGTGGTGGTGGACCTTCTACTTGAAGTTCTCGCTAGGCCACTTCAGAGGGCAGCTAAGAGTCAACCACGTTGGTGTGGGACTTGAGTCACATGTAGGCCGGACCCGATAGGAACGGCAGGTTTCCTTCCCTAAAGGACATTAATGAAAGGCGGCCGGGGGGTGGGGATTCAACAATCCAACTGCTTCATGGTCACTTTTATAGATATCCAGAGGGTGCATTATCCTTCCTCATCCTCGTTGACCTCTCAACAGCTTTTGACACGGTCTAACAAACCATGATTGCATACACACATAAGTGGAGTTTCTACAGCGGGAGCAGCTCCAAGGTATTTCCTGGTCCTTGTATTAGGTTTCCATGTGTGTCAGACACCCAGCTGGCCGCCCTCCGAAAAAATTCAAAATTAATCTACTGTGACTTTCAATTAAAAAAAAATCTATGTAACTGACGTGTGGAAATCACAGCCTTTGTAACAAAATAGCACAGTCATGAATGGTGCTTTTTTTTTTCTTTTATCATCACCTCCATTGTCTCTCCTTGCTCCACCTCTCCCAATAATTGCAACTCATGCCAGGACAAGTGCCAGCATGAAGTAGCCATTCTTCATGTAGGAGCTTGAATAGTGACTGTCAGTAGCTTACTCAGTCAATTAAACATTTAACTATTGCTGAAACCCTCATCCATGCCTTTGTTACCTCTAGACTTGACTATTCCAACGCACTCCTGGCTGGCCTCCCACATTCCGCTTGAGGTTAAGCGGCGCCTCGATTTCAAAATTCTCATCCTTGTTTTCAAATCCCTCCATGGCCTCGCCCCTTCCTATCCCTGTAATCTCCTTCAGCCCCACAACCCCCCGAGATATCTGCGCTCCTCTAATTCTGCTCGCTTGAGCATCCCTGATTATAATCGCTCAACCTTTGGTGGCCGTGCCTTCTGTTGCCTAGGCCCTGAGCTCTGGAATTCCCTGCCTAAACCTCTCCGCCTCGCTACCTCTCTTTCCTTCCTTAAGACGCTCCTTAAAACCTACCTCTATGACCAAGCTTTTGATCACCTGCCCTAATTTATCCTTGTGTGGCTCGGTGTCAAGTTTTTTGTCTTAAAATACTCCTGTGCAGCGCCTTGGGACGTTTTACTACGTTAAAGGAGCTAGATAAATATAAGTTGTTGTTGTTACACTAATTAAAATGGCTGAGCATTCAGATCACTAATAAAATTTCAATGTGATGCGCTGAATGACCTCTCTTTCATCCAAACAACTTGTGTTCAGGGTATAGGGGTACATTTTGTGAATTAACATCCTGGAAAAAATGTTCATTCTACAAAAGCACATAGCTGGAATTCAGTCAGTTTGACCAACACGATATAACATCCATTATGGGCAAAAGATCGTGAGGATTGTGCTGACCTTCACATCAGAATTCCCAGTATACAATGCTGTTATGCAAAGCTCTGCTTCAGGAGTGTTAATTCATAAAATTTGCCCCATAGGATGAACACAGCCTCATATTACTGTTAATGTCAAGTAAATAAAGTCACAAAATGTCTAATTTTGGCATTTAGTTCAAAACTGCTTTACATTAATTACAGTGTTATCAAAGTATCACTGTGTTCATACTCTTCAGCATATATCTTGGGAAACTATAAACTGACAATGTAAGTTTCAGCAGATGCAAACGAAAAGAACTTATTAACGCACAGATCCAAATTAAACAGGAAGAAATTTGATTTTCATTTTGTTTCCCAAAACAATTTGATCGGGGTATTTATTTCCGTGGTTCTAATCACCTTTTTATCACTAGCCCTCTCCTGATAGTTTGCGTGTCTCATATGCAAAGATGTTACCTGCATAACCTTTTGATGATGTGCACTTAAAATGACGCAGTGGTTTTCATTTTGTGTTAGGTACCGTGACCTCCGATATCCTCCTGATCATCCTCTGCAGTATCACCATAGCCTTTACTTCTGGCATGTAATGGCTGCCAAGCTAGCCTTTATTATTGTGATGGAGGTGAGGAGCATTTTTTTTGGTTATTTTTGCAAGTGTAATATTTGTGGTTTGATCAATGATATTGTCCCCATGTCAGTAAGTGGAATGACCAGTGTCACAGGTAAGAGCCTTTCACATTTAGGAAGGAATACTTGGAACCAAAACATTATTTGTACTCTAAGGGCAAGCAGCTCTTGGTAGCATCATGTGTGTGTCTTTGAATGAGTTCTGGAATGCTTTGTTGACCAATAAATATTATTTTACATTTGAATTATAATTTTTGACCCTCACTTGTAAAATATCATTTTTTGGCATTACCTACTGCCTCAAATGAGTAGTGGGGCTTGCCATTGTAACTGATCAAATGTGCATTGAAAAATTAAATATCATTTGACACATCATGATTAATTATAATTTGAATATAGCAACATCAAACATAAGCTTCTCTTGGCACAGAGGTTTGAACAGACATTGTGTGGGAAGCTGCATGAATGGAATCAGCTAGCTTTTCTTAGTGCCCCATGCTAGGAAATCTGTACAATCAGGACCAGTCAATTAACTGCCCTGATCTCTCCAACCTGGAGTGCTGTTTAACTATGTACGTCTTCTTTAGAAACTCGGCAACTTAATGGGTTGTATTATGTGAACAAAATATGTATGCTTTTTGTTGAAATACATTATACACACACAACTATAATTACCTTTCTTATAAGAGAGAGAATTACACCAAAGGTGGGTATCCTGACGCAAATTTGCAATTTTTTCTGAGTTTGCCAATTTAATGTACAAATTTGAAAACTTGAGATCCAATTGTTTAAGTGCCTGAATGGCAAGTAATTTGTAATTTTAGCCACTGGGAAGACAGACAGCAGTGGTGATGAATAAGAACCATAGGGCAAAGTGACTCCGGAACGGCTCTATTTCTAAAGCATGCCACCTTGCTTTGTGGGAGCTATTCTGTACATGTGTAGATTTGGAGTTTGCCAGCCTCCAGTCTCTCCCACATTCCCCATCTTGCTGTAGTGTCAATGTCGATTTTTCCATTTTCTCACTGAGTGCCTGTGGTCATCAGCTCTTCGGTTGCTTCAGTGGCAACTTTCTCCCCAAACAAGGTTAACCAAGACTGAGACAGGTAAGAAAAAATAAACAGGAGAGAGAAAAACAGGGCATTCAAACTGGAGAGAGAGAGAGAGAGAGAGAGAGAAGCAGGAGGAAAGAGATAAGTGAAGGAGAGAGAGTAAACCAGAAAAAAGAAATACAAAAAGTAGAAAAGGATAGAGCAAGAAAATAAACCATAAAGGTGAAAGAAAAGGGAAGCGCAAGAATGTGAGAAAGGACAGAGGGAAGAGAGCAAAAGAAAGCAGAAGAGATATACAGAAGGGGAAAATGATAGAGAGAGAAAGAGAGACAGAAGGGAAGGGGGAAGAGAGATTGAGAGCAAAGGGAAGAAGGAGAGAGACAGAAGAAAGAAAGAGACACAGAGTGGAACCGGTCACTCCTTGTAAGCTCTTTCAGAGCTCACAACCCCAGGCCCAATTATAGGCTGGGAGTTTGCCCACACTGTGTGCCAAATCAAGTGAGGGCACCACATTAGTGTTTACAGGAATGCTAATTGTGCACCCTCCAACTAATGACTGATGGTAGGCCTAATTGGAAAATCTATTCCACTTTCTCTTGTCATCTCTGAGTATATCTCCGAGTCGTTCTCACACTCTCTAACACTTTTCTTCCCTCTGTCTCCTTTCCCTTCTCTTTTTGTGTATGGCTCTCGTATAGTTTTGAATTTATCCGTCTGCACTTTTTCTTCCTTTCTCTCTTTGGTTAGAGAAAGGGGAGAAGCGAGTTTGGCCTGGGAGAGCAGAGGGCTATGTGGGCTGGGACCTCACTCCACGGCCATGCTCTAAAAGTGGAGGGGACGTTTGGGTTGGGTGGAACATAGAGCCTGAGTGGGTCAGGGCCTGGCAGCTTGGGAGGAAAAATGTTGGAAGTGAAAACATTAAAAAAAAAAAAAATTATTTAAAAAGTAGAAAGCAAAAGGTAAAAGTAGAGGTAAAAAATAGGGAAGTAGAGTAAAACAAATACTAGGAAGTACAGGTTAAAAAAAAATGAAAACACCTACCTTGCATTTTACGTGGAATTAATTGTTGGAATGTGAGGGGTCCGTGGTTACTACATGATCACAAGATTATCATGTACCAATCACCAATGCTGCAGGCAATTTTCAATATTACATTCTTACAGAGAAACGGACACAGAATTTTTAATAGGAGATTTGTTTTTACTATTTTTCAGCACGTTGTATTTGGGGTGAATTTCCTTGTGTCCTACTGGATTCCTGATGTGCCAGAAAAGATTAAAGAACAAATTAAGCGGGAGCGATATCTAACACAGAAGATTCTGCATGAAACTCATCTTACAGACTGGCGCAGCAAAATGATGGATGCCTCCAAAAAACTAGTAAAAGGTCCAGTAGACCCAGAATCCAAAGGCATGGCTATATAAACACCTGTGGCACAAACATGTTATTTTAAATTTTACATTTTTTTAAAAGGGGAAGGGAGTTTCTTTAAATGCTATTCTGTTTGGTTTCTAAGACCTATATTTCTAGTTGTATTGTATATAAACCTGTAAATGAACTGTCTTATAGTTTGTATGTCATTTGTCCCATTGCATTTTATCGAGTCACATTGACACAGTGATGTTGCTCAAGATGTTTCAGCAGTCCATACAAATGGTCATTTGCTGTTATATCAGCAGAGGCTTGACAAATCGGACACTTCAAATATCGTGAAATATGGAATTTTGGACCCTTTTTAGAATTAAAGAAAAAAAATCATTGTATTAACAAGAAGGCTGTGAACAAATTTAGGTGTCAGCTGTGGCTCAATGGTAGCACTCTCGCCTCTGAGTCAGAAGGTTGTGGGTTCAAGTCCCTCTCCAGAGACGTGAGCACAAAAATCTAAGCTGACACTCCAGTGCAGTGCTGAGGAAGTGCTGCACTGTTGGAGGTGCCGTCTTTCGGATGAGACATTAAACCGAGGCCTAGTCTGCTCTCTCAGGTGGACGTAAAAGATCCCATGGCACTATTACAAAGAAGAGCAGGAGAGTTATATTCAGTGTCCTGGCCAATATTTATCCCTAAATCAACATCATAAAAAAACAGATTATCTGGTCATTATCACATTGCTGTTTGTGGGAGCTTGCTGTGCCGCATTTCCTACATTACAACAGTGGCTACACTTCAAAAGTACTTCACTGTAAAGCGCTTTGGGACGTCCTGACGTCGTGAAAGGCGCTATATAAATGCAAGTCTTTCTTTTCTTTTTAAATAAATAGTAGCCTGGATTTTCTGATCATTTTCAGTGTGCAGCCCACAGTTGGTATGATATGTCCCTGTATCCTTCAGCTACCTTACATGGGAGGATTTGCTTGGGCTGATTTCATTAGTGAAGGAGCAGTTCCTGGAGAAGACTAGTGATGCTTAATGTACCCTGTAGTATAATGGCATTCATGGCCAGCACTGAAAGTACTCTGTGTGAGGGGTGAAGGATAATTGTAGGTGTTTAGTACACTGAATTAATGGATAGTAAGAGTAGGTTCTCCTACCTTGACCAAGCTGGTATGGTCTTTAAACTGCTTCGGGCATTGAATCCAGGACACAATATGATGCTCATGGCACTTATACTGATAGCTACCTCCTGCCATTCTATTTGTGCAGTTTGCCTGGGGTCCCACAGTGCTTCATCTGGAAGAAACTGCCCTTCTGTGCCTCACTTCTGTAGCAGAATTCATGACGTCTCAGCTGAAATTACCTTCCAGACATTGTGAACCACTGCCTTGAAAAGCCAGAAACCACAATGGTTGTCCCTTTTAAGCTACTGCACACCAATAAATCTGGTAGCAACATCTGATTTCCTGCCCTGCAATGGGGACGCTCCCAACTAACACTAAGAACTCAATATGGTAACAAGGCTGTCAGTGCACTAAAGATCAAGTGGGTGCTTTTCCTGCAATTTGTCCTACCAGCTTTTCAAAGTGGAGAACAACTCCCGGCGGGGATCAATAACCTTTCCAGTTCTGTCTGCTGGTCTTGACACTCCAATGCAGTTGGAGAGTTCAATATCTGCCTGCTCTGACATTAATTTGCAACTGTTTTAATAATGTGGAACTGAATTAAAGGCCATGTTGTCCTTTATGTGTAAAGCTTAATGAAAAAGCAAAACCGAATGAAAGTAGTAACTTTTGTTTTACCGCTATTCCAAGTCCTGCTCCTAATGTAAAATTATGTTTGTGAATAGCAGAGTAAAAGTTGCCCATTAAGAGCTGTTAACTTTTTAAAGGCCAATCATGAGAAACTTTATCAAAATTGGGCAGAGGGGGATACAAACAAAAAAATGAGGTATTATTACCTCACATTCACATCTGTGAGTTAGTTACATAAAGAAAGGGAACATTTTTAAGTATTAGACCAAACCGTAAAATTTCTTTTAGATTAAATATCTTTTTAAAAAAAACTAATCAAAGAACTGAATAAAACAGTGGGGATGGATTTTTGCAGAGGTTCTCTAGCTTGTCTGTCATAACTTTGGCAGAAAATCCACGGAAACCCTGGATGAACTATGCTGTTTTTCCAGGGTTTCCGCAGCTCATCTGCCGAAATTAAGCTGGATGAACGGGAGAACCTCCACGGAAATTCACCCCCAGTACTTTTTCCCCAAAAGAGAATTTTAGGGAGTTTTGCAATAATATACCACCAATGGTGTTGGATATATTTCGCCAACCGTATAACACTTGTTTCAAGTTTTTCAGTGGAAGATTAATAACGACTGTAAAACCAGCAATGATGATCAATAAATATCTCTCATCCACTGTATAGAACACAGGAACTGCCTTTTGACATGCAGCTGTTTTGGGGTACAAAAGAGCAGCTGTCTGCTGTCACAGTTTCAGTGTCCTGTGATGTATAATTGGTATCTTTCAGAACACGATGAAGATTCCATCCAAAACGATGAAAAGTAACTCCAAAAAAGTTTGCACGCCTCCTGTCACAGGGTTGGATGCCATTCCAGATAATGGGAGCTTCTCCGCACTAGCTGCACAAAAAGTCCATTGTATTAGAGGCTACTTGTCCTTGGTCACTTGGTGGCCACTGTCCTTCACTCAGGAGGTTGTGCAGTTCAGTCCATCTCTTTCCACACATGGTTAATATTGTGTAATAAGGTGCAATCACAACTTTATACAAAAAAAAAACAAATCGAGAAATTACTCTATTTGAAATATTTATCAGAAAGGAAAACATCATTCAATAATTTCAACAGATTCTTTTTATATGAATGTCAAAAAATTACTAATAAATATGCACAGCATGCCTTTTGCACCTTTATAACTTTATATTTTTAAATGAAGTAACATTTGTAAATAATTGTTCTCTCCAACTAAAAGTATTTTCCATAGAACTGGTAATAACACATTTCATTTTTGATTAACTTTGTACCTGTAACATTAAGTAAATAACAGTTAATTAAGACAAATTGATACAGAAGCAAAGCATGTATCATTAAAAATGTGGTGGCATAAATATATTTGCCATTATTGACATTGAGATTGCCTGTTAGACGGCAACAACATTCTAATTGACACTTTCATACTTCTACATGCTATTTTAAAATGTAAAGAATTTTCTTCCCATTGAAATGAATCTTTAAATTGTCATCTTATTGTTGTACTATCATATGGACAGGGGGAGCAGTATTTTGCAAAATACCAATTAGGCAGGTAGAGCACAACGGAAAAGTGTTGTCTACCATTGGTTTCTCAGATGTATGCTTTCCATTATAAATGTGTGAACCATAGGATAAACTTTCACTAATGATCTACTATAAAGTACAATTTTTGATTCTTACAAAGTCATAAACAATCCAAAGTTTGCTTCAATCCAATTTAATTTGAAAAATTAGTATCTGATTGCCCTGTAAATTACAATCTTACTGTTGTTATCTAATCCTGAGATCACCTCTTTTGTATCAGTTTAAGGATCCCAATTGCCATTAATCATTCATGACATTTACTGCTGTAAATTTTGAAGTTTTAAGTAACTGTAAATGTTCATACCTGAGTCCATAGGGTTTTCTGTTATTGACAAATGCAATAACTGAGGAACATTTATTTTATCTGGTAATCTCTTTTAGATGTGGGACTTCCCTTGTGAACACTGGAACTTGTAGGTAAATCAGCAATTTCTGCATTTTTGCAGATCCTTTAAGTGCAATTACAGCTGGATTAGAGAAATTTTTGTCAATTGTACTGTTAAGTGCCAATTTAGCAGTGTGAAAAGGCATAATTATTGGGCTGGATTTTGCAGTAAAAATAACAGTGAGGCTATCCGCGCTCACCATTATTAACCTGTAAATCGGACAGCAACTTCCAGCGACCGCACATTCACAGATAAATGCATAAATCAGGAAGTTTCTGTCTGAGATGCCCTGCTCCTCCAGAAGCTGCACGATAGCGGTGTCTCGCCAAGAGACTTACTTCAAATGCATGGAACAGCAAGAAGTTACTGTACTTATACGCACTAAACTTGCCAGAAAAAGTTACGGCTTGTCCGTTCCAGTGTCAGTACCCTTTAAACAGCGTGATAAGTCTTACAAACAACCTCTCTGGCACTGAAATTTAACTTCTAAAAGTGTAGCGTCTCATTCCTTCAGATTTTAATTATTGCTGGAAATGTTTATAAAACATTTTTTTTTTACTTTCTCTTTCTATCTCTTTTGTCTCTCTCTTGCTCCAATCTTTCTTTCCTTCTCTATTTCACTTTCTGTACCTGATTTGACATTGAATTCAATATTCTAACTGACACTTCCTGGTTCAGATTCTGTGTTGCTCATCAATCTGATTGGTTAAGGAGATACACAGTTGCTTGCCCTGTTCACACAAGTCCCAGATGCTCTTGTACAGGCAGAAACCCTCATTGCATTTAAAAAGTACTTGGATATGCACTTGAAGTGCCTAACCTACAAGGCTATATAAATCCTAAGATGGGAAGAAATTGCTTATTTGAAAAACATAAACTAGCTTATTCTGCACAACTAAGCCCTCCTCGCCATACAAAGCAGTGAATGGAAGAGAAACTTTTTGTGTTTATAGTGTTATTGGGAAGAGAATCCATTCAATTGATAAACAATTCTACCCCAATATATTGCTTAACTTTATCCTAACCAGAGCTTAAAGCAAACATTTAAAGTTTATTTTTTTTTCATTTTTGCTAAAATGTTGATTGTATCCATTTAACTCACAAAAGGTTGCATTTATTGTTTAAGCAAAATAGCAGATATTCATACCGATAACATTCAGGTGGGTGTAGTTTGTTTAACCCTAAATGTTAGTTGAAAAGGTTAGTTCTATATGTGGATGAACAAATATATGGCTGATGCATGATATTTTATGTCAGGAATGTTTAATAACAGGTTTTCATAACTACTTTTTCTTTAAAATCTTGTAATGAAGCCAACATATAGATACTTTTATTTTGTTCTGTCGTAAATGTAATTATTGAACACACTTCAGTCTTTACCAAAGAGCACCAATAATTTGGAATAAAAAATATTCATTTTTCGTTTTGTCTTTTTCTTGAAAGCACTTGCTGTGTTAAAAGAAAACTTTACCTCCGTTGTATTGTGACGGTGAATATGCTGATAGGTTAATTGTATTTGTCAAGACAAGATTTGTTTTATTGGGAGGGAGGCCTTGAGCAAAACTGTATTGATCTTTATTTTGTAATTCGAAGTATTTCCCATGTTTCAGAACAAAAATAATTAATTTCATTCCTTTTTCCAAACTGTGGCTTGGAGTTGCTTGGCACTATTTCCTGAAATAGAACCAATCAAAATTTGTGGAATTATTTGACTTTTTATTGCTTTTTAGTTATATATGAATTTTGTTTAATAAAATGGAGTACCAGTTCCTACAGAACTTTATGCAATAGACAGATTCATGATTTAATCTTTCAGTAATACAATATATGGATGGCATTGAGGCAGAAGGGAGATAGAAATAGTGAGCAGGTCTGTACAGTAGGCATGCTAAAGGGCTGAGGGATTTCCTCATTTCTGCCTCCTTCTTAAGAGGGTAACTGATCTCTCAGGAGCCACCTTTCCCTTTGAATAAGGCTGACACAAAGAAAATTGCCTGTTTCCCACTAATAGTGTAAAAGCCTTAAGGAACTAACTCCCTTCAATCCAGGACTTGGGCACATAGCCTCGACTGCCAATCCAGTGCACTACTGATGACTATTACATTTTCAGAGGTGCTGTACAGCAGAAGAAATGTTAAACTATCTGCCTATTGAATTGATTTAGAATGACAGCAACAAATCACAAACTAGACACCCAGCCAAAGAGGTGATATCAGGAGGGATGATCAAAAGCTTGGTCAAAAAGGTGGGGTTTAAGGAGGGTCTTCAAGGAGGATCCTCCCTTCAGCGGCATAGGTGTTTAGACAGGGAATTCCAATGTGTGGGGCCTAGGCCGCTGAATGCATAACCATCAACGATGCAGCAATGGTGGTGATGCACAAGAGTCCAGAGTAAGGGGAATGAAGTGTTTGGCCAGGAGTGTTGTAGGGCTGAGGAAGGTGGAGATAAGGAGGGGTGAGACCATGAAGGTATTTGAACACGAGGATGAGCATTTTAACTTGGACTTGGGGGGCGAATGTATGTCAGTGAAGACTGTGGGGGGATGGGTGAACAGGACTTGATGTGGGATAGGATAAAGGAAGCAGGTTTTGGATAAGCTGATGTTTATATAAGTTACAGGATGGGAGGCTGGGCAGGAGATCATTGATTTAGTTGAGTCTAGAGGTGACAAACACATGGATGAGGGTTTCAATAGCAGATCGCCTGAGGTAGGGGCAGAGGCGGGTAATGTTACCGAGGTGGTATTAGGTGGTTTTGTGATGGAGACTATAAGGGGTTGGAAACTCAACTTGGGATGGAACAGGTCGTCAAAGTTGCAAACAGTCTGGTTCAGCCTAAAACAGTGGCCAATGAGGGGAATAGAATAGGTAGACAGGGTATGAAGTTTGTGACGGGGTAGAAGACTAAGGCTTTGGCCTTCCCAAGGTTTAACTGGAGAAAATTGTGGCTAATCCAAGACTGGATGTCAAATAAGCAGTTGGTCAACACGGGAAGTGGAGGGGTCGAGCGAGGTTGTCCGTGTACATGTGGAAGCTGACCCTATGTCTTCAGATGCTGATGATGTCGCCAAAGGGCAGCATGTAGATGATGACTAGGAGGAAGCCAAGGATAGATCCTCATTTTTCCTTCTTTCAGTTTCCTTTAACTGTGCCAATTGTATAAGCAGGTGTTTTGCAACTGGCCACTAAAAGCCATTCAACAGTGGCCTAGAATGACTTTCCCCCTGATTTTTCTTCTCTCGCTACAAGAAGACATTTGAGGGAAAGATTTCCTCTCTGCATTGTTTGCAGTGAAACTCCAAACATGTTTATAAAGAACGTAAAGCAAAATACTGCGGATACTGGAAATCTGAAATAAAAACATAAAATGCTGGAAACACTCGGCAGGTCAAGTAGCATCAAGCTGGAAAGAGAAGCAGAGTTAACGTTTTAGGTCGAAAGGTAAGGTCATCGAACTGAAACGTTAACTCTGTTTCTCTCTCCACAGATGCTGCCTGACCTGCTGAGTGTTTCCAGCATTTTCTATTTTATTTTATAAAGAACGGATTTGGTCTTACACATGCAAACTCACATCCTACCAGTTATGTCATAATGCATGAAGAAGATACTGTCCGCACACCACCCGGACATTTCCCCATCTTGCTCCCCTCTAAGTGTACCTCCTGCCAGTTAATCAGACAACAATCTGTAACCTGATCAACTAACCTGCAGGACTGAATGAGGCTGTATGCAGGTGCATAGTCACGTGGAGAAAGAAGCCCTGAAAATGGGGAAGGGGAAAGAAAAGCTCAATGATTACAGGAGTATTATCTCACTGTGGAGGAGACAAGTATGGTAGCTATTTAGAACTAGTAACACTCTTAGCGAACACGGTGGTAGGTTCAGAGACTGCCAAGATCTTTTCACTAATGCTATCTTTAAGATCTTAAAGTTGCATGATCCCAACATTAATTTTGTTACAATCACTTAAATACCCCCAAAAATGAAATTCTTAAGTATTACTTTCACTTAAACTAATAAATGTCGTAGAAACTCAGATTTTCAATTATATTTTCTTTACTTTAACCATATTTTTTGGAATTATATCAAATACGAATTTTAATAATATATTACTGTTTTCCTGTTGTGCCTGACTGGCAGTCATATTTACAATGCCAGTATGTTTCTGAATTCTGTTGTCCTCAGATCATTAGTTCCACCCTCTGGTTACAAAAGGTATTACAGCGCTTTAGTGTGTAGTTTTGATTACGAAAAACAAATGTAGAAGATAATTTCATTTACTGATGAAAATCAGAGAATGGCACTAAGTATCAAAATAAACAAGAACTTTGGTGATAATCAGATTTGTTAATATTCTGTCATCAAAGCAACATTCAGGCTACAAACACACAATGCATTCATTTAAAGGAGTGGTATGCCTTATGTTTTAAAGAAAATAAAATGTGTTTTCATCTTTCCAAAGATTTTTTTTTAAGTTGTCATTTTTATAATTAGTCTGTTGCACCATAACCCAGTCATTCCTGCCTCTCTCCAGATCAGTTACAGTGACGCGGAGGGCAGCAAACTGATTGCATTTGTCACTAATATGTACTGCAAATGAAATAGGATCAGGCAGCAGGTAGATGACCACACTAAGCTGTGGGCCATTCAGCCTATTCATATTTCAAATAACATCCAGTAATTTCATTGAAGGGCTCAGATGACATTAACTGCAAGGGCAAACCTGCAATGATTTATAATAAGCCATTTGAACCCTGTCTGAGATGATAGTAATATCTTAAAATAACTCTCGTAGTCAATATTTTTAAATGCTAGTAGGTTTCCCTTGGTATTGCTCTTTGGTGGTGACCAGCACAAGAGCTGAAATTCAGGAGGCAGGGTTGGGTCAGGCCAGTCAGAGCTGCAACAGGGAGGGCTGAAAAGCAGTTCAAGTGGGCTTGAAAGCAGTTAGAGTGGACCGGCAAGTACTTAGTCCTGGGTCAGGCCGTGCATAGCCAGAGAGCAGTTCTGACGAAGGATCCTCGACCTGAAATGTTGACTCTTTTTCGCTCTCCTCGATGCTGCCTGACCTGTTGAGTGTTTCCAGCATTTTCTGTTGTTATTTCAGATTTCCAGCATCCGCAGTATTTTGCTATTGAAGAGACCAGTCAAGGTGGGACAGGTCGAGGTAGAAAGCAGGTGATGGTGATTTAGGTCAGATGACACCAGGAAACATTGGAGCTGTAAGAAGGGATATTGATTTTTTTTTAATATTTCTGAAGGAGCTTGAACAGTCAGGTGCAAAGCTAGTGGAGGAAAGAACACAGCCACTAAAAGGAATCAGAAAAAGTGTTCCAGTGATTTGATTGTTGGGCAGCTTTTGCTGCTTTCTATACCCTGGCATGGATCAAGTTAGCAGATATATCTTTGAGCTAATTGAAAAAGGGTGACTGATTTCCTATGGACATATTTAAAGAGTGATGGGTGCTATATGTAAGACTTTTAATTGTATCAATGTACATACTGTGAAGTTAGTGGGACACTTCATATTCTGTTTTAGTGCTGTTGGGGAGGGTTTAAACTAAAATGGCAGGGGGTTGGGAACCTGTGCAGGGAGACAGAGGAAAGGGAAGCAAGGATAGAAACACAAGACAGGAAGGAGAAAAGCAAAAGTGGAAGTCAGAGAAATCAAGGGTGTAAATCAAACATGGCCATAGTAAACAATAATTCTAAATGGTCTAAGAGTGTTAAAAAAAAAGCCTGAAGGCTCTCTGTCTTAATGCGAGGAGCATTCATGATAAGGTGGATGAATTAGCTGCGCAAATCGATGTAAACGGATATGATATCATTGGGATTACGGAGACATGGCTCCAGGGTGACCAAGGCTGGGAATTCAACATCCAGGGGTATTCAATATTCAGGAAGGACAGGCAAAAAGGAAAAGGAGGTGGGGTAGCATTGCTGGTTAAAGAGGAGATTAACACAACAGTAAGGAAGGATATTAGCTCTGATGATGTGGAATCTGTATGGGTAGAGCTGAGAAATACCAAGGGGCAGAAAACGTTAGTGGGAGTTGTATACAGACCTCCAAACAGTAATGCTGAGGTTGGGGATGGCATTAAATGGGAAATTAGAGACGCGTGCAATAAGGGCACAGCAGTTATCATGGGTGACTTTAATCTACATATAGATTGGGCTAACCAAATTAGTAACAATACTGTGGAGGAGGAATTCCTAGAGTGTATATGGGATGGTTTCCTGGACCAATATGTCGAGGAACCAACTAGAGATCAGGCCATCTTAGACTGGGTATTATGTAATGAGAAAGGATTAATTAGCAATCATGTTGTGCGAGGGAGGAGCGATCATAATATGATAGAATTCTTCATTAAGATGGAGAGTGAAGTAGTTGACTCAGAGACTAGGGTCCTGAATTTAAATAAAGGAAACTACGATGGTATGAGGCGAGAGTTGGCTAGGATGGGTTGGGGAATGTTACTTAAAGGGTTGACGGTGGATAGGCAATGGCAAACATTTAAAGATCGCATGGATGAACTACAGAATTTGTTCATCCCTGTTTGGCATTAAAAAAAAGGTGACAAGGGAAATTAGGGATAGCATAAGATCCAAGGAGAGGACATATAAATTGGCCAGAAAAAGCAGCAAACCTGAGGATTGGGAGCAGTTTAGGATTCAGCAAAGGGGGACAAAGGGATTAATTAAGAGGGGGAAAATAGAGTATGAGAATAAGCTTGCAGGGAACATAAAAACTGACTGTAAAAGTTTCTATAGATATGTGAAGAGAAAAAGATTGGTGCAGTCAGAATCAGGGGAATTTATAATGGGGAACAAAGAAATGGCAGACCAATTAAATACATACTTTGGTTCTGTCTTCACAAAGGAGGACACAAATAACCTCCCAGAGATGTCGGGGAACATAGGGTCTAATGAGAGGGAGGAACTGAATGAAATCAGTATTTGTAGGGAAATGGTGTTAGGGAAATTGACGGGATTGAAGGCCAACAAATCCCCAGGGCCTGATAATCTACATCCTAGGGTACTTAAGGAAGTGGCCCTAGAAATAGTAGATGCATTGCTGGTCATCTTCCAAAATTCTATAGACTCTGGAACAGTATAGACCGGTAAGCCTGACATCGGTAGTGGGCAAAATGCTAGAGTCCATTATAAAAGATGTAATAGCAGAGCACTTGGAAAACAGTGACAGGATCGGACAAAGTCAAGATGGATTTACAAAAGGGAAATCATGCTTGACTAATCGACTGGAATTTTTTGAGGATGTAACTGGTAGAATAGATAAGGGAGAACCAGTGGATGTGGTATATTTGGACTTTCAGAAGGCTTTCGATAAGGTCCCGCATAAGAGATTAGCATGCAAAGTTAAAGCACATGGGATTGGGGGTAAGGTACTGACTTGGATAGAAAACTGGTTGGCAGACAGAAAGCAAAGAGTTGGAATAAACGGGTCTTTTTCCGAGTGGCAGGCAGTGACTAGTGGGGTACCACAGGGATCGGTGCTAGGACCCCAGTTATTCATAATATATATTAATGATCTAGACGAGGGAACTAGATGTAATATCTCCAAGTTTGCAGACGACACAAAGTTGGGTGGGCGTGTGTGCTGTGAGGAGGATGCCGAGAAACTCCAGTATGATTTGGACAGGTTGGGTGATTGGGCAGATGCAGTATAATGTGGATAAATGTGAGGTTATCCACTTTGGTGGCAAAAACAGGAAGGCAGATTATTATCTGAACGGCAATAGATTGGGAAAAGGGGAAGTGCAACGAGACCTGGGTGTGCTTGTGCACCAGTCGCTGAAGGTAAGCATGCAGGTGCAGCAGGCGGTTAAGAAGGCAAATGGTATGTTGGCCTTCATAGCGAGAGGATTCGAGTACAGGAGCAAGGATGTCTTGCTGCAGTTGTACAGGGCCTTGGTGAAACCACACCTTGAGTATTGTGTGCAGTTTTGGTCACCTTATCTGAGGAAGGATGTTCTTGCCATGGAGGGAGTGCAGCGAAGATTCACCGGACTGATACCTGGGATGGCAGGAATGACGTATGAAGAGAGATTGGGTCGATTGGGCTTGTATTCGCTAGAGTTTAGAAGAATGAGAGGGGATCTCATTGAAACTTATAAAATTCTAACAGGACTAGACAGACTAGATGCAGGAAGGATGTTCCCGATGGCGGGGGAGTCCAGAACCAGGGGTCACAATCTAAAGATAAGGGGTAAGCCATTTAGGACTGAGATGAGGAGGAATTTCTTCACCCAGAGAGTGGTGAACCTGTGGAATTCTGTACCACAGAAGACAGTTGAGTCCAATTCATTAAATATATTCAAGAAGGAGTTAGATATATTTCTTAAGGCTAAGGGGATCAAGGGATATGGGAAGAAAGCAGGGACAGGGTACTGAATTTGGATGATCAGCCATGATCGCATTGAATGGCGGAGCAGGCTCGAGGGGCCGAATGGCCTACTCCTGCTCCTATCTTCTATGTTTCTATGTTTAACTGTCATGTGCCACAGGCAACGTGAACGGCTGGGATACTCCATGCTGCACATTTATTGAGTGATAAACTGCAGTGGATTACTGGGTAATAGCAGTTAAGGGTATAATATATTATACAGATGGTCTATTTATACAGAGGCAGTAAATTTGGATGAGTCTCTTACTGTACATAGACAAACATGATTAGACTAACTCAATATTAGCAAATGAAAATTCCATTCAAATAGATTTGGACAATGTAAAGGAAATGGTGTTATCAGAAGCGATTCAAAGTCAGCCACAGTGCATAGTAATTTAGTGGAGGTGGTTTTCCTTTTATATCAAGGTCATGATCCTAAAGATTAGAGATTTATGTTTTGTTCTAAAATGTATTTTTATATTCATTTAGATGATACCACTCAAATCCCCTTTAATATAGCACCAACGACTGTTTAAAAACTCCTGGAAACAGTTTTTATAAAATTTGAGCTGTCTGATGTTTGTTTAGTTTTGGTTGATATTGTTTTTTTAGTCCCCTTAAGTAAGGTTAATTTGAACAAATCTACTAACCATGCATTGGAGGTTAATAGATGTTGTGGTGGTGAGTGTACATGGCACAATTGTATGTTTAGTACAATGCAGTCACAGTTGGTTTTAGTACTCCACTGGATTTTATATCTACCATGAGAATTATTCTCACAGACTTTGTATTGTGTACTCAATTTTACATTTAACTTCCACAAAAACAAAGAAATGCTATGTAAGAACATAAGAATTAGGAGCAGGAGTAGGTTATACGGCGCCTCGAGCCTGCTCCACCATTCAATAAGATCATGGCTGATCTTCAACCTCAACTCCACTTTCCTGCCCGAGCCCCATATCCCTTGATTCCCCTAGAGTCCAAAAATCTATCACTCTCAGCTTTGAATATACTCGACGACTATAGTATGTAGAGGGAAGTTAATGACAGTTACAACTTAGGGTCCAGGTCAGAAGCAAAAAGCATGCATTTCTCTTTATTTTTGACACTTTGAAGGGTGATGTTTTGAATGTAATGGATGCTCTGAAAACTTTTATATAGATAGATGGATTCTTAGAGAATTTTTTGGTAGCTTAGCAAGCTGATCTTTTACATCTGGAATCTAAAATTCAGACCAGACTTGTGGGATGATCGTCTCCTCTCTTTGCTGATTCTGAGATTCAGAAGTGAAATGATTTCATCCAGTTCTGTTTTCAGTAGGCATGGATCTATAATTCGAAACAACCCCTCATTCAATGCAAGTTGAACCTTACACAAAGAGCCACAAGCATAGCTGATGTGGAAAATGTAAATGATCCATCTTTCGGATGAGATGTTAAGCCGAGACCCCGTCTACCCTCTCGGGTGGATGTAAAAGATCCCATGGCACTAGTTGAAGTAGAGCAGGGGAGTTATCACCGGTGTCCTGTCCAATATCAACGTCACTAAAAAAAAAAAAAAATTATCTGGTCATTATCTCATTTCTGCTTGTAGGACCCCACTGTGCAGAATTGGCTGCCACATTGCCCTACAGTGATTATACTTCTAAAGTACTTAATTGGCTATAAAGTGCTATGGGACGACATGAGGTCCTGAAAGGCACTATATAAATACAAGTTCTTTTTTTCTTTACAATGGGTGCGATTTTCAACGCCCTCACATTTCGGGCAAGCAGTGGGTGGCGCAATTGCATCGCCCGCCGGATACCAGTAGCGTTAGGCGGTAAGCTGGCAAGAGCTCAGTGAGCATTGACGAGCAGCTCATCGATCAGGGGGTGGAAATCTGGCGGCTCCATAGTGGAGCCGAGCCAGAAGAAAACTGTAAAATGGCGGGGGGCACTCTGGGGAGGGCCTCTCTGAGTGGTTGGTCACTGGGTAACAGTATTTTTGTGAGACATGAAGGATAATTCCTGCTAGCTCTTGGCCCCCAAAAAATTGCACAAATTTCTAGTGGCCATTTTGTGAGCAGCCTCCAGCGATCCCTTTTACGCCCTTTGGCCACAGAAGGTCTAATATGATTAATACTGAAAATTGCAAACAAGGTCCTACAGCCAGAGTAAGATCGCAATTTTCATAGTCAAGCAGGCTCCCACCTGTTTTGAGTGGGAGCGCTGGCCTCCCATTTGGAAGCTCGCTTGATAATCGCATCAGAGAGACTTCAGGCAGCCAAGGGGAAGGCAATTTTTTTTAAAATTCCAACTGCCAGGTGCCCCAGTTTCCAGCATAAACAGGCAGGCAGCAGTTGAAAATCACCCTCAATGGCACAGTAGGGGCCCTCTTCAGAAATTGCTTCAGGAGTTCCGCAGGTCAGTGTCCTAAGCTCAACCATCTTAAGCTGCTTCATCAATCTCCTTCCCTCCATCATAAGGTCAGAGTAGGGATGTTCACTGATGATGATTACACAGTGTTCAGTTCCATTCACAACTCCTCAGATAATGAAGCAGTCAGTGCCCGCATGCAGCAAGACCTGGACAACATTCAGGCTTGGACTGATAAGTGGCTTGTAGCATTTGCGCCACACAAGTGCCAGGCAATGACCATCTCCAACAAGAGAAATTCTCTCCACCTCTACTTGACATTCAGTGGCATTACCATCATTGAATCCCCCAACATCAATAACCTGGGGGTCATCATTGACCAGAAACTTAACTGGACCAGCCACATAAATAATGTGGCTGCAAGAGCAGGTCAGAGGCTGGGTAGTCTACGGTGAGTGACTCACCTCCTGACTCCCGAAAACCTTTCCACCATCTACAAGGCACAAGTCAGGAGTGAGATGGAATACTCTCTCCACTTGCCTGGATGAGTGCAGCTTCAACACCACTCAAGAAGTTCGACACTATCTAGGACAAAGCAGCCTGCTTGATTGGCACCCAATCCACCACCTTAACCATTCACTCCCTCCTCCACTGGTGCAATGTGGCCCCAGTGTGTACCATCTACAAGATGCATTGCAGCAACTCACCAAGGCTTCTTCAACAGCACCTCCCAAACCCTTGATCTCTACCACCTAGAAGGACGAGGGCAGCAGGCGCATGGGAACACCACCACCTCTGAGTTCCCCATCAAAGTCACACACCATCCTGACTTGGAAATATAATTGCTGTTCTTTCATCGTCGCTGGGTCAAAATCCCAGAACTTTCGACCTAACAGCACTGTGGGAGTACCTTCACGACACGGAGCGGTTCAAGAAGGCGTTTCACCACCACTTTCTCAAGGGCAATTAGGGATGGGCAATAAATGCTGGCCTTACCAGCAATGCTCAGATCCCATGAATGAATAAAAATAAATTAAAGGGCCACCCATTTGCTTACAAATACATGATTTGATGCAAGTGATACAAAACTCTCCTACCTCCACAGGCCTAAAAAATTTTTGAAATACTTTTCCATCAAGACAGTGCCCCTTTAACATACAATGTTACAGAAGAATAGAGGGAGCATCGCTGCATTTTGCCCATACTCCTCTGGGTATGAGGGTGTATGTTTCTGGCACTGGATGCTAAATGTGAAAACATGTTCTGTTCCAGGATCCTAGCAATAAAGACCCCTCCACTTAATGAGCACAAAAATCCCAATCAATTATTTAATAAATGGATTTTTACTTGGGCTATAATGTAAAAAGACATTACTTATACTGCACGCATATCACATGAACTTTATCTTGATGCTCATTGCACCATAAGGGTTCCTTGTGGGATTTATAAAGAATATTTTTTTTGTCTCCAGATCTGTGCTTGTATTTTAATATAAACTTAACATGGAAACAGAAGTGACTGCTACTCCTTTTGCTTTAATGTAATTATTACCTTACTGTGATGATTTTTATTATTAAAAAATTAAAACGTCAGCAAAGAGAAGCAATTTCCCTCAACATACTCTAGCCCCCATGAGACAGAAACTGAGGTGATATTTTTGTTCCTTCTGTTGTCTGTTTGTATTAACAAGTAAACATGGTGTTGTTTGAATGCTCAGTTCATACACGTAGGCGATAACCTTATTACTGTGAAACAGTGGGAGCTGTCTGTCAAAACATAGTACTCCTTCATCCCCCATCTATTATCTATATTATATATATATATATATATATACACACACACAAACAACAATTGATATAAGATTCACATTGTTGAAAGAATCACATTGACCTGAATTTTACGGGGCTTATGATGGGGTACGCATAGCGTACGCCCTCGTAAGTGCCCTGCAAGTTCCGGGTTTCCGCATGCGCGAGAACCCAGAGCTTGGCGATCTGTCAAGTTTCTCGACAGGTTGTATACATCCGCTGTAAATTCACTTTCGCTGGCGCAGAGTTCAACTACTGCCCAGCAAATACCCACCAAACCCTTACACCTGGTAAAAGCAGGCGTAAGGCTTTCTTTTACCAGTGTAAGGATTAAAATAAATGTTAAAATAATTTTTTTTAATGATTTAAACATTCACTTACATTTAAAATTATTTTAGGTTATTTTTGTTCCATTTAATTAATTTTTATTTTAATGTTTAATTAAAGGGTATTTTAATTAATTTTGAACCTGTGATTATTTATTTTTATTTCAGTGTTGTGAAATTTGATTTATTAGGTGATTTCTATTATGCTTATGGGGATTCCGAATGTAAATGGAATCCCCATAGGCATATACCATATTATATATATATCATAATCCCCATAGCCTTTGTTATTGGTTGGCCTGGCCCACATGATCCCAGGGACGCTTGCAAACCGCCTGCGCCCCTGGGATGCGTGAGCCTTTACGCAGGCGTACGCCTGCAGGCCCAGGACCGCAAGAGTCCGAAGCTCCGGACCCATCAGGTAAGTACGTAGTGTTCTTGAGGTTCGGCGGCGTAGGCGGGCGGCAAGCCTCCGACCGCAATCTCCAGGCCATTATACTCTGCAGCTGTTTTGTACAAAATATAGGGGAGCCACATGCCAATTACGAAATGCAACTATTTTGTGTACTGCCCTTGATAGTAATTTTGCAGTGTATTCATTTTCTATTTTGTACTTTGTAAAAAAAAGAGCAGTTTTTTCAAAATAAACTTTGTGATGTTTAAAGAATGAACGATGCACAGTTCGTGCTATGCTAAGGACTATGCAAATGCAACAGCAGATTTGGATGTTAACTGGTTTTGCTGCGAAAAACGCTGGATGTTAATTGAGCGTTACATGTGTTGGGCATCAAATCGTTGACAATGCATATGTGACTCCTAATGTTAAACTGAATAGCTATGACTCGTGCTGAAACCCCGGCACCTTTTTTGACTATTGAATGACATTTGTGCACATAGGTATGTTCAAGTTTTTTTCATTGATATTTTGTGATATGTAACAATTTGAATTTTTTTTACTAAAGGTCATCAGGGTTCAAGTCTTTGTCAGCAACAATGTAATTCTTCATTTCCAATATATTACATAGGATATACCTAATATTCAGGATCTGACATTCTGAATCTTTTTTTTCTAATGTAGTGACTGTCAAAAAACAGACTGCAGGCTTCTGAACCCTTTTGTGAAATTGGTTTGCCCCAGCCCCTGACTAGCCGCGTGATAAACTCACCCAGCAAACCCTCTTCTTAGGCAGTCCCTCGGAACCGAGGATGACTTGCTTCCACATTAAAAATGAGTTCTCAGGTGACTGATGAGTCCAATGCAGGACCTACAGTCTCTGTCACAGGTGGGGCAGACGGTGGTTGAAGGGGTGGGTGGGTGGGGTGCTTGGGTTGACATGCGCTCCTTGCGCTGCTTGCGCTTGGCTTCTGCTTGCTCCCGGCAAAGAGACTCGAGGTGTTTGGCGCCTTCCCGATGCTTCTCCTCCACTTTGTGCGGTCTTGGGCCAGGGATTCCCAGGTGTCGGTGGGGATGTTACACTTTTTCAAGGAGGCTTTGAGGGTGTCTTTGAAGCGTTTCCTCTGCCCACCTGGGGCTCTCTTGCCGTGCCGGAGCTCCGAGTAGAGCGCTTGTTTTGGGAGTCTCGTATCGGGCATGTGGACAATGTGACCTGTCCATCGGAGCTGATCGAGCGTGGTCAAAACTTCGATGCTGGGGATGTTGGCCTGAGCAAGAACACTGACGTTGGTGCGCCTATCCTGCCAATGGATTTGCAGGATCTTGCGGAGGCAGCGTTGGTGGTACCTCTCCAGTGCTTTGAGGTGCCTGCTGTACATAGTCCATGTCTCTGAGGCATACAGCAGGGCGGGTATCACTGCTGCTCTGTAGACCATGAGCTTAATACCGGGTTTGAGGTCCTGGTCTTCAAACACTCTCTTCCTCAGGTGACCGAAGGTTGCACTGGCACACTAAAGGCGGTGTTGGACTTCGTCGTCGACGTCTGCCCTTGTTGACAGTAGGCTTCCGAGGTATGGAAAGTGGTCCACGTTGTCCAAGGCCTTGTCGTGGATTTTGATAATCGGGGGGTAGTACTGTGTGGCGGGGGCAGGTTGGTAGAGGACCTTTGTCTTACGGATGTTTAGTGTAAGGCCTATGCTCTCGTATGCTTCGGTGAAGGTGTTGACGATGGTTTGGAGTTTGACCTCCGAGTGAGCGCAGACGCAAGCGTCGTCTGCATACTGTAATTCGACGACAGAGGATGGGACGACCTTGGATCTGGACTGGAGGCGATGGAGGTTGAACAGTTTCCCGTTTGTTCTGTAAATTAGCTCCACTCCAGCGGGGAGCTTACTGAGGGTGAGATGGAGCATTGCAGCAAGGAAGATCGAGAAGAGCGTTGGTGCGATGACACAGCCTTGCTTGACCCCGGTTCATACGTGAATTGGGTCTGTGGTGGAACCGTTGGTCAGGATCACGGCTTGCATGTCGTCGTGAAGCAGGCAGAGGATGGTGGCAAACTTTTGAGGGCAGCCGAATTTGAGGAGGACACTCCATAATCCCTCACGGTTGACAGTGTCAAAGGCCTTTGTAAGATCAACGATGTGCTGAGATGGTGGCGGGTAGCATGCTGCGGGATGGAGTTGAGGACACTCGCGTCGAAGACAGAGTTGCGGTTAAGGAGATCTTTGAAGTGCTCCTTCCAGCGGGCACTGACTGCCTCCCTGTCCTTGATGAGTACCTCTCCGTTCTTGGCCCGCAGTGGGGTAGGGCCTTGGGTGCTTGGGCCGTAGATGGTCTTGACTGCGCTAAAGAATCCACGCACGTCGTGGTTGTCGGCTAGCTGCTGGATCTCCTGCGCTTTCTCCACCCACCATCTGTTCTTTAGGTCGCGAGTTTTTTGTTGGACCTCGGCCTTCAGGCATCTGTAGAGCTGCTTTCTTGCTCTCGCGTTCTGTTGCTGTTTCCAGATCAGGAATGCCTTGCGCTTGCGGCTTATTAGCTCCTGGATCTCCTGGTCATTCTCGTTGAACCAGTCTTGGTGTTTCCTGGTCGAGTGACCGAGCGTCTCTTCACAGGTGCTGATTATTGAGTGCAGACCAGGCGCTGTGGGCACTCTGTGTCTCTGCCTCACTGGGAGTCGTCAGGTTGTTTGTGAGGCGCAGGCTGAATAGGGCTTTCTTAGCGGGGTCTTTGAGTGAACCAGCGTTAATTTTCCTGCGGCATTGTTTCTGTTGCCGCCGCTGTTTTGGGGCTACATTGATGGAGATGACAGAGCGGATTAGGCGGTGGTCTGTCCAGCAGTCATCAGCTCCTGTCATGGCGAGGGTGATGCGGATGTCCTTGCGGTCCCTCGCTCGGACGATGACGTAGTCCAGCAGATGCCAGTGCTTGGAGCGAGGGTGCTGCCATGAAGCCTTGTACTTGTCTCTCTGACGAACAAGGTGTTGGTTATGACAAGGCCATGTTCTAAGCATTGACAGGAGGAGGGTACTGTTGGAGTTGGCTTTCCCTACCCCCTCTCTGCCAATCACACCTCCCCAGAGGTCTGTGTCCTTTCCAACTCTGGCGTTAAAGTCGCCAAGGACGATCAGCTTGTCGCCCGTTGGGACTCGGGACAGGGATTGTTCGAGGCTGGAGTAGAATTCCTCTTTGGTCTCGTCTGTGGCTTCCAGTGTTGGGGCGTACGCACTGATGACCGTAGAGCACTGGTTCCGGGCTAGGGTGAGCCGAAGAGTCATGAGGCGCTCGTTTATACCGCTAGGGGAGTCTCTGAGACGCCCAACTAGTTCATTTTTTATGGCGAAGCCTACCCCATGGAGGTGGTGTTCTTCTTCAGGTTTGCCTTTCCAGAAGAAGGTGTAGCCACCACCTTGTTTCTTGAGATGGCCTTCCCCTGCCTGCCGGGTCTCACTTAGGGCGGCGATGTCAATGTCGAAACGTCTGAGCTCCTGGGCAACGATAGCAGTACCGCGTTCCGGTCTGTCACTGTTGGGGTTGTCCATGAGGGTCCTGACGTTCCAGGTCCCGAACTTCATTTTAAAGGGTGGAAGATGCCTGTGTGTGAATTCTTTTAATGTGGGGTGGCCGTTGCACACCAGCTACCACACGGGCTTGACAGAGCAAGGTCTTCGTACAATGGCAAGGGGATCCTAGACGATTGGAGACCAAGCTCTGCTACAACGGCCTAGCACACATACACAAAGCTACTGTCCTCCTCCCCACAGGTCCTCTCTGCCTGGGTTGGCCTGCTAGCAAACCATGGCGCTAATAGTCAGTAAGGACCCTGCAGGAGTGCTATTGAAAGGACTCACCCGCTCCATACAGGTTCATTTCTGGTTTGTCCTCTTAGGCTGCGAGTTAACTTTTGGGCCTTTTTTCTGCATTCTGTAAGTGAATTCTGACATCTGGGAACAACTTTGTGCTGGTGCTGGACTGCTTTGGAAATAGTTTATTGCATTCATGGGTGGTCTGGTAGGTCTGCCTCGATCTTGGGAGGCAAAAACAAAATGCAGAAGCATTTTGCTTTTGGTATTGAATTGAAGGGGGAGGTGGAGAGGAATTTAAGGAAACAATTGGTCATGGAGAAAATGAGTCTAGGATTGTCCTTGCCCTCCAGGATGATCCTGCAGTATTAGGTGATCTTGGCTGTGGAAAATGAAGCATGGTAGTGCTTGACATGGTCAAACTGGATCTGGCACTTGATTACTGAGCCAGTTGTGCGCCAGGTACACTTGAATTTACGCCCCTCTGACTTGAGGGAGCAAAGATGGAGACTAAACTGGTGGAGTGCCCTTATGATGCTTGGATCTGTGACAGTACTTATGGCAGGTTGAGTGTGTGACATGTTGTAAAGTGCTCTGTTGCTGGCTACCACAATCTGGCTCGGCCTCATCTTGGGAAGAGACTGTAGGAGGAGAAAGAGATCATTTTAGGAGAGAAAAGTCAATATATTGTGTGCCGGGCTAGTGTGCAATATAAGCCAGTTACTGAATGAGTAAGTGAGCAAGGGTAGCAAGAGAAAGAAAAGGATACTTGTTGGGCAGAGCATTCCTCCAAATTCTCCCTCTATTCCTTCCACGGATTTGGAGCCAAATATTCCTATATTGAGTCTGCTGCTTCAAATGCGGTGGTTCTGAGCTGCCTTTTCCAGGAAGCATGGAGAGGATATGGAGATACTAGAAATTGGCAGAACACACAAGGCAGCCTGTGACCAGTGTACATCCCTCCTTGTATGAGTGCATTCCAATGTAGCATGTAGGTTCTGGTGGAGGTGCAAGTTCAGATCACACCTTTCAGCAATTAGATCGGACAGTGCCATCTATTGGGTGCTATGCAAAAATTGTGTCCCGCAGCTTTTCTCTATTTGTATAGAAAAAGGGAAAACTTGTTTAGTTATTCTGCGTGGTACACCCCTAAAGTTGCTACAACTCATAATTTAGGTTTATGCCATAAGTACTATGCCCCAATATTAAGTTATGCAAAGGTGTATACACTTACTTTGCCACTTCTGATTCCATTAAAAGTTTTTCTCATTTGTATCTGGGTCCTTTGGATCTGTGAGACTTCCTTCACTCTCTACACAATCTCCATCCCTGTAGCTTGCACCACTGCTTTCACTGGAAGGTGGCCTTATATTCCAAAGAGTTTTATCCTCCTTTGCTGCATCTCCTGCATTAGCACCTCCAATGTCTCTTCCTAAAAATAGGCCGTTCTCCCCATTTTGCCCTTTGATTTCATTGTAGCTTTGTAACAAAAATGCAGTTCTAAATCCAGAAAGAAAAGCATTTCTCTTTAATGGTGAACATCAAGAGCTGCTGACTTGCTGAAAATCCCACACTCCCTCCACCAACGTGCTTCTAGACCAGTTCCCGGTGCATGTTTTCCAGGTATTGCGAACCTATTACAATTAGAGCAAGAGGCTAGCCTCGCAATTTCCAGTAAGACCAGCCTTCCCCGCTGTCAGCACTGTTGTGCCTATGCTATGGCCAGACATAGCAAATCAGAGGATGTTAGTATCTCTCTAGGTGGATGAATTAAGATGGGCTGAAAGGCCTTCCTTATTCTTAATTATCCTGTAGCACCAATACTGCCAAGATCGCAGTTTTGGGGCTTATGTCTATTAAGTGTTTAATGGGTTTTATCTAAGCAGGAGAATGCATTGGATTTTATTTAAATCATGTGAAAAGATTGTACAGTGTTACTGGATGTTTATGGTGTTCCAATTCATTCCACTAAGGAATGGTTGGCTTTGGGTTCATACTTACATAGTCCGTCCAGCATGCTCCAGATCTCACGGAAAGAGAGAAGAATGAGAAGGCAGACCACCGTCGTACACCTGCTAGTGGATTCTCATCCTGGTTTTCAAATCCCTCCATGGCCTCGCCCCTCCCTATCTGTGTAACTCCTCCAGCTCCCCCCCCCCTGAGATATCTGTGCTCCTCTAATTCTGCCCTCTTGAGCATCCCTGATTATAATCACTCACCCATTGGTGGCCGTACCTTCTGTTGCCTAGGCCCTAAGCTCTGGAATTCCCTGCCTAAACCTCTCTCTCCTCCTTTAAGACGCTCCTTAAAACCTACCTCTTTGACCAAGGTTTTGGTCACCTGCCCTAATTTCTCCTTATGTGGCTCAGTGTCTACTTTTTTGTCTTATAATACTCCTGTGAAGCGCCTTGGGATGTTTTATTACTTTAAAGACGCTATATAAATACAAGTTGTTGTTGTTAGGTTTGCAACAGCATTGGTAATTACCTTAATCTAGGGTTGCCTACACCATTGGCAATGGAGCTGATGTGATGGAATTTAAAGGAATTTTACTGGACACCTGGCTTAAATCAGTGATTTTTCACGAGTAGAACTTTGATTTTTAAGTATCACACCTGAATGGTTGTTAACTTGCCCTTAACAGCCCCACATTTCTATCTGTTTACTCTGTTGATATTTTGAATGCTTGTATTTAAACAGAGAGTGCTGATACATCACCAGGAGAAGGTGGCTTAAAGGATTTACATAGCCTAATAGGGTGAAGTAGCTAAAGTAATATCATTAAAGAAACTCAGAATGCTTTGGCAATCATATTATGTTCAATGTCATGTTAAAACACACTCCTGAATTACATACTTGCTCTAAGCCAGTTCCTCCAAAGAGCGCAGTGTGTCATCAGCACTCATTGCTGTATAATATAAACAGAAAAGGGCAGAAAAAACAAAGGATGTTAAAGATAATCATAATTCTTTGTAACTGATTTTAAAGAGTGCTGATGGAATTCCTTTTTAACTACCTTATTGCATTTTACAGAACAATCAATATAAATTGTTTTATACACATTGAATGTTGATCATCTCAAATAAAATTTGAGTTAATCAATTAACCAACTATACTTATTGTATTTATATACCTGAGTACATATTGTTGAATACACTCTTGGTATCCACTTGTCTCGTATTTGCATACTTATTCAAATATAGCTATCCAGACTAGTTCCCTATATTTCACTCAGTCTTCCGTTGATCTTCTGGTGTATTTTAATAATTTGCCACAATGCCAAGTTGTATGCTAGCATTGATCATCTCAATGAATTTATGTTGGCGTGGGAAATAGAAAATTAGAGAGATACAAACAGAAGCTAACTTAGAGGTGAAAGCTACTTTACATAGTCATTGGAAATATTAAAATGCCCTTTGCTTTGCGAATAGTTCATACTAAAATACAATAATAAGCAAAGAACGTTTTTAAAACAAAACTTTTAATTCAAATTGCTTTCAGTTTCAACACATGGTCATACATTCAATCATTGTTGTATGGTATATGGTAGCACAATGAATATAAAACAGAAGTACTGAGTGATATGGCTGGAGTCGCAGCTTACAGACAGCCCAAGAGGCTGGTTCTGGTGAATGGTATTAATTTTTACTGATGTAGCTATGTTGCAACAATGTTGATACACATTGGATCTTTTTGGCTGCATTACCATAACTTTCACAGGTAGTTGGGTTGGTACATGTCTCTTTCATGTGCTGCGTGGGTTATACAGGGGATATTTTCAGTGTGTTGACCAGTTGCTGACAGCAAATCAAGAATGGAAAACAGATTTTGAAGAACTTGTCCTGGTTCAAACTCAGTGACGACATTATTTTTTCAGACTGGACTTTTTTTCCCCACAGCACCTCGACTGGGCTGGGGATCCACCTACTGCCAATTCAGTAAGGTGCACTGTCTGGCTATAGTCAGGAGGAACACGAGGGGTTTGTCCATGTCCATGTCTTTGGTACCACTATTGATAGGATCCGAAGACAGTGCGCTGGGTCTGGCTCGATTGTGTGCTTGGTGATCTTTTGGATTCTACACAACATGTTTTAGGGACTCGTAACAGAACAAAAATATCTAGACTTTATGGCATAAAATCCATATACAGACATTTCCTATCCAGTGTCCTCTTTACAGTACTGCATTATGATATTGCCAATGTAATTTGAGAATATTACATCATCCATAGCTTTCAGCTGAACTCATAACTCAAGTGTCAGACACCAAACTCCCTGTTAGTCTCTTTAGGAATCACACTGTTATAGTAATTGGCATTTTATAGGGATTTTTTTGTTTTTAGCTTTTAATAAAGGCTGCAGTCTTAGAGTGCCACAATGAGGGATCAGAGTACTATATTCTTGTTTCTACATAATTAAATGCTGCATTGACCAGAAATTTGTTCACTTTTTTGCTCCACTCTATGTAGCTATTTGAAATCAAGCCTTTGTAAATGAGCAATCTGAACTGTGTCCCAGCCATAAACTTAATATACCTTATGTGTGTTATCACCTACAGAACTAGACAGATTCAATCTGTTACTTCCATGTACTCAGCAAATAGGGGAGCCACTAAAGTGGAAGCAGTGGATTAGATTCAATTTTCCTGTGAAAACAAAGCTTTACAGAACACAAGGAACAACAAAATATCAACCTTATTTTACAACAGTCTGAGAGTAAAATGCAACTCTTATGCCATCTATTATTGGACATGATGCAGAAATATTACTGCAACCATGAAAATACTATTTCAATCAATTATCCTATGGTTCCCATTAGTTAATAAAACAGAAAATAATGTGTGTATTCTGCTTCATCTATAAATCCATCTGGTCTTTAGCTATTTTCCCTTCTTTTTCTCCACTATTTCCTGACCACAAGCATGTAGACAATTCGTTCCCAGGTATCTTTCAATGGTATTCCATAACTATCCATGAAGGAGTGCTTGACAGTGTGAATTGCTTATCCATTTCCCATTTATTCAACACATCTATAGGAACTTTGCTTGCCTCCACCTGAGGCCTCCCTCAATGGAGATTGAAACCTTGACAGGTGGAGAATTGCAGATGTGGTGTAGACTCATATAATGCTATGCCATGCAGTAGACCATTGTTATACCCATGCTTTGCCACTAGGCCATCAATGCTTCGATTTCAACCAAGAGCTGTTTGTTATTTAGCCAATTGGCTTGTAACTGTTTATAATTGAAGGATTCACGAAGCTGTTTTGGATTGTTGTAGGTTTTATTTCAGATGATCAAGTCAAAATAGTAGTCAAAGATGGCTCTAAAACTGAGCCAAATATTGAGATCAATCACTTCAATTTTATGTTTTATATTGCTAAATTGTTTAAAATAGCGGGGTAGATTTTTGTCTTTACTGCCTGGGTGTTAAGCATTGCCTGAGCAGCACGCAGAAAGTAAAATGTGGAGGGGAGGATCATAAGCTGGTAACAGAACCTGCCAGAGTTTCCTTCCATTAAATCCATTACTGCTTAAAGCCCAAGCATTATCATCCACTTTTTAAAAAAAAATCTTCATCAGGCCATATGGTTGGACAGTACTAATAAGAGCACATATTATGCTCTGTTAAGACAACAACTTACATTTATATAGCACCTTTAATGTAGTAAAACATCCCAAGGCACTTCCCAGGAGCGTATAGCAAAAATTTTAAACCAAGCCAAAGAAAGAGACTTTAGGACAGGTGACCAAAGGCTTGGTCAAAGAGATAGGTTAAGGAGTGTCTTAAAGGAAGAGGGGCGGAGTGGTTTAAGGAGGGAATCCAGAACTTAGGGCCTCGACAGCTGAAGGCACGGCAGCCAATGGTGGGGCAAAGGAAGTCGGGGTTGCACAAGAGGCCAGAATTGGAAGAACGCAGAGTTCTTAGAGGGTTGTGGGGCTGGAGGAGAATAGAGAGATAGGGAGGGGCGAGGCCACGGAGGGATTTGAACACAAGCTTGAGAATTTTAAATCTGAGGTGTTGGAGGTCCAGGAGCCAATATAGGTGCGAGCTAGGATACGGGCAGCAGTATGTTAGATGAGCTCAAGTTAATGGAGGGTGGAAGATGGGAGGCCGGCCAGGAGGACATTGAAAGAGTCAAATCTGGAAGTAACAAAAGCATGGATGAGGGATTCAGCAGCAGATGGCCTGAAGCGGGGGCGGAGACAGGCGATATTACAGAGGTAGAAGTAGGCGGTCTTGGTGATGGAGAGGATGTGAGCATTACTAGATAGTTAGAAAACAATTTTTAAACTTTTGCTAATCAGACAAGCTACATGGTGACCACTGAATTAATGATATGGATTGAAAGTCCTAGGTAGGTTCAACTGAAGAATGACTTCAGTTTAGGTTCTTCAACAGGACCATTCAGAATTCTCCACAATAGTACATGTGCTTTTGTGTTATCGTTTAGTTATCAATAAAGGTAAAATATTAATTCAATTATGATTTATTTCTGATAGTCAATACCTATATAAATATGTTATGCAATTATAACTTCAAAACATTGAAGAAAATTACTTTTCTGATGAAGGAACCATGTAATGTGAGACAGTGCGGTAGTCAATCTGACAAAGTTTTCTCCATCATAGCCAGGTATGGTTTAATCAGAACACAGGACTGCTCATGGGTATAATTAAATAGTTTATTATTATACGATAGCAAAATACTGCGGATGCTGGAAATCTGAAATAACAAAAGAAAACACTGGAAAAACTCAGCAGGCCAGGCAGCATCCGTGGAGAGAGAAACAAAGTTAACGTTTCAGGTCAAAGACCTTTCGGCAGAACTGGAAAAAGGCAGGAAATGAAATAGATTTAAAGCAAGTATAAAGCTGGGAAAAGGGGAAGGGGATGAAAGAACAAAAGGAGAGATTAAGAGACATTTTATTATTATAGTGTCCAGTGATATAGAGGGTCTGTTAAAGAAAGGGTAATATTGTGCTAGCTATGCAGGTAGGTTTGAGTTCCAAAACAGCCTGTCACACAAATCAGCTAAGTGGAATCCAGTGGAGTATTCTTATCTCAGGGGATGGTAAACTAGCACTGTGTCTATAACTGTATCTAGTCCTGCTAAAATGCATCTCTTCATGCTGAATTATCATGTTGATTAATGATCATGAAAACATTTAATGTTGAGACCATCTAAAGCAAGGTTTGGGATGGCAAAAGCTGTCATTGGAAAGAAAGATGAAAATTGAGAGAGAAATGTAACATTTAAAAGTGTGTTCATGCTCCAACTAAATTCTGGTGTTTTTCTAATAAATGTCTTTCATATTCAGTGTGTATGGGGAGGTGGGAAGAGAGAAAGAAAAGGGGGGGTTGGGAACAGCCCGATTTAAAAATAAACCTTCTTCAAACTCAGAAGCTAGTCTAAGTCCACGATGACCTTTCCCAATTGGATCCAAACCAATAGGTGAAATAGTTGGCACAGTAAAATTGAAGTCAATAGGGATCAGGGGGCAAACTCTCCACTGGCTAGAGTCACATCTAGCACAGAGGAAGATGGTTATGGTTGTTGGAGGCCAATCATCTCAGTCCCAGGACATTGTTGCAGGAGTTCCTAGGCCCAACTATCTTCAGCTGTTTCATCAATGACCTACCCTCCATCATAAAGATCAGAAGTGGGGATGTTCACTGATGATTTCACAGTGTTCAGTTCCATTTGCAATTCCTCAGATAATGAAGTAGTCAGTGCCCACATGCAACAAGACCTGGACAACATCCTGGCTTGGGCTGAGAAGTGGCAAGTAACATTTGCACCATACAAGTGACAGGCAATGACAATCTCCAACAAGAGAGTCTAACCACCTGCTGACATCCAATGGTATTACGATCATCTAATCCCCCAGCATCACCCTGGGAATCACCATTGACCAGAAACTTAACTGGACCAGCCACATAAATACTGTGGCAACAACAGCATGTCAGAGGGTGGGGATTCTGTGGCAAGTGGCTCACTTCCTGACTCTCCAAAGCCTTTCTACCACCTACAAGGCACAATTCAGGAGTGTGATGGAAAGCTCTCCACTTGCCCAGATGAGTGCAGCTCCAACAACACTCAAGCAGCTCAACACCATGTTGGACAAAGCAGCCCGCTTGATCGGCACCCCATCCACCACCTTAAACATGAATTCCCTCCACCACCGGTGCAACGTGGCTGCAGTGTGTAGCACCTACAAGATGCACTGCAGCAACTCGCCAAGGTTTCTTCGACAGCACCTCCAAAACCCGGCAACCTCTACTATCTAGAAGGACAAGGGCACCAGGCGCGTGGGAACACCACCACCTCCAATTTCCCCATCAAAGTCACACACCAAAAATAAAAACAGAAAATGCTGGAAATACTCAACAGGTCAGGCAGCATCTGTGGAGAGAGAAACAGAGTTAATGTTTCAGGTCAATGACCTTTTGTCAGAACTGGAAAAAGTTATGAAGGTGCAAGGCAAAAGGAGATGGTTTTTTTAATTATTTGATCCTGGGATGTGGGTGTCGCTGGCAAGGCCAGCATTTATTACCCATCCCTAATTGCCTTGAAGGTGGTGGTGAGCCGCTTTCTTGAACCACTGCAGTCCTTGTGGTGAAGGTACTCCCACAGTGCTGTTAGGGAGGGAGTTCCAGCGACTATGAAGGAATGGGGATATACTTCCAAGTCAGGATGGTGTGTAACTTGGAGGGGAACTTAGAGGTGATGGTGTTTCCATGCACCTGCTGCCCTTGTCCTTCTAGGTGGTAGAGGTCGCGGGTTTGGGAGGTGCCGTTGAAGAAGCCTTGGCGAGTTGCTGCAGTGCATCTTGTAGATGGTACATACTGCAGCCAGTGCGCCGGTGGTGGAGGGAGTGAATGTTTAAGGTGGTGGATGGGGTACTGATCAAGCGGGCTGCTTTTTCCTACATGGTGTTGAGCTGCTTGGGTGTTGTTGGAGCTGCACTCATCCAGGCAAGTGGAGAGCATTCCATCACACTCCTGACTTGTGCCTTGTAGGTGGTAGAAAGGCTTTGGGGAGTCAGGAGGTGAGACACTCACCACAGAATACCCACCCTCTCACCTGCTCTTGTAGCCACAGTAGTTATGTGGCTGGTTCAGTTAAGTTTCTGGTTAATGGTGACCCCCAGGATGTTGATGGCGGGGGATTCGGCGATGGTAATGCCGCTGAATGTCAAGGGGCGGTGGTTAGACTCTCGCTGGTTGGAGATAGTCATTGCCTGGCACGAATGTTATTTACCACTTATCAGCCCAAGCCTGAATGTTGTCCAGGTCTTGCTGCATGCGGGCATGGATTGCTTCATTATCTGAGGAGTTGCGAATGGAACTGAATACTGTGCAATCAGCAGCAAACATCCCCACTTCTGACCTTATGATGGAGGGAAGGTCATTGATGAAGCAGCTGAAGATAGTTGGGCCTAGGATACTTCCCTGAGGAACTCCTGCAGCGATGTCATGGGGCATTTAAGAGGTGAATAGCAGAATCATCAATAGTTGCCGTACGAAAAAATTCTGTTATTCCCATTTACCTCTTCTAGACCCATCTTTTGTTTCTTTACTTGTCTCATTACCATCTCATTTTACCTTACACCATCATCTCTCCTGCCTTCCATCCTATCACAGACCTTCCCTATTGCTCTTTCCTCTCCTCCCCACTTGCTTAAAACCTGTTAGATCGCTAACCTTTTTCCAGTTCTGACGAAAGGTCATCGACCTGAAACGTTAACTCTGTTTCACTCTCCACAGACGCTGCCCGACCTGTTGAGTATTTGCAGCATTTTCTGTTTGTTTGTTTTTATTTCAGATTCCCAGCATCCGCAGTATTTTGCTTTTGTATTAAAGTCACACACCATCCTGACTTGGAAATATATTGCCGTTCCTTCATTGTCCCTGGGTCAAAATCCTAGAACTCCCTGTGACACTGTTGGAGTACCTTCACCATATGGACTGCAGCGGTTCAAGAAGGCAACTCACCACTGCCTTCTCAAGGGCAATTAGGGATGGGCAATAAATGCTGGCCTTACATCAAGACTCCTGTAGTAGGCACACACCCACCATTCCTGTTTTAATGAGGAAGGAGAGGGTGTTCCCTGTCTCCCACCTCAACATTTGCATTGTTCGTTTATTGGACGCCCTAGAGTAAGAGCACCTGAAAAAGTCTAATGAAAGGGACTGCTCAAGGACTCCTGTGGGCTGGAGGATCTGTGTGGGTCCCTGGGACAGACCGAAGATGAAGGAGGTAGCTTAGTGAATTCTCCGTGGAACCCTCCACCCCAGGATGATATAAAGTCTCTGACTCTCATATTTCCTGCCTGATTTCCTGGCACAATGTCCAGGCAGGGGGCAGGCCTGCACAGAAAGTAAACCCAGGCTATGCAAATAGTCTGAGGCAGGGAAATTGCAGGATCTTCTTTGCTGACAGGCACAGTGCACCCCCACAGGCAGTCATAGAGGAAAATCTCTTCAGCAAAGCAGTACCAACTGAAGGATCTTTCCCCTTGCTTCTGACTGATGTCCACGGTTGCACCAGGGGAGGCCTCAAAAGTGCCAGTGACAAAGAAAATCAATGAAGTGATTACCTTCAGCTCCTTTGTTTGGGCTTTTACGCTTTAAAGTCTCCTTGGATGCAGCATCACAAACCAGTCCGTAAGAACACTACACTTCCTCTACAAATCAGTGTGCCTTTATCTGACCAATTTCTAAGTAAACCTAGCAAGTCCCAGGGGTCGAACAGAGAAGCTTATCAATGTACTCCAGCTTACTGGATATATTACGTGCTGCCACATGATTTCCTCAATTTCTGTTGGTGGAAGCATAAAATTGAGAGACCATGGCTCAGGCTATAAACCACTAGACAAACTGATCAAAAATATAAAACATGTAAAAGAACAGTACTCAATACAAACAGTATATTTGGAGTAATTGCAATCTTTACTATTCTCCAAAATGACAAAAGAACAAAGATGTTTCTCCTACACTTAGACTCAGCATTAAACTGACCCTTGAGACATGCTTCTTTTACTTCTTATGTGGCTGCACAGTCCTCTGACCAGCCCTGTATCACGGTTGGTTTCATACTTACTAGTGAGCTGCGCATATGCAGCCAAACGTAAACCTACAACCTGTAGCTCCGGACTATAGATTTGTCAGTCAAATGGTCTACAAAGAATCATGGCCCTGCCTCTCCCACAGTCCTGACTGAAATCTTCCAACAGGATATAACTCTCCATCAAACCTATTACTTTACAAAGATCCCTAGGATGTCAATCACATAGAATATTTGAACAGAATGGATTGACCACTTTCTGACAAACTCAATGATCTACTACAATCACTTAGATCAACCTGTGATTACAGGAAATTAACAGAGCTATCAAGGACACTGTTGGACAGAATGACAGTTATAGCTTTGCACTTTGACAATATTAGCGTCTTTAACCATCCTTTGCTCCACAGCAACAAGCCTACAAGACAATAATGCATATATTCCACAGCTTGAAAATTTTTAACCCTGTGTGTGCCATCATGCAAGAAAATGAAAAATAAATACAACAGATAAAAATGCTTCATTGTTGGCATGCCTTTACTGATTTGAATTTGTCGCTGCAGATTTTAAAAATGTCACCTAAATCATACAGCATTTATTAAATGTAAATCAGCGCAAACTGTGATTTTCAGTTGTCAATAGGATTAATGTAATATTTGCAAATTCTAAGCCTGCCTTTTTTTTTCCATTTCTGTCTAAGGTGCCTGTATCTCTAAGAGGCAGAACCATTGGAAAAAGGACAGATTTGGAAGCTATTTTGTTGTCTGAATAGAGAATTTAAAAACCATTCTTGTGTATCTAAAATCATGCTCTGGATCAAAATATCTAATTTGCATTGATGTGAAATGGTGAAAAACAGACTTCAAGGATTCAATATTTAGGAAGGACAGGCAAAATGGAAAAGGCGTTGTTAGTATAGGATGAAATCAGAGCAATAGTGAGAAAGGATATTGGCTCAGAAAATCAAGATGTAGAATCAATCTGGGTGGAGCCAAGAAGCACCAAGGGGCAGAAAACATTGGTGGGAGTTGTATATAGACCTCCAAACAGTAGTGGTAATGTAGGGGACGGCATCAAACAGGAAATTAGAGATGTATGTAACAAGGGTAATCATGGGTGACTTTAATCTACATATAGACTGGCCAAACCAAATTAGCAATAATATTGTGGAGGATGAATTCCTGGAGTGTGTACGAGATGGTTTTTTAGACCAGTACGTTGAAGAGCCAACTAGGGAACAGGCTATCCTAGATTGGGTATTGTGCAATGAGAAGGGGTTAATTAATAATCTTGTTGTGTGGGGTCCTTTAGGGAAGAGTGACCATAACATGATAGAATTCTTCATTAAGATGGAAAGTGAAGTAGTCCAATCCGAAACTAGGGTCCTAAATCTAAACAAAGGAAACTACGAAGGTATGAGGAGGGAGTTGGCTATGATAGATTGGGGAGCTTCATTAAAAGGTATGACGGTGGATAGGCAATGGCTAGCATTTAAGGAACAAATGCATGAATTGCAACAGTTATACATTCCTTTCTGGCGCAAAAACACAAAAGGAAAAGCGGCCCAACCATGGCTAACAAAAGAAATTAAGGATAGTATTAGATCCAAAGAGGAGTCATATAAAGTTGCCAGAAAAAGTAGCAAGCCTGAGGATTGGGAGCAGTTTAGAATTCAGCAAAAAAGGACCAAGAGATTGATTAAGAGGGGAAAAATAGAGTATGAGAGTAAACTTGCAAGGAACATAAAAGCGGATTGTAAAAGCTTCTACAAGTATGTAAAAAGAAAAAGGATTAGTGAAGACAAATGTAGGTCCCTTACAGTCAGAAACGGGAGAATTTATAATGGGGAACAAGGAAATGGCTGAGCAATTAAACAAATACTTTGGTTCTGTCTTCACGGTAGAGGACACAAATAACTTCCCAGAAATGCTAAGGAACCAGGGGTCTAGTGAGAAGGAGGAATTAAAGGAAATTAGTATTAGTAAAAAAAGTGCTGGAGAAATTAATGGGACTGAAAGCTGATAAATCCCCAGGGCTGATAATCTGCATCCCAGAGTACTAAAAGAGGTAGCCATGGAAAGAGTGGATGCATTGGTTGTCATCTTCAAAATTCTATAGATTATGGAACAGTTCCTGCAGATTGGAGGGTGGCAAATGTAACCCCACTATTTAAAAAAGGAGGGAGAGAGAAAACAGGGAACTACAGACCGGTTAGCCTAACATTAGTAGTAGGGAAAATGTTGAGTCTATTATAAAGGATGTGATAACAGGACACTTAGAAAATATCAAAGGGATTAGACAAAGTCAACATGGATTTATGAAAGGGAAATCGTGTTCGACAAACCTACTGGAGTTTTTTGAGGATGTAACTGGTAGAATAGATAAGGGAGAACCAGTGGATGTGGTGTATTTGGATTTTCAGAAGGCCTTTGATAAAGTCCCACTTAAGAGGTTAGTGTGCAAAATTAAAGCACATGGGATTGGGGGTAATATACTGGCATGGATTAAAAATTGGTTAACAGACAGGAAACAGAGAGTAGGAATGAATGGGTCTTTTTCGGGGTGGCAGGCGGTGACTAGTGGGGTACCGCAGGGATCGGTGCTTGGGCCCCAGCTATTCACAATATATATCAATGATTTGGATGAGGGAACCAAATGTAATATTTCCAAGTTTGCTGATGACACAAAACTAGGTGGGATTGTGAGTTGTGAGCAGGATGCAAAGAGGCTTCAAGGCGATTTAGACAAGTTGAGTGAGTGGGCAAATACATGGCAGATGCAGCATAACGTGGATAAATGTGAAGTTATCCACTTCGGTAGGAAAAACAGAAAGGTAGAGTATTATTTAAATGGTGCTAGATTGGGAAATGCTGATGTACAAAGGGACCTGGGTGTCCTTGTGCACCAGTCACTGAAAGCAAACCTGCAGGTGCAGCAAGCAGTTAGGAAGGCAAATGGTATGTTGGCCTTCATTGCAAGAGGATTTGAGTACAGGAGCAAGGATGTCTTACTACAGTTGTACAGGGCCTTGGTGAGACCACACCTGGAGTACTGTGCGCAGTTTTGGTCTCCTTACCCAAGAAAGGATATACTTGCCATAGAGGGAGTGCAGCGAAGGTTCACCAGACTGATTCCTGGGATGGCAGGACTGTCGTATGAGGAGAGATTGGGTCGACTAGGCCTGTATTCACTAGAGTTTAGAAGAATGAGAGGGGATCTCATTGAAACGTATAAAATTCTGACAGGGCTAGACAGACTGGATGCAGGGAAGATGTTTCCTCTGGCTGGGGGGGGGGGGGGGTCTAGAACGAGGGCCACAGTCTCAGGATACGGGGTAGGACATTTAGGACTGAGATGAGGAGAAATTTCTTCACTCAGAGGGTGGTGAACCTGTGGAATTCTCTACCACAGAAGGCTGTGGAGGCCAAGTCACTGAATATATTTAAGAAGGAGATAGATAGATTTCTAGACACAAAAGGCATCAAGGGGTATGAGAGATCGTGAATATGGTATTGAGATAGAGGATCAGCCATGATCATATTGAATGGCGGAGCAGGCTCGAACGGCCAAATGGCCTACTCCTGCTCCTATTTTTCTATGTTTCTATGGAGATTGGGCAGCACATGGATTCAAATATTTGTTCACCTTCAGTAGCCAAGTTCAAATTCAGCATACACTGGGTGGTATAAATTCTCTCTGCCAGCTCCAAGTCTCCTAAGTGAAACAAGTTTAGGAAATTTCAACTCAGATTCGAAAACACTCAGTTCAAATACATATAATTAATTGTGCAATTCACTCAAAAGTATGTCTGTTGTGGAAAATGGTGCAGTAGAGATATTTTTTAATTTTGAAGGTAAAATAGAAGGACTTGTACTTTTAATTCATATTACACCCAACCCGAGAGTTGGACAGAGACACTAGGTGCAAAAAGATGGAAAAAGTTTAAATCCCAACACTTTCATCCTCCACTTTGAGAAGCACAACATTTTGAAATATGGAGCATAAAACAAAATGCCTCAAACATATTGGAACAGCATTTAGCTTTATGTATATGAGCATGTGTTGAATGCATCAGCTAAAATGTATGTGCTTCAACTGGTAAAGACAAATGGACATATACGAATAGAAGACATAGTTGTGGACACTGGACAAGTGTAACTATTAATCGCCGCTGTTCAGATTTCATCTTAAACCATTTCTAAAGCATTACCAAATAAAAATATGGTTGCCTTTTGAATATAATATACACCTTATAATTTAGAGCATTCACTATGGTCTGTGTGAAGGGCCTCAGTAGAAGACAAGACTTGGCGAAATAGAATAGTGCATCAAGATATCTACTAAGAAACAGACAAAGCCTTGTTAACTGTAAAAATACAGATTGTGGCTACATACTGTGCTGTTTTTGATTGTTTTCATTGCAACCTATCCATGATCATCTGATAGCTCCATTACACAACCATAGCTTGGTTTTGCATAATCTCTGTTTATTCTAGGAAGCTACAGCAAATTATTTTTCCGACAAAGGTAAGAATCAAGTAATGGCCAGCTTGCTAAAGTTGATAATGTACCAATAGGGACAAAAGTTCCCGCCGGTTGTCAATGTGATTAACAGGAGTACTGCTCCTACAATTCTTCCCACAATAACGGATGAAGGGTAGCCCAGTATAATAGTTGTCCCCTTTACTAGATTATAGTACTGGAGAAGTGAGAATCTTCAGGGCTTGGACCCAAAGACATAGGCCAGCTCAGACAAACCAACCAAGTGAAGTCCCTTACTTTCAAACCATCCCATCCCAAAAAAGTGAAAATTTTGAAGATTATTTTTAGTATAAGTATTTTCAAAAATATTTTACTGGTGGATATCCTGTCATATTTCTCTTAGTAAGTCAGCTTATACAATGTTTTATAATGCCGGGAGCCCTATATCATCTAATGCACAATATACTATTTTGCTGCTCTGGTGGACCTGTGTTTAAGCTAACTTTCTTTAAAGATCACAAGTATAACTATCGTAAATAGGCATATCCTGAAGTTAATTGCTGTTGATTAAAAGTTTTGCAGAATGGCGGCTGCTTGTAAATTTATACCTCCAGGTCAGAAGAAATCAACATGTATATATATCTCTGGTATTTTGATGTATGACATCTTAAGCATGATGAATGCATGCAAGGTTTATATACATTTATGATTCTACGCCCAGCTGATGGTGAATTTTATACAGTTTACGATACTATGGCCAAAATAGTTTACTTTTAAATATTGTATTCACAAGAACATTAAATGAAATGAATTGCTGAAACTGCTGTAAGTGAAAGACAGTGCTGTTCTTCCATAACACACATCATAATGTATATTAAAGTTGCTTAATCCCAGGTGTGGGTTGAACTGATAAACTCAGCAAAGACATGACAAGTCTTATGGAGGATGAGGAATGATGGAGATACTAAATGCGTATTTTGCCTTGGTTTTCATGGAAGAATGAGGTAGTGGACATGAAAGGGTACAAGCGAATGAGCAATTAGGCCAACTACAGATAAGGAAGTAGCACTGGAAAGGTTGGTGAAACTCAAAGTTGCAAAGGCCCTGATAGCAACCATCTAAGAATGCTCAGGGAAATGAGAGTGTAAACAGCAAAGGTTCTTGTCACAATCTTTCAAATATCCTTGAATATGGAAGTTCTGCCAGAGACTGTTGGCTAAAGAACAGAAAACTGACAAGTGATTAAATTAATGTTTTTTTAGACTGGAGGGATGCAAATGGTGGTGTCCTCCAGCACTCAGTATTAGGAGCATTGCTCTTTTCAATATAGAAATCATTTGGACTTGGGTATAGGGGGCACAATATCAAAATTTGCTGACAGCACAAATATTGGGAGCTGTAAAGGAAACGGTAACATAAGTACACATCAATAAAAAGACTCAAAATTGTGCATGGGAACCCAATCAAAATGTGAATGAATTCTGCACAGGCATTAATTAGCATGGATACAGTAAACTATTTTTAGACAACCTAAGAAATAGGAGCAGGAGTAGGCCATTCAGCCCTTCGAGCCTGCTCCACCATTCAATAAGATCATGGCTGATCTTCTATCTCATCTCCACTTTCCTGCACTATCCCCATATCCCTTAATATTCAAAAATCTATTGATCTCTGTCCTGAATATACTCAATGACTGAGCCTCCACAGTCCTCTGGGGTAGAGAATTCCAAAGATTCACCACCCTCTGAGTGAAGAAATTTCTCCTCATCTCAGTCCTAAATGGCCAACCCCTTATTCTGAGACTGTGACCCCGGTTCTAGACTCCCCAGCCAGGGGAAACATCCTCCCTGCATCTACCCTGTCAAGCCCTGTAAGAATTTTGTATGTTTCAATGAGATCAACTCTCATTCTTCTAAATTCTATAGAATATAGGCCTAGTCTACTCAATCTGTCCTCATAGGACAATCCCCCCATCCCAGGAACCAGTCTGGTGAACCTTTGTTGCACTCCCTCTATGGCAAGTATATCATTCCTTAGGTAAGGAGACCAAAACTGTACACAATACTCCAGGTGTGGTCTCACCAGGGCCCTATATAATTGCAGTAAGACATCTTTACTCTTATACTCAAATCCTCTTGTAATAAAGGCCAACATACCATTTGCTTTCCTAATTGCTTGCTGTATCTGCATGTTAACTTTCAGTGATTCATGTACAAGGACACCTAGGTCCCTCTGAACACCAACATTTCCCAATCTCTTACCATTAAAAAAATACTCTGCTTTTCTATTTTTCCTACCAAAGTGGTTAACTTCACATTTCTCCACATTATATTCCATTTGCCATGTTCTTGCCCACTCACTTAGCCTGTCTATATCCCCTTGAAGCCTCTTTGGCATCCTCCTCACAACTTACATTCCCACCCAGCTTTGTATCATCAGCAAACTTGGATAGATTACATTTGGTCCCCTCATCCAAATCATTGATGTAGATCACAGAATCATAGAAAGTTACAGCACGGAAGGAGGCCATTTCGGCCTATTGTGTCTACGCCGGCCAACAAAGAGCTATCCAGCCTAATCCCACTGCCCAGCTCTTGGTCCGTAGCCCTGCAGGTTAGAGCATCAAAGTGCACATCCAAGTACTTTTTAAATGTGGTTAGGGTTCCTGCCTCTACCACCCTTTCAGGCAGCGAGTTCCAGACCCTCACAACCCTCTGGGTGAAGAAATTTCCCCTCAAATCCCCTCTAAACCTTCCACCAATTACTTTAAATCTGTGCCCCCTGGTTTTTGACACCTCTGCTAAGGGAAATAGGTCCTTTCTATCCACTTTACCTATGCCCCTCATAATTTTATACACCTCAATAAGGTCTCCCCTCAGCCTCCTCTGTTCCAAGGAAAACAGACCCAGCCTATCCAGTCTTTCCTCATAGCTAGGGTTCTCTACTCCTGGCAACATCCTTGTAACTCTCCTCTGTACCCTCTCTAGAGCAATCACATCTTTCCTGTAATGTGGTGACCAGAACTGCATGCAGTACTCTAGCTGAGGCCTAACTAGTGTTTTATACAGTTGAAGCATAACCCCCTGCTCTTGTATTCTATGCCACGGCTAATAAAGGCAAGCATTCCGTATGTCTTCTTAACCACCCTATCTACCTGGCCTGCTACCTTCAGGGATCTGTGGACATGCACGCCAAGGTCACAGAATCACAGAATCCCCACAGTGCAGATAGAGGCCATTTCGGCCCATCGAGCCTGCACCGACACATAACCCACCCTATCCCCGTAACCCCGCGTATTTAATCCCCCCTAACACTAAGAGTCAATTTTATCATAGCCAAATCAACCTAACCCGCACATCTTTGGACTGTGGGAGGAAACCGGAGCACCCGGAGGAAACCCACGCAGACACGGGGAGAATGTGCAAACTCCACACAGACAGTCATCCGAGGCCGGATTCGAACCCGGGTCCCTGGCGCTGTGAGGTAACAGTGCTAACCACTATGCCACCGTGTTGCCCCCTTTGTTCCTCTACGCTACTCAGTGTCCTACCATTTAATGTGTGTTCCCTTTCCTTGTTAGCCCTCCCCAAATGCATTACCTCACACTTCTCCGGATTGAATTCCATTTGCCACTGTTTTGCCCACCAATTTATTGATATCTTCCTGCAGTCTACAGCTTCCTTCTTCAGTATCAACCACACAGCCGATTTTAGTATCATCTGCAAATTTCTTAAACATATCCCCTATATTCAAGTCTAGATCATTGATATATACCACAAAAAGCAAGGGACCTAGTACTGAGCCCTGCGGAACCCCACTGGAAACAGCCTTCCAGTCACAAAAACACCCAACCACCATTACCCTCTGCTTCCTGTCTCCGAGCCAGTTTTGAATCCAACTTGATACTTTGCCCTGGATCCCATGGGCTTTTAACTTCGTGACCAGTCTGCCATGTGGAACCTTATCAAAAGCCTTGCTAAAGTCCATATACACTACATCAAACGCACTACCCTCATTACCTCCTCAAAAATTCAATCAAGTTTGTCAGACACGACCTTCCCTTAACAAATCCGTGCTGACTATCCTCGATTGTAAATAGCTGAGGCCCAAGCACTGATCCTTGCGGTACCCCACTAGTTACAGCCTGCCAACCCAAAAATGACCCATTTATTCCTACTCTCTGTTTTCTGTCTGTTAACCAATCCTCAATCCATGCTAGTATATATTACCCCCAATCCCATGAGCCCTAATTTTGTTTAATAACCTCTTATGTGGCACCTTATCGAATGCCTTCTGAAAATCCAAATACACCACATCCACTGGTTCCCCCTTATCTATTCTGCTAGTTACAACCTCAAAAAACAGATTTATCAAACACAATTTCCCTTTCATAAATCCGTGTTGACTCTGCCCAATCCTATTATTATTTTCTAAGTGCCTTGTTACCAAGTCCTTAATACAGTAAACTCTTTCTTATCCGGCACCCATGGGACCAGGATGGTGCCGGTTGATGAAAAGTTCTGGATAACAGAGAGGGCTACCTACCAAGGCAATTTTTAACACAAACAAAAATAAAAACCACTGACTAACTTGGCCACCGCGGGAGACTCGGACTCGGCAAAACGAGTGCCGGATGGATTCGGCAAGATTACCGGCTATCTATTTTGCCGGTTATTAAAGTATTCCGGATGATTAAGTGCCGTTTAAACAAGAGTTTACTGTAATAGATTCTAGCATTTTCCCTACTACTGATGTCAGGCTAACTGGTCTGTAGTTCCCCGTTTTCTCTCTCCCTCGTTTCTTAAATAGTGGGGTTACATTTGCTACCTTCCAATCCACGGGAACCGTTCTAGAATCTATGGAATTTTGGAAAATGACAACCAATGCATCCACTATCTCTATAGCCACCTCTTTCAAAACCCTAGGATGTAGGCCATCAGGTACAGGGGATTTATCGGCTTTCAGTCCCATTAAGTTCTCCAGTACTATTTTTTTATTAATACTAATTTCTTTCAGTTCCTCATTCTCGCTTGACCCTTGGTTCTCGACTATTTCCAGGAAGTTTTGCGTCTTCTTCCGTGAAGACAGACACAAAGTATTTGTTTAATTTCTCTGCCATTTCCTTATTCCTCATTATAATTTCTCCTGTCTCAGCCTGTAAGGGACTCACATTTACTTTTGCTAATCTTTTCCTTTTTACATATGTATAGAAGCTTTTACAGTCTGTTTTCATGTCTCTCGCTAGTTTACTCTCATTCTATTTTCCCTTTCTTTATCAATTTCTTGGTCCTCCTTTGCTGAATTCTAAAATCCTCAGGCTTACTACTCTTTTTGGCAACATTATAAGCCTCTTCCTTTGATCTAATACTATCTTTAACTTCTCGTTAGCCACGGCTGGACCACTTTTCCTGTGGGATTTTTGTGCCTTAAAGGAATGTACATTTGTTGCAAATTATGTATTAATCCTTTAAATGCTAGCCATTGCTTGTCTATAGTCATACCTTTTAATATAGTTTCCCAATCTACCTTAGCCAACTCACCCCTCATACCTACATAGTTTGCTTTGTTTAGATTTAAGATCTTAGTTTCGGATTTAACTAAATCACTTTCAAACTCAATATAAAATTCTATCATATTATGGTCACTTTTCCCTAAAGGCCCCTTTACTACAAGGTTATTAATTAACCCTTTCTCATTGCACAATACTAGATCTAAAATAGCCTGTTCCCTAGTTGGTTCCTCAACATACTGATCTTGAAAACTATCTTGCATACATTCCATGAATTCATCCTCCACACTATTACTGCAAATTTGGTTTGCCCAGTCTATATGTAGATTGCAAATTTGGTTTGCCCAGTCTATATGTAGATTAAAGTCCCCCATGATTACTGTATTACCCTTGTTACAAGCACCTCTAACTTCCTGATTTATACTCTGCCCTACATTACAACTATTGTTTGGGGGTCTATAAACAACTCCCACCAATGTTTTCTGCCCTTTGCTGTTTCTTTGCTCCATTCAAACTGATTTTATTTCTTGATTTTCCGAGCTAAGATCCTTTCCCGCTACTGTCTTTATCCCATCCTTTATCAGGGCTACCCCTCCTCCTTTTCCATTTTGCCTCTCTCTTCTAAAAGTTAAGTATCCTGGAATATTTAGTTCCCAACCTTGGCCACTTTGCAACCACGTCGCCGCAATGGCTATTAGATCAAACCTGTTCATTTCTATCTGCGCTATTAATTCATCTATTTTGTTGCAAATACTTCGCGCAGATATAGTGCCTTTAGCTTTGACTTATTTCTATTTTCCCCTGATGTCACCTTAGTCACTGATGCCTTATTACCTTTGTTACTCTCTCTGTCCCTTCCTGACCCACTCTGCTTATTTTTACCCAAAACTCTACTCTGCTCTAGAGCCTTGACATTTCTCTCACTGCTTTTAAATTTACTCTTTCCTGAATCCTCCCACCACCCCCTTCATTAGTTTAAAGCCCTGTCTACTGCACTAGTTATTCGGTTCGCCAGGACACTGGTCCCAGCCCCAACAGAACAGCTTCCTCTTTTCCCAGTACTGGTGCCAGTGTCCCATGAACTGAAACCTCTTCCTCCCACACCACTCTTTGAGCCAGGCACTGTTTGTCCCTATGCCAATTTGCACGTGGCTCAGGTAACAATCCAGAGATTATTACCTTTGAGGTTCTGCTTTTTAATTTGGATCCTAGCTCCTCAAACTCCCTCAGCAGAACCTCATTCCTAGTTCTACCTATGTCGTTGGTTCCTACGTGGACCATGACAATTGGATCCTCTCCCTCCCACTCCAAGTTCTTCTCCAGCCGCAAGGAGATGTCTTTAACCCTGGCACCAGGCAGGCAACACAACCTTCAGAACTCTTGGTCACGGCTGCAGAGAACAGTATCTATCCCGACTATACTGTCCCCTACCACAACTACATTCTCTTTCACTCCCCCCACTTGAATGGCCTCCTGCACCATTGTGCCATGGTCAGCTTGCTCATCCATCCTGCAGGCTTTTCCCTCATCCACACAGGCAGCAAGAACCTCATACCTGTTGGACAAGGGCAAACGCTGAGGCTCCTCCAGCACTGCACCTGGGATCCCCTTACCTGCCTGAGTTGCAGTCACACTCTCCTGTCCCTGACCACTAACCAGACCTGCACCACTATCTAGCCTAAGGGGTGTGACTGCCTCCTGGATCAAAGTGTCCAGGTAACTCTCCCCCTCCCTGATGCCCCACAATGTCTGTACCTCAGACTCCAGCTCAACAACTCTGAGCTGAAGTTCATCAAGATGCAGGTACTTACTGCAAATGTGATTGTCCGGGATCACAATGCTCTCCACAAACTCCCACATGCTGCAGTTGCGGCACACCACCTGCACTGCCATCCCTATATGACCTTGTGTTATTTAATTAAATGTAATTAAATTTGTATTTAGGTAACTTAGTTCACAGTGTAGTTTCTTGACTACTTACTTGCTCTAAATTAAGTTATGGGTATACTGAAATTAAATATCTATCTGTAACACAAAACACTACAAGTAGACTAGGCAAAAAGCAACAACTCCTTCCTCCTCTTCTCCGAATTCCCACTTTCCAAATTCCCAAATAAAACACTCTGTTTAAGTACACTCCGTTTTATCCCACTCTGTGCAGACGAGTAGACAATGCTCATTGTATGCCATGCATTTTTGGTATCGTTTTTAACCTACCACTGGGGCAATTAATGCCTACCACCAGGCTAAATAACTCATAAGCACCACAGGGGAAATGATGTTACAAAATCTGAGTCACCTTGATTTATCTTTAAATTACTAAGCTAGATGTCCAGTTTCTGAAAAGAAACTTCAGCAAAACTATTCAATTTTTAAAAGAAGTCACTTAATTAAAAGTTGCTCCAAGAGTTTATAATTTGCCATGTACACAGCTGATTGGAGGGAGAATTATAGTTTTTTTTTAAAAACAGGACTTTTCAAGTTGAATTAATGCAAAAATATGCAGTACAGGTGGTCCATAAACACAAACTTTATCTTTCTGGCCATCACTCACAAGTAACTTAAGGAAACCTAGAAGACAACCCCATGAGTTGAGTAAGCCATTTTAAAAGGCTACCCTTGCAGCTCAGCTAGTTAAAGACAGTGAGTGACCGAGCCATTAGACCACAGACCATCCAGATTTGACCTCCAGAATCTGCTGGGTCAGGTCTGTACGATGGACTCAGCACCTCTGGGTTGATGAGGGGAAATCTGCCTAGGGTTTTTTATTTTGCTTTGCTATACAGTAACCCCTACAAGTACCCGAGTGAACACACAAGATGACAAAAGGACTAGCCTCAGCTGTGATGCCCCCACCATGGAACAGTCTGCTGCCACTCACTATCTAAGCGAAGTCATGATAAACGCGGAAGAATTGGTTTAAAAAAAAGGGGGGGAAATGTTTAAAAAATAATTTTAAAATGTAGTCCTGGGGATCAGTCCCTTGTTGAAAAGGCAGGCATCTGCCAATGCTACCTTTATGCCAGCTGCTGGAAGTGACATTAGATTAGCCTACCGGGTGACTTATCTGCTAATTCTCTCTCTCTCTCTCTCTCTCATGGGAAAGCAACTGAACAACTGGTATTCACTGTGCCCCTGTTCCTAACAGCATATCTGAAAGCAGTAACTTAGTAAGTGAACTGTGAATGAACATGCAGTGCCTCTACACAGGTTATTTATGATAATCAAGTAACATAATAAACTCTTTTAGATAAACAAAATTCTAAATTTAAAAGTCTTGAAAATGAGCTTTTCTTACTCAAATTTCCTCCCCATGATTTCTGAAGACATTGACTCCTTGCTGCAGTACAGTACAGTTTCATGGGCACCAGTTACCCTTCAGTACCTCACCCAAGTGGGCATTATTCATGTGCGTGTATTGACAGTAAATGTTGGCAAACTTTACAAGTGTGGAAGGGGTAATCACAGCCAACTCTGATTGTGTTCTCATCCAAAGTCTACATATGCACACTTCCAGCAGGGGTCACTAGATTGCAGTCAAGAGTGATTTTCTCCTGCTTAAAAAAAGTGTAATGTCACCGTGGCCAAGATCAGCTACCTCAAAGCAGGTTGAAGATTGGGACCTACGACCTTCACGGTCTGTATGGCTTAGCTAACCACTGGATAGGTTGGCTGGATGACTTCGCTACTTATTGTTCTGAATTGCCCGGGTGGAAGAACTCTCTGCAGGTGTGGAAACCGCTTAACACCGACACTATACTCTCAGTATAAATGCACCCTTAAAAACATAGTTTCAAAGTACAGTATGTGCAGTTCATAAGTTTCAAAAACATATTAATTTATCATTTAATCACTTTTGTAGATTACTGTAGGTGACTTCCTTATACATAATTGTATAAAACCATTATCCTCATCACAAAAACTCACCCTTGAACTCAATGTCTTTGCAAACTACCGCCCCATCGCAAACCTCCCTTTCGTCTCCAAAGTCCTTGAATGCATCACCTCCCAAATCCATGCCCATTTTCCCTGCAACTTCATGCTTGAATATCTTCAATCAGGTTTCTACCCCAGCCACAACACTAAAATAACCCTAATCAAAGTCATAAATGACGCTCTGTGAGTGTGACCTTAATGCATTTTCCCCCCTTGTCCTCTCTGCAGCCTTTGACACAGACGACCACACCATACTCCATCAACATCTCTCCTCCATTATTCAGCTCAGTAAAACTGTTTTTGCTTGGTTTCACTCCTTTCGATCCAATCATAGCCACAGCATCTCTCTTTTCAGCCCAGCACCGTTACCTCTGGAGTCACCCAAGGATCTATCCTTGGCCCCCTCCTCTTCCTCATCTACATATTGCCCCCTGGCAACATCATCCATAGACATGGAGTCAGCTTCACATGTACAGTGAATCATCCAGCGCTACCTCTCTATCACCTTTCTTGACTCTCCAGCCATCACCCCCACCCTAGCCAAACACTGCCTGTGTTGTTAGATTGCTTGTCTACCACCCAGTCTTGGATGAGATGCAATTTCCTCCAATTAAGCCTTGGGAAGACCTAAGGTATTGTCTTCGGCTCCTGTCACAAACGCCATAGTTTGCTACTCATGCCATCCCCATTCCCAACCACGGTCACATGTTGAACCAGATTGTTCACAACCTCAACCTCCTATATGATCCTAAGGTGAGCTTCTGACCCCATATTCTCTCCATTACAAAGACCGCCTACTTCCACCTCTAACATCGCCCGCCTTTGCCCTGGCCTCAGCACACGTGCTGCTGAAAAACTCAGCCATCTGTTTGTCACCTCCAGACTCGACAATGCTCTTGTGAACAGACTTCTGTCCTCCAGGCTCTTAAACTTCAGCTCATCCAAAACTCTGCTTCCCATATCCTATCCTGCACCAAGTCCCGCTCACCCATCCCTATTGTCATTAGCGACCGACATTGGCTCACTGTCCCCCAATACCTCCAATTTAAAATTCTCATCCTTGTGTTGAAATCCCTTCAAGGCACTGCCCCCTCACTATCTCTGTAAGCTACTCTAGCTCTACATGCCTTAAAATCTCCACTCCCCTGACTGACTTTTTGTGCATTCACCCCTGCCTCTGTTTATGCCACTTTGGTGGCCGTGCCTCACTCCTATGCTGTGGAATTAGCTTCCTAAACCCATCCCCTCTTTGTCTCTTCCTTTAAGGCCCGTCTTAAAACCCACCTCTTTGACCAAGCTTTTGGTAACCCCTTCTAATATCTCATCCTTTTGATCGGCATCTATTTTTGTCTGTTTACACCTCTGAAGCGCCTTGGGATGTTTTTCTGTTGAAGGGGGCCATTTGGCCCATTGTGCTTGTGCCGGCTCTTTGAAAGAGCTATTCAATTAGTTTCACTCCCCTCCTCTTTCTCCACAGCCCTGCAAATTTTTCCTTTTCAAGTATATATCCAATTATCTTTGAAAATTACTACTGAATCTGCTTCCTCCACCACCCTTTCAGGTAGTGAATTCCAGATCATAACTCGCTGCATCAAAAAACTTCATCTCCTCCCTGGTTCTTTTGCCAATTATCTTGAATCTGTGCTCTCTGGTTATCAACCTTCCTGCCAGTGGAAAAAGTTTCTTCCTATCTACTCTATCAAAACCCTTCATAATTTTGAACACCCGTGTTAAATCTCCCTTTAACCTTCTGAGCTCTGAAGAGAACAATCCCAGCATTTCTAGTTTCTCCACATGACTGAAGTCTTTCATTCCTGGTATAATCCTGGCAAATTTCTTCTGCATCCTCTCCAATGCTTTGACATGTTTTAAATTTCACTTCAATTCACGAAATTTATAATCACTAGTACAATTTTAAAATATTTTTAATGACTTTATGACTCATTACGTTTCACCGAAATCTTGAGATATGTGCTAGTAAAGCAAAAACATAACAACCTGCGTCACTTTAGGTAGGTTAATTTCAACTGCAACAAAAGACTTGTATTTTCAAAACTTTAATGCTTCATACAAAATATGTATCTACAAGTATAAAAACACCATGATCTAAAAGTTCAGACTCTGGTTTAATATTAAGCTTTGCCCAAGCTTTTAGTCACCTGTCCTAATATCTCCTTATGTGTCAAATTTTGTTTGATAATCTCTCTCCTGTGAATGGCTTGGGACGTTTTACTACGTTAAAGGCGCTATATAAATGCGGGTGGTTGTTAGTAGCATAGTTAAATCTGTGTCAATATTATCGAATGAAGATGCAACCCACTCATAAATGAAAGTTAACACACCCATAATACCATAGAACAGTTGCGGACTTCACAATTAGGAAAAACCATAGTCATATATATGACAGTAGAAATTGGAGCATCGCCAAACTCTAAACACAAGGCCGTTGCTATTTCAGAGGTTAACAGTGATAATTACTCATTTTGACTTATATATGCGACTTGAATTATTCAACTATTGACCTACATACAATAAAACAAAACCCACTGGAGCTGGGATACCCCCTTTTGCGAGCGAGCGAGCAGCATCGACTGGTGTGATGACAACTACCTGGGATTCCCTTTCAAGTTCAGCAACTCGACGCGAACGCAGCGACTAAACTTATCAGAAAGTATCGAACAAACGCCTTCTTGCCAATTTTAAAACGTGTTTTCCCCTCATTTTCTCTCTCTCCCTAAAACCGAACGACGGAAGAAGGGAAAACCGCCTCTTCTCCCACAGAGAGAGTCGTATTTCCATCAGGCGTTTCAACCTGATGCGTTTTTAAACTCCCTCCCCAAAAAAAAACACAAGGCCTTAAAATAAAATCAGCAATTTAAAAAAAAAAAATAAAGCGGTCACTCCGTCTTGATATTTCGAAAAAGGAACATGATAATAGCTTGGAAAAAAGAAGTAAATTTTTTTTAAAAAAAATAATAACCGCTGCGATTCCCCCCATCCTCGCTGGTCGCGAAGCAGCCGGATTTGCTGGGCGCCGCCATTTTGTGTGAGCAGAGCTCGGCCTGTGGAGGAGAGAGAGCGCGAGCGAGAGAGAGAGCGCGAGAGGGGGAGGGGTGTCGTGTAATGGTCGAATAGGAGCACCCCCCCCTCCCGGGGCCCAGGCTGTGGTGGCCGGTTTTTGTTGAGACGAGGCGCTATTGTTTCGCTTCTCGGAGGGAGGTTCGAGCCGCTGCTGTTTGGTGCCTCGGCCGCCGCCGCCGCGCACCAGCACCACCACCACCACTGGGTTTTTTTTTGTCTTTCTCTCTTGTGTGTGTGTGTGTGTGTTTTTTTTTCCTCTTCTTTCTCTGTGTGTGTTCATGTTAAGCCGAGTGAGTGCACGGAGCCGCTCACAACACTGCAGCCCCGTGTAACACCGTCCAAAAAAAACCCCAGCAGCAACACCAAAATATATAGACACATTTAAAAACCACAACAATAACACACAATAGAGAACAAGATGTAAGTTTTTTTTTTGGATTATTTTTCTCTCTCTCTCTCTTCATCGAAAGACCTAAGCGAGTCGTTTACTCTTTTTCTCTCTTTTTTTCTTTTCTTTTCACCACCACCCCCCTCCCTCCCCTCTCTTAAACTTTCGCACTCGCTTCATCAATGAGTGAGCCGCGGCGGAATGGGACACCGGGTCTCGTGTAGTAGATATTGAATAAGTTTTTTTGAGGAGGTTTTTATTTTTCTTTCGGGGTTTTTTTTTTATAAAAACCAAAACAAAACACCATAACAACAACAATGAAAAAGATGGCAAATTCGACGGGGAAAATGCAGCCTTCAGACCCGCGGAGAAAAAGGCAGGCGTTCTTGGAGGAGCTGCGGCAGTTTCATCAGAACAGAGGGTAAGAAAGGAAAGGAGGGGATAAAACTTTGTCAGGGAAAAGCCGCGGCACTTTCCCGAAGAGGGTTCGGGGGTCTAATTATTCTCTCTCCGTTTGCAGGACGCCTTTTAAAAAGATCCCAATCGTGGGTGGAAAGGAGCTGGATCTTCACGCTCTCTACACCAGAGTCACCAGCCTAGGTGGATTCGCCAAGGTGAATATTTGTGGTATTTTTTTTTCCCTCTTCTCTCGCTTGTAAGAAGTGTGTTGATCTTCACTCCTTTTTTTTGTGGAAAACCTGTTGTTTTTTCGAGGGAAAATGTTGTGTGGCAGTGAGCTGTAAATGGCAGTTGTTTAGATGTGTGTGTGTGTGTGGCTGGCTGGCTGGCCTGGTGTTGTGCTGAGCTGCTGCTTGCTTGCCTTTGCACTGCGTGCACTTCAGCCAAGTCAAAATTAGCGGGCATGTTTAACATCGATAATCGTGAGTGTGCCTGGGGTAGGAAATGCTCTTCAGGGGACCGGCTCGCACCATTTGTGTGCCTTTTTGCTCGGCTGAAGCGGGCTGCCGTCTTCTTGGCTATGGCAGGCTTCGTGGTTCAGGGGAAAATTGTAGGCCTCAAATAGGCCCATAGGAATGGTTAGGTCGGAGAAAATAGAACATTTTCATCGTTTTGTAGTCCGACGAAACAAGGAAAGTACTGAAGTTTTTTTTTCGCTTTAGGAGCTCGCTGGTGCTGCTGGCTTCTTTAAAATAGCGCAGATCGTGTTGTCAAAGTGGGTAAAGGAACAGATGGTATATTCTGATATCTGATAATGTGTGTGTGCATATTAATAAGGATTATTGTTTTTGCTACAGGTAACCGACAAGAACAAATGGTCAGAGATAACAGAAGAGTTAAACTTTCCAAAAGGTTGTCCTAATGCAGCGTTTGCCTTAAAACAGTATTACTTACGGTAAGATTTATCTTATATATTCGTTAAATTTAATACTTGCTATTTGGTAAGAGTTGGGACAAGGGATTTCAAGAGCTGAAAATACTACTACAATTGCAAACTTTCCTCGTTATTTTGCTCTTAAAAGTGTGATGATAGATTTATTATTACATTTTTTTAAAATGACGATGTAACAGTGCTGTTTAGGACTTTGAAATTGTGTGTTGCCTAAACTGTGGCTTCGCTTTGGGTTCAGGTATTTTGAAGAGTTGGTAAAATTTATTGAACGTGCAGTTCAAAATACTGTACAGGTGTGTGACCCACTTTTATGATAACAGTTTACAGTTGAGGCGTTCTACAGCATTTACAGCCAGTACAGACACTACCTGTGGAAGGAAGTTGGTAGCATAATTGTTTAAACAAAAAATCGCAGGTGTTTTGTGTTGGTCAATTTTGGTGCAAAACTGAAATTTATAAAGTGTCCATGTGATATTGCTGCACTGTTCTTTAAGTAATTGTTTTCAATTTTTAAATCCAAAATAAACTTTTTCAGAAATATTTCCACAACGATGCTTGGTGTAGTGTGTGGCTTATTAGTTCTTGCTAATTTCCAATTTTACTTTTAAACTCTTAGTGCAGTCATTTTTGTGTAAAGGGCTATATTTTGTAAAATGATTGAAAATGTAAAGGCATATCCAGTATGTTGGGCTTTCTTTGTCCCAATATTTTTATTTTCCTCTTGTACGACAATGGGCTGATGCTGATTGCTCTGTCTTTCAAAATTACAGAAGTGAAGTTATTCAACAATAGATTCACAGATCAGTCACAGTTTTATGGCCAAGTATCTTGGAGATTTTTCATTGAGCATTAGAATTGATGGGCAGTTTGTGGATGAGAATGGGGAAAAGGAGGCAAGTTCTGTTTCGAGGCGCAAGAGAGCGATTCATAGGTGTTGTACTTTGGAAGTACTCGGATTCTGAAGCAGTCAGGTTTGTACCCTGTTGGACAGCTGTCATTTAAATATTCGTTCCATTCAACAGTGTCATACACACTAACTGGTTCGAAATAAAACTTGGCATTGATATGTTTTAGGCAAGCTGTGCAAAAGATTTTGTGGTGATTGCGCAAGTTACAGTGTTTAAAATCACCAGGTTAAGGTACAATTAGAATTATTTTAGTTCATTTATAAGATATTGTATTAAAGCTCTAGCAAAGGTGTATCTGTTGAATTCAAGAAATTAAGCTTGCTTCAACTTGATTTATCTGGGTACTTTTGGGTAACTTGGTATGATAATACTTATGCCTAGTTTAGTAATATTTGATTAATACAGCAGGGACTATCACTAAAATGAATTTGAGCATTCACAATGCAGAAATGATTGTTATTAAAATTAAAGATGTGGTGATCACCTATTGAAGTACCACATTTTTCTATTAATGTCCAATAGCATGCGCAGAACATTAGGGCTATGATATTCTTGTATACAAGCTATGTTTTAAGATCTGACTTGTTCCCAGTTGTTTGACGTCTCCAGATGATTTAGGAACAATGCGTTAAATTAGGTATGCCACTTTTGTTGCAATGGTTATTGTGATATTTTCCTCATTTAAATTTTAGTATTTGTGATATTCTATAAAAACAGTTCACATTTTTGTGCAGTTATAGAAACATAAGCTAAATATTTTTCATCTAAGTCTTTTAACTGTGTTGTGTACATTTTCACATACTTTATCAGATTTAATTTGTAAACGTGGTAGATGTTCACCACAGACACACATTCTTTTAAGAGTACCTGAAAGATACTAAATACTTTACTGTAGATTGGTGAACAGTAATTCAAAATTGCAATATTTAATCAAAATATCTTTACTGGAAGGTCACATAAAATAAATACCGATTACATGTTTATGAGGTGCAAATAGAAATCTTAATGTTTTGGTTGCAGTGCCAACCTTTAGTTCCCAGCTGGATGAGGAGTGTGACTTAAAATTGATGGAAAAGACCAATTAAAAATTAGAATGCAGTAGGTTTTCAGCAAAGGCAAGCAGTAGTGATTAACAATAAATATAATGTGTGCTTAACACAGTAAAAGAAGATTGGAACACAGTGGTACAATACTAAATCATCCTATTTAATTAAATTTTCATATGACAACCCCATTTACAGTATTGAGAGAAATCTTAAATACAATCTTTTGTTTGAACTGTCTAAATTTCTTTTAGTAAGCAAGGTCTTTCCTCAATTTTAAAACTGCAGGATGGCATTTTCCCTGACATGAATTGTAATTATCAGAGTCAAAAGAAAGCTTAAGCATCATACCTATTTTTGCCTCCTGGTTAAAATAAATGATTTTTTGCAAAGCTTTTTTTTGTACAGTAAATCTTGGACTTCCAGAGAAGGATGCCAAATATCCCACTTTTTTAAAAAAAATGCTGTCATTTAAGAGTAACATTTACACTGAATCTAGCATTTGAGAAAGTGAAGTGTCTGCTTAATATGTTTTTCATCACTCTAAAAGCAGCATTATGGAAATCAACATAAAAGGATGGTAAAGCTTTAAACCAGTTTCTGACAACTACTTTTGATGGGAGAATATTAGTAGCTGTACTCCCCTAGAGCATCTGATTTGCATAGTTTATGCTTGGTTTAAACTGTCTTACCCTAGCAAGTGTTTGTATTTCTGACAAATGTGCTATCTCAACAGTTTGATGGAGCTGATAATATTTCTTTTGCCAAAATGTTACAAAAATATTTCAAATCCTGTCTATATATTTTGTAAATACAGTACCTAGAAAATTGACAAAAGATATAGTACAATTGTAGACTTTGTAGCTAATTTTGTTGCACAGTTGATGTGTTGCATTAACAGCAGCTTTTGTACATTGACAGCCCTTCACCCTGTCTCCAGACAGATGTGTGTGACAACTCATGGGCAAGGATATTCAAATGGATGTTGATCCTAATCTAGCGCAGTATGTCATGTATAACTAATTTCCAAATTGCTCATAAACCATTTGGATCAAACTTTAATACTGAGTTCCTTTCTGTACTCTAGAGTTGTAAAAGTCTCATGGACACCATGCAATCCGCACAATATTTATTTTTGGGTATATGCTGCAAACAAATTATGTTTTAATACTAAAGCAAAGTACTGTGGATGCTGGAAATCTGAAATAAAAACAGAAAATGCTGCAAATACTCAGCAGGTCAGGCAGCATCTGTGGAGAGAGAAATAGGTAACGTTTCAGGTCGATGACCTTTCACCAGAACCAGAATGTTTTAATACTAACAGTTTTGCATTTCAGAACTAGAATTGAGCATTGCAAAAAGTGTTTTAGGACAGGAAGTTTACTGATCAAAGCAGTCAATTGACCTGCATCAGATGTTGTACACAGGATTAAATAATTGTCACCAAGTATATAATTATCTAAATTTGTCTGAAGATGACTTGTCTCATTCTATTTAGATTTATATACACATAATGCAGGATAGGCATGGTCAAAGTTATTTTTAGTCAGTTAAAGAGAAAGTATAGTTTTCCTTTTGTTTACTATAAATTAGCCTGTTCTGCCATTCAATGAGATCATGGCTGGTCTGTGACCTAACTCCATATACCCGCCTTTGCCCCATATCCCTTAATACCTTTGGTTAACAAAAATCTATCAATCTCAGATTTAAAATTAACAATTGATCTAGCATCAATTGCTGTTTACGGAAGAGAGTTCCAAACGTCTACCACCCTTTGTGTGTAGAAGTGTTTCCTAATTTCACTCCCAAAAGGTCTGGCTCTAATTTTTAAACTATGCCCCCTAGTCCTAGACTCACCAACCAGCGGAAATATTTTCTCTCTATCTACCCTATCTGTTCCCCTTAATATCTTGAAAACTTCAATCAAATCACCCCTTAGCCTTCTAAATTCCAGGTCATTGAAAAATGATATTGCAAGTTAGCTGCAACACTTTCAACATTAGAGATTTCTTACAATGAAATAAATATCAGCCATGATAAAACACCGATTCATACAGCAAGTGCTGTCCCTTTGAATTTGTAAAGAGGATCAAATTGTATTTTAGTAATTACTTTGATGTCTTGGATGAAAATGTGTGGAATGGTCACTAACTATTGCATGGTCTAAGAATGGAAGCATGCCATAAAGCTTTAAAAATTATATGCAACAATTGAACTTTGTGAGATGAAAAAAGAACTTTGCATTAAAAAAAAATGATTTATACATATACGCAAATAGCAGTTTTCAAATTTGTCATTCACTTATAGAAGGCAAATAGGCGAGATAAGCAGTATAATAGGATAACAAACCTAACCTGACATTGATTGCTCTGTACAAGGGAGTGGCTTATCCGTGCATCCACTTAGCAAAATCCTTCACTGGTTGGGTGTTCAATTTGTTGTTGAGATTTTGTTTGGGGAGGACTTTTAATTTTTCAAACCCTGTGCCACTTGCTTGAGATTAATTAGTGTGGGAGTTGATTGAGTGATTTGGACCAACACTGATTATCCCCCCTTAAAATCAACTTGTCAGACAGCCTAGTAGAGTTGTATTCTCACTGAAAGCAGCCTTAATTATAATCACAATGCTAGTGATCAGTTGGGCTTGACAACATTCTCAACAAATTATTCAGGTGGAACAATTTTCTTCAACATTGGAAAAACTGATGGACTAAGTCATTTCATGGAGGTCGTCCTCCTATGGCTAATCATGAAGCCTCATTGATGGCAACTGAAGAAGTTAATTGCTTAGATTTGTCCTTCTGTTCCACCTGAAGGTGGGAACAATGGGAACCAAATGGATATGAGAATTTTAAACTGGTTAGGAGGCGCTGAAGCAGTTGGATTCTAATTTTGTATTACATTTAACAGAATCAAATCCTAGGAGATGGGTAGTATTTATAATAAGGTGCTAAAAGAGACAAGAAATAAGATTTTGCATGTGGGGTAGTCATTATGAGGGATATGAAAAACAAGGGATGTCCTGCTAGATTAGAAACAGCCTAACATGGTGGCTGTTGCAAAATGATCAACAAAACAGACCCTGGCAACTACTGATCCATAAGCCTCACATTAGCAGTGGGTAAAATAATGGAAACAATTCATATCACTTGTATGATAAAAGAAAGACTTGCATTTATATAGCGCCTTTCATGGCCTCAGGACGTCCCAAAACGCTTTACAGCCAGAAGTACTTTTAGATGTGTAGTCACTGTTGTAATTGTTGCGGTAGCCAATTTGTGCACAGCAAGCTCCCACAAACAGCAATATGATAAAGACCAGATAATCTGTTTTTAGTGACGTTGATTGAGGGATAAAAATTGGTCAGGACACTGGGATAACTCGCCTGCTCTTCTTCGAAATAGTGCGACAGGATCTTTTACATCCACCTGAGAGAGCAAACAGGGCCTCGGTTTAACGTCTCATCCGAAAGATGGCACCTCTGACAGTACAGCACTCCCTCAGTACTGTACTGGAGTGTCAGCCTAGATTTGTGTGCTCAAGTCTCTGGAGTGGGACTTGAACCCACAACATTCTGACTCGGGTGCGAGTGCTACCAACTGAGCCACGGCTGACACTAATCTAGTAAATAATCGGCCAAGAGGGGAAGATCAGGTCTTGACTTAAACTTCTAAAAAGCCTTTGACAGAGGTCTGCATTAAAGGCTACTACATGAGCTTAAAGTGGTGGGGATTCAAGGTAAAATCTGGGAATTGGTAAGAAATTAACTGAAGAGTGGGAAGCAGCAGGTAGTAGTTAGGTGAATGATGGGGTGGGAGAATGCTGCAGTGTTTGGTCTTGAGACCCATACTGTTTCTAATTTTGCATTAATAACTTGGGTTCCAAAGCTCCACGCAAACGTGACAAATTTGCCAACATAGGATCTTGGAACAGGAGTAGGCCATTCAGACCCTTGAGCCTGCTTCGTCAATCAATTGGCTGATCTGTACCTCAACTCCATTTATCCATCCAAAACTGAGTGCAATACTCCAGGTGTGGTCTAACTAAGGCTCCATGCCAGTAGCTATCCAAATGTTTGAGAAAATTAAGTAAAATGAAGGATTGATGATTATAAATGTGTTGCAATTTTCAGTTGTATTTTACTTTATGTAAAGATTCATTTTTAAATGCTATTTTTCTTATTATACAATGAATCTTCACCAAATGCAAATCACAATGCAAATTGTTGAGTAGCATCAATAACACAGGAATCAATGCCATGACACAGTTGAAATAGCTTACATCACCCAAAAGTGGTTATGCCAGAAATTAAATGTGTGTTACATATTTGTCCGTGACACTTATCTTAAAACTCTTCCCACCTTCCAGCCTTGCTTTCTTGGTGGGGACAACTCTCTGTATTTTTGGCACATGCTAGTTTTTAAATTTAGTCTGGTTAATAGTACTGTATGTAATGTTAAGATTGATTAAAATATTCAATTTGCTACTCGAAAGGTTCCATTCAAAAAAGATTAAGCAGTCTTGAATGATAAAATCCCCTCAGTCTTGGTTTATGGGTGCTGGTACACCACATTTTTGTTAATGGTCACCAATCAAGATTCTGATACTGCATGAAAGCTGTTGTAAAGAGAGCATTTAAAATACTTAACTTTGAGGTTACATTTCATTTGAGATTATATTTAAGCAAGATGAACAGTATCTATTGTCTTTGCGTAGCAAGCAGAAATGGCCAAAAATTGGCAAATTACTTTAAAATATTTCTGAATACATGAAAGAGAAATTATAGCCTGGGGCAGGAAAAGAAACCGATGCTTTTAGTTTTCATGTATAATCAGACATATTCTAATACATGAGAAAACTACAGTTACTCATTTGACCTATAGGATGCATTGTGGAATTTTGGAAAGATACAATTTTTAAAATATACTGCAAGTAAACAGCAGGAAGGCAAAGTTTTCTGAACTATTTGAGTCAATGAAGACCTGTGTTTTGTTTGAAGAATGTAAGCCTAAGATTTGACCTTGAAAGTTATCTGTGTCTTGATTTGCTTGGCTTTTTGATGTTTTGTAATTTGTAGAAATAAAATACCAGGAATAGGGAAACAAGAATACATAATGCCAAAATTCAAGAAGCTAAAGAAAATTATCCAGTTTTTTTCCCCCTCTTCCCTCTCCTGTTAGCTCATGGAGGTACTGATTCATGCTGGGGTAAGATCTGCATGTCAGTAGTCTTATGTAGTTTGTTCTATGGCCTTGCTCTACACTACCTCTGAACTTCCTACTCTAGTCTACTGTATGTCTGTTTTCCCCTTCCCTCTGCTCCACCATCAGTGGTGGAGTGTTAAGCTATCAAGCCCCCACACTCTAGAATTTTCTTATAAATCTCTCTGCTTTACTTCACTCTCTCCACTTTCAAAAGACTGCTTAAGATTTGCTTACTGCACCATCACCATATCAACTCTTCAATGTGAAGGGAGGATCAGGACTGGTTATCTTTCTCGTGGTTGTTTTAAGACTGATTGTCTGTTTGCCCTTTCGCCTGGCATTGTATAGATAAATATTGAGGTGGAGAAAGATCAAAGAATAAAACAATAGTTTTTGCACCCATTGTGTTGCCATCAGGACATACAAGTCAGCTGTAACATAAGTTAGAAGCAAGATAAAGTTTCCGCTGCAAATCCCAAAAATACATCTCCGCTCCAGCTGAAGAGCTATAAAAATGTGGTTTATATTGAATTGGATAGGTCCACATTTGATTGTTACAATTGACTCTTCCCTGCACCAGAGGCTGTCCTGTTCTGTTTACTTAAAAGTTCTCTTATCCATTGAGCACTGTGCAAACACCAGCCCATAACTACTGGAGAGTAGAGTGTATTATTGAATGAAACATCGAGTTACATCATAGAAACATGCCATTCGGCCCAACTGGTCTATGCCGGTGTTTATGCTCCATTCAAGCCTCCTCGCCCATCTTCATCTAACACTATCAGCATATCCTCTATCCCTTTCTCCCTCGCGTGCTTTTCTAGCTTCCCCTTAAATGCATCAATGCCATTTGCCTCATCTATGCTTGTGGTAGCGCGTTCCACATTCTTACTACTCTTTGGGTAAAGAAGTTTCTCCTGAATTCCCTATTGGATTTATCAGTGACTATCTTATATTTATGATCTCTAGTTTTGGTCTCCCCCACAAGTGGAAACATTTTCTCCACATCTACCCCACCAAACCCTTTCATTATCTTAAAGACCTCTATCAGGCCATCCCTCAGTCTTCTCTTTTCTAGAGAAAAGAGCCCCAGCCTGTTCAGTCTTTCTTGCTAGTTGTAACCTCTCAGTATGGTATCATCCTTGTGAATCATTTTTGCACCTTTCCAATGCCTCTATATCTTTTTTTATAATACGGAGACCAGAACTGTGCACAATACTCCAAGTGTGGTCTAACCAAGGTTCTGTACAAGTTTAATATAACTTCCCTGTTTTTCAATTCTATCCGTGAGAAATGAACCCCAGTGCTTGGTTTGTTTTTTTATGGCCTTATTAACCTGCATCGCTACTTTTGGTGATTTGTGTATCTCTACCCCTAGATCCCTTTGCTCCTCTACCGCATATAGCCTCTTATTAGCCAAGCCGTATGTGGCCTCCTTATTCTTCCTACTAAAATACATCACTTCACACCTATCTATATTGAAATTAATTTGCCAATTAAATACCTGGTCTGCAAGTTTATTGATGTCTTCCTGTATTTTGTCGCATTTTTCCTTTGTATTTACTACACCCCCTCACCCCAATTTGATGATGTCTGCAAATTTAGAAATTGTACTTCCGATTCCAAATCATTAATGTAAATTGTGAACAACAGTGGTCCCAGCAATGATCCCTATGGAACTTCCCACCTTTTGCCAGTCTGAGTAGACAGTAAACACTGAAATAAAAACAGAAAATGCTGGAGATACTCAACAGAGGCAGGAAAGGGGGGGTGGGGGAGGGGAGGAAAGAGCAAAATGGAAGGTCTGTGATAGGTGGATGGCAGGAGAGATTAAATGACAAAAGCGATGATGGTCCAAGGTGAACTGAGATGGTAATGGGACAAGGCATTTTACAGCCTTCCGGACTTTGATTTCAACAATTTCAGATCATAACCTCTGCCCTCATTTTTTCAGATGGGGAACGGTAGCGTAGTGGTAATGTCACTGGGCTAGTAATCCAGAGGCCTGGACTATTGATCCTGAGACGTGAGTTCAAATCCCACCATGGCAGCTGGGGAATTTAAATTCAATTAAATAAATCTGGAATAAAAAGCTAGTATCAGTAATGGTAACCATGAAACTATCAGATTGTCGTAAAAACCCGTCTGGTTCACTAATGTCCTTCAGGGAAGGAAATCTACCGTCACTCAGTTGTAACTAACTGCTACGAAACATAATAAGAATGAAACCGACGGACCACCCGGCATCGACCACGGCAGCGGCACGACCCTGCAAAGTCCTTCTCACTAACATCTGGGGACTTGTGCCAAAATTGGGAGAGCTGTCCCACAGACTAGTCAAGCAACAGGCTGTCATAGTCATACTCACAGAATCATACCTTTCAGTCAGTTAGTGTCCGAAACTCCTCCATCACCATCCCTGGGTATCTCCTGTCCCACCGGCAGGACAGACCCACCAGGGGTGGTGGAACAGTGGTATACAGATGGGAAGGAGTGGCCCGATCTAGCAGCTCAAAACTGGGCATCAATGAGGTGCTGTGGGCCAGCAGCAGCAGAATTGTATTCCACCACAATCTATAACCTCATGGCCCAGCATATCCCTCACTCGACCATTACCACCAAGCCAGGGGACCAACCCTGGTTCAACAAGGAGTGTAGAAGAGCATGCCAGGAGCAGCACCAGGCATACCTAAAAATGAGGTGCCAACCTGGGGAAGCTGCAACACAGGACTACATGCATGCTAAAAAGCGGAAGCAGCATGCTATAGACAGGGCTAAGCGATCCCACAATCAATGGATCAGATCAAAACTCTGCAGTCCTGCCACATCCAGTCGCGAATGGTGGTGGACCATTAAACAACTAACGGGAGGAGGAGGCTCCATGAATATTCCCATCCTCAATGATGGTGGAGCCCAGCACGTGAGTGCAAAAGACAAGGCTGAAGCGTTTGCAACCATCTTCAGCCAGATGTGCCGAGTGGATGATCCATATCGACCTCCTCCTGAGGTCCCCACCATCACAGAAGCCAGTCTTCAGCCAATTCGATTCACTCCATGTGATATCAAGTAACAGCTGAGCGCACTGGACACAGCAAAGGCTATGGGCCCCGACAACATCCCGGCTATCGTGCTGAAGACTTGTGCTCCAGAACTAGCCGCACCTCTAGCAAAACTGTTCCAGTACAACTACAACACTGGCATCTATCCAACAATGTGAAAAACTGCCCAAGTATGTCCTGTCCACAATAAGCAGGACAAATCCAACCTGACCATTTACCACCCCATCAGTCTACTCTCAATCATCAGCAAAGTGATGGAAGGTGTCATCGACAGTGCTATCAAGCGGCACTTACTCACCAATAACCTGCTCACTGATGCCCAGTTTCGGTTCCGCCAAGTCCACTTGGCTCCCGACCTCATTACAGCCTTGGTCCAAACATGGACAATGGAGCTGAATTCCAGAGGTGAGGTGAGAGTGACTGCCCTTGACATCAAGGCAGCATTTGACCAAGTGTGGCATCAAGGAGCCCATGTAAAACTGAAGTCAATGGGAATCGGGGGGAAAATGCTCCACTGGCTGGAGTCATACCTAACACAAAGGAAGATGGTTGTGGTGGTTGAAGGTCAATCATCACAGCCCCAGGACATCGCTGCAGGAGTTCCTCAGGGTAGTGTCCTAGGCCCAACCATCTTCAGCTACTCCATCAATGACCTTCCCTCCAACATAAGGTCAGAAATGGGGATGTTCGCTGATGACTGCACAGTGTTCAGCGCCATTCACAACTCCTCAGATAATGAAGCAGTCCATGCCCGCATGCAACAAGACCTGGACGACGTTCAGGCTCGGGCTGATAAGTGGCACGAATGTTACCTGCCACTTAAGTGCCAGGCAATGACTATCTCCAACAAGTGAGAATTTAACCACCTCCCCTTGATATTCAATGGCATTACCATTGCCGAATCCCCCACCATCAACATTCTGGGGGTCACCATTGACCAGAAACTTAACTGGACCAGCCACATAAATACTGTGGCAACAAGAGCAGGTCAGACGCTAGGTATTCTGCGGCGAGTGTCTCACCTGACTCCCCAAAGCCTTTCCGCCATCTACAGGGCACAAGTCAGGAGTGTGATGGAATACTCTCCACTTGCCTGGATGAGTGCAGCTCCAACAACACTCAAGAAGCTCGACACCATCCAGGACAAAGCAGCCTGCTTGATTGGCACCCCATCCACCACCTTAAACATTCACTCCCTCCACCACCGGCGTACCGTGGTTACAGTGTGTACCATCTATAAGATGCACTGCAGCAACTCGCCAAGGCTTCTTCGGCAGCACCTCCCAAACCCGCAACCTCTTCCACCTAGAAGGACAAGGGCAGCAGGCGCATGGGAACACCATCACCTCCAAGTTCCCCTCCAAGTCTCACACCATCCTGACTTAGAAGTATATCGCCCATCCTTCGTCGTCGCTGGGTCAAAATCCTGGAACTCCCTCCCTAACAGCACTGTGGGAGTACCATCACCACATGGACTGCAGCGGTTCAAGAAGGCGGATCACCCCCACCTTCTCGAGGGCAATTAGGGATGGGCAATAAATGCTGGCCTTGCCAGAGACGCCCACATCCCATAAACGAATTAAAAAAAAAAAAAAATCTGCCATTCCCATTTACACCACCTCTAGACCCATCTTTTGTTTCTTTACTTGTCCCCTTACCACCTCCTCCCCTTCCCCCTTCTTTCCCTGCCTCTGTACTTGCTTAAAACCTGTTACATCTCTAACTATTTCCAGTTCTGAGGCAAGGTCATCGACCTGAAACGTTAACTCTGTTTCTCTCTCCACAAATGCTGCCTGACCTGCTGAGTTTTTCCAGCATTTTCTGTTTTTATTTCAGATTTCCAGCATCCGCAGTATTTTGCTTTTGTAGAAAGTAAACACTAACCAATCCACTTACTTGCCACTTTAAATACGCTTTTATTTAAAATTACAGTTGTTAATGTTTACATTGCTCCAAATTAACGTATTGCTGGGAACAAAGTATTTTATGACCTTTAAAATGCATTTGTATATCCTGTGCCAGTGAGCGGTGTGCATTTTGTTGATTGTATAGTTACAAGCTGATATTGGATTCAGCCCACGTGCCCTGCCCACTAGCACTTCAATTAAGCATTTAGAACTCAAAATATTAAAGGAGTCTGTTTAAGATGTTGATGAGTAGTTGCTATCTGTTTGGCATTGCATTCAACAATATACTTTACTCACCTGTACTTCAAAATGTAAATCAATTAAAAAAATCTGAAAAATCCTGTGTTTCGAGCAGCAATTTAGTTCAGGCACTTTTACACTGTGGTGCAGGTTTTGGGCAGAGCAGTGCTATACCGGCTTCTCCGCGCCACTGTCCCCGTTTCCATTATCGTCCGACTCAATTCTCCATCAGTTGCCAGGAAGAAGTGAAACCAGCAAATCTAGTGGATGCTCATAAGACCCAGAAGAAAATGGGTCTCCGCTGCTGCCAGAGTAAGGTATGTTGGACAGTTAATGCTTTTAAATGCCGTCAATGGTGAGAAAGTGGCTGTGGCCGCAGTTTGAAACATAAAAGCACCTTTAGTCCACAAAAATTATACAGCAAACGGATTAGTCATTATGCCACTAACAGATTAGTTGTCTGTACCTCTAGTCACAGCTCATTTGTGAAATTCTTTCCTGTGCACAGCAATAGACTATGATTAGAGGTATAGTACTGCTAATCTGATCAACACAAACAAAACCTATTGATTTATAGGGTGCTTTTAGGGTTAGTTCTCTCGCCATTGGCTGTAATTAGAAATGTAAACTACCAACCTACCTTGTTCGAGCTGCTTCTGGATTTTCTTGCGCCTGACTAGAATGATACTGGGTGCAAATGTAGGTGAGGACAGCGGTACTGATTGGCCAGTAGACTGCCACTCTCCTGAAATGGGCAACACAATGGCCCGGATTTTGTGGTGGGTAATGACTGCGAACTGTCAGCATTCGCCGTCATTTCCCCTCTGAAGCTGACTGTAACATCAGGATTTACCACATGCGGAAATCCTGAAGTTGTGGTCAGTCATTCACTGCTGTCAGTCATTCACTGCTCCTGTGATGCAGGCTGTGCTGTGGACCCCCCACCAATAGCCAGCAATCTGTGAAATTAGTGGAACTGACGAAAACTTGAGCTTTTCCGCGCTAATATCGCTGTTAAACACTCCATTAAATGTTAAGCCTTGTTGGAATAGGTGTAACTGGGGTTTTAACAGCATATTGACTGCTAAACAACCGTTCTGGTCCTGAAAAATTAATTATACTTGTGGAATGTCAAATTTCTCCATTATGATTTAAAAAAATTAACGATGTAAATAATTTTTTTTTAAAGTTTGTTCATGATATTTCGACGCCTACTATAATAACCCCATGTGTATGTCCCAATCTTTATTTCACTCTCTAATAATCAATGCTTTTTGTTTCCTGGTTTACATAAGAACATAAGAAATAGGAGCAGGAGTAGGCCAATCGGCCCCTCGAGCCTGCTCCGCCATTCAATAAGATCATGGCTGATCTGATCCTAACCGCCAATCTACTATCTATCACAGAACCATCTCCTGCATCTAACAGAATTGCACACACGAAATAGGAGCAGAATCAGGCTACACGGTCCCTGGGCCCGCTCCACAACCCACAGGGCCATGACCGATCCGAACCTAGACTCATGTCCAAATTCCTGCCCGCTCCCCGTAACCCTTAATGCCCTTTACTTCTAGGAAACTGTCTATTTCTGTTTTAAATTTATTTAATGATGTAGCTTCTACAGCTTTTTGTGGCAGCATATTCCATGGACCTACCACCCTCTGAGTGAAGTAGTTCCTCCTCATCTCAGTTTTGAAAGAGCAGCCCCTTATTCTAAGACTATGTCCCCTAGTTCTAGTCTCACCCGTCATCGGGAACATCCTCCCCGCATCCACCCGATCCAACCCCTTCACAATCTTATATGTTTCAATAAGATCGCCTCTCATTCTTCTGAACTCCAATGAGTAGAGTCCCAATCTACCCAACCTCTCCTCATATGACCACCCCCTCATCCCCGGGATTAACCGAGTGAACCTTTTTTGCACTGCCTCGAGAGCAAGGATGTCTTTCCTTAAGTAAGGACACCAAAACTGTATGCAGTATTCCAGGTGCGGTCTCACCAATACCTTGTACAACTGAAGCAATACCTCCCTATTTTTATATTCTATCCCCCTAGCAATGAAAGCCAACATTCCATTTGCCTTCTTAATCACTTGCTGCACCTGCATACTAACCTTTTGAGTTTCGTGCACCAGGACCCCCAGATCCCTTTGCACTTCAGTACTCTCCAGTTTCTTGCCATTAAGATAATAAATTGCTCTAGGATTTTTCCTGCCAAAGTGCATCACCTCACACTTTCCAGTGTTGTATTCCATCTGCCAAATCTCTGCCCACTTACTCAGCCTGTCTATGTCCCCTTGCAGGTTTTTTATGTCCTCCTCACTCACTACTTTCCCTCCCATCTTTGTATCATCTGCAAATTTTGATATGTTACACTTGGTCCCTTCCTCCAAATCGTTAATATAGATTGTAAAGAGTTGGGGACCCAGCACTGACCCCTGTGGAACACCACTAGTTACTGATTGCCAGTCTGAGAATGAACCATTTATCCCAACTCTTTGCTTTCTGTTAGATAGCCAATCCTCTATCCATGCCAGAATATTACCCCCAATCCCGTGATTTTTTACCTTAAGCAATAATCTTTTGTGTGGCACCTTGTCAAATGTCTTTTGGAAGTCTAAATACACTACGTCCACTGGTTCCCCTTTATCCACTCTATATGTTACTTCCTCAAAGAACTCCAGCAAATTTGTCAAACATGACTTCCCCTTCGTAAAACCATGCTGACTTTGTCCTATTAAATTATGATTATCCAAATGTCCTGTTACTGTTTCCTTAATAATGGACTCCAAAATTTTACCTACCACAGATGTTAGGCTAACCGGTCTATAGTTACCAGCCTTCTGTCTACTGCCCTTTTTAAATAAGGGTGTTACATTAGCAGTTTTCCAGTCTGCCGGGACCTTAGCGGAATCCAGGGAGTTTTGAAAAATTATTACCAATGCATCTACAATCCCTACCGCCACTTCCTTCAAGACTCTAGGATGTAAGCCATCAGGTCCAGGTGATTTATCCGCCTTGAGTCCCATTATTTTACCGAGTACCACTTCCTTAGTGATTTTGATCGTGTTTAGCTCATCTTCCCCCTATAGCCCCCTGTTTGTCCAGTGTTGGGATATTCTTAGTGTCCTCTACTGTAAAGACTGATACAAAATATTCATTCAGTGTTTTTGCCATCTCCATATTTCCCACCATTAATTTCCCGGTCTCATCCTCTAAGGGACCAACATTTACTTTAGCCACCCTTTTTCTTTTTATATAACTATAAAAACTCTTACTATCTGTTTTATATTTTTTGCTAATTTACTTTCATAATCTATCTTCCCTTTCTTAATCAATCTTTTTGTTATTTTTTGCTGCCTTTTAAAGTTTTCCCAATCCTCTGTCCTCCCACTAGATTTCGCTACCTTATATGCCCTTGTTTTTAGTCGAATACTATCCTTAATTTCTTTACTTAGCCACGGATGACTGTCCTTTCTTTTACACCCTTTTCTTTTCAGTGGAATATATATTTTTTGGAAGTTGTAAAATAACTCCTTGAATGTACACCACTGATCATGTGTCGTCTTACCCTTTAATCTATTTTCCCAATCCACTCTACTCAATTCCGCTCGCATACCTTCATAGTCTCCTTTATTCAAGCTTAGCACGCTTGTTTGAGATCCAACCTTCTCACCCTCTAATTGAATATGGAATTCAACCATTTGCTGTCTGAGAATTCTTCAATGTGATTGGCTGTTGCAGCAGCGACATCAAGCTGCGCTAAGAACTGATACAACCAATTACACATCGAGAAACCTAAAGTTTTCGCCACAGAAATCACGAGATCTCTGTGGGCAGCTTTCCTCAAGGTCAGCAGCGATTGTCGTCGCATCGCTCTTGACTGCAAATTACGGTCAATATAAAAATGGCCATAAATGAACACAATCACATTTGTGGTTTTTTTTTAAGCTCTGGGGATGTGGCAAAGCTGCATTTACTGTCCATCCTTGGATGCCCTGAGAAGGTGGTGGTGGGCCTTCTTGCTTCGTAATTATTGTTTTTACAACTGATTGACTTGCTAGGCAACTTCAGAAGACGTTAGGAGTTAACCACATAGTGTGCAACTGGAGCTGTATGTAGACCCGACTAGCCTGGGTTGACCGGTTTCCTTCCCTGTAGGAAGTTATTGAACCAGTTCGATTTTTATTAGTCTGACAGCTTCTGTGGTTATTTTTAGGTGCTAAATTTAATAAATTCCATTCCACAAACTGCCGTGGTGGGATTTGAACTCTTGACCATTAGGTTGCTCGCCCAGTACCATGCGCTTTGTTCTGTGCGGCCTGCTTCTTTTAATGCACGGTCCCTTTAAATTTCTGCACATGCAGGGTAGTTGCAATGGGAAAGCTGGTGTGCGGCCTGCGCGGGACCTTACAGATTAGAGGGAACATTGCTACCATGCCTGGTATTTTACTTGAGAATCTTTCAAAAGTAATTTCATTTTGAAAAAGGAAACTCTAAGGAAAGATTTGCTCGCTTGCTCTTGCGTACGCACTCTGGCTCTGGTTGGCAAATTGTTTCTGACTTGACTTGCCTCTCAACTGAAAATGTAACATTTAATTAAAATATGAAACTTAATCTGAAAATTTCATTCCGCAGATTGTTTTCAGATAATTTGCAGAAACTCAAAAAAATCCTATTACACTAACCACCTCTGGAATTGGGACCTAACTCCAGAGTCTTGCTGTTGCTTGCGCATCATCCATAAAAGTACATTTTGAGAAACTTGTTAGATGGATTTGTAGTAAATTTCTTGTAATCATTTCTTTACTCAGTTGTTGGATGGTGGCGTGCTTTGTCAAAGGGAGTAGTTGGGGCAGAGACTATTGCATCTTTTAAGGGAGAATTGGATAATTATTGAAACCCTGGCAGATACAGGGCTATAAGGAGAAAGCAGGGTAGTGGGATTCATATTGAATTACTACAACAAAGAGCCAGTGTAGATATGATGGGCTCAATGCCACTCTTCTATTCTGTAAACTTTTATGGTCCTATGATTCTAAACCTCAAAATACGTAGAAGATAGCAAACTATTTGGAACTAGCCTCAGAGTACCATTGCAATTGTTGATCCATGGTTTGCTGCTGAGTCACCTGTATGTTCTGTGCGAAATAGCACCAAGGACTTCAATTTTTAATGTGTGGATCAATTATTTGTGGCGAGGGTGATTTACACCCTATCTCAAGTAAGACCCTGAAAAGAGGGGAAACTTGTTTTTGCTCAGCAAGGTGAAATATGTCGGGGAATGGACCTCTTCCTGTTTCGGCTACCCAGTGCTAGCATTAAACACTGCCAGCTAACTTGCAGCACAACTAGATGCAGAATAAAGTTCCCTCTACTCTACCCTACCCCACCCTAACCGGGCCTTAGCCATAACCTCGGAAGAACCTCACTTTGCTGCAACAGTATGCCTTTTTTAAAATTTCCAACATCAATCCAAAGGTCTTTGAGTGAGATTTCCAATTAGTGCTAAATTAAGGACCGTTTTGTGCTGTAGGCCAATGGCCACTAGGAACTTGGTTGCTAGTGCCCAGTCATACTTTTTTCAATAATGTATGACTACCAGAATGATACCTGGACTTCAAGGGTTAAGTTACGAGGCGAGATTACACAAATTAGGGTTGTATTCCCTAGAATTTAGAAGGTTAAGGGATGATCTGATCGAAGTTTCCAAGATATTACGGGGAACAGATAGGGTGGGTAGAGAGAAACTATTTCCGCTGGTTGGGGATTCTAGGACTAGGGGGCATAGTCTAAAAATTAGAGCCAGACCTTTCAGGAGTGAAATTAGGAAACACTTCTACACACAAAGGGTGGTAAAAGTTTGGAACTCTCTTCCGCAAACGGCAATTGATGCTAGATCAATTGTTAATTTTAAGTCGGAGATTGATGGCTTTCTGTTAACCAAAGGTATTAAGGGATATGGGCCAAAGGCGGGTATATGGAGTTTGGTCGCAGATCATCCATGATCTCATTGAATGGCGGGGCAGGATTGAGGAGCTGAATGGCCTACTCCTGTTCCTATGTTCATGGTTCTTTCTCCAGGTAAACATAAATATTTAGTAAGTTGTAGGTACTTGTGGTCAGTTCTTACCAAAGAAAACATTTAGATAAATGTAACCACTGGAAAATCTAATGAATCACAGAACTTGGCTCACTATTGTTCTATGTCAAAAGAAGAATTGCAACCATTTGCCATCTCAAAAGAAAAAAAAATGGTGCCAAAGTCATTAAATGGTTAGGCATAAGGTGATCTATCTAAGATTGTGGCTGAAGTTTCTAAATGACTGGCAAAGTTTATACTTTGATATGTTGACTTAAATTATTTTAAAAATTGATCTACATTTGTACAAAAAGTGTTTACATTAATTGTCTTGAAAATAACTTGAACCTGTATTTGTGATGTGCTAGATCTACAATTGAGCTTGAGCGCGAGCACATTATGTAGTGCGATAATTGAAGCTATTTGCGTTGGGTCACCAGAGAGCAAAAACAATATTCAATTGACAACTGCAGAAAGTGGTTTCCCATGATTAACTTCTACCACAATGTGAAGATTTGTGCATAAGGATATGTTTCCTTATTATCTAAAACTAAAAATCATTTTTTGGGGGAATAATAACATTTCCTGTCCAAAACCTCAGGTCGTGAAATTCACAGCGCTATTCAGGACTTTGCTACTGGATTTCTCCTGGTAAATTGTTCTATAATTGCATGTTCCAGTAATATCTAGTGGCAGAAATTGGGTACTGCAGTATGACATTGTATTGTATAATTGCCATTGGTTTGTCTTGACTTTTATATTTATAGTTGTCTGTCCCACAGAGAGTCAAGACAAAGGGCACTATTCAGGTCAAGCAGGCTTAAGAGGGTGGAAGAGCAGAGGGAAGATGATGAGGTCAGAGATGACTGGAGAGGAGATTAGGGGAAAATAGGAGGAGGATGGAGTCAAGAGGGTGGGGAGGGGCCAAATTCCTGCCAACTGTGGGGTGGGGGGAAAGCTAATGTGCAGGGAGAGAGGCAGACAGGGACCATGGCAGGGTGCACAACCAGAAAAGGCAGGGGGGCCTGAGATATCTATGGGCACAATGGAAGCCAGTGGTGGTGGGGGGGATGCAGATATCAGCGGTGGCTGCCTCAGGAAGGCGAGAGTTTGGGACTGAGGTATCGCCATTGGCAGCAACCGGAGAAAGAACCAAGAAGTCATGCATGTATTTAAAAAGTATTCCTTAGCGTCCTATGGAGAGGAGTTTAGGCAGTAACAACCCAGCACAAAACTGTCTTTAATTCAGCACAAATTGGAAATCTCACTCAAAAGTCCATGGGATAGAGAGAGAGAAAGTGTGTGCGCACTGGGACAGCTTATGCGGGGAGCAAGGGCTACAAGGAAAGGCAGTGAGCAGGGCAGGAGCTGCAGATAATCTGTGGGGCGGCAAAATGTTAAAATAGATTTAAGTTTACGTGTGACAGTTGTACAGAATTACGAGAAATTATAACGTGGAAACAGGCTGTTTGGCCCTTTGTTTATCCTTCAACTGAGCAGTAGCCTTTATCGCTTGTGCCTGCTCTGTTCCCATATCCTTTTATTCTCCTTTCCTTCAACCACCTAACCTATTAAATGCTATTATTTCTACTTCAATCACTAGCTATTGTAGTGCATTTTACTGCCTCTCAACCCTCTGTTCAAGAAAGTGTCTCATGCTGTCTTGTCCTAAATTTCTTGCATATAGTCTTTTATACAGTCCCCACCTCAAAACATCCACGTTTAAAAAGGGCAGTCCCTTATCAGCCAAAAAGCGTACACATTTACTTGTACTTCTTGCAATTTAGTATACTGTATTCACTGCTCACGATGTGGTCTCCTCTACATTGGGGAGACCAAACGCAGATTGGGTGACCGCTTTGCGGAACATCTCCATTCAGTCCGTAAGGGGGACCCCGAGCTCCCGGTGGCCTGTCACTTTAATTCACCGCTTCACTCCCACTCAGACCTCACCGTCCTCAGCCTCTTGCATTGTTCCACGGAAGCTCAGCGTAAGCTCGAGGAACAGCACCTCATCTTTCGATTAGGCACTCTACAGCCCTCTGGACTCAACATAGAGTTCAAGGGGGAAAAATTCAGTATCGCCCCGTTTGGGGCGCAATTATCGGCCGAGTGCAAGGATTAGCGCCTGCTGCTAATTATCGCCTCCGACTGCAAACTTGACTTTTATCGCCCCGTGAGGTGATTGGAGCGCTAAATCAGGCGCTACACATCTGTCTTAAGGCGCAAAGGCCGAGGAGCGAGGCGCTAACTCAGAGCGCTGGTGAAGCTCCTGTGATGTCAGTCAGCAATGGAACACACACACAATGGCGCTGGCCAGTTCTTAAAGGGGAGGGTTGATCTTGCTTTCCATCCACAGCCTGCTCATTGCAGCCTTGAATCTCGGCCTGGAGAGACCTGTACATCAAATCTGCTGGAAAGAACAATGGAGAGAACCAGGGAAAGAGCTCAGAGTGCAACCCCCATAGTCTCTTCTAAATCGATGCAAGGAAGGTCAAATCAAAATGTACCTGCAAAGTGCTGCTCAGTACCCAAAACTCCTTCACACAGCGTTGAATCTCTCCAGAAGTCCCACTCTCTCTCAGAATGCGTGGTTCAAAAATGTCACCAACAAAAAAAGGCAGGAAGCGGTCACCTTTAAATAGCGCCCCCCCCAGTCCCTTCCTGACTGCAAAACGCTCCCCTCAACCTGTTGTTGCTAGCGGCAGGCGGTAAGGCAGGGTGCACCACTCAATATCCGCTCCGGGGCGTTGCGCACTCGACTGGCGTCACGATCTGCTGGCGCAGGAGATCGTGGCGGTAGTGTTTAGCGCCGGCGCAAAATGTCTAGTTAATTTCACGAGCGGTGCAAACATCGCCGCGCCCGGGCGTTAGTTGCTTTGCGTCCCATCAGCGCCCTCTTAAGGTGCTAACGGGAGGCGCAACCAACTGAATTTCCCCCCCCCCAACAATTTCAGATCATAACCTCGGCCCCTATCACATATATAAATATTGTTTTTTTATCCACATGTTTTGTTTGGCCTTTTTTTTTCTCCCCTCCCACATGGCAGCTGTCCTTCATTCTGCCAGCGCATTTCACACTTCATCTGGAGCCATCCTTTGTTCCTTAACCTGTCACATTACCACCTCCTCTTGTCTTGAATATCTCTTAATGTCTCTCAATCTCTCCTGCTTTCTATCCTATCACCGACCTTCCCTTTTGTTCTTTCATCCCCTCCCCCATTTCCCCGCCCCTAAACCTGCTTTAAAATCTATTCCATTTCCTGCTTTTTTCCAGTTCTGACGAAAGGTCTTCAACCTGAAACGTTAACTCTGTTTCTCTCTCCACGGATGCTGCCTGACCTGAGCTTTCCAGCGTTTTCTGTTGCTATTTCGGATTTCCAGCATCCGCAGTATTTTGCTATTGTATTGAGTTGGTGAATGGCCTGTTTCTGTGTTGTGCCAGCGACGCCCACATCCCAGAAATTAATAATTAAAAACATTTTGCATTAACATAAATTTCAAAGTTGCCAGTTATAGAGTCTTAAGTGCTCCGTTTATATCAGGTGGAAATGACTGTGCATACTGTGATATTGTACAAGTAAAGCACACATGAAAATATATATTTATCAATTACCTCCATTATCTTTATGTATGTATATAGGATTACATAGGATATACGGCACAAACAGGCCATTCGGCCCAACCAGTCCATGCCGGCGTTTATGCTCCACTCGAGCCTCCTCCTGTCTTTCCTCATCTAAATCTATCAGCATAACCCTCTATTCCCTTCTCCCGAGTTCCACATTCTCACCACTCTGGGTAAAGAAGTTTCTTCTGAATTACCTATTGGATTTCTTGGTGACTATCTTATATTGATGGCCTCTAGTTATGCTCTTCCCCACAATTGGAAACACTCTCTCTGTATCTACTCTATCAAAACCTTTCATAATTTTAAAGACCTCTATTAGGTCACCCCTCAACCTTTTTCAAGAGAAAAGAGCCCCAGCCTGTTCAGAATTTCCTGATAGTTATAACTTCTTAGTTCTGGCATCATCTTTGTAACTTTTCTTTTGCACCTTCTCCAGTGCTTCTGTATACTTTTTGTAATATGAAGACCCGAACTGTGGTCTATAGAACCGTGTTTAACATAATTTCTCTGTTTTTCAATTCTGTTCCTCTCGAAATGAACTACAGTGCTTTGTTTGCATTTTTGTGGCCTTGTTAATCTGCTTTGCTACTTTTAATGAACCCTTAGATCCCTTTGCTTCCCTACCCCAGTTAGATTCTTATTTTTCCAAGAAGTATGTGGCTTCATTATTCCTCCCACCAAAATGCACCACCTCACTGAGCTATGGTTCCCATGCGAGACAACAAAAGGATGGTGAAAAGACAGTCTTGGTCCAATTTCGTTTGGGGCATTACAGAGACAGGTCCTTGGGCTCTGGTGAGCAACAAGGGGGAAAGCTGGAATGGACTGAAATAAGTAAGTGCTTGGTCAGGTCTAGGGTCCAGCAGTAAGGAGGTTCATTCAGGGAGCTGTGGATACTGATGAGCGGTTTTATTTATATGCTACCACGTTACACCAGCCATCATATATAACGGGCAAATTGTGTTCGCACAAACACACCCGCTATAATCGGTGGGGACTGTATATGTCCTCTTGTTCCTGCTTATCTCCTTTACTTACCTATACAAACATGTCTGACGTAGTGGAGGCTGTGACTTGTGCTACTTCACAGCAACACTCAGTGGCCAGAGCCTGCATCTGTATTCAGCCAGTTTTTAAACCATAAAGGCCTGGAATTTGGGGTCGGAGGCGTACCTCCGACTACGCCTCTGACCCCCTAAAAATATATGCACTTACCTTCAGGTTCCCAGGCTGCGGAGACTTCGGGTCTGCGTAAAGGTCCACTGATCCCAGGGATGCAGGCGGTTTGGAAGCCTCCCTGGGATCACGTGGGCCAGGTCGTGCAATCAGAAAGGAGGATTCCTACTATACTTATGGAGATTCCTTTCGTAAATGGAATCTCCATAAGCATATTAGGAATCCCCAAATAATTAAATAATTTAGACAACTGCAATAAAAATAAATGTTCTTCTTTTCAAATTTAATTAAAAGTCCCTACAATAAAAATTTAATTTTTTGAAAAATAATTTTAAACATTTTAATTCAGGCCAAAATTTGCATTTTTTTTTTAGTGTTTGTGCATAATTTTTAAATTAAGATTGATATTAAGCAGGCATAAGGGTTTCGTGGGCAGCCCAACTCTGCCAGCGAAAGTGATTTGACAGTTCGCAAGTTCCGGGTTTTCGTGCATGTGGAAGCCCAGAACTTGCGGGGCCTTTCTGAAGGCTTATGACGGTGTGCACGCCGTCATCGGAACTGCAAATTCTGGGCCAAAATGTCTACTATAGTAACTATTGTTTTAACCGTTAATGTTGTCATTTGCATTTAAAATCCCTATCACAGTGCCGCCTACAGGTATAACAGGTACTAGACCAACAACAACTTGCACTGATAGAGTGCCTTTAATGTAGTAAAATGTCCCATGGCGCTTCACAGGAGTGTTATTTGACACCGAGCCACATGAGATATTAGGACAGGTGACCAAAATCTTGAGGTAGGTTTTAAGGAGCGTCTTAAAGAAGAGAAATGTAGAGCGACGGAGGTTTAGAGGGAAAATGCCAGGGCTTTGGGCCTGGGCAGTTAAAATGGTTGTTCCCATTGATAAAGCCTAGCATAGAAGGTTTTAATGTATCTTGAGATGGCATGTTACAAACCACTCAGTATTTTTACTACATAATTAATATATTTCCTGTGGCATTGCTCACGGTGAGTCTGAAGTTTGATGAAAATAAGCGTGTTATCCAAAGTAGTATTTCTGGGGACACTGACTTTTCAGCATTGGAGTGGGCATGCCATCTGGCAGTACTGGGATGGGGTCTCGGGGCCCAGCATTACTTGAGGTTGACTCCCAAAGTCCGGGAGTACTGGCAGGAGCCATCCCTGGTTCCAAGAGCACTGAAAAAGGAGATTATTTGGGCAGCATCTGGATGTAATGGAGAAGTGATCCTGGGACCTAGGAGTATTGGGGAGGGGTTTCTCAATATTTTGGAGCAATAGAGATGGGTTATGGGATTGGGGAGCACTGGGAATGCATTCTAATAATAAGGGGAGTATCACATGATCTAGTTGTAGTGAGGGAGGAATTTCAAGGAGGGAGATTCTGCGACCCAGCAGTACTTTGGAGGAAGTTTTGGAGCATTGGAGATTGCTGGGATCTGGCAGTATTGGGTGGAGAATGGGAGCCAGGAGAATGGGACCCAAACTGCTATTGGGCCCTTTCACATCATCGGGACTGCAACCCATGTGTTTCCATAAGTCAGATATCCCCATTACCACTTTTCCCATTGTCAGCTGGTACTCTTTATATTCTTGCCTTCAAGCATTTAGGTTTGTGCTTGTTAAAATTAATGGACAGAAAATGTGGGGTAGGGGTGCGCGGATTGTTAATATGCAATCCTGGTGTGCACCAGGAATGCACTATTAGTGAGTTGGCCGGCTTACATGTTTTTTAATAAACATAAATTTCCGCAAACAAAATTACCTCAAAACACTGTAGTTTCCAAAAAGATTAAGTATCAAAAATGGTTCTGAAGAGATTTTTTTAACTGAAAATATGTACAACCAAAAGTGATTGACTTAAAAAATCCATTCTTTATAAACAATCTGTTTTATTTTTTGTCAATAATAAAACGAAACAGAAACAGCTGTTGTCCCTACTGTTGTCTCAGCACTTTATTTTCACACATACTGCTTTTGATTTCCTGTGAGGAGTTCATAATAGAAAAGCATAATTATAATATATGAATTCATCATTTGCCTGAAATAAAAGCTTTAAAAATTCAATCTCCTGTGTTTTTTTTCCAGTGGAACCTGGTGACTAGATTGCGTAATCTCGGGTAATATATGCTTAACTATAAAAGAGCAGCTATTATTTGGCACCTTTAACATTATTGGGAATATCTATCACAGTGCCACCAGCAGGAGTAATGGGTACTCGTAATGAGTTTTCAATTAAAGTTGTGCCTATGTACTGAATTTAATATATAGTAGATAGAGGTATATTTTGCTGCTTAAGACATCAGGTAATTTGTACTTTGGGACCATGGGGATTTTCAACACCAAAAAAGAAAATTTTAATTGAAGTACCAGGAAGAGGGAATTCTTAGCTTCTCATTTAGATTTTATAGTTGAATGTACACACCTGATTGTCATTTTTAGGAACTGATAATTAGAAGCTGATTAATAACTGGGTTAAATTGTTTTTGGGTAATCCAGACATTTTGGGCAGTGCAGTAGTTTGCTTTACATTCATGGTTTGCAGTGTCAACTGAATAAGTTGCTTTGAAACCTGTCATAATTTTGTTTGGAGAGCAAAGATAAAACCCAATTTGTGAGCAACTTCAGCAAATTCTGAATAACCTGAAGGGATTAGAATATTCACCTGTAAGCAAAATTGTCATCTGTTGTGCCTATTTATTTTTCCCAATTGTGAAACGTAAACATTTGTTGCAGCAGCTAAAAGAAAGTATAGTTAGAAACAAGATCTTAATCTTTCCCTCCCTGCAGCCAATGCGATACAATATTCTCTCCAAAGCAGTGCAGTAAGAAAATGCTTTTGGGTTGAGTTTTTTTTGTCCTTCCAGCAGACCATGTGGAATATGCATAATTGGACTCTTTCCAGTTTAAAAAAAAAAATTCCTTAGTGAAGTAAATAACCAAAAGTAAAACTTCACAAAAGCTTTTGTGAGGAAAAACCTGCAACTCAGTTTTTAATGACTATTTGCCCAGTTCACTGAGGTCAGATATTGCAGAGCAAGATGTAAAGTTTCCTTTGTTCTGTCTCAGCAATGTGCCTTAACTTCAACATCAGAAGAGCACCCCTTCCGCACTAATGACTTTTCCCTGTTGCCCCTTCCCCACCCCGCCTCCACCACACACACACAACACTACTTTATAGTTGCTGAATGAGACTGGCAAATTGTGGGTAGTTTTGTGCCGTGTGTCTGAGGAATTTGATTAAGACTGCCCAAGAGCAAGATGTATAAAGGACCCTGAATGGTTGGCAGGACAAGGATTATTTGATAAGCTGAAACACAATTAATGCTGTTTTTCGAGACACCATTAATAAATGTACATTTTTGTGTTAAAAGTAGTAGACAAATCTATTGTATACGAAACCCGGTGAGGGGTCATTACATTCCAATGGAATTGCGTCTTGTGTGGCCCATTTACTAAAGTGGAATTCCCCCAAATTTTATAGAACAGGCTACTGTACCAACCCTCACCCCTCCAGACATCTGCAAGTGCCATTTATCCTGTTGATTCAGAGGAAACCTTCCTGGAATGACCCCAGAAAATCGCCCCTTAGCTTAAAATTCATCCATCTGACAAAAAAAAGAAACTTCTTGATATCCTTGAAAAAAATTTTACTTCAAAAACAGCCAGTGTAATTGCCAAAAGCTTCTAGCAGCAGACCCATTCTGAAATGGCCCCGAGATGACCCGCATTTAATTGCAAGCGGATTGTTGTGTTCCTGCAGCAGCTGGTAAAATACCTCGTTCATCTCTCCATTTCTGAATCTGTACCTCCCAACACATACCCCCACCCTGAAAAAATTGCTATACCTTCCCTGTAGAATTGTAGTGTCAAAAGGGAGAATCCTAATATGAATATATGATAGCATTACAAGAAAGTCTCTTCTCTCTGCACATTGTCCACCCATCCATGTGGCCTTTCACCTAAGTGTTAAGACTAGAGCAGTCATATATAACCACCTCTTCCCTAATTTCCTCTTCCCTCATCCAATCAGTTATGTTCTGTATCTCATCACAATCAGAGTCTCCATATACACATTCATATGAATAGATTTGAGTGGTGCTGCCTCAGTTATATTTGTGACTACATTGTATTAAATGCCAGTTTTTTTTTACATGTACTTTGTCCATGTTTGCTAGGGGGAACGCATCAGCTCTGTGGGATACCTGTTCGTTTATGGGTAGAACATAATTTATCAACAAAACGTTTGCAATGTTTTCGTAAGATGACATCTGAATTTACTATGAATTGATAACTTTAGCAATGAGCATAGAGTGAAGATGTTTACAATAATGTATACAGTTATGATTGCCAAGTTCGGATAATTATTGAAAAAATACATGAGCTTTGTGTGACTTTTAGTGACTTCTTTAACTTGTACATCAAGTTCTGTTCCATTCAAATTTTATTCAAAAAGGTTTTCTTTTAACACTGGTCACTTACAAGAGGTTGATGTAAAATGTTTTTGTTTACACCCGAGACAAAACATTCTCTGTGGCACATGTATTTTCAGAAAGGAATAAGCCTAAAACTTGATTGTCAGAATTCGCTTATAGCTGTAGCGGTAGTTCAGTTTTCTGTGGCAATTTACTGATTCCTGACTTGAGGCCTAACCCATCAAAATATATTTGAATTCAATATTTTCAGATTTTTAAAATGATTGCTTAAGTTGTTCCATATGTGCTACTAATATATAACTATTTGCCTTTTCCCCCTTACTTTTATGTAAATACGGTATAAAAACATCTTACCTCTCCTGCCTTTGATCTCCCAGGACCCAGTAAACATATAGTTCATCCCAAGCCAATGATTGTTCTGTGCAACTTATATATATCAGTGTCTTTTCCTTCCTTGTTCTGTTTTGTGAAAATAACTGGTGTTACATAAGTATAGTGTTTGGTAAAGAAGAACAATCACGCGTGATAGCTGAGGCGCATGACGTTAGATGTTTGGTATCAGAGATACAGAATGACGGGAAAATCTACATCTGGAATAATGTGTAGTCAAGTGACATCCACAATCTGGTCCCAAATGTTCATTGCTTTTGATAATGAATAATGATCTGCGGATGTTACAGACATAACAGTACGATGCATGTCAGATGCCGAGGATGCTAATATGTTGGAAAAAAACTATGATCTGTAGTTTATAGAGATATGTAATTTTGGGGAAATGAAGTGGAATGAAAAAATTTGTATAACTCAGTAATTCAGAGTTTGTTTATTAAAATATAATTTCAAATTCCTTTGTGCTTAAATAATGTTTACAAGGAGCCCTGGTTGATACAGCATATACACAAAATACTGTTGAAATATTTGTGTTACAAAAATGAGGCATAAATTAGACTTGTACAAGGGTCTAAAATAACCAATAATTTGAACGTATATAATAGTTGTTCAAATATTTAGATAAATAATGCAATTTGAGTCTGCTTTTCAAAAGTGTGTGTGCAATAATAGACTGATACTGAAGGAAAATGGGAATATTTTTCTGAATTGCTTCTCATCTGCATGTCATTGCTCTTCCTCTGCTGTTCTTACCTGAAAATTATTTGGTTTAGTTGTAGTATGAAAGGCTAAAATAGTGAAAATCTGTAGTACATACCTGTATTGTTTCAAACAAATTGGACTCCTGATGACAATCTACATATATATTTATATTGACGATCACTTTTTGCTTTTTCTGGTTTTGACCAAAATGTAAAAGACATGCATGTAGAGCATATACAACTCAGCAGTGATATTATCGAGCTATAAAATCACCATCTGTAAGACAAAAGAAAATTAAAACAGTGGGAATGAATGCTTAACCTCTACTAGCCAGCGAAATGGAATGGCTGAAGGGTCGATAACCAGAGGGCACAGATTAAGGTGATTGGCCAAAGAGCCAGAGGCGACATGAGGGAAAACTTTTTTACGAAATGAGTGGTTAGGATTTGAAATGCTCTGCCTGATAGGGTGGCGAATTCAGATTCAATAGTAGCCTTCAAAAGGGAATTGGATATATACTTGAAGGTGAATAAATTGCAGGGACATGGGAAAAGAGCGGGGGCGTGGGACTAACTGGATTGCTCTTCGAAAGAGCTGGCGCAGACTCGATGGGCCGAATGGTGGCCTCCTGTGCTGTACAATTCTGTTCTACGCAAGTAGAAATTTCATTTTTTTTGAAGCGTCAGGAGCATGAGAATAGTTTCAGGTAAAATCTGACCTGTTGATTTAAAATGACCACTTCTGTTTAATACAACTAGAAGATTAGGGTGCTCATTCCTAATTGATGCAAGATCACACGATAATTATAGAAGAGGAAGTCCATCTTGGCTCACCCATTCAGGAAAACTACTGAAGATGCCCCAGCACTACATCCAACTACTACTTCATCAGTCTTAAATTTGTCTTTTACTAGTTTGAAGTTATGACCCCATGTCCCCATAGCGTTTCATAGTGTCGTTTGAAGTAGTGTTCTGGATCTACCTTTTCTGTACTGCTTATTATCTTACAGTGTCAGGTTGGCTTAGTTGAGTGAGAAGGTTGTGGGTTCAAGTTGTGCCTGGAATTTAAGCATATAATGTAGGCTGATGCCTCAGTGCAGTACTGAGGGAGTGCTGCATTGTTGCAGGTGCTATCTTTTGGATGGGACATTGAACCTTGGCCCCATCTGCCTGTTCAAATTGATGTAAAGGATCCCATGGGATTATTCAGACAAGAGTTTTCCTAATGTCCTGGTCAACATTCCTCCCTAAACCAGTACCACCAACAAATAGATTATCTGGTCATACATTCATTTGCTGTTTGTGGTACCCTACTGTGATCAAAATTGGGTGCTGCAATGGCCTACATATTAACAGGGCCTTTACTTAATTGTAAAGTGCTTTGTGATTCCTGCGGGCATGGTGAGCGTCTATATATGAATTATTTTTGCTTTTCTCTTTCATTCGTTATACCTCCTATAAAATTTCCTTTTGGTAATCTCCTTTCGAGGCTGAAAAATCCAGGTTTCTGCATTATTCACTCATAATTCAGTCTCTTCTCTGAACTGCCTCCAGGGCTTGAATGTCTTGTGTCTCGGTGACGAGAATTGGACATTGTACTTGAGTTGCATTACCAAATTACTGTACGATTTGAGCCTGACTTCTACTGTTCTGGCTATATAGCTAAGCATTCTTTTTACTTTGATTTCTGGGCATGTTGAGCTCATTAAGGTGTAGGATGTTAGTTTTGGAGAATAAGTCTCCGCATCAAAGCTCCAAGGTTAGGTAAAGCATGCTTAGATGCAGAATAAAGCTCCCCCTGTTTTGCCTCAACAGTGCGGCAGAGCTCGAACTAGAGAAGAGCACTTCCCACTGCATCAGTGTGACATTTGTTTCTATTTTCAATACCAGTTATCCTGTTAACTATTTATCAATTAGTGGTGATTTTGCTGTGGACCAGAATGTTTAAAATTGCTCCAACTCTGGCCTCCTGTGCATCCCTCCCCACCTCTTTCTCCCCCCCCCCCCCCCCCCCCCCCCCCCTTAACCCCACTATTAGCAGTAGTGCCTTCGGCTGGCTAGGTCTTAAGCTCGCAAATTCCTTCTCTAAACTTCACCTCTCCCTCTTCTCCATTAAGCCCCTCCTTAAAACTTGGCTCTTTGCTTTTAGACATCCCTCCTAATATCTCTGTCTTTGGCTCGGTGTCGATTTTGATCTCATTACACTTCTGTGAAGTGCCTTGGGACGTTTACTCCTATGTTAAGAGCGCTATATAAATGCAAGTTTTTGTTATCTACTTGAGATGCATTCAAAATGTGTTTTAATGGTTGCAGTTGTCACAACTGATGAATTTCTCTGCTGGCATACCTTATATTTAGTCATAGACTTAGCTGTGATCTGATGGATATCTGTGGAGAGAGATTGCTGTTGTGACTCGCATTATCCCAAGTGTATACTATCTGAGGGACTGGCCATGCATAAACTCATAATGGTGGACTTTGTCTCTATTAGGCTTCTATGAGGTGAATACTTAACCAGGGATGCTGGAGCATGAAACAAAAAACAGAAAATGCTGGGAACACTCAGCAGGTCAGTCAGCATCTGTGGAGAGCATGTATCATTATGCTACAGGAAATCTGATTTTTTACAGTAGGCATCCAAATACAATTGGAGTTTTTCTGTGCTCCCAGTAGCTACTAAGGTCAAATTTGTGAGACACATATTCTTGCTACAGTTGTATCTTTTTTATCCATTGTTGCCATCTAAAATAACCCCCTGCCCCCCTCCCCCGAGTTGTTAATGGCCTGGATTTTGCAGTCAGGAGCAAAGTGACGGCGCTCGCCACTGACCTCGAAGAAGGCTGCCTACAAGCTTTTAGCGGTTCTGTGGCGTGGATTTCACCTTTCCCGACATTAATTTCATTCTGGCACCATGTATACAGGATCTCTGGCGTCCAGCAACAGTGATGTCATCAAGCAGGCTAAGCAGCCAATCACGTTGAAGAATTCTCACAGACAGCAAACCAGGAATTAACAGGCGGGTTTTATCATTCACTTTTTATAGTTTTGCAGAAAGCGAAATAAAGATTGGGACATACACTTGGAATTAAGGTAGAAAATGAAATATCATATACAAACTTTAAAAAGAAAAAAATGATTTTTATTATTTTAAAAATCTGTGGAATTTTTAACATGGAATCCAGAAATTTGACATTCCACAAATACAAAATTAGTTTTTCAGGAGTTTGTTCTGCAGTAATTATGACTTAGTACGCCATTAAAAACCCAAATACACCTCATTCAACAAGGCTTAACTTTTTCAAATCTCATTACAGCAAGAATAGAGCGTAAAAAGTGGAAGTTCTGTGGAGGTGCAGGATTTCGGCATTTAAATGTGTATGTGCAGACTGCAGAAGTTGTTGTCAGTTTTACAGAGTAATAACGAATGCTGACGGTTTTGTCGTCATTACAACCACAAATTCCGGGCCAATATCTTTTCTCAATTCATTTCACACTGCTGTGTCTACTTTCAAAAACATTTAATCCAAGCTTTACAAAAGGTACACATTTTCAGCATTACTCTGTGAAAACACTTCTGCCAATCCAGAATCCAGTAAACATTGAAGGACTGAGATGAGTAGATCTTATTTATGACCTTTTAAAAATGACAACAGTGGTGTTAGAGATATAAAATGGTTCCAGTTAGAAATGAGAATTAAATGATAAACTTGCATTTAATTAAAGAATGAAAAAACTGAATTTGTTTCATAAAAGATGCTGCATCACCTTTGCTCTCCTGTCTCCCCACCCCCAACCCAAAGCATTAAAAAATGGTTAGCTCCAGTGCCCATCAGCACATGTTTTGGACATTACTCTCGACACCTTATAAGAACACTCTTTAATTTCTACTCTTAAGCTTATATAGCCAATCTCAGGGTCCTAAATTTGGAATGCTGCAGTGTCTCTTCCGCACAATCTGTTGTTCCTCTTGCCATTGCTCTCTTTCTGCCAAGAGAGGCATAAAACAGTGTGTGCAGCAAGTCCTCATGCAGTCAGAGTCAGATATGAAAGATGATAAGCAGAAGATAGCAGCATAGGAACAGAAGAATGACTTCACTGCAGAACTCCGTAAATGGCACTGCAGTACATTTAGTGCACAGTGGTAGTATTTTTCATGAATGGTAAACTTTACTCATAGATTTGCAGCAAATAGGTAGTCTCTAGACCAAAGAAAAGCATGAATAATAATTTTAAAAATCAGCTGTTCCTATCCACATGATTTTTTTAAACATTTAATAAACCAAATTTAAAAAAAAAACTCCATGAAGCCAATATTCTTTTATTTATTTAGGATATTTAACAATGGTGTACTGAGTTTCCTTAATGTGTTTTGCAGAGTTCATGTAATGAGATTATAAAAAAACAAAGTGAATATATGCCACACATGGAGACTTATTATATATTAACAAATGCAACTGATGTCATTCTTCATTATTCATTAATGTTTGATTTTTGCCTTACCAAAAGGTAAAGCACTACGAACATCAAAAAGATAACTTTCTCTTCACGGAGGAGGAGTGCAGTTGTAACTTCCTGAGGGAAACCTGATTTTTATATTAAAACTTCAGATCTGGTCTTCTCTGAATACCAAATGAGTTAAGTTAGATTAAACACCAAAATATGATAGCTTACTCTGCATGCAATGATGAATCAATAGTGTGGTTATAATGTAAGATCACACGCAACCCTGGTTTAAATAGGTCAGATATGAGCTTATGAAGAACAAGATTTAGGTCCCTGTCAGCTTTAATGGGCAGGTGAGAGGTTTAAAGATCCAGGTGTTTCTCAAAGCTTGGATAACATTGAATGTTCCCCCACTGAACTTCTCACAAAGGGAGAGTGGTAAGTTTGAAGGAATTTATCATTGAGCTAAAAAAATAACATTTACATTCAGCATTGTAAGCTTTATCATTTTGTATATTAAGTGGCATAGCAGCAGGGTGCAGCTGTCGGCAACTAAAAATAACTGATGTTTTAGAAAATAGACCCTGATAGCTGCTTGGAGAGTTGGAGAAATTTCTACTGAAATACCAATAGTGAAAGCCTAATCCATAAAATGATTGTTAACTCTACATTTTAACTTCTATGCACAATGACCCTATCTGGGAGACAGCTCCATAGGCAGGAGAAACTGTACATGAAGCAACACAAGATTAAATAGTTATAAATATCATAACTTTAGATCAGATCATGTATGCACAAAGTATGGAAATGATTTATTTTTTTTACACTTTATTAGATTTTTCTGCTCGTTTATATAATAGCGAAATATAATAGAAAGGGGAAGCAAATGTGTAATTAACAGGAAAAGTCTGATCAGGTAGTGGGGGCATTGCTGTTCAGGAATTTTGCTACAGCCCGTTTCCACCTGTTTGCACCTGATGTTTAGCCAATTAAGCTGGGTCTGTTAACCGTTCTAAGTTTTTGAATGTGCACAACAATGTAATAATGGTATACATATCATAGAATGTACAGTCTAGAAAATGGTGCTCTTTTTTAAATGAGGCATTTAAACTTAAAAACCCTGCCTTTTCGGAAGGGCATGGGGGGAGAGAGAGGAGGATGGAGACTTGCATATCAACAATGACAGACAGGAAATGACCCACTGGTCCATCCAGCCTGTCCCACACAACTGTGATGCACAAGGCATCATAATATATACACTCGCCATCATTCAGATCCATTCACAACTCCTCCAATAATGAAGCAACAAATGCCAGCATACAGTAGGACCTAGATAATGTGGGCTGACAAGTGGCAGGTAACATTCTCCATTCATTAGCCACCTACTCCATCCTCTCCCTGGCCACGGTCTAATGTTTACATTACTTAATTCAAATTATTGGATAATTAATTTTGTTAATGCAAAAAAGTGGCTTTGAATTATCAAGAGTAGACTATCCTATGTTATAAGGGATTCTGCATACTGAGCAACAGTTGAAATTGAAGTATGACTGTGTAAAACATGTTGGTAATGAGCAAGTTTTAAAGCTGTACTAGAAGTTTTTAGAGCAACAAGTATAAAATGGAAACTTTTTTTTATCTCCCCCGCCCCACACACACACACACACACACACACACACACACACACACACACACAAAACAAACCCCAATCCGCTATTCTGAATTGCCGATACAGTTTAAAGTTCAGGGTCAAGAATATCCTACATGCTAACCTGTAATATGATTCCAAACAGATGGGAACAATGTTGCTTATGAGTTGGTCAACTGCACTTATTGAAACAGTACAGCGAAGTCCACTTAAGGGAATTGCTTTGGTACAGAATGTTTAGAATCCCTTAAGCAGAATGATCCCCTGTACCTGCGAAAATATTTAAAATAAACTTTGTTACTATCTAGTACGGAAACTAAATGTTATGTCCTGGAAGGTGTCCACTGCCGGCAGTGATGAACGCCCATGAACAGAAACCTTTTCCAAATGCTAAACAACCAAAAGCACCTGCACTGATACTTTTTTCAGGCCAGCTTCAGCCATGATAGCAGAGGTTTGCAGGTGTGAGGAGAGCACTGAGGTGCCTTTCTTTTGAAATTAGTCCTGTGCTTAGTAGCTTGCTTTATCCCACAGATCAGCGGGGTAAAGGATACTCGCTTCTAAATCCCAATTTTGGCTTGCTTACGGTAGGATGCTTACTTCTAAATCCCAATTTTGGCTTGGGAACGAGGGCTGCAATTTCTCTGCTCTCCATGTGTGAGGAAACCTCAGCCTTTTTTTGGGCAATTTTCCAAGTCCTGTGGTGAGAATTAAAGTAAAGAATCAATGAAGCAGCTTTCTTCTCAGAGTAAATAATGCAATTGATTGATGAGGTTTGACTGATTCTCTTACAGCCTATTGGAATGTACTGGGTTTTTTGCTTTGATTGTGATAACCAGAATGATTCTCTTGGATCAGTTATTCCCTTAAACTTCCTACTTTTAACATGTAGGATTGTGTTAAATTCAAATGATAACTATAATTTAGGAAGTACATGAATAAAGAATCCAACAATTGTGTATGGGGTTAAATAGAATCACCACTGTATGGAACCATTCTGAAATATGTGATGCCAAGGTCCTTGGTTGATTTACAATGGAACTTTATTAAGTTCATGCAAGGGATGGATGTGTTCAGCAGTTTATCGTCTCCATCTTGGTTGTAACTGTGAAAACTAATTATACGATCTTCACACGTCATTGACCACTTACAGGAAATGATTGTTACATTTAAAAAACAAGGAACATTGAACTGTTTAAGTTCAAAAGTAATAGATATGTTGAGATTTAAATGTATAAATACAGTTAACCTTGTTTCCTCTCCCTCCCTCCATATATCTAGGCTATTGCTTAAAACATAAATATAAAGTTTCCAAATATACTTCATAAATAATTCAACACCTCCTTGTAAACATTATGTTCCAATGTTTCTTGGAAAATTTATTTTGAAAGCTAAACATCTACAGTAACAGTATTTCTGGGATTTCTATAATGCTGTTATCTTCAGGCACTGATGAACTTTTAGAACAAGAGACTTATGATGCCAATTCTGCTGCGAATCATACTTTTAGCTGTATGTAATATTGAGCAATTGCTAAACTTAAGTTATTCTGTTGGCTCAACACCAAAGGAGAATAATCTGTAATAAATGACAAGGTACTTGTTCACTATATTCAGATTAATTTAAAACTGCAATCTTGACAGCAAAAGAGAACATTGACTTTGTAGCTGGGAAATGTATTGCTTAGTCTTGAGTTGTAAGCTCAATATCCTTCATTGCTGACGATCATGTTGTTTGCTGCTGCTCATTGATAATACCTTGATTTATTCCAGTTACCTTGAAGCTTATGAAAAGGTACATCACTTTGGGGAGGATGATGACGAGCTTAGTTCAGGTGGTCAACGGGGACCAGTTCCTGTTGGTGGGGTACCTTCGTCATACAGTTACCAGCAGCATATATTGTCAGGTAAATGATCGTTAAATCATATTACTGGTCTACTGGTTCTGCTCCAAAATTAGAAATGTACTAACCTTACAGCTTTCATGAAATATTCTGTGGCACTTTATATTCCAATTTATAACACCCATCATTGGAAATTTTCCAAACATCATTTTTGCAACTGGGTGAAAAGATGGGTGTTTTGAAAATTGTTATACTTCCAGTACTTAAAGAATTAAAATAAAGGCAAAGAAAAAGCAGGCTGATGCAGGCCATATGGAATATTTCAGATCAAACTTTCTGAAATTAATTTGCCCTTTTGTGGAGTTCAGCATATAACAGTTACAAAATGTCAAGAATGTATGTTTAAGCAGCAACAACAAAATGTTTTTATGAACCTAAGTATCTTCTACATGAAGGAAAGAGCTGGAATAAATCTTTTTGTGTGGCAAGTTATGCGTTCATTACTTTGTGCATCACACCTGAGAAATCCACTGCTCTCACTCTATACCATAAAGGTTTGGAGAAGCAACAAGAAAATGTAATGGTATTATCTGCCTATCTGAGAAGTTGTTTTGCTATATAATTAACTTAAGTACTTCATAAAGGAAATCTGTCTCAATACACTTTTTTAAAATTGCAGCTGCAAGGATATCTGCATCTTTCATGTTGTGGGTGGAATGGCACTTCTGGTGGTTTTTAGTTGATTTTGAGGAAATGATTTGCTTGCCGTGATGCACCAAATCAGCAGCCACAATGCCTCAGCAATTTCCTTTGGAGAATTAGACTTCCAGTGGTATAATAACATTAGTAATTACAATTAATTATCACAGCAAACATGCAATTAATAAGTGCAGAAATTCTCCTCCACTGGTCTTGTAGGAAATTTGTTAGAGAATCACCAGACAATGCAACAATCCAAGTTTTCAGAAAGGCAGCTGGAGTTAGGAGAGAAAGTAATGGCCAGAAATATTTGGTGCCAGTAGAGAGCTTCTGAATTCCATGACTAGAAAGGCAGCATGTGGTGCCTATTGCCTGGAAGTTAAGCATTATATCAACAAGAGTGATCCAAACATAGAGCCTTGTGGAACATCAGAAACTTATTTTCACTCCTAATCTTTCCATTGCCATCCAACCATCTCTCTATCCATGTGGTCATGTACAACCAATTTACTTAATATAAACTCCAATTAAGGAGTTGGCAATTGGGTATATCTGTGAGGAATTAATATTCTGAAGGAAGAGCTATTTTATTATTTCTTCACAGCTGCAATTTGACCTTTTTGGTTCAACTAAAATTCAGCAGCTTCAGCAATTCAAACTGCGTTCACCAGCATAGCTGCTATTTCACCTACTTTACAAACTGTTTAATCTCCCACATATGAACACATTAGTGATCCAGTGAAAATTCGCACTAGTGATCAGTTAGTAAGATCAGTTCTTAAACAAGTCCCCACCAAAAGACATTCTCTCAGCTTCTTGTGCCCTATAGATGTTGAAGTTCTGCAAAGATTTCACTGCTCAGATAACATCGAGTGGATGGATGATTAGCATTGATGCAAATTCAGCTGAAATTCAGTTTTCTTTTCAACTTCTAATTTCTCAATTGCTTTAAAAATTGAGCAGGAATATTATAACTGAGGATTTTTCCTTATTCTAACCATGTAATGTCAAAGCTGTTAAAATGTGGTGCAAAATAAGTGATGAATTTGATTGCTTGTTTATTCCATTTAATTACTGTAAACTTTTCTCGACCATTTTTCATTTCTTTTTATTCATGTCATCTAGGTAACATGGGAGGCTTTCTTCTGGGTAAACTGCGCAATAAAAATGTGATAGCTCAATGTATTTGTGCATGTTGACCTGCTTTTTGGAGTCGTGAGAAAAGGTTGGCAGTCCAATGATGTAACATGTTGGCACCTTCAGAATTTTGTTACTGCTTCTGGAGTTGACTCCTGGTTTTGTATTCTACTTTGGAATTGAATAGAGAACATGCTGTGGATGTTCTCTTGTAGTAGTCTTTACTTCTGTGTGGCTTAGAAAAAGATCCATTGGGTCCTAAATTCCTTAGCCCCACAAACCGGGTGCAATTACGGGTGCACAGCGATGGCATGCTGGAACAGACAAGCCCAAAGAACAAACTAGATTTGTCCTCTGGCCTCATCAGAATAAATCAGGCAAGCTGCGGATAGCCAATCAGGCATCCTGTCGCAGTGCACCTGTTGGGGTATTACAATTTCGCCCCGTACTGAGGCCCGGGGCGAAGGGGGTGGAAGGGGAGATGGAGATCGGGAGGGCCGGCAAGGATAGACTAGCACACATCGCAAGCTCCGACTGGGACAAATTAATTTACAAATCCGAGTCGGAAACTAATGCGGGAGCCTCATTTCAATATTGAAATGAGACCTGGCCTGGCCCGGCCTGGCCTCATTTCAGGAGGCCGTCGGGGCCGCATAAAGGCCCCAACCAACTTGGCAGTAGGCCGAACGCCCGTGCAGATCAGGCGCGGACCTCTGCCATGCAAAATTGATTAAAAATGGGCGCAACAATATTAAATTTAGACCTAATCTGCTTTTAGTTGGTGAGAGTAAATTAATTTAGCCTGTAGAGGGCAATGTCCCTCCACAAAAAGCAGCTCTAAAATAGCTTAGTATAACATTTTTTGGCTTTTTTTCTGTCATAAAATAGTTCTTCTGATTTTTAACTGTTAGAAAAGGATGGAAATGTTGCTATTTCCCTTGATTTCTACTCTACCATTCTCAACTTTCCACAAGTTTCAATGACTCTTGTTGCTCATGTCATAATATAGAATTTTTTTTTCAGGATGTGGGCAACACTGGCCAAGACTGCATTTATTGTCCATCCCTAGTTGGCCTGATAACTGAGCGGCTTGTTAGGCCACTTCAGATGGCATCAAGAGTCAACCACATAGTGTGGACTAGGGTCATATGCAATGTTCCCTGTAAGCTGTGGGTGTGCGCGGCCTGGCAGCAATCTGTGAAGGTACCGTGCAAACCACTCTCAAGCTGTCCCGTTGAAGATACTGCGCGTGTGCGGCCGCACTGCAAATTTAAAGGTACCGCGCATTTAAATAAACAGGCCGCGTACCCACAGTAATATTTAGAGGAAGCATTGGTCATATGTAGGCCAGGCTGGGTAGGGGTGGCAGGTTCCTTACCATGAAGAACATATGATGGGGTCGTTTTATGTTTTTCTTTCTGGTGTCGGTACATAAATCACCAGATTTATTGAATTCTGCTTCACGGCTTGCCATGGTGTGATTTGAGCACACGACCTGTGGGCCATACTGTTATGCTATCAATTGTTGGTCTGACCTCATTTTTCTAAGTGTTGTAATGGATGGACTCTGGCATGGAGCTGGCCATCCTTATCCATTCACTGGTCTATATATGGGTTTTCTCTGCAAGCTGCCATATGGGACAGGATATGGGTAGTGCATGCAACAATGAAACCTGCTTCAATTTTAAGTCGCCTATTACGTTTGCACCCTGTGAAATGCTGTGTGGTTGATTAAATTGCAGCCTTTTATCCTCAGTGGGCAAATGTGTGATATAAGAATACAGTTTGCTGGTTCAGTGCATGTTGAGTTCTTTGGTATTTGAATTGACAACCCATACTGTAATCCCATGTGATGCTCCATGCTCTCTCAGTTTTGGACTATGAAAATGTATTTTCATTAAATATAACCTTCTGTGACAGAAATATCCGTTGCTGCATCTCTGTTGGAATGTATTTAAAAACTGACAGAAAAAATAATTGCTTAGCAGAGACTTGCGAAATTACAGAAGTAATGTACTTTCACCTCATGGAAAGTGTAGAGCACTTCTATATGTTTTATAAAGATCATGGAGTACTGTTTACACTAGCATTTTTAATGTTAAGAAAAGTACTAGGGTCAGCAAATGTTTTTTTTGTTTGGCTCTTTCCTTCCCTCAATCTTTTTAATGTCATAAAGCTGTGTAGAAGCACAGAAATGGTGGTGCAGAGTAGAATTTACTTGTGCATATAGTAGTTGGAGTGGTAATTACCAACCTAAATATGTTGCTAATTGAAAATGTTGCCAGAAATTTCTTCACAAAACCATTGAATGTAGTTGAGAAGAAAATTTCCATTGAGTTTTTTCCCCCTCTTTGAGTTTAAAATTCACGGAAGGAATTTATTTAAGAAGGGTTTAACATATCAATTTATTTGTGTTGAGAAAATACTAAACCTTTTAAATCTGTTCATTCTAAATTTTTTCTCTGATAACTTTAAATTGAATGTTTATTTGTGTTAAATTGCTTCTTTTTCTTTTAGAATATATCCGACAAAGCTATGGACTTAATACAGAGTTTGTCACACTTAGTGACTACAATAAACTGGTGCTTTCCCTTATGTCTGGACTCCCTAATGAAGTGGATTTTGCAATTAATGTTTGCACTCTTCTCTCAAATGAGAGTAAGCACATCATGCAACTTGAAAAGGACCCCAGAATCGCCACCATACTGCTCGCACATGCTGGAGTTTTTGATGACAGTAAGATATACTACTTAATGCTAACGCGTGCTGACAATATTTGCTGTGTTACTGGCTGTTTCACTTTCAAATAAGGAATTGTTAAATGCTAGAACGTGTGAGTTAAATGTTTTTATTGACTATCAAAAAACAATCTGAGCTCAAAATATGTTAATTCATAATTTGTTCAACTTTAATATGCAGCTGAATTAGTTATTCAAATGAGGCAAATCTACTGGGATACTGCCCCTTTTTAAAGTTTGATGTGAAATGTGCCATATTATTCATGTGGTGTTCCTGCACACCCCAACTCAAGTATATATAGGTCTTGTTCTGGAATAGTTCATCATTTCTTTTCTTCCTGTTATCAGCAAAATTCCTTATTGTTGTTAGGACATCAGGCAAAACATTCATAACCACCATATTTAAGCAGTATTTTAATGTTGGTTAGTATCTTTATTATTATGTCTTTCTGCAAAATTTTATGACAATTTAGACTTTTTAAAATAAAATCAAGGCCTACTACCACCTTCTCAGGGTAGTTTGGGATGGGGAATAAATGCTGGCATTGCCAGCGATGCCCACATCCTGAGAATTAATAAAAATAATTATTCACCACATCTGCTGTGGATTTGTCAGTGCTACTCAATGTACAAAAAAATCACTACCAAAAAGCTGGGCAGCTGAGAGAAGAAGCTATATGCCCAGTCCATTGCACTGAATTTGATCGCAAGCACATAACCCAAATGGGTAACCGCAGCCCTTTATGCCATCGGGCTGACGAAATCGGGGCGTTGGAGGAGCATGGAGCGTGGGGGATTCTCCAATCGCTGGGGTTGGGTTAGGCAGGGATGCTGGATCCATGAGGTAAGTGTAAAGGCACTTGCCTCCTGGATCCAGCAGTCCTTGCCTTCCATTAGCTGGCGGCTTCCATGAGGCCTGCAAAACCCGACCAGCTACAGTTAAATTTAAAATGATGGTTAAATCTGAGGCACGTCAGCCTCATTATAATAGTTAAGTGGACGGCCTGCCTCAAACCCCCCCCCCCCCCCCCCCAGTCCTGTCTCCGTTAAAACCGGAAGTGGTCAGGTTGGAGGCAGGTTCTGGTCGGGATTCCGATTTTTAACACTAAACCATCACATGATCCCAACCCACCCTTTTTGAGTTAAAATTCCCTCCAATACTTTTAGACACACACCTTTCCAAGGAAGGCATGCTTCCTTTCCAAGCAGGGGGAGCTTTATGCCCAGGCATTCTACCACCCAATGGCTCATCTGATTAGGCAGTGAGTAGCTGAGTCATACTGATGAACAAACACTTGACACAATTTGTTTTTCAACCTTTGTGCAATACTTCCACATTTATCAGTATTAAATTTCATTTGCTATATGTCTGCCCAGTTGCATAACTGATCCAAACACATGCATTTTTTTAGCTGCATCCTTTATTTCTGCTGCTCTTTTCTCTGGTTTAGAGTCATTAACAAATTTGGTTGAGTGAGATGTAAAGACCCAATTTGTAGACTATGCAAGTATGACAATCAAATATAACTATTGATACTGGTGTGCTTGTTGACACTCATTTGAGCTTAAGTTGCTTTCAGTATCATTTATGTAGATTCGAAATAAGAGTCCAAACACCAGTAATACCAACCCCAGCATCTCATAAATCATGAGAGAAACTTTTAAAAATTGTGAGATTTGGTAAGAAATCATGCGTTACTATTTTTTCCCCATCCCAACCCCTTGCTGACCTTTGCATTCCGCGTACTTTGCTCCCAGACAGGAAGCACATTCGGCCGTCACTAACCGATTACTGACGTAACATAAGAAATAGGAGCAGGAGTACGTGGATCGGTGGCCCCGCTGTCTCATCACTCAGACCAGGCCTTGCGCTGCTTTTGACTGTTACTCTTTGCGGAACTTAACTTCCTCCAGCCCTACAACCCTCCAAGATCTCTGCACTCCTCCAATTCAGGCCTCTTGCGCATTTTGACGACTTTAATCACTCTACCACTAACGGCTGTGCCTTCAGCTGCCTTGACCCTAAGCTCTGGAATTCCCTCCCTAAACCTCTCCGCCTCTCTACCTCTCTCTCCTCCTTTAAGACGCTCCTTAAAACCTACCTCTTTGACTCAGCTTTTGGTCACCTGCCCTAATTATCTTATGTGGCTCGGTGTCAAATTTTGTTTGATCACTCCTGTGAAGCTCCTTGGGACGTTTTATTACTTTTAAGGTGCTATATAAATGCAAGTTGTTGCTGTTATCAACTTCTAGCCAATTAATTTCCTTCTTTGAGATAACATAACCTGCAAGCCAGTGTTCAACACTCTACAATGTACAAGTGTAATTAAACCACAACAGACCAGGAAAGATTGAAATTAGGTGTTAAAATGGCTGTTAATTTAATGGGAGGTCGCACAACACCAGGTTATAGTCCAACAGTTTTATTTGAAATCACAAGCTTTCGGAGCTATCGATCGCCCCTTCCTCAGGTGAAGTAAAGAAATACAGACTCGACAAAGCATATATAGATAGAGAACAATGCATGGAACATTGTTTGTGCTACAAGCAAAAACAAAATATAAACCCATATAGCAGCAATGGCTACAATCCAACTGCATATGTAGAATTTTGCATAGTCAGTAGGCTATTATCTGAAGAAATTGTAGGTTTTAACACTGAACATATTTAATTGGGTGGGGAATGAGATTATCTTATGTTTGCAGTGACTGCTGCCCCTGACTCTGCATACACCAGGTCAATCTGCCTCAATACACCATAAGACATGCACAATACAGTCAATAGAGTTGACTCCCTACCTTGTGCGCTTAAAACCGCGCTCCCCACCTCCAAATGAAATGGGGAAGACGAGCAGGACGCTTGCTGAACTCATCAACCCCCGTCAGTCTCCAGGGGCCTAGAGACCCTGCTGCTGCACCCCTCCCATCCCCAGTACACCAAGCTGGTTGCCCGGGCAACGGTAAACGTCTTTGTTTTAGGAGTCATTAGCTCTTTTTATTAATGACGATTCTAATGTGCAAGTTTGAGAACTGAAGTTTGAGAAGCAATAAGAATCTCTATTACAAGCACACAGGCAGAATTGATCCACGGGAAACTGGTACTGTATAGTAAGGACAGAGTCTGAGAAAATCATCCTAAGGCAATTGGCCTTTGACAAACTGGAAGTCCTTCTGGCAGTTAGCATAGGCCATTCCTATACCCATTAGGCCATTCCTATGCACCAAAAGTATAGGCCATATGCGCCGCTTAAAAACAACAACAGAAAAAAACAATTCCTAAGTCAAGGCCAACACCTAATTTCATCACCGTGTCCACACCGCACCATTGCACCTTCTTGCTGACTTCGACCTCTGTCATCTGACACTGCCCTGTAACAGTTGAACGGACAGCTCCGGGAGGTAGTGGCGGACGCAGGTACTTTCGAGGGCTAACTGCCCCCCGCTCCATAATCCACCGCTAATCCCTGTATTGCAGTGTGGAGCCAAGGAGTGATCTTTAGGCCGCCCATCCCCCCCCCCCCCCCCCCCCCCCTCCCGCAGAGGTGACTCAATAGGCCCAGGTACCCCAGGCTCAGGCTCCAATTTAGGCCTGGGCCACTCACGCTAATTTTAAAATGCCGCTCGCTCTTGCCGCTGCCCCTCAGTTTGCTGCCGTGAACAGTTGAACCCCTGCCATCCCCTAGTCACTCACTCACTTAGAGGCCACTGCCATTTCTAACGAACGGCAAATCGCATATTTCCACGCATGTGCAAATTGGCATATTTCTTTTTTTTTTAAAATAGAAATTTAGGCGTTTCATTGCGAGTGAAGCTTTATTTCACTATGAAATCACGTCGAATACGTGAGTTGGCAATACTGAAACACTTGACTGCTGTGGAACCCCACTCTGCTTTCCCAAGCCTAGACACAAAAGGCATCAAGGGGTATGGGGAGAGAGGAGGAATATGGTATTGAGATAGCGAATCAGCCATAATATTGAATGGCGGAGCAGGCTCGAAGGACCGAATGGCCAACTCCTGCTCCTATTTTTCTAAGCCTGACTTGGTACTTTGGGCTTTTTTTTTTTAAAACCACCTTCTTATCCATTTCCTTGTTCTTCCCTGGATTCCTGGGCTTTCAGGTTAATTAGAAGTCTTTCTTGTGGAACTCTGTCAAAAGCGTTTAGAATTTTCAAATAAAGTATATCACGGGGCATTCCACTTTGTCTTGAGGCAAATGGTTTGTAAGGTACAATCTTTCTAATCCAGCTGTTTATTGTTAAATTACTATACAGGTTCTCCTATAGCCTACCCTTTAGCATAGAATGGTATCCCAGAGGCTTTCTTTCCACTTATCCTGCCCATTTTGATGATTGGTGCGTTCATTTGCATGTGGAAGTTGAACTGACTTTGAAAAATGAAGCAGATCCACATGTATATTGGTTCATTTATTTCTGGATTGGTGGCAGTATTTGCCAATGATTCAAGCATTCACTCTGTTTCTAATAGAATTATGAAATTAACTTTTTGGAACTGCTTTTGTTCCTTATTTCTTGTATTCATCTGCTTTTTTTGTGTTTAAAAAAAAAAAGTGAATTTTGGCAGCAACGAGGAGACTTGAAATAAAAATGACATTTTTCCTGATTCTCCAAGTTGTGACTTCTAGTTTCAGATGGTGCTGAAATGAACATTAATATTAAAGTAATAAACCTATTCAATTAGGCATGTTAGACATGTCCTACCCTTTACTAATCCATGTTGGCTTTCTCTAATCGGCTCAAATTTCTCTAAGTGCTCAGTCACTTTTGTCCTTAATTATAGATTCCAATAACTTTAACACAACAGATGTTAGACTAACAGATCTATAATTTTCGGGTTTTTCTCTCTCACCTTTCTTAAATAATGGAGTTATATTTGCAATTTTCCAATCTTAAAATTCCTGAATCAAGAAAACTTTGGAAGATTATGGCTAAAGCATCTGAAATTTCCTTACCTTCGTCCTTTAAAACCCTAGGGTGGAAACCATCAGGTCCTGGGAATTTGTCAGTCTTCTTGCTTACATTAACTTTAGTGAGTTCCAGTCCTTGATTCATTATTAACTTCCCTGGGATGTCAGGTATATTGTACTCTTCCTCTACTGTGAAGACTGATGCAAAGTAATTAATCAACAAGTCGACCATTTCCTTATTTTCATTTGCAATATTACCCCCATCTGGTTTTTTTAAAGGGCCCACATTACCCTTGACTACCCTTTCTCCTCTAATATTGTAAAGACTTTTTGTGTTAATCTTGATATCCTTCAAAGTTTCTTTTCGTATTCCCTTTTTGCAGCTCTTACTATCTTTTTTGTTTTCCTTTGCTGTTCTTTATATCTCTCTCAGTCCCTAGATTTACACTATTCTTTGCATTTTTATATGCTCTTTCCTTTAGTTTTATATTATCTCTCACCTTTTTGTCGACCATGGCTGTTTTATTCAAGAAATAAGTAAGTTTATTGACTGGAAATGTTAATTAAAAACAGAAAATGCTCTTGATGCAAATGATATTGGTCAGAATTTAAAAGAGAAACTTAAGTTAAGATTGTAGAATTTAAGAAGAGTTTATACCTGAAACATTCGTTAATATGTGTAATCCTTTTATCAATTCTGTGTATTGAGGTGCACATAAATATCCCATTATTTGAAGAGCTGGTGAGTTCTCCTTGTGTCCTGCCCAACATTTGTCTCTCAAACACCATCACCAGAGCAGCTTAACTGATCATTTATCTCATTGATGTTTGTGGGATCATTCTCCCTCTGTCTTTTATTCCTTATTCCCTATACAACTGAAGCTTTCTACACATCCAAGCTGCATACTGTACTGTTGCTTTTCCCTTCCCCCGCCATATTAGTTTAATCCCTCTCCCCCACTCGTTAACATATTCACAATGACATTTGTCCAGCTCTGTTGAGGTGTGGGCCTTCCAGTTGAAATGCTGTTAATCCCTGTTTGCTGTTAAAGAGCTAAGTGTGTTTGCTATCAGCATAGTCTCTGAATTATCATTGATAAAACAAATATAACAACTAGTTATAGTGCACGAATAAGTCCTCACTAAATGTTTTGATCAGTCTCAAAGTACTATTTGCTATATTGTGTTAAGTAATACGCTATTGGTTTCAGTCATAGGACAGTGGAACGCAAAGCAACCAAGCTTTTACCCCGCATCATGTATTGCCTTTCAATTTGGTAGCAATTATGCAGGTTCGCATTTTAAAGAGGCTGTGTAAAATTGATTTTGAGAAATCTATAAACTCAGAGCTTTGGAGAAAAGTAGGAATAAGGGGAACTAAAGTAATTAAGTGGAAGATTCAGAGAATGGGTCCAAAGACATTCAAAGAAGTTACAAGTTAATAGGAAGACAGCAAATTGGAAAAGGCATATTGAAGGAAGAAATAATGTTTGGATTTTCTTTTCTGCCATTTATTTTTCCTACCATTTCCCACTTTTTCTGTTTCACTTGTATTTAACACTAACTTCTGTTGTTTTAGTTTCCTCTTTTTCTTCTAATTTACTCCAGATTTAATTAGAAATTCAAATTTTGCTTGTGTAATTAGGAACATCAGAACAGGAGTAGGCCATTGAGCCCCTCGAGCCTGTTCCGCCATTCAATGACATCATGGCTGATCTGCGACTTAACTCCATATACCCGCCTCTGGCCCATATCCCTTAAAGCCTTTAGTTAACAAAAAGCTATCCATTTTTAGACTATGTCCCCTAGTCCTAGAATCCCCAACCAGCGTAAATAGTTTCTCTCTATCTACACTATCTGTTCCCCTTAATATCTTGAAAACTTCGATCAGATCACCCCCGTAACCTTCTAAATTCTAGGGAATGCAACCCTAATTTGTGTAATCTCTCCTCGTAACTTAACCCTTGAAGTCCGGGTATCATTCTGGTAAACCTACGCTGCACTCCCTTCAAGGCCAATATATCCTTCCTAAGGTGTGGTGCCCAGAACTGCTCACAGTGCTCCAGGTGTGGTCTAACCAGGGTTTTATGTAGCTGCAGCATAACTTCTACCCCCTTGTATTCTAGTCCTCTAGATATAAAGGGCAGTATTCTATTAGCCTTTTTAATTATTTTCTGTATCTGTTCATGACATTTTAATGATCTATGTACCTGGACCCCAAGTCTCATTAGACCTCCACTGTTTTTAGTTTTTAGCTTTTCACCATTTAGAAAGTATCCTGTTCTATCCTTTTTAGGTCCAAAGTGGATGACCTACATTGAAATCCATTCGCCACAGTTTTGCCCATTCACTTAATCTGTCGATATCCCTTTGTAATTTTATGCTTTCATCTACAATGCCACCTATCTTTGTGTCATCAGCAAATTTGGGTACATGACTTTCTATGTCATCATCTAAGCCGTTAATAAATACTGTGAATAGTTGAGGCCCCAACACAGATCCCTGCGGGACACCACTAGTCACATCCTGCCAATTTGAGTACCTACCCATTATCCCTACTGCCTGTCTCCTGCCGCTCAGCCAATTTCCTAACCAGGTCAATAATTTGCCCTCGATTCTGTGCACGTCTACCTTAGTTAACAGTCTCTTATGTGGGACTTTATCAAGTGCCTTCTGGAAGTCCATATAAATAACATCCAAAGACATTCCCCTGTCCACTGCCTTAGTCACCTCCTCAAAAAATTCAATCAGGTTTGTCAGACATGACCTACCTTTCACAAATCCATGCTGGTGCTCTCTGATCAACTGAAAATTTTCAAGGTGTTCAGTCACCCTATCCTTAATTATAGACTTTAGCAATTTCCCGACAACAGATGTTAGGCTAACTGGTCTATAATTCCCTGGTTTCCCCTCTCGTGATTCTTAATGCGGAGTGACATACGCAATTTTCCAATCTAAAGGGACGGTTCCTGAATCGAGAGAACTTTGGAAGATTATAGTTCGGGCATCTGCAATGTGCTCACCTACTTCCTTTAAAACACTGGGATGGAAACCATCTGGCCCTGGGGATTTGTCACTCTTTAGTGCTGTTATTTTCTTCATTACTGTTATTTTACTTACTTTAATTTTATTGAGTCCCTGTCCCTAATTTAATATTAGTTTCCATGGGATCTCTGACATGCTATCCTCTTCCTCTACTGTAAATACTGACGCAAAGTAATTATTTAACATGTCCGCCATTTCCTTATTATCATTGACAATATCACTGCTTTCAGTTTTTAAGCGGGCAACATTTCTCCTAACTACCCTCTTTTTCCTAATATTGTAAAAATTCTTTGTGGTGATTTTGTTAACCCTTGCAAGTTCCTTTTCATATTCCCTTTTTGTAGCTCTTACTGTCTGTTTGTGACCCTTTGCTGTTCTTTGTATCTTTCCCATTCGCCAGAATCTGTGCTTTTTTTGCATTTTTGTATGCTTTTTTCTTTTAGTTTTAGGCTGTCCCTTACCTCTTTAGTCGTCCATGGCTTTTTTTTATTGGTAAGTAGAGCTCTTGCCCCTCGGGTATAAACTGGTTCTGTATCACCTTAAATTTTTTTTTTTAACATCTCCCACTGATGATCTGTCGTTTTACCCATTAACAGATTTGCCCAGTTTATTTTGGGCAGTCTCTATCTCATCCTGCTGAAGTCAGCCGTACCCAAATCTAGAATCTTAGTAGCTGTTCCGTGTTTCTCCCTTTCAAACGCTACATAGAAAATAGGAGCATGAGTAGGCCATTCGGCCCTTCGAGCCTGCTCCGCCATTCAATATGATCATGGCTGATCCTCTATCTCAATACCATATTCCCGCTCTCTCCCCATACCCCTATGTTGAACTCGTTCATGTTATGATAGCTATTGGATAAATGTTCATGCACAGTTAGGCTGTTAACTAAATCTGACTCGCTACTAAATCTAATATGGCTTGCCCCCTTGTTGCCTCTAGGACATATTGTTGTAGAAAACTATCCCAGACACACTCAAGAAATTCACTACCTTTCTGACAGGTGCTAGTCTGCTTATCCCAATCTATATGAAAGTTAAAATTCCCCATTAAAACCACTCTGCCTTTACTACTCGCTTGTCTAATCTCTGCATTTATACAATCTAGCACTTCACAGCTGCTACCAGGGGGCCGATACACAACTCCCAGTACAGTCTTAAATCTTTTCCTATTACTTAATTCTACCCATAAAGTCCCCACAGCCTGCTTACCTCTCGTTATATCCTCTTTTATCATTGAATTGATTTCATCCTTAATCACTAAGGCTACTCCTCCCCCTCTGCCATTTTCCTTACCTTTCCTGTAGACAGTATAACATGGTATATTTAGTTCCCAGTCCTTGCAGCCATGTCTCAGTAATGACTACTATATCATACCCTCCAATTTGAATTTGCGCCTGCAGTTCATTCAATTTATTCTTTATATTACGTGTGTTTGTATAAAGAACGCTTATTTGGGCCACACACCCTAGTCTGTCCTTCAGCTCTAATGTTTTACTCACTTGTTTCTTATTTCTTTCTCCTAATTTAATCACTTTACATATTTTAGTTTTCCGTTTACATGTAGTGCCTAAAGCACAATTTCTGACTGTTTCTCTACTCTCCCCTCTTTCGTTTGTTTTTGAACTACTGTTTGTGCTACAATTTCCACCTGAACTCCCCCCATTTACTAGTTTAAAGTCCTTGTGACTGCCCTATTTATCCTTTCCGCTAGGACCCTGGTCCCAGGTGGAGCGCATCCCGACAGTACAGTTCCTTCCTGTCCCAATACTGCTGCCAGTGCCTCATGAAATGGAACCCCTCTTTCCCTCACCACTCCTTTAGCCACGTGTTCACTTCCCTAATCAGCTTATCCCTGCGCCAATTTGCACGTGGCTCAGGTAATAATCCAGAGATTATTTTGACTAACACTTGATCTATAAAGAAAATTAGAAGCAATTTCAGTTCTTCTGTTTTGGGAATTGAATTTGGCTCCTATGGCTCACTTTCAGGTTCTTTCACACACCAATGTAATACCACATGATAACCTGTACGAAAATGCGAAACCAGCTATACAGCATTGTAGTAGTCAGCAATGCACACTTGGATTGTTTTAAATGTTTTAGCTACGCTTTAGTAATATGCATGATTTGTGGATTTTTTGGTTAACTGTTGTAAGAAATTCTTTGAAAAATAAGCACGGTACTTGTCCATTCACTTGCAATCATTGACCAGCAAAAATATCAAAATTGCTGTTACAGTATCATCACTGTTCTGTTAACATAAATTTTATATCCACTTTTGAAAAAGATACACCGTTAGCTGAAGCGTATTCATGCAAAGTCTTGCCTTGATTGTTAACTGAAACAGCACAGGCCTTTTTGGAAAAACATGGCTCTTGTGCATTTACTGTTGATACGCTAAAAACTACAAGTAATTAATGAGTCTTTGAAGGCTAGCTTTAAACGTTATGACTATACTAGCCATATTTTGTGCTTAATTGTCCTGATATGATTATGTTTACAGCTTTGGGTACCTTGTCTTCTGTATTTGGAACAGAATGGAAAGAAAAAACAGGCAGAGATTTTGTTAAGGTAAAAAAATGATGCTTAATAGATTATACAGATACAATTTATTGTTTAATCAAATTGTGTTAAGGCTTATAATAGCAAATAAAATGCTTAGTTAATTATGATGGGTTGATTATGGATATGCACCTGTCAGCTGAAACTGAAATGCAACACTTATTGTGCCGTAATTTGCAGCCCCTATGGGTGCGTACGAGGTGTGTACGTGCCCATAGGGGCCGCGCAAGTTCCGGGTTTAGGCATGTGAAGCATATGCGCTAAAACCCGGAACTTGCGATCTGTCAAGAATGCCCATGAAATTCTTACGCCTGGTAAAAGTAGGCGTAAGAGTTTTAAAAAGCATAAAAATAAAAAAGTAATTGATTTAAACATTAAAACACATGTACTATAAGGTAAGTTTATTTTTAGATCATTTAAAATATGTAAATTCAGTTTTTGAAAAGGCTAACATTCCATTAGCCTTTTTGATTATTATAATAAATAATTATATACAAACATTTTTAAACTGCCTTTGTGGTGATTTGGAGCAAGAATCCAGAATACCGTGGAGTAATCAGAAAGGAACAGGCTGAGTTTTACACTCCTGAGTAATGCATAGGACATGTTGTGGCATTGTACAAGATCATGGATCGTTGTAAAGCTTGGGGAAACCCCAGTTGCATTGCGCTCAACGATTGTAGTAAGGCTTTCAACCTAATGCCTCATGCAGCCACCATGAAGTAGCTGGAAGCTATGGAAGTATATGGCCAAATTTTGGATTTTATCCAGATTGTGTACTCCAGCTCCAAGATCTGTGTAAGGATAGATGAGCGGCTCACTGGATTTCTCTCTCGAAAGTAAGTGAGGTAAGGTTGTTTCTTTGTCACCTACTTTATTCAGTGGGAGTCATTTTAGCCCTACCCACCCAGCGGACACCAGGCTGGTGGGCAGTTAAAATCATGCAGGCTAATTACCTGCTGGAAAGCTACCAGGATCCCACCGTCTGGGATTTTATCCTGCTCTCCTGAGCAGGTGGCAAAGACACCAGCCCAAAGCCGGCAGGGTCTTCCTTTACATGTGCTGTCGGATCCCAATAACGTCAAGACTCAACTGCAATTTTATAGGGCTAGGAGCAACAGGAGTGCTCCTAGGCTCCACATGGAAATCTTAGGCCTCTCCTGCTCAGGATTCCCCTCCACCCCCTTCCTGAATGTGAGACGTCCCCAGAACCTGATCCCACCATTTGTCTTGGTGGGCAAGTTTCCGCCACGTCACGATGACTTGCCATCTGTTTTGGCATCTGTCCTGGTAAACTGCATGATTTTTAGCTGCTTAAACTCCAGTATTCATTTAAAAAAAAAGCACACACACACATTTGCTGACCTGTACCTGAACTGTCTGGACTTAAGTAGGTGGTATGTGACCAAAAGGGAGTGTGCATTTCATACTGAGCAAACAGAACCCCTATTGGTGGATGTAGATTTTTCAGTAGCTTGAATAGGAGACTGTTAAAAATGTTGCGTTCCCTGTGCACCAAGCACCTGTCTGATCAAAATTAAATGACTAAAATGTTGCTTAAAGCACTTAGCAAAGCAGATTTTGTGCACTGCTAGTTTATTTCAAATGTCTTAGTAAATAATTACTTTGCCCCAGTTTTTATCAGGGAGACTAACATGGTGGACGTGACATTAGAAGAGATTAAAAAAGAAATAGACAATTTTTATATTCGTTCATGGGATGTGGGTGTCGTTGGCAAGGCCAGCATTTATTGCCGATCCTTAGTTGCCCTTGAGAAGGTGGTGGTGAGCTGCCTTCTTGAACCGCTGCAGTCCGTGTGGTGAAGGTACTCCCACCGTGCTGTTGGGGAGGGAGTTCCAGGTTTTTGACCCAACGATGATGAAGGAATGGCGATATACTTCCAAGTCAGGATGGTGTGTGACTTGGAGGTGGTGGTGTTCCCATGCGCCTGCTGCCCTTGTCCTTCTAGGTGGAAGAGGTCGCGGGTTTGGGAGGTGCTACCGAAGAAGCCTTGGCGAGTTGCTGCAGTGCATCTTGTAGATGGCGCACACAGCAGCCACGGTACGCCTGTGGTGGAGGGAGTGAATGTTTAAGGTGGTGGATGGGGTGCCAATCAAGCGGGCTGCTTTGTCTTGGATGGTGTCGAGCTTCTTGAGTGTTGTTGGAGCTGCACTCATCCAGGCAAGTGGAGAGTATTCCATCACACTCCTGACTTGTACCTTGTAGATGGTGGAAAGGCTTTAGGGAGTCAGGAGGTGAGACACTCGCCGCAGAGTACCCAGCCTTTAAGATAGAAAGTGGGGAGATAATTGATAAACTAATCAACCTTAGTGAGGATAAAACCCTTGGTCTTGGTGGATTGCATCCGTGCATATTAAAAGCAGTAAGGGAAGATATAGCAGTGGCACTATTACATATATATAAAAATTTATTAGAAAAGAGAATAGTGCCAGAGGACTGACGGACAGCTAATGTGATTCCTATATTTAAATAGGGAGATGGAACAAATCCAGGGAGCTATATACCAATTAGCTTAACGTTGGTGGTAGGAAAGATAATGGAATTCTTACTTAAAGATGAAAAAAAAATCTAGAAACTGAAAATATAATAAAGAATAGTTAGCATGGATTTCAAAAGGGAAGGTCATGCTTGACGAACCTTATTGAATTCTTTGAAGATGTAACGAAAAGGGTATATAAGGGTAATGTAGTGGACGTAATATATTTGGATTTTCGAAAGGCCTTTGATAAGGTACCGCATAGTAGACCCCTGACTAAGGTCAGAACATGTGAAGTCAGGGGACAAGTAGCAGAATGGACAGCAAGCTGACTACAAAATAGGAAACAGAGTAAGGGTTAAAGGTAGTTACTCTGACTGGCAAAAGTGGGAAGTAGTGTTCCACAGGGATCGGTGCTGAGACCACTGTTGTTTACCATTTACATAAACGATTAGGACTCGGGAACTGGAAGTGCAATTTCAAAAATCTGTGGCGGCATCGAATTGGGGGGTGGAGTTAATACAGAGGAGGACTGCGACAAAATACAGGAAGATATTAAACTTGCAGAACGGTCGTGTAATTCAGTATGGATAAGTGTGAGTTGGTACATTTGGTAGGAAGAATAAGGAGGCCACATACTCCTTGGGGGAAAAAAGTGTCTAAATGGGGTAGAGGAGCAGAGGGGTCTTGGGTACAGCTACACAAATCACTAAAAGTAGCGACGCAGGTTAATAAGGCCATAGAAAGAGCAAGCAAATTAATTTCTAGACGGATAGAATTGAAAAGCAGAAGTTATGTTCAACTTGTATAGAACCTTGGTTAGAGCACATTTGGAGTACTGTGAACAGTTCTGGCCTCCATATTATAAAAAAGATATAGAGGCACTGGAGAAGGTGCAATAAAGATTTACTAAAATGATACCAGAACTGAGAGGTTATATCTATCGGGGAAGATTGAACAGGCTGGGGCGCTTTCCTCCAGAAAAAAGATTGAAGGGTTATCTAATAGAGGTCTTTAAGATTATGAAAGGGTTTGATAGGATAGATGTAGAGAAGATGTTTTCACTTGCAGGGGAGACCAGAACTAGGAGCCAAGAATCATAGAATAGTACAGCACAGAAGGAGGCCTTTCGGTCCATCGAGTCTGCGCCGGCTCTTTCGAAAAGCAATCCAGTTAGTCCCGCTCCTTCCCCATTTCCTGCACTTTTTTCTCCCATGTATTTATCCAGTTCCCTTTTGAAGGCTGCTATTGAATCTGTATCCACCACCCTATCAGGCAGTGCATTCCAAATCCTAACCACTCATGTAAAAAAGTTTTCCTCATGTCACTTCTGGTTCTTTTGCCAATCACCTTAAATCTGTGCCCTCTGGTTATCGACCCTTCAACCATTGGAAACAGTTTCTCTTTATTTACCCTATCTAAATTGTTCATGATTTTAAACACCTCTATCAAATCTCCTCTTGGCCTTCTCTGCTCCATGGAGAACAACCCCAGCTTCTCCAGTCTATCCATGTAACTGTAATCCCTCAACCCTGGAACCATTCTAGTAAATCTCTTCTGTACCCTCACCAAAGCCATCACATCCTTCCTAAAGTGTGGTGCCCAGAATTGGACACAATACTCCTGCTGGGTCCGAACTAGCGCTTTATATAGGTTTAGCATAACTTCCTGGGTTTTGTACTCTATAAAGTCCAGAATCCCATATGCTTTATTAACTGCTTTGTTAACCTATCCTGCCACCTTCAAAGATTTGTGCACAAACACCCCCAAGTCTCTCTGTTCTTGCACCCCCCCTTTAAAATTGTACCATTTTGCATATATTGTCTCTCCCTGTTATGCCTACCAAAATGTATCACTTTTCTGCATTGAATTTCATCTGCCATGTGTCCACCCATTCCACCAGCCTGTCTCTGTCCTCTTGAAGCCTATTACTTTCTTCCTCACTGTTTACTGCACTTCCAAATTTCGTGTCATCTGCAAATTTCAAAATTGTGCCCTGTACCCTCCAAGTCATCAATGTGTATCAAAAACGGCAGTGGTCCTAGTACTGAACCTTGGGGAATGCCAGTGTATAAGCTCCCTCCAGTCCGAAAAAGAGCCATTCACCACAACCTTCTGTTTTCTATCCCTTAGCCAATTTTGTATCCATGATGCTACTACCCCTTTTATCACATGGACTTCAATTTTGCTAATAAGCCTAATATGTGGTGCTTTATCCAACGCCTTTTGAAAGTCCATATACACAACACCAACTACACTGCCCTCATCCACCCTCTCTGGGTCACTAATAAATACAATAGGGAATTCAGGAGAAACTTCTTTACCCAGAGAGCGGTTAGAATATGGAACTCACTACCACAAGGAGTAGTTGAGGCGAAGAGCATAAGACGCATTTAAGGGGAAGCTGGATAAACACATGAGGGAGAAAGGAATAGAAGGATATGTTGATGGGGTTAGATGAAGAAGGGTGGGAGGAGGCTCGTGTGGAGCATTAATACCGGCATGGACCTGTTGGGCTGAATGGCCTGTTTCTATGCTGTAAATACTATGTAATACTATGTCTTCAATTTAATTTTGTATTTGTTCATTACTTCAACCAAACTGTTGGTTTCCTTAATGTGTTACATTATTCAGGAGTTGTGCTGTTCAGTCACTCAATCATACATTTTAAATATTAAAACTAAACATGTTTGTCTGAACTTGTTGAGCACAGAATTTTGTTACAAATATTCAAAATATGCAATTTGCTTTTGTAATTTGCAGTTCCAAGTAGTTTTTCGTAAAAGAAATTTGAAGAACTATGGAATTAATAGACTATTTTTCTTCAGCTTCTGAACTTATTTAAATTGTGGTAAGGGCAAAGAAGTATGAGTTGCATTATCATTCATTTCAATGTGCTATCTGTTTTCTGTTGACCTCCATCGCAACTAAGTGCAGAAATGATGTGCACATTTTAGTCCTGTTGCATGAATGGGGGGAAAATGGTGAGATAAATGTCTGTAAGATCACATGCCTGCTATCTGTGAAGATTTGCTAGCTAGCAGAACTTACTTTGACAAACATAAATGCAGTATGATCAAATTATATTTGGTTTGTGCATTTCAAGTAGTTCCTCATATTCTGCAATTTGTCACTAGGTGTCTTCCCCTTCAGTTAAGGGCATCCTCACAGTGGGTTATATGTGCCCCAGTAAATTAGAATATTGAAACACTTGTATTTCACCTGCAAAACATTTCCCTGCATGGTGGCCATCATTTCTGGGTGGTAGGCACTTTGTGTAAACCTGCCTGTGAGTTCTTTTTTTTCAGCCTTGCTACAGAGGTTTGGAATCTGTTCTGCAAATACCTCATTTGATTTCTTCAGTGTATATATTGACTCTTAATATGGTAGGAACATGTTGTTCTCTTCATTGTTTTATTAGTTTTGCAATTTTCTTGTCACAATTGTTATGTTGTAACATCTTATCCTCATTTGAGTTTAGTTGAAGGATTGATGAACTGCCATTTATTTTTTAACTCCTGCCCCCTGAAAAACAATTCATAAAGATTTAAATGTATTTATCACCATGTACAGGCGCTTATAAAATGCTGACTTTTTAAAAATAGGGACTAAGCTGAATTTGAATCTGTTTCAGGACCAGCATCAGTCATACTTTATCAATCATTGTCTACTACTTCTGATGACAAGCTGCAGATGGCAAGCTGCAGCAGTTAGGTGTAAGCTTTCACTGCTACTCTATTTAACAGGACAAGGATAGTATTTGCCATTGAGAGGTAGCTTTGAGTAGTCAAGGATTTAGGGTGTTGTGATTCTGCTCTCCTTTCCCCCCTCATACAAACTCACTATATAATAGTTATACACCCAGATATTTCTGAAATAGCCGGTTTATGTTGAGCTAAAAGTTCAGAGCAGGCATCTACATTTGTTTCCATTATGCTGGGATATTGTTCCATGACTAAGCAATGTCTGGTGTGAGATTCAGCATGCAGACCCTGGATAAAGGGTGCTGGTAATCATAGAAATTTACAGCACAGAAGGAGGCCATTCGGCCCATTGTGTCTGTGCCGGCTGAAAAAGCTATCCAGCCTAATCCCACTTTCCAGCTCTTGGTCCGTAGCCTTGTAGGTTATGACACTTCAAGTGCATATCCAAGCACTTTTTAAATGTGCTGAGGGTTTCTGCCTCTACCACCCTTTCAGGCAGTGAGTTCCAGACCTACTATCTGTGAAGATTTGCTAGCTAGCAGAACTAACTTTGACAAACATAAATGCAGTATGATCAAATTATATTTGGTTTGTGCATTTCAAGTAGTTCCTCATATTCTGCAATTTGTCACTAGGGGGGAGAAATTCAGTATCGCCCCATTTGGGGCGCAATTATCGGCCGGGCGCAAAGATTAGCGCCTGGCGCTAATTATCGCCACCGACTGCAAACTTGACTTTTATCGCCCCTGGAGGTGATTGGAGCGCTAAATCAGGCGCTACACATCTGTCTTAAGGCGCAAAGGCCGAGGAGCGAGGCGCTACCTCAGAGCGCTGGCGAAGCTCGTGATGTCAGTCAGCAATGGAACACGCACACAATGGCGCAGGCCAGTTCTTAAAGGGGAGGGTTGATCTTGCTTTCCATCCACATCATGCTCATTGCAGCCTTGAATTTCGGCCTGGAGAGACCTGTAAATCAAATCTGCTAGAAAGAACAATGGAGAGGCCCAGGGAAAGAGCTCAGCGTGCAGCCCCCACTGCAAAGTGCTGCTCAGTACCCAAAACTCCTTCACACAGCGTTGAATCTCTCCAGAAATCAGTCTCTCTCTCTCTCTCTCTCTCTCTCTCTCTCTCAGAATGCGTAGTTCAAAATTGTCACCAACAATAAAAGGCAGGAAGCGGTCGCCTTTAAATAGCGCTCCCCCAGTCCCTTCCTGACTGCAAAACGCTCCCCTCAACCTGTCGTTGCTAGCGGCAGGCGGTAAGGCAGGGGGCGCCACTCAATATCCGCTCCGGGGCGTTGCGCACTCGACTGACGTCACGATCTGCCGGCGCAGGAGATCGTGGCGGTAGTGTTTAGCGCTGCCGCAAAATGTCTAGTTAATTTCGCGAGCGGCGCAAACATTGCCGCGCCCGGGCGCTAGATGCTTTGCGCCCCATTAGCGCCCTCTTAAGGCGCTAACTGGAGGCGCAACCAACTGAATTTTTCCCCCTAGGTGTCTTCCCCTTCAGTTAAGGGCATCCTCACAGTGAGTTATATGTGCCCCAGAATATTGATACACTTGTATTTCACCTGCAAAAAAAATTCTCCTCAACTCCCCTCTAATTCTTCTACCAATTAATTTAAATATAAAGGCTGGTTATTGACTTTTCTGCTAATGGAAATAGGTCCTTCCTATCCACTCTATCTATGTGCCTCATAATTTTATGCACCTCAATTAAATCTCCCCTCAGCCTCCTCAGTTCCAAGGAAAACAACCCCAGCCTATCCAATCTTTCCTCATAGCCCTCGGTAATACCTAGGGTTTTATACATTTTAGAAAAAATGGAATAGTCGAGGAAATCCTAGTAAAATTTGTGCCCATCATGATGTTTTGCATAACCAAATTGCCATTCTTCTATTGTTCTCTCTCTTTCTAACTCCCCTTTCAATAGAAATAAAAAATTAATTTAAATGTGGTAGAGGCCGATCTAGGTTTGCAGGAGTCAGTTTTGATGTACACTGAAGTATCATAATATCTGTGGGTTCTATTCAATATGTGGTGAAATACAGGGACATGCTTGGTCTGCAATTGTCTACTAATACTTACCATCCCGTTGAACCAATAAACTGCTATTTGATATTGGGCCACCCAGTAGTAACTTAGATTCGGGATCTTTACCCCTCTGCTTAACTGCAAAGACTGAATTATTTTAAGGGAATCATTCTCCCTTCCGAAACCTCATGGATTTAGTTCAGTAACTGGAGTCAAATAGCAGGTGATGGAGGGTACTCTTTAGCTAAACTCAGAATAAAGGCAAGTGTTGACTTGTAATGCACTCCAATGTTGGTCCTAGTGATTACCCAACCTGAGGACTATATCTGAAATCTTTTTCAAGCTTCTAGGAAACCCCATTTCATACCTTTTCTTAGTCTAAAGTAATTATCACAGTTGTTTTGTTTTTGGTTTGCTAAACCATGGTATTTATTTTACGGAATTAGTATTTGAAAATTATATCTAGCTGGAGTGCTATGACAGCTGACTCCTTGCAATGATAATTAATTGAGAAGGGTTCTGTCCCTATATCATTCTCAGTACAGAGAATTGACTTTATTTCTACATGTGCTATGGAAGCCTTTTCCAAAGTATCCAAAAAGATATTTGCTAAGCCATTGTATGTCCATTGTTCTGTTAACCAAAGTGAATTGTGCAAAAGAGTTTTGTAAAGTTTTGTATATTTTCCACTGAGATTTTGCCTTCCTTTGCTGACTGTAAATAGATTTTACTGCAATTTGCATTTTAAACACAACAGGGTCTATATTCCCCCTTCTACGGAGTGGGGAGGATGTTCATGTATATTTATTTGACCAACCCACAAGCAGTGCTACATATTTTTAATTGTTCTGTAAGTGTATGTAGAAAACCTGATCTGAAGGAAGCTGGTTGCTTCAGTTTCTGCACACACAGACAACACATGTTCACATCCTTTCTGCTAAATCCTTTTCTGGAGTCTGTTGAGGAGGTGCCTACCACGCAGTGAAGATTTTAATGTGAAATTTAGAGTTTTCCTATCGGGAGCATAGGTACGCGGGGAACCTATCAATGATGCAAGACATGCTGTGGAGTTAAATCTCCACAGCATGCAGGGATACCGAGACTTCCGGGTTTCCTGTGCGCTACCGGACCCTGTACCCTGTTTCCCCCCACCCCCGTTCCTAGCGTGTCGGTATGTAAAACCTCCCCACCGTGTGTCTCCGTGAGGATTCTTCAATCTGATTGGTTGGTTGAAGAGCCATGCTGTTGCTTGGCCTGCTCCCTCACGCCACAGATCTCCTGTAGAGGATGCCAAGCCGGATCAGACAGCAGATGACGGCAAGTCTCCGCTCAAAAGCCTGCAAAAATTCTGTGGGCAGCTGTCAACGTAGTGAACGGCAAGTGCCGTTCCTTCGCCACTGACCGCAAAATCCAGACCAATGTATATTTTCAAAAGAACAAACTGGTAAAATCTGCAACACATCTGAGGAGTTATTTGTAATCTGCTCGAGCATCGTCATTCTGGTTTGTGTTGGCCACACTTTCCAAATGCAATACAGCCTCTTGAACCCAGTCTTTTTTCTAACATTAAACAGTTTCTAGGCTGCAAGGGATTAAAAAAAACTCACCGTAAAAGCTCCTGCTAAATTAGAAATTTAAAACCTTCAGCAATGACAGGTGAGCATTTGAAATGCTTGGATAATTTGGGGAGTGGTAAAGCTGTGCAATTATTCAGAATTTAATTTGTGTTAGTTTTAGGATGTGTGAATTATGTTTAGCTTTCTATGTTCACTTGTATCTTCAATATGTACATTTGTGTGTATGTGTACATATATTTTACACACTTTTATCACTTGATGATTAATTGTCATTCCTTCACTTCTTAACAGCGAAATTTTCCAAATTGCCCATTATTAGTGCTTTTTATAACGCTCCTAAAGATGACATTTTAAAGAACTATTGTATGCATTTGCCTTTGCGGCTTAGATTTCATATGCAATTTCATTGTGCATACTGTTTAATACAATTTCAATAAGAAATTTGTTATGCACAGTATAATTTAAAATGGCCTCTGTTTTGACTTTCATAGTTCTGGAAAGACAATGTTGAAGATAATGAAATACGGGAGCTCGTTATTTTTAGGAACAATGGATCACAAGGTTAGTGAAGTAATACATTTTTGAAAGCTCAAGAGCCAGAACAAATATTTAACTGAAAAGTTGATATTTACTATTTATTGTGGAGTGATCATTTTAATTGCACTGTTTTTACGGCTGTGAGGTAACAACTACAGCATGCGAATGTTCAATATGCTGTATGATAGAATGGTAAAAAAACAAGATTGTCACTGTTGGTTTTCATGTGGTGAGTTCCCAATCTCTGTTGTATTGTTGAGGGAGATACTGAGCAGAGGTCAGTGACTTTACCCAGCAGGGTCAGAAGGAACCTTTTGTTCTGTTTTAACGCTTTGTTTTCTGTATGTATGAATTTGTATTTTTGTTCATGTACCCAGATTTTTTTAATGTCTTTTATATAAAATTGATTTTTTAAATTAATTTAGGTACGAGTATAGAAATAGATATGGAGACATCTTTATTCCACCCCTCTCATAAACTGGGCATCAATGATGTTGAGGGGCAACGGGTGCTTCAGATAGCAGTAATCCTTCGCAATTTGTCGTTTGAGGAAGGAAATGTGAAGATATTGGCAGCTCACCGTACATGCGTCCGTTTCCTCTTGTTGTGTTCCCATTGTCAGTATGCTTCTCTCAAGCAACTGGGACTGGACACATTGGGTAACGTAGCAGCTGAGGTATGAAATGATTCTAATAGTGCATTTCAGTTACTAAAATTGTATATATTCTATGCTCTTACAAACCGTAATCTAAATTGGATGATACCATGATACTTTATCCTACCTAACAGATATTTATGGGTCTTAACTCCAGAGGAAAGATTGTTTTGTAATTATATATGTAAATGAGTCCTAATTAGTGTAATATTTTTATGTAACCTGTAAATTTCATGCTTTTCGAGTTTAGGGAAAAATCAACTTGCATGTGGAACTAGTGAGATTTCCTAACTTTCATAAATGTTTTGATACCTACTGTACACATTTTGAGTGAAAACTAAAATATTCTTGTCTCTAAACCTCAAAGCAGGATTTTTATTAAGTGCTGCATACCCTATGATTTCTCCTTTAGTCAGTAAAAATTTACAAAATTAATTTGTCTCCAGTTGCAGTGCAATATTTGCCACAAAATATTTTTTTTTGCATTTGAACCACCAGTTTCATTCTCACTTGAACATGTGTGCTGCTGCTCCTCCACCTCCCAGCGCTGCTCCTTCCACTACACTGCACCTTTCTCTTCACCGTTTCCCATTCCTCCATTCTCAAAGATAATTCTCAGTACGGAGCACATGTGTGGCTGCCCAGTCAACATCAGCCAAATGTGGGTCTTGGTAGCAGTTAGTTAGAGAGGGAATAAAGATAAGGCTGCACTATAACCACAAATGTACGCACCTATATATTCTAAATAAAATGTACCCGACAGCTAGGACCATAACTACTTGCGTTTATATAGTACATTTAATGTAGAAAAACATCCCAGGACGCTTTACAGGCATGGTTGATCTTATCAAAGGTGGCAGAGAGGACAAGGAGGGCTACTGCACCATGGTTACAGTTAGAGAGGATGTAATTTGTCACTTTGGTTAGGGCTATTTTGGTGATGTGGCAGGGATGGAAACCTGATTGGAGAACTTCATACATGGTGTTGCAGGAAAATGGGCACAGATTTGGGTAATGACAACGTTCAAGGCTTTGAAGAGAAAATGGAGATGGGACACTACCAAGGACAGAGGGGTAGAAGGTGGGGTTTTTTGAGGAGGGGTGATTACGTCAGTTTTGAAAGGGAAGGAGACAGTACCTAACAAGAGGGAACTAGTTACAATGTCAGCCACCATGAGGGCCAGGAAGGAAAGTCAGGGTGTCTGGGGGTAGGTTTAGATGGGAAAGGGGAAGTGGGGGAAGCAGCAGAGGCAACTGAACAGATAGTCTCAACCTCAGTGACAAACAAGTCCATGATCTCCTTGCACTTGTTGGAAGTGAGATGTGTTTAAGGAGATGATAGTGGAGAAAAGAACCCAGGTATTATCTTTGCTCTCCAAAAAAATCAGCTTGACATTTCCCATAGATCCTCATATTAAACTGGAGACACAAGATCGAGGTAGAAAGGGGCCTGTATAAACAGGTGATTCTGACAGAGATAAAGAAAACCTTTCTGCAGAACTCTAATATATCGCCATCCCAAAACATACAGGCTAGGATGCCTACCTCTACTACAACAGCATAACCTACTAGCAGAAATGTCCCCCATCATGTTTGGTTTATAATTCACAATATATTACCATATAATAAAAGTTGTAATCTAATCAGATTTTGCTGTAGCAGGGCATCGAACGGCGCCTACCATTAGTTAAACTTGCCGTTGGATGTTTAGGTTTTTAAATTTTTTTGTGTGGCAAGTTGCTGAAAGTGTGAGCTGATAACAGCGCAGCAAGGGAAACAGGGCATCTGGGACCTGAGTGAACAGGGCAAGCAACTGTGCATCTCCTTAACCAATCAGATTGAAGGATTGTGAAATAAACAGCGCAAGGACTGAGGAGGAACTGTCAGTTAGAATGGGTAAATTCAATGTCAAATCGGGCACAGGAAGAGAAATAAAGAGAGGGAAGAAAAGATTGGATTTACACACAGAAAAAAGGAGACAAAGGAAAAGTAAAAAAAAGTTTAAAATTTTAAATTTGACATTTTTAAAATCTCCAGCAACAAGTAATACCAGAAGAATGAGACTCTACACTTATAATTAATTTTTAATGCCAGAGAGCTTGATTGGCAGTAATTAACACTTATCACACAGGTGAAAAGGGACTTGAAATGACAGCCCAGAATTTACTGTCAAAATAACAGTGTGGCTAATGGCACTCGCCATTCTGCGAGTTTAGTACGTATCTACCGCAAATACAGCAACTTCACGCCATTCAGTGCATTTCAATGGTGAGGTGAGTGCCATTAGCCTCACTGTTACTTTGACAGCAAATTCTGGCCCAATATATTGCACTTTGCTCAATTTATAATAAGGTCATACCTCTAGTACTGAACACTTTTTGGACTGCTTCACATTCCCAGTAGAAATTTGCTTTGTTTCCCAATATAGATCTCCTTTGAATATTCCACATTGTCTCTCTTTGTTTTTTTTTGTTCTATTATGGTTTTTCTTTTTCTAAAGTAGTGTTGGATGATTTGCGGGTTGAATCCTTATCATTTTATAACTAAAAACAGCAGTGACTGCTGTTTTCTTTCTAGCATCACACGTCTGCAAACTCCAGCTTAAATATGGAAGCTTTTTTTTTTACACGCTAACTTGGACATTGCATGCTACAAAAATATGTGTTAGATGTAGTGGTCCTATAATTTTAGCTTTTTAATTCACTTCCAGGTATGCTTTTTTTCTATTTTTTTTCTTGGTATGAATCATGGGCCAACAGTAAGCACTTGGGGTGGAAAAATAGATGTTAACATGACAACAAGGCATGCAGTAATGTGACTTTCCTTTTTGTTTTTAATTTTACAGCTTCAGTTGGATCCTATTGATTTTAAAAGTACCCATCTAATTTTTCATACTGTAACTAAATGTCTACTTTCCTGTGACAAGTGTTTGAAGATAAGAGGTGAGCAACCACAATAATAATGCCATTGATACTTTTTGGTTTTACACATTGTTCTCATACTTAATTTTTGTATACTTCTGTAGGTATGGAAATACTAGGAAATCTGTGTAGAGCTGAAGATAATGCAGACTTGATATGTGAATATGTGGATCAGGAGTCCTACAAGGAGATCATATGCCATCTAACTTTACCTGATATGCTGCTGGTAATCTCTGCATTAGAGGTGCTATACATGCTTACTGAACTAGGAGAAGTACCCTGCACAAAGATAGTTAGTGTGGAAAAAAGCGTGGGTAAGTTTAAAGAATGTTTCAGGTAAAGATGGTCATTTCATTATTTAGACATCCTTGGAACTTGAACTTTCACCATTCTAGTTTTGAGTATAGCAAAGTCACTTGCGGCAGTGTGTTCATTTGAACTGAATTAATGAATCGATATGGTTATGTGGCATCTTCTTCCTGGAGAAAACACTGTGACACGGTATCAAATTATGGAATGATGTTTGTACTATTCCGTACAGCATGTAAGTTATAAATTAAGATTTTATAGAAGCCTAGATCAGAGTGTTTAGATGAATCTAATTTGTGGGACATTTGCTTTTCATATACCTGTGGCCTTCCCACCTACCATATACCTGAAAACACACTCGTTGCTAAAATAAAAATAATCTTTTTTGGATTTAAAATGGGGAGAGAAGAGTCAATCTGAACACACCATAGCTTTCTAATGTGCGCTTAAGGGAAGAAAATGCTTCTTGTACCAAAGGATATTGAGATCTATGGTAGTTCTGGAAAATAAAATAAGCTAGGCTGTGCAAGAATATTACTAGTATTATAATTGATGAATTGCCATGTTTTACCTAAAATCAATACATTTCGGAACATTTTGTATTTTTGTATGAAGTGTTTATAGTTTGAATTGCTGAATGAAGTCCTGGGCTATGGTATAAATATATTTAAATTGGCTATTTTTTCCCCTGTGTGTTGTGCTTCAGCAATGTTTTGCATTTTGAGGAATTACAGCTACTGTTTTTTAGAAACTAGTTCATGCCGCTGATGTTTTAATTTTGTGCATTACTAATGTTCTTTTGGCTTATCTAAATTTGAAGTTTTTCATTTAGGTAATGGAGAATAAGTTGAGAAAGTGAGAAAAGTTGGGTGGAGAGGGGAGAAAAAGATCGAGTCACAGTGCAGAATGGGCCCGAAGAGACAGTCAGAGTAGAAGAACTGATTTTGGAAAATTGCCCGAATCATTTTAACAACTGCCCAAAGTGTGGTTCTGGTGAACAAACCGCCAGGTTTGAGAAATTAGCGCACAAACTGGAAGAGGATGATAGAAAACAGCAGAATAAGTAAAGTGGACCAATCGAGCTCTTGTGCGGTGAGATGAAAGGAAGTATAGGGGCCAAAGAACAGAACTGGTTGGTAAATAGACCGAGAATGGCTAGGAAAAGGATCGACAGCAATTTGCATTTATTTAATGCCTTTAACATAGAAAAATATTTCAAGGTGCTGAACAGGAAAGAAAAAGGGCAGATGCCAGTCTTTGTAGGAGGGTTAGGATAGGTGATCCAAAGCTTGGCAAGAGAGACTAGACACCTTTTGATGTTACAAAAATAAGGAAGATCATCATTTGCAACTTTTTGAAAAATGACATGCAATGAGGGAGAGAAAAACATACTTCATACAGAATTTAGCTTTGTGGGGTCTGCATGTGAGGATTTTAAAGAAAATTAAGGCTCATGAAATTGATGACTAATTAGCTGGATACATGAACCTAGCCTGACAACACAAAATAGAAGACAATTATCGTAAGAGTGTCTGGGGGGGGGAAAGGAAAGTGGATTCCTCTTACTTTTACTGTGCAAATTTGTAGCATGGAAAGAACAGACATCAAGAGGAGAAATTGTTCAGCCAGTTAGATAGAAGGATTGAGGTTGAATGTCAGGAAAATCCAAAGCCACATTGGGATTTAAGTTTGAAATTTTTCTAACGCAACAGTTTTACTTGTGATTGTCTGCTTCTGGAGATTCAAGGGTCATGTAAATCATCAAATTGTACATGATTTGTTAATGAGTCAAATAGCCTTTTTTTATTTGATTACATTGTGGTATGACTAATGAAGAATAAACAAGAAAGGGAGAAAGGCTTTCAGTGAGAGCTATCAAAAATTAGCCTTGCCAGAAATCATCATGCATGATATAACAAATAATAGTGTCCAAGCAACAGCAAGGTTTTTTCTTCAAAAAGCAAAATGTTGCAACAAAATCTCCCATGATTAAAATCTGGTGAAGCAAGTTAAAACAGCCAGAGCATCACCAGTAAACAATACATTCTTCATTCCACATACCCCGGCAGTGTAGCATTGTTTGATAGGTTCCAGAGAAACCACGTGCTAAAGGTATATATGAAAATTTTGTCTTAAAGTTAGGTAAGTGATGCCACACATAGTCTCTTGGCCTGGTTATTCGGACAGTTCATTTTCCTGAGCTAAAGGTTCTCTCTTCCTAAAATTTACCAAATATGGGAGGGTCCACACAGAGACACAGTGGATCCCCTGTCAGGTACACCAGACTTGATGGTTGTACTTCAGGTCTTTTCCCAACATGGGAAATTCACCCCACAGAAGCGGAACTTTGCGTCCCCTATCACGAGTCCCAAGTGGATGGCAGGATTCAGCTGATGAATTTACCACCAAGAGTCTAAGTAGGTCAGAATAACACGCCACCATGCCTTTGGGCAGTTTGTTCACCAGGACCACACTTTGGGCAGTTGTTAAAATGATTCGGGCAATTTTCCAAAATCAGTTGGTTTTGGGGGATAGGTAAAGGATTTGCTGGAATATGTTAAGAAAATCCAGCAGGACCTGATTACTATGATGAGAATAGCTTTTTAAGATCCTTCCCTCTCCCCTCCCATGCCCAGCACCTGACTGGCCTTGACGAATCCAAGCACAGCTGCAGGTTTTTTCATGCCACATATCAAGGTCTCTGGGAATAATGCTTTAGGGTAATATCCATGATAAATGTCATTAGGTTTCACCCTTTCCAGAAATTTTTCACTTTAAATTTTTTTAAAATGCACTCAATATTATTCCTTTGTCTTCATATCAATTTAACATGCCAGTGTGCATTATCTTTATTGACCAACTGAATTAATGAACACTTAACATTAATTCAACACTTGGCCATTTAAAATTAGAAAACATTTGCTAAAATCATATTCCAATTTAGTTTAGGACATCTTTGGTAAGCTATTTCTTTTTTCCTATCAGATATGTTAGTGTGTCTTGTTTCGGTGGATATCCAGTCATTTGGGTGTGATACACCTACTGCAGTGAAACTAATTGAATATCAAAGTTCCAACCACCAAGTAATCTCTGAGATCAGACCACACGCAATGGAGCACTTGCAACAAGTACCAACCCACATCACACCAGCTTCAGGTATGTGACTGGTAGTGACGAGAAGATTTCAAATGCTGGAAACTGAAATCCAGAGCCCGCTTAAAAATCAAACAATATTCTGTCGTTTCATCAGTAATCTTGATTTTCTTTTTTGGTTTCCGTGTTGGAAAGTGTGCAGGTATGGATATCAGATGAGGACAGTATCAGGTTTCCTATGATGCCTCCTTACAGCCAAATAATCTGCCAACTCACACATGGCGAATGGCCACTTACAGCCAGTGTTCCCTTTAAGCTGTGCGGCCGTGCAGCCCGGGACCGGCTTTTCCAATGTTAAGTTTTGCGCGTGCGCGAAACTGAATGGTCCACGCAGCCTCTTAAAGGGGTCACGCACCCCTCAAAAAAAATTAGGAAGTAACTTTAGTGAACATAGTCATAACCCCAGGGATGATACAGAAGTTAATTCAGCTCCCTCAAGCTGTACGACTCCGTAACCTTATCTGTTCTAGTACCCCTACTGGTATTGTCAGCGTTCACTTCTTAAACAAAAACTTCCAAACAATTAACAAACTTTAAAAAGCACAGTCAAACAAACTAACTCTTGTTAGTCATAGTGCTTTGCATCTGTTTGATTATTAAAAGGGAACTTGATGGTGAGATTTTCTTTAAATAAGGACAAAAGATGAGGATTAAAATGAATGTTCAAATCTTTGTAACCCTTCCATGTTTTAAAGCATTATGAGAAAACAATTTAAGTTCTGTAATGGGGAGAAGAGTCAGATACAGACTCTCCTCTCTCTTGGCTATATGGATCTTGCAAGAATTAAGTTTGGACTCAACCCCTTCCTAGTGGCTACGGGCCCACAGCACAGAACTGCTTTTAGTTTAGCACAAATTGACAGACCATACTTTGTGTCCAATTGTGCTTGATACAGAGGATGCCCTAAAGGTAAAAGTGTTTCATTATCCAGCACTGATCTGACATGTAAGTGGATGTCTCCACAAACCATGTCAATGGATCAACTTGGAATCCAATTGACCTACAGTCATCACCATGGGAGAGAAAATATCTGACTGAATTTATGATATCCTGATGGGTAGAAATCTTCTGTTTTTAAATATTAAATTGGGGAGTAAGTACTCTGTACTTCTACGAGCCTTTCCCTTCACGTAATAAAATCACAAGAATTGTGCCTATGTGACATTTGTAAATCTCGTGTGAACTATTTTGTTTCCATGCTTTTTTATTTAAAAGTTTTCTTTTCAGATTATATCTTCCACATACAAACACTTGGGTCTCCCTAACTGTACATGTACAACATTGAATGATTTGAAAGTTGCACTTATTCTTCCTCACAGGACCCCCTGCATGGTATGGGTTGTTTCCTCACTATTGCCTTAGATCTTAAACCCATATTGCCCATTTTCTTCTTTCTAACATTTCATCCTTCTCTGCTTAAGAATTCTGTCTCTCTTTTATAGTCATAACTTTGTGCTGCTGATGGTTCCAAGTAGACTTGATCATTTCACTTGTTACAAGCCAAGTAAACAGCAGGATCTTCAAATCATCCCATGTCCTTGCTGGGTTGTTTTGCCTCAGAAGAGTGCTTGCAGTAAAGTTCTGGACATGTCTGCTATGAGTTCAGCCTAAGGAGATAAAAGTAATGCTTCAGACAAGCTAAATTTAAATTAATGCATTATAGGCAAAGACATCAAAGCTATCCAGTTACTGGCTAGTCTCTGTAGATTTACCTGATAGGTACTTCTACATTTCTATGTACTACTAGCACCTCTTTATCATAAAACTGTTAGTAGTACAAAGTTGATGGCTGTTGGCCAAAATTATGTTCACAAAATTATGTTAACTGATATCAGGCCATCTTAGGCAGCAGCTAGTAAATGTCATTTGGGCAACTGGTTAATTAAGGTTCAGTCCCCAGATGTTCCCTAAACTTGTTTGTCAACCTCCTTTGCAATTTGGAGTTTTTAACCTTCCAACAAATCATTTGGCTCCATCCCAGGCCAGTCATTTGGCCTTTATTCCTAACCAACGTGAACATGGTACGGCTGCTGGAAAATGACTGCCATCTTTCTTTGTTCAACAGCAGAGACCAGGCATATTCTCACAGAGAGGAAGGAAAATTTGGAGGGATGTTTTCCCCGGGGCCATGTTCATGCACTTCCTCGTGACTTGGAGAATGGTCTGTGGCGTGGGGAGACCTGAAAAAGTGTAAGGGGAGAAAATATAAACTTTGACAAAATTTAGAAGCATTGTAGCTTTAACCTAGGCAGTAGGGATTTGTTCACTGTGGTTGCTGTATACTTTGATTTTTAGATGTGCACTTCTTCTCTGTCCCTGTTGATCTACCTTTTGAAGCTTCCATGGATGGAAGACCTGCTTTTGAAGGAGAAATGGAAGTTGCCCACTGTAATTTCTGTTCTCCAAAGAATGGTTTTCTGGCACAAACCTATTGATCCACTCTTGGCAAAAAATGTTGATGCTGTCGGTGGGGTGGGTGGAGATGAGGGGGAGGGCAGTGGCAAGGGAAATGGGGTCAGGTATTGCTTTAACAGGTGATCAAGCTGGAAAAAAAACAGTTGCCAGCTATGATGGAGCAAGTTGCTTTCTATCTTTGGCAAGCTGAAAAGCAAAGCACTGGACAGTTTACAAGTAACATCATTGTCTATCCCTTCATCTCCAATCTTCGTTTCTTCCTCTGCTTTCTTACTGATTTGTTTTGTGGCTTGTTTCAGCTCTACCCTCACCACCAACTAGCTACCGAAGGTGTATTTTATTCCCTTTTAGAATTATATTTTATTTATTTAATTTTGTTAATGTTCGAGCAACAGTTTTTGGTAAGTGAAAACTAATTTTACGTGGCACGGGGCGAGTAACCTTTTTTGAGGCCATGAAATCCTTCTTGTTCTCTCTGGGCCAATTATCAACTGCAGCTGAAAAGAATGATGGCTGACCTGATTGTAGTGCTTTGCCAGTGCTATTCTGGGCAGGTAGCAATGAGCTGCAACCAGAGGACTGCTTCTGATTTTTTTTTTTAATATCGCTTCTGGTCCCTGTATCTCACCTTCCCACATTGGCCAGATAATCTCAGGAACTGAGAACCTTTATCCCACTAGGCTGTGGCACCACCTGCTGGTGCTGAGACTTTACATCACCTCGATGAGTAACTTCAAACCCTTTTCCAGCATTGATAGGAGGGAGCGCCACTTACTATGCAGAAGGTCACATAAGAGCATGTGGGTACATTTGAAAATATCTACCATCATGCATACAATCAGGTAAACCCAAGTGTTTATATGCAAAGTTGTGTTTGGAGAACAGAACTTACAATGAGGACTAATTTCCCTTTATTTTGTAGTGTGAAAGTACATGAATAAAATAAATACATGGGTAAATAGCTATTTATAAAACAAATGTTCAAATTATTCTTTAAAAGAGAAACAAACTGCCCCATATGACTTCGTTATATATTATGGTATTCCCCCCCATGTCATTGATCTTTTGTTCTCACTCACTTGCACAGCAGCGAGAGTTGGCCCTGCAGTGGTAATCCCACCAGGAATAGAAGTTGACAGTGAAAAGTTTGGCTGCCAGTGGTAAGTATAAATATTCAAGGCAAATGCAGTATTATTATTATAGTGTATTTTTTAGTGATTGGAAATGTGTCTAAAACCTTTGAACACTATACAGTCTAAATAGAAAGTGTTTTGGTACTGCTTTTTAGCTAGTAGCAGTTCCAGCATCGCTTTGTAAATATTCTCTTCAGGAATGTAGTTAAAATGTACTATTAAGTTTTTAAAAAACAGTAGTTGAGTAACTGTTTTTATTGCACAACTCTTTAGCTGATCCATATAACATTAAGAAAATATTAGCCAGCATATTTGGTTCTTTGCTAATGGTGTTCACAGTGAAAGTCTTGATATTTATAAAGCAACTGCAGCACTGGAACTTAATTTTGAATGAAATCGGACTCTTAAAAATGTCATGTCATAAAGCATATTTGTATTTTTAATAATTTCTGTAATGCTACACATCCTAACTAATCTTGGCTTATGAAATGTTAGTATCACTTTAAGAACCCATGGTGATCTACATTGTGCATCGTGGTATTTCAAAAAAATTATGAATAAAAATATATACTGTCACTATGGTTTAGACTAAATATTTAGGGGTAAAAATTGAGTCGCGCCCCATTTGGGGCGCTAACCTCGCCGGGGCGCGACTTTTAGCGCCCCGAAAAAATTAGCGGCCCCGCGCCGGAACTTCAGTGGTTGCGCCCCAAGAGGGAAGCGGGGCGCAACTGGAAGCACCCCGCATCCCTCTTGGGGCGCTGCGAGTGAATATCCTGGCGCTACGTGCCGCAGCGCCACGCGCTGCGGCACGTCGCGCCGCGGTATTGCAGGCCTTCCTCCCCTTCTTAAAGGGGAGGGGCCTTGCGCAGCGCGAACCGGGGCCCAGCTGGGCCCCCAGGGATCGGGAGTGCCGGCAAAAGAGCCCGGCACTCAAGAGAAGTGCCGGGCTCTTGGAGCGCAGCCGGCACTTCACGGTGGGGGGGCTTCACGGGGGCCGGGGACAGCAACGGGGGCAGGTGCTGGCAGGCGGCCAGCAACAAAAATGGCCGCCTGCCACCTCCCCTTTAAATATCGCCGCCCCGGCCGCACGTACGCCCCCCCTGAACCCGTCGGACATAGCGTCTGGCGGTAAATCAGGGGGCGCGACTGAAGATCACGGCCGGGGCGCGAGCGGGGCGCTGCGCACGGCGATGACGTCATCGCCGGCGGCGCAGCGCCACAGGGCGCTACCGGCTGCCGCCGCCGCTAACCTCCCACTAAATTTTTCGGGAGGCGTGGGCGGCGCTGCGCCCGGGCGTTAGCTGCTTTACGCCCCATTAGCGCCCATTTAAGGCGCTAACGGGAGGCGCAAGCAGCTGAATTTTTCCCCCTTAATGTTTCACGCTGACATTGGGTGCTAGAAATGGGAAAGTGTTCATTTTCTAGGGCTAAGATCCTTAACCTTGATGGAACACAAAGATTCACCAAAATTTATTCTTCAAAAAAAAAACCAGACCAATGCAATTCAAATTGGTTTTATTAAGCATAACAACATGTATAAAATGTGCATGCAATATTGAGGTGCATAGAGACATATTATGCATTAGCCTTTTGTGTATCTTGAGTGAATCTATTAATCTGGGCATGCTCTTCCTCTCAAGGACATCACCAAGTTTACTTTTAGATTGGCAATTCCTTTCTATTTTGATGGATAATAGCATGTCAAAGATTGAAATGGTCAAGATGTAATGGCCAATTTTTTTTTGGCTTTTAATGGACTGAAAAGCTGGTCTTTTAGGTCATTCTTTAGCCCATCCAACCCAAGTTATTTTTAAAAGTTGCTCCCATCTCCAAAAAGGATGGGTGGAGCCAGAAGGATGCAGAAAGTTTGTTTGTTTTTCAAATAAATATAATGTAGAGAAATTAGACAAAGTCAGATTAGGTAGACAGAAAGTACAATTAAAGTTAAAATAAAATAGGACGGAAGGAATGAGAAAGGAGAGGGGGGATATAGATGATGGGATAAGCAGAATTTGTATTTGATTCTTTTTGGTTACTTGGATATTCCAAATATGTAGGTTTAATGTATTGCAGTAATAAAGCAAATCCTGATATTTGAGTAACGTTACTACTAATATTGTTTGTTTCCACATTGCCATTATTGAGCTGAAAAATTACAAAACCATCGCGCTCAGGATTGCAGTAATTTCTCTCAATCTGCTGCCAGTTTAAAAATTATTGATTATTTTCTCCCATGCTGTTGCCTGGTGTAGAACTTGAAACAAGACCTCTGCTTCATTTTGTGATGTCTTTCATGCTGCAACCATCTTATTCTATGATTACATCATTTAATTCAGGAGTACGGTAGTGTAGTGGTTCTGTTAATGGACTAGTAGTCCGGAGGTCTGGACTAATAATCCTGAGAACGTGAGTTTGTGGCAGTTTGAGAATTTGAATTCAGTTTTTAAAAAGCTGGTATCAGTAAAAGTGACCATGGAGCTCATTCAGGTAAGGACCGCAGTCATTTGCACTATGATCTGTAGACCGGTATCTTCGACAGAAGCAAGACATATGCCATGTCATTGCAGCACAGACTGAGAGGACAGAACTGCCAAAGGGCAAGATTTTGGGAAGCTGTCACATCCAATGACTAATTCCAAATACTTTGCAAATGTGTCGATTTTTTTTTTTTCTATATAGCAGCCTGCAAGATAAGTACAGTGGGAACATGATTGAGTAAGATCCAGGATGAGGCCACAGAACGTGTGGAGTGAGCCTTCACAATACCCTTTGGCTAACTATCAGCTATGTTATAGCGGTGTAGTGTACATTCCACCATCCACTGAGCTATATGCCATTTGCTTAATGGCTTACCCATTGTTTTTGCACAATAGGATGACCATCTCCAACAAGAGAGAGCATAACCACTTCTCTTTGACCTTTGACTGAGTCCCCCACCATCGACATCCTGGGGGTCACCATTAACCACAGACTTAAGTTCATTTCCACTCATTATTTTACCTAACATTTGATTTTGTGTCTTTAATTTATTGTTGGCAGTAGGTTAAGATGTGTATTGGAATATAAGTGCTCACTCAATATGTATCTATACTGCTGCCCAGCTGTCTAAAGGTCCTCAACACCCAATAGTTCAAAAATAGCCCTCCTAAAAGTGGATAAAATATGAAATACTAATTTTTAGCAGTGAATTGTATAAATTACTTGAACACTTTATGGTTTTTTTCTGTTTCTCAAATGGAGTTTATTCAGGAAATTTAATTGAAGCTTTTGTGGCAACATTGACAAAGTTATAGAGCCTAAATGCAATGCTTTCTTTTACTACTAAACTTTGGTGTATAACACTAGTGAAGCTGCGGCAAGTTAAGAAAATAATTACTATTGCAATCAATTTTTTCAGAGCTACCTTCAGTGCCACAGTTAGAATGTGGTGCCTTGCATAATTCTAGTCTGTAAAATTTTTGCTGAAATCTGGTCTCTTGCATATTCAGGTTAAATGCACATTTTGAGATCTACTTAGAAGGCTCCATCTCGCGAATGGACCTGTACTCTGAGTATCTTTCTGTGTGCAGTAAATTGGCTCGGGGTGGAATTCTAACATCAACAGGATTTAACAAATGTCTCAGGTAAGTAAAGATAATTGAACAAGGAGAACATTGTATTTTTCCCCTCCATTGACCTGTTTAACATGTCTTGGTTAATTTCTTTTTGGGAGGGTATGGAAAGAAGGCCCACCACACTCTTCTCGAGGGCAACTAGGGATGGGCAATAAAATGTTGGCATTGCCAGCGACACTTAAATCCTGAGAATAATTTAAAAAAAAGATTGCAAGACTTGTTCCTGTAATTTATCAGTTGAATCTCCTTGGACTGGCAGGTAGCTTGGTGCATGGCTTCTGTCAGTGCCAGTTGTAAAATGACCTTGAACAAGTGCACAATAGCTTTGGGAAGACTCTCCCCCTGCCATTTCTATTTTTCCCACGGGGAAATTTGGCCTCTCCGGCTCACTATTGAGCTTTCGTCGAAACCCCTGCCTGTCCCTTGATATACTTGTCTGATTTTTGTCTTTAATACTTGCCCCTGCAGAAAATGGATCTGAAAGAAATCTGTGTTACAGCATCCCAAAATGCCCAATTACTAATCTATAATACAATAGTTACATTGTTCAGTCTGAATAGTTTTGGTTAAAACACTAAATTGGTTGCTTAATGGAACTTGACATGTTTTCTTTTGTCTTGTCTGCAAGGACTCTATTTCCAACCCATACAGTAAAACGAATAGAAGATCCCAATAATAATGGGCAAGCGCAAATACACATAGTAGGGATCCAAAGAAGGGCTACACCACTTCCCATACAGACACACTACCAGCAGTCACCAAGTGTTCACTCCGTTACACCAGAGCTAACTCAGAGCCCACCTCCCTCAGGTAAGAAGTTGCTTATTCATGAAAATAAATGTGAATACTTAACAGATCAGATCGATCCGTAAAAAAATGCTACATACATTCAGGCATTCCTACAGACATTTTGAACAAAGTCAGTATTGTGTTTTAATGATTTGAAGTTGCTACTTTGTCTTACTTCAAAAAGTCAAAGGGGGAAAAATTCAGTTGGTTGCGCCTCCTGTTAGCGCCTTAAGAGGGCGCTAATGGGGCGCAAAGCAACTAGCACCTGGGTGCGGCGATGTTTGCGCTGCTCGCAAATTAACTAGACATTTTGCGGCGGGGCTAAACAGTACAGCCACGATCTCCTGCGCCGGCAGATCGTGACGTCAGTCGAGTGCGCAACGCCCCGGTAGCGCCCCGGAGCGGATATTGAGTGGCGCCCCCTGCCTTACCGCCTGCCGCTAGCAACGACAGGTTGAGGGGAGCGTTTTGCAGTCAGGAAGAGACTGGGGGAGCGATATTTAAAGGCGACCGCTTCCTGCCTTTTTTTGTTGGCGACATTTTTGAACCATGCATTCTGAGAGAGAGAGAGAGAGAGACTTCTGGAGAGATTCAACGCTGTGTGAAGGAGTTTTGGGTACTGAGCAGCACTTTGCAGGTTCATTTTGATTTGCCCTTGTATCGATTTAGAAGAGAGTGTGGGGCTGCACTCTGAGCTCTTTCCCTGGGCCTCTCCATTGTTCTTTCCAGCAGATTCGATGTACAGGTCTCTCCAGGCCGAGATTCAAGGCTGCAATGAGCAGGATGTGGATGGAAAGCAAGATCAACTCTCCCCTTTAAGAACTGGCCCGTGCCATTGTGTCTGTGTTCCATTGCTAACTGACATCACATGAGCTTCGCCAGCGCTCTGAGTTAGCGCCTCGCTCCTCGGCCTTTGCACCTTAAGACAGATGTGTAGTGCCCTGATTTAGCGCTCCAATCACCTCCAGGGGCGATAAAAGTCAAGTTTGCAGTCGGAGGCGATAATTAGCGCCAGGCGCTAATCTTTGCGCCCGGCTGATAATTGCGTCCCAAACGGGGCGATACTGAATTTTTCCCCCAAAATGTTAAATATCAGGGTAACATGTTCTGTAGATTAATATAATGTTTGAACTTCATCATAAAAGCACTAGAGAGTTTGCTTTGTGAGAAATTTGGTAATGATGTTTTAATTTAACAACTGTAAAACCTCTTAATGTACCCATATGTGAAAACATACCAGACAAGAGTATGAACATATCTGTTCAAGACAGTTCCTGGAGCTAAATCCAACATATAGGTTTCCTCATTCACTGTCTTCTGTGTTGGCAACCTGGACTTGCACCTGTGATAGTTAGAATTACTAAGGATGTATTATCGTTAAGAAGGTGTTAACGTCTTCAGCAGCAACTTCCATTTTTATAGCACCTTTAATGGGGAGGGGGAGTCCCAAAGTGCTTCAGACACAGGTATAACAAAAATGGATGCCAAACCAGGAAGGGAGAGATTAGGAGGAGTGACTAAAAATGGTGGATGGAAAACTAAGGCTGCATCTATGAGGCTGGTCCTTCTTGCACTTTATAAGACACCTCCCCTTGGCTGATGCATCATTTCTTTTTCTCTTTGTTGGCACTGAGAGACTTTCTTTCTGTCATTCTCGTGTGAAATCTTTTACTGGTTGGTTTGTTGTAGTGCTTATTGGATGTATTGGATATATAGTTTAAAGTATTTTCATGTCTCTCTCCTTGTCATATTGTTAGCTTTCAAGCATTCTGGAAAGTGCTCCCAAGAGTTCACAATAGTGGCAGCCATGTATTTTGGCTTGCACTGTCTCTCCTTCAGGCATCTGTCCTCTTGACACTCTTGACTGTTCCCTAGATAGCTACCTTGATTTAGCACCAGAAGAAAGTGACAAGACTGAGTAACTTATCTGCCAAATTTGCTTCTGGCATAACTTCATGGATTTCATCTCAATGACGGCATTCAGAAATATTGCTCTCTCATTGACATTATTAAGATTTTAAAACCTTAGTGACATGGAGACAGAGGAATTATTTCGGAGATGGAGATGGGTTTTACTTTTTTTTCCAATTTTCCCCTCTATTCCAAAAGCATTGACACTTGCTGGGTGATGGATTCACAGCTGGCAGTCACCCTCCAGTATGTGACCCAAGTGTCTGTACTTCATGTATGAGCCTTAACAGGCAATTGGACTGTGGAAGACATCACAACCAAGCATCATTCTCACTTAACATTCACGCATGAAATTCCAGCAGATTTCACTTGATGGTGATCAGAGATGGGAAGCATGGCTTTCCCCCCCCTATCTTTAGCCCAGAGATAGTAGTAATTGGAGCACCCCTACCACCTGAGGAAAGGAGGGTTTCTGACTAGAAGCCTGAGAAACTATCCAGTGAAATCTGCTGGAATTACATGTGTGAATGTTAGGTGAGAATCATGCTTGTGACTTCCAGAATAGGGTGGTTGGCTAGGTTGTGTTGCAGGTGAAAAATGCTTCTCCCAGGTGAAATCTCTGCAATGTTGGACAAGGAATGCCAGTGTCTGGATTCTTGGTTCATAGATTCCGCTCACAGATGATTGTGCAGTTGAGAATATGCCACCACCCTCAACTGGCAACCAGGACTGCTGCCTTCATAGCTGGCTGCATATTCTGCATGTTGCTACAGACCGAAATTCTGGAGGTGTCCTTTGATGTAAAATGTCTTTAACAACCAGATAGAAGATCTGTTTAATGTCTAAGCCTACAAGCTATCTTTAGAATGCCTTAAATGAACAAGATAAATTCTGTGGTTTTATCACTCCGTACAAACCCATACATGGTTGATTGAAGCAGATCCAAAGATTCAGGTACTCACAGCCAGAGCCTAGTCAATACAGTGCATACTTGGGGGGAAAACAATTCCAAGTTAGTGAACCGAGGGAAAGGGGAGTAACATACATTTATGGCTGAGCGGAGTTGCTTGAATGTCTAAGTCAGAAAACTCATTGATAAAATTGAGATGTCATGTTCAGGAAAAAAGATAATATTTTTGATTTTGCATCTATCATTGGGTGTTAACAAAATGCTTATTTATGGCTGCAGCAATTTTTGTATACTACAATTAGCTGATTGGGCCATCAGTGCATCTCCTTAGGTCGTGTACCTCATTGAAAGATTTATTTACCTGCACTGGTCATGTTTGGAATGCAATTTATCCTGAACATATTTCACTCTCTTTTGTATTGTTATTCATAGTTGATGTGGGGGGAGGGTGGTCATGAAGATCAGATATGTAACTTCAGTGAATTTAAAACTTCTGAAGGAAGACCTTGCTCTCAGTGAATCTCTACTCACTGATGCTAGATGTTTGGTCTATCCTGAAGATAATGGAGAAGCTGTATTAGTCTCGAATAAACTAAACTGAATCATGAAAGGTTAGTAATCTGTAAAGGCCCTGTTGAAAGTTGAGACTCTTCTAGAAGAACCACAATTGTATCCATTGTGATTATTTTATCTTTTTTTTCCTGTTTTCAGCACAGACAGTGGTAAACCACTTTCAAAGGATGCCTGTAGCTAACCTTTCAACTGGTCAGCCAGGATCGCAAATGATCTACACATTTCAACAAAGTGTTCCAGCTCAGAATATTACCAAGATACCACAAGACCAAACTGGCCTGGCACAACCACACCAAAATACTGCAGTGACTCTCATACAAAGCAGAACTCCAATTACGAGTGAAGCAGTGAGGTGTACAGTTGTCCAACCTCCAACTTTTAACACTCATCCCGCAGTTTCAGTTCCATATTCGTTAACTGGAACCAGCATACCCCAGGGAACAGTGATCCAAAACCATGCCACGACAACACCGCAGTCATCTGTTGCAATGACGACTTCTCAGCAAGTGCTTCACCATCCACAGTTCTTTCAACAGCAGCTTCCTGGTCACCAGCTCTCCATACCAACTGTATCTTCTAATCAGGTGAATACCTCTGCAACAACAACTGTTACTGTGATACAGCAGGCTGTCTCTCAGAGCCATGCAGCAATTGGCAGAGTTCAAAATATACCAGCCAACACTGTCACTGTTTCCCAAGGACAGCTGTTATCGGGTGCAGTATCCCACTCTGTACAGGCATCACGTCACCAGCCAAAAATAAATAACCAGCAAGACACTGTTCTGTTGGCACCTCAGCACTATTCCTCCACCCCCAGTCCCACTGTTGTATCTGGTGCTGCAGTGCAAAATTTCCAAGTCTCAACAGGTCAAGTGGTTGCAATTGCCGGTGTTCAAAGCCCTCCAGCTCCCAGGATGAGTTTCCAGAATATAGCACCAAAACCAGCAGGAATGCCACCTCAACAAGTTCAGTCTACCATAATGCAACAGCAACCCCAACAGAGTGTACATGTTATTGTTAGTCAGCCAGCTCAACAGGGACAGAATTTTGCCCCTGCTATTCATCAGATACTGTTGACAAATCCAGCTACTATTCAAGCTGGCCAAACTATTCATTTGGCTGGGAAGGCAAATGTGACCCCTTCGTCCTCGCCATCTCCTGTACCTGTCAATAGCGCACAGGTACAAGTGGGGTTGGTTACTCAACCTTCCACCCCTCAAATGCAGGGGCCTCAAACTGTGAGTAAGATGCTATCTGTGAAACGGCAGCAACAGCAGCAACAACATCCCCAAAAGCAGTTCCAGATGCAGCTTCAGTCACAGCAGACAGGTATTGGATCTAGTCAACCTCCCTCTGGGGAGTCCAGCTTAATAAAACAATTACTACTTCCAAAAAGAGGACCCCCTACTCCAGGTGGGAAACTTATATTGCCTGCTCCTCAAATGCCTCCCCCCTCTAATGCTAGAGCTCCTAGTCCTCAGGTAGTCTACCAAGTGACTCACAATCAGGCAACCAATTTTGGAGTTCAAGCCCAAGGTCAACAATTAGTAGTTGGCCAGCAAAATGTGCAGCTTGTTCAAGGTCCCATCCATTCACAGGGGTCAGTGCAGACAGTGCCCATTCCTCATATGCAGATTTTACCAGGTCAGTTGATTTCTGCTAGTAATACTGCTGCTCTTCTCCAGGGAACAACTGGCAACCAGGTAACCATTACCGTTGTGCCAAATACCACCTTTGCTGCTCCAGCTGGGAGTCATGGCAGTGGAACGCAGATCATTGCCCCTGCAGGAATTGCTGTTAGTGGGTCACAAGCAGGAGTTGGCCTCCAAGTACCAACCCCTCCACCTATCTCGACACCACAGAGTGGACAGGTAAAAAGCTCAGAATCTGGAACTCCATTCACAGGTGACAAAATTATTTGCCAGAAGGAGGAAGAGGCAAAAGATACAACAGATTTACATCTACATGAACGTAAAATTGAAATTATGGAGAACCCTTCCTGTACAGAGGGAGCTACTGGTACAACCAATGGTGGCTTAAAGGAAAGCGAAATGCAGGCAGCAAAACTTGTAAATGGAAAAAAACACGATAATTCACGTCTACCTCCATCCATCTCAGGGATTGCTCAGTCTGAGCCCATCCAGTGCACACTAGCCTCAAATGGACCTTTGACAAGAGTAAGTCAAAATGTAACCAATGGGAAGCTGAATGTAGAGCATACAGGGATGCAGGAAATTAAAAAAGATCTTTTGAAGGTGCCCATGGTTAATGGGATCTGTGATTTTGAAAAAGGAGATGGTTCACACTTAAGCAAAAACATTCCAAATCATAGAGCTTCCAACCATGTGGAAAATGGTGATATAGCTGCACAGGAGCAATGGGGCAATATGGACTGTAATCAGCAAAATACTGCCAAAAGTGGTCAATCGACCAAAATGCATAACGGACCTGTTTCAATAGGAAATTCTAGTGCTAGCTGTACAGTGGTTTCAAGCTCTGTTGACCAGCAAACCAGTGGTACAAACTCAGGATTATCCAATGGACCTATAACAGCTGGCATAAGTTCAGTGGTGCCTCAGCTTCAGCAATGTCCAAGTTCAGTTGTATCTGTGCAGTCTTCGGTTTCTAACTCTCCCCAGGTGCATTACTCTCCAGTTCCACACCAACCTGGACCTGTAGCTATACACTCAGTCCAACTTTATCAGACGCCAACAACCAATGGTTCAACTGATTGTCAACCTTTAAAAAGGTCAGCTGAGTGCAAAGATAATATATCAGGAATTCCAAATAAAGTGGGAGTAAGGATTGTTACCATCAGTGACCCTAACAATACTGGCTGCAGTTCAACAATGGTGGCTGTGCCAGTAGGAGCTGATTCCAGTACTATAGCCAAAGTAGCTATGGACAGTGTAACACAGCAAAATCAGCATCTGCCTGTTCTTTCACAGGGCATAGTTAATCAGGTAAGCAAGTTATCAAATAAACATAGTTAATTTGTGTTTAATTTATCACTGTCACAAAATTGTAGATTAAAATTGATTGAAGTTCCTTGTCAAATTCCTGTTATGTACTGATATTTTGCTTCAGAATCAGGCTCCTATGTGTACATTGCAGTTTGATGACTGGTTTTACACTAACTTTAATTTGTTACATTTACAGTTTACTGAAGAAGTGGTAAATTGCTGTGTACCGTAAAGTTTAAAAAGGATATAGGTTGTTTGAGATAACCTTGTAGATGTAAAGATTCCAGATAATATTTACCTCGTACCATTTTATATTGAATAACTTACAAGCAAAAAAAAAAATGGTGATGTGTTCAGGAAACAATGTCACAGCAGAGTTCCCCACTCTATATCCTTGAAAATTCACCCTGTATCTATTGATTTTTCCTAATACCTTATTCTAAACTCTTGTTCTTTGCTGTGCCAGATTGAATTACCCTGTTCCCGCTCATTTTCTGTCAAGTGGGTGCATGTCCGGGGGTTAAAAAGGGAATATATTTGCACAGATTTAGAAAGAAACTGTTCGAAAGCTCTCCAAGGTCTGAAGTGCCACATATCAATTTCCTCTTGGCGGCAATTCCAAGATTGTGTTGCTCATGCAGATTATTTAATCTAAAGTATTTCCAGTGTATTCCAGATGCTGTTAAAAATGTATGAAACTTGTTTCTATTTATCAGTATCTGCTCACCTAATTGAAATGGTGTTACTGTGCTGATCCACTTGTAAAACAGTCCATACACTATAATTTATCACTTTAAAAACTCGAAACATCATATTACATTTTTAACCAAACATGAGGAGGAACTACCTTTAAGACTTTGGGGGAGTTTTAACCATCCCCGTCCAGCAGAAAACTGGTCAGACTATCGAAGAGGCCCTGTAATGTAAGTTTAAAATCTTCCTTTGTGGAGGCAGGAGAAGCAGGAGTACTCCTCCAGGCCCTGCAATGGAAGTGTAGGCGCCTGTGCCTGGAACCCATGTTTCTTCCTTTTCCCCCAATCCCTGTCCCCATACTTCCCGCCGCTGCTCACTAGGCCGCTTTCCTGCCTGGGAGTTAAAATTTCACCTTTGTCATTTAGAATATTGACATCATGGAATGTGTGTTTGTGTGGTCTTAAAAAAACAAGTGCCATTTTTATCTCACATGATTTTGCAAGTGGATTCAGGCATCCATTGCATTTTCATTGTACTTTCCTCCAACTATCCTGCAACAAAAACCATATGTGCACGTCATATTCTTGTCTGTTCGGTTCAGTTCTGCACTTTTTTTTTAGTTCAGTGAAATGTTCATTTTGACTGTTCTAGATTTCACAAACAAACATGGCTTGATTGCAGCAGCTACTTCAATTTTCAGAAGATGTTTTCTAATTTTTAAAGCTCCAAGGACCTTGTGGTGTGAGTTGAAGTCTAGGAATTGTGATGCTTTCTCATTAATTAATGAAAGCGCTGATATTTAATGTCTGTTGTGGGAAAGTTATTACTGGAATCTATCACCAGGGACAGAGTGACACTTGAACAAGTCTGAGCTGATCAAAGATTTGTATGGATTTGTGAAAGGTAGGTCATGTCTGACAAATTTAGTTGAATTTTTGAGGAGGTCAGTAACATGATGGACAGAGGCATGTCTACGGATGTTGTCTATATGGACCTCCAGAAGGCATTTGATAAGGTACGGTTACGCACAAGAGATTATTAGGAAAAATTAGAACGCACGGAATTGGAGGTAACCTTGTTGACCTGGGTTGGTAATTGGTTGGGAGGTAGGAGCCAGAGAGTAGGGATAAAGGGAATGTAATCTAATTGGCGGAATGTGACAAGTGGTGTTCCCCAGGGATCTATACTGGGGTCTCCGCTTTTCATAATATATGTTAATGACTTGGATGAAAGAATAGAGAGTTGCATTTCTAAGTTTGCAGATGACACTAAGTAAGGAGGCACAGTAAGTTGTGTCGAAGGGAGCAGAGAGTTACAACGGGACATAGACAGATTAAGTGAGTGGGCAAAGCTCTGGCAGATGGAGTTCAATGTGGAGAAGTGTGAAGTCATCCATTTTGGATCCAAGAAAACCAAATCGGAATATTTTCTTAACGGTGAAAGATTAGGAATTATGGAGGAGCAAAGGGCTTATAGTGTACAGGTACACAAATCACTAAAAGCTAGTACACAGGTACAAAAATAATCAAAAAGGTTATGGAATATTTTCCTTTTATCAAGGGGATCGGAATACAAAAGTAAGGAAGTTGTGCTTCAGTTGTACAAAGCCTTGGTCAGATCCCATCTGGAGTATCACGTTCAGTTTTGGGCACGGCACCTCATGAAGGACGTATTGGCCTTGGAGGGGGTCCATTTTTCTCTCCCTCATCGAGGAGTGCGGAGACCAATTTTAACATCCCTACCATGATCACTGCTGAGACCAGCTAACTCAGCAAATACTGGGGCTTTTTTGATCTGTATTGCACAGCTACTCACTGAATAAGTGAATGGTGGTGGACCATTAAACAACTAACGGGAGGAGGCTCCATGAATATCCCCATCCTCAATGATGGTGGAGCCCAGCACGTGAGTGCAAAAGACAAGGCTGAAGCGTTTGCAAACATCTTCAGCCAGAAGTGCCGAGTGAATGATCCATATCGGCCGACTCCTGAGGTCCCCACCATCACAGAAGCCAGTCTTCAGCCAATTCGATTCACTCCACGTGATATCAAGAAACTGCTGAGTGCACTGGATACAGCAAAGGCTGGGGGCCCCGACAATATCCCGGCTATCGTGCTGAAGACTTGTGCTCCAGAACTAGCTGCACCTCTAGCCAAGCTGTTCCAGTACAGCTACAACACTGGCATCTATCCGACAATGTGGAAAACTGCCCAGGTATGTCCTGTCCACAAAAAGCAGGACAAATCCAATCCGGCCAATTACCGCCCCATCAGTCTACTCTCAATCATCAGCAAAGTGATGGAAGGTGCCATCGACAGTGCTATCAAGCGGCACTTACTCACCAATAACCTGTTCACTGATGCCCAGTTTGGGTTCCGCCAAGACCACTCGGCTCCCGACCTCATTTCAGCCTTGGTCCAAACATGGACAATGGAGCTGAATTCCAGAGGTGAGGTGAGAGTGACTGCCCTTGACATCAAGGCAGCATTTGACCGAGTGTGGCATCAAGGAACCCAAGTAAAACTGGTCAGTGGGAATCGGGGGAGGGGGGGGGGAAACACTCCACTGGCTGGAGTCATACCTAGCACAAAGGAAGATGGTTGTGGTGGTTGAAGGTCAATCATCACAGCCCCAAGACATTGCTGCAGGAGTTCCTCAGGGCAGTGTTCTAGGCCCAATCATCTTCAGCTGCTTCATCAATAACCTTCCCTCCAACATAAGGTCAGAAATGGGGATGTTCGCTGATGACTGCACAGTATTCAGCGCTATTCACAAGTCCTCAAATAATGAAGCGTCCATGCCCGCATGCAACAAGACCTGGCCAACGTTCAGGCTTGGGCTGATAAGTGGCAGGTAATATTTGTGCCATAGAAGTGCCAGGCAATGACTATCTCCAACAAGCGAGAGTCTAACCGCTGCCCCTTGACATTCAATGGCATTACCATTGCCAAATCCCCCACCATCAACATCCTGGGGGTCACCATTGACCAGAAACTTAAGTGGACCAGCCACATAAATACTGTGGCAACAAGAGCAGGTCAGAGGCTAGGTATTCTGCAGCGAGTCCCACCTCCTGACTCCCCAAAGCCTTTCCACCATCTACAAGGCACAGGTAAGGAGTGTGATGGAACACACTCCACTTGCCTGGATGAGTGCAGCTCCAACAACACTGAAGAAGCTCGACACCATCCAGGACAAAGCAGCCCGCTTGATTGGCACCCCATCCACCACCTTAAACATTCACTCCCTTCACCACCAGAGTACCGTGGCTGCAGTGTGTACCATCTACAAGATGAACTGCAGCAACTCCCAAACCTGCGACCTCTTCCACCTAGACGGACAAGGGCAGCAGGCACATGGGAACACCACCACCTCCAAGTTCCCCTCCAAGTCACACACCATCCTGACTTGGAAATATATCGCCAATCCTTCATCGTCGCTGGGTCAAAATCCTGGCACTCCCTAACAGCACTGTGGGAGCACCTTCACCACACGGACTGCAGCGGTTCAAGAAGGTGGCTCACCACCACCTTCTCAAGGGCAATTAGGGATGGGCAATAAATGCTGGCCTTGCCAGCGATGCCCACATCCCATGAAAAAATAACCTTGCTCAGTCAATGGGGGTGAACTTTATATTTTTGTTTTTTAATTTGCCGCAGTTGAAGTTAGCTGTATTTTGTCTCATTTGAATGAATAGCAAGATGAAATTGATGGTGAAAAATGGAATTTGCTGGAGTATTTTATGGTTGTGTTAGGCATGTTTTATGGCTACATTTGATCATGTTTTCCACAAGGTCCAGTAAACATGACAATATTTTTACATTTAAGAATGGTCGGTAATGTTAGGATTAAACTTAATGAACACAACATTTAATGTTTCTTCAATTTAACTAATCTTGGTAAGCCCAATTTCATATTAAATATAGTGTTGTATTCAAATCTATCTGTGACCTTCAGTATCTTGATGTGTAGTAACCAGCATGAGCGAAAAAGCATTTCTCATAATACTTAAAAGTATTAAATTACTTTGCAGATAGTGTATATGATTGGACAAGATATAGTGAATAAAACATATACACTGCATCCTACCACACCTTATTTTTACTTGGTCTCAATAATGACCTTCAAGTTTCTACTAAGAATATAAATTACTCTAGCATTAGGTGATGATTGGCTAGATTTTGCTGAAAAAATAACAGCGTCTGAACGACTTGCACTTGCAGCAACTTTATGGGCAAACATTTTAAAACCTAAATGTGCAATTGTAAGTCTAACTAACTGGATACACCACGAGATACCCTGCTTCAGCAAAATCTGGCCTGATGTCTTCAAACTCATGGCACATTTTAATCTTCTATCATCGAATCGCCATGGTGTAAAAAATAACCTTTGCTTATCTTCTTGGCTCAGAATGTATTACTCCACCTTAATTGAAACAAGTATTACTGCATATTTCAGTAGTATTAATGCGCAAGGATATGAATATTTTTCAGTTATTTTGCCTGTAAGAATGTCTGTACTGATTTACATATGACAAATGTTCCTGCAGTCTGCTCCTTTAGCAGTATCATCACCACCACCGGCAGTGACCCAGCAGATCAATTCTCAACCTCTTCAGCATCAAGTTCTATCACCGCATCAACATGGAGAGCTAACAAGAAAACCAGGACAGAATTTCATGTGCCTGTGGCAAGCATGCAGAAGGTGAATCCTTTTTTTGCTGATTAAAAGATGATTCTGTTAAAGTTGCATATTTATTGGAGGCGGTTATTCGGAGATACTGCATTTTTTTTTCCTGTATCCCTTTTTAAAAAAAAAAACTTTTGCGCCACTCCCTGTTCGATGCACCGTCACACTGAGATGGCTAGGCAATCTGCTCCTGAGGTTCTCCAGCTCTATAATCTGAGGTGACTTGCCGTCTGATTTTGCTTCCTTTCTGGACAACTTGACTTGCCTCTGGACTTGACTATTCCAACGCACTCCTGGCCAGCCTCCCACGTTCTACCCTCCATAAACTTGAGGTCATCCAAAACTCTGCTGCGCGTGTCCCAACTTGCACCAAGTCCCGTTCACCCATCACCCCCTGTGCTCGCTGACCTACATTGGCTCCCGGTTAAGCAACGCCTTGATTTTAAAATTCTCATCCTTGTTTTCAAATCCCTCCATGGTCTCGCCCCTCCCTATCTCTGTAATCTCCTCAGCCCCACAACCCTTCAAGATATCTGTGCTCCTCTAATTCTGGCCTCTTGAGCATACTTGATTTTAATCGCTCCACCATTGGTGGCCGTGCCTTCAGCGGCCAATGCCCTAAACTCTGGAATTCCCTCCCTAAACCTCTCCACCTCTCTTTCCTCCTTTAAGACGCTCCTTAAAACCTACCTCTGTCCTAATAACTCCTTATGTGGCTCGGTGTCAATTTTTGTTTTATAATGCTCCTGTGCAATGCCTTGGGATGTTTTACTATGTTAAAGGTGCTATATAAATACTTGTTGTAGTAATGTAATTAGGGTATCATAGGAAGAAATCTGGCCTGCTACTTCATGTTGGCTTCCCTATGTAGCTCAAAGGCTTCAGTTAATTAATTTTATGTTTAAAGTAAATTCTGCATTTGTTCACACTTGGAGAAGTGCTGGTCACTCCAGTATAGGAGTGTCTTCTGATCAGGCGTGTGCCTGAACTGCCCAATATCTAATCATAGGAAGGCATAACCTGGGGGTCTAACAGTAGGATCCTGTTGTGTCTGAACTGGATATTGTGTCTTTCACAACATGCTGTCATTTGCACTGCTCCAATCTTTCAGTAGGCGAACTGAAAATACTCTATCGAGACGAGGCTAGGTACGATTCGTTGGGCTACTTTATTTTTATGACAGCAAATAAAACTATTCTTTCATGACAAGATATATTAAACATCAGTTTGTTAGAATGATAAAACGAATTAATTAAATGGTGGGAATATTGTACATTATTCCTGTTGATATTGCCACCTTTCAAATATGTAAGTGTAAAGTTAAACTATATACATTTAAATAATGCAAATAAACAGCAAATTATGCAAATTTTAAGATAATTCTGCCTAAAGTAGTCCAATACCAAACTCTGAACTAGTCAGATAATTTTGGACAGAATTGAATTAGCATGTTTTGTATGCTAATTCTAATCACATTAGAATTTTATATCGTACTTTTGCAGATGTGATCTGTCAGAAAATCTAGCGTTTTGAAAGCTGAAAATGTCTTTCAGAAAGGATTTGGTCATAAATTTAAATTTGGGTGCCATAGCAACAACAACTTGTATTCATGTAGCACCTTGAACTACAGAATTTGTTCATCCCAGTTTGGCATAAAAATAAAACAAAAAAGGTGACTCAACCGTGGCTAACAAAGGAAATTAGGGACAGCATAAAATCCAAGGAGAGGACATATAAATTGGCCAGAAAAAGCAGAAAACCTGAGGATTGGGAGCAGTATAGGATTCAGCAAAGAAGGACAAAGGGATTAATTAAGAGGGGGAAAATAGAGTATGAGAGTAAGCTTGCAGGGAACATAAAAACTGACTGTAAAAGCTTTTATAGATATGTGAAGTGAAAAAGATTGGTGAAGTCAAGCGTAGGTCCCTTGCAGTCAGAATCAGGGGAATTTATAATGGGGAACAAAGAAATGGCTGACCAATTAAATACATACTTTGGTTCTGTCTTCACAAAGGAGGACACAAATAACCTCCCAGAGATGTCGGGGAACATAGGGTCTAATGAGAGGGAGGAACTGAAAGAAATCAGTATTTGTAGGGAAATAGTGTTAGGGAAATTGACGGGATTGAAGGCCGATAAATCACCAGGGCCTGATAATCTACATCCTAGGGTACTTAAGGAAGTGGCCCTAGAAATAGTAGATGCATTGCTGATCATCTTCCAAAATTCGATAGACTCTGGAACAGTACCCATGGATTGGAGGGTAGCTAATGTTACCCCACTATTCAAAAAAGGTGGCAGAGAGAAAACGGGGAATTATAGACCGGTAAGCCTGACATCGGTAGTGGGGAAAATGCTAGAGTCCATTATAAAAGATGTAATAGCAGAGCACTTGGAAAACAGTGACAGGATCGGACAAAGTCAACATGGATTTACAAAAGGTAAATCGTGCTTGACTAATCTACTGGAATTTTTTGAGGATGTAACTGGTAAAATAGATAAGGGAGAACCAGTGGATGTGGTGTATTTGGACTTCAGAAGGCTTTCGATAAGGTCCCGCATAAGAGATTAGCGTGTAAAGTTAAGGCACGTGGGATTGGGGGCAAGGTATTGACTTGGATAGAGAACTGGTTGGCAGACAGAAAGCAAAGGGTTGGAATAAATGGGTCTTTTTCCGAGTGGCAGGCAGTGACTAGTGGGGTACCGCAGGGATTGGTCCTAGGACCCCAGCTATTCACAATATATATTAATGATCTAGATGAGGGAATTGGATGTAATATCTCCAAGTTTGCAGACGACAAAGCTGGGTGGGCGTGTGTGCCGTGAGGAGGATGCCGAGAAACTCCAGTATGATTTGGACAGGTTGGGTGATTGGGCAGAAGCATAGCAGATGCAATATAATGTGGATAAATGCGAGGTTATGTTTCTATGTTAACGTAGTAAAACATCCCAAGGCGTTTCACGAGTGTTATCAAACAAAATTTGACACCGAGCCGAAAGAAAAAAGAAAGGCTTGCATTTATATAGCGCCTTTCACGACCACTGGACGTCTCAAAGCACTTTACAGCCAATGAAGTACTTTTTGAAGTGTTGTCACTGTTGTAATGTGGGAAACGCGGCAGCCAATTTGCACACAGCAAGCTCCCACAAACAGCAATAGAGAGATATTAGGACAGGTGACCAAAAGCTTGGTCAAAGATGAAGGTTTTAAGGAGTGTCTTAAACGAGGAGAAAGAGGTAGGGAGGGAATTCTAGGGCCCAGGCAGCTGAAGACACGGTCGGCAATAGTGATGCGCAAGAGGCCAAAATTGGAGGAGTGCAGAGATCTCGAGGGGATCTGTGGGGCTGGAGGAGGTTACAGAGATAGGGAGGGGCAAGGCCATGGAGGGATTTGAAAATAAGGACGAGAATTTTAAAATTGAGGTGTTGCCAGACTGGGAGCCAGTGTAGGTCAGCGAACACAGGGGTGATAGGTGAACAAGACTTGGTATGAGTTTGGATACGGGCAGCAGAGTTTTGGATGAGTTCAAGTTTATGGAGGGTGGAAGATGGGAGGCCAGCCAGGAGAACATTGGAATAGTCCAGTCTAGAGATAACAAAGGCATGGATGAGGGTTTCAGCAGCAGATGAGCTGAGGCAAGGATGGAGATGGGCGATGTTCCAGAGGTGGAAATAGGCGGTCTTGGCGATGGAGCGGATATGTGGTTGGAAGCTTCTCTCGGTTAAATAGGACGCCAAGGTTTCAAACGGACTGGTTCAGCCTCAGACAGTGACCAGGGAGAAGGATGGAGTTGGTGGCTAGGGAACGGAGTTTGTGGTGGGGACCAAAGACAATGGCTTCGGTCTTCACAATATTTGGTTGGAGTAAATTTCTGCTCATCCAGGACTGGATGTTCGACAAGCAGCGTGACAAATCCGAGATAGTGGGGTTGAGAGAGATGGTGGTGAGGTAGAGTTGAGTATCGTCAGCATACACGTGGAACTTGACCATGTGTCTTCGGATGATGTCGATGAGGGGTAGCATGCAGATGAAAAATAGGAGGGGGCTAAGAATAGATCCTCTGGACACTCCAGAGGTAACAGTGTGGGAGTGGGAAGAGAAGCCAATTATTTTTAGTCTTGCATTTTATTTTATAATTTTGCCATTCCTTTTCCTTTAACAAAAAAGGACATGCTTTTTTGATTAAGGAACAAAAATAAGAAAGGAATTCCTGTGCAGAACTACTGCAGAAGCTGCATGCTAATATTGACCTCCAATAGGTGAAAAGAATAAGCAACACAAAATCTGGAGGGAGGTAGGAAAAATACAAAATGAAGAGCTACTAAGAGCAGTAGGAAGAGACTGTTGGAGGAACCCTTTGCTGGGACAGGATTGGTTCTTCTCGTTTCCTTCTGCTGAATACTGTAGGACTCAACTGGCCTAACTAAGAACTAGCAGCTAAGTACAAATAAGTAACACTGGAATTGAGTTTGGGGAGACTAAAATACCTTTCTTTCAAATTTTAGATGGTTTGATTCGCCATCTCAGGTGTACTACCACGCAGCAACTGAGCATGGAGGGAAAGATGTGTATCCAGGGGCATGTATGTGGGAGGCCTGTGAACACTTCCCACGGCAGAGATTCTCCTTCATTACTCACTTACAGGTACGTAACTGCAGAGATTTGTGAAGTGGTCATTTATTTTCTTTGTTTTGGTTGTACAGCTGTGGTAATACTGTGATGGTTCCATTTTATCTTATAAATAGGATAAACACTGCACAAAAGAGGCGCTCCTTACAGGACTGAAGAAGCTTGAAGAGCAAGCACAAAATGGAAACCAGCAAACCTCCAATAAGTAAGAAAAAAGCATTACTATTTAAATAGGGGAAATTTATAGAGTTTAGTTTCCGAGTACATGGGTTACACTACTGAAATCAAGTCATTGGGGATACTAAATTATTGATTTTTAGCCACGTCACTTCAAAGTTAGTTCAGGCCTAGTGATATTTTACAATTGAGATGGCTTAAGAGCCATCTGTTCATCTGCCTCTGCTGATTCCCAAACTTCCCCCTAGGCTCCACCTGTCCTAGCCCTCGACCCATGTCTTTCTTCAGTTTCTCTCCTATCTCTCCTTGTACCCTCTCCAAGCACATCTTTTCCATGAGACCCACCTGCTCCCTTGTCCCCATTTCCACTAAACTGTTGGAACACTCAACTTCCCTTCCTGGCCGCCATGCGAGCTGACGTTGTAACTGGTCCCCTGTCCTCGGTTACTGTCCCCCTCCCTTTCAAAACTGATGTCACTCCCTTCTCTAAAAGCATCACCCCACAACGCCTCTGTCCTTGGAAACTACTGCCCCATCTCAATCTTCAATTTTCTCTCAAATCCTTGAATGTATAGTCATCTCCCAAATCCCTGCCCATCTTTCCTGCAACTCCATGTTTGAAGTTCTCTGATCAGGTTTCCACCCCTGCCACAGCACCGAAATGACCCTAACAAAAGTCACAAATTACATCCTCAGTGACTGTGACCGCGGTGTATTATTCCTCCTCATCCCCTTTGACCTCTCTACAGCGGCTTTTGACATAGTTGACCACACCATCCTCCTCCAACATTTTGCCTCCGTTGTCCAGCTCAGTGGGACTGCCCTCGCTTGAGTCCACTCTTAACTATCCAATCATAGCCAGAGCATTTCCAGCAATGGCTTCTCTTCTTACCCTGGTACCATTACCCCTGGATTCCCCAAGGATCTATCCTTGGCTCTCTCCTCTTCCCCATCTATATGCTGTCCCTTGGTTACATCATCCAAAGACATGGGGTCAACTTCCACATGTACTCTGCTGCTGTACCCTATCCCACATGACCTCTCCTTGCTAACCAACATTGGCTTCCGGTGTTCAAATGCCTACAAATTATAATTCTCCTCATCTTTAAATCCTATCATGGCCTTTCCCCTCCCTATCTCTAATGTCCTTCAGCCTTACAACCGCCCCCCCCCCCCCCACTCCCGAACTCGGATTCTGGCCTATTGTGCATTCCCACCGTTTGCTTCACCATCGGCAGCCATACCTTCAGTCGTCTGAACCTCATGCTCTAGAATTTCCTTTCTAAATCCCTGTGCTCTCTCTCCTCTCTCCTACTTTTAAGGCTCTCCTTAAACTTGAGGTCATCCAAAGCTCGGCTGCCCGTGTCCTAATTCGCACCAAGTCCCGTTCACCCATGACCCCTGTGCTCGCTGACCTACATTGGCTCCCGGTTAAGCAATGCCTCAATTTCAAAATTCTCATCCTTGTTTTCAAATCCCTCCATGGCCTCGCCCCTTCCCTCCCTATCTCTGTAATCTCCTCCAGCCCCACAAACACCCACCCCCTGCCCGAGATAGCTGCGCTCCTCTAATTCTGCCCTCTTGAGCATCCCTGATTATAATCGCTCAACCTTTGGTGGCCGTGCCTTCTGTTGCCTAGGCCCTAAGCTCTGGAATGCCCTCCCTAAACCTCTTTCCTCCTTTAAGACGCTCCTTAAAACCTACCTCTTTGACCAAGCTTTTGGTCACCTGCCCTAATTTCTCCTTATGTGGCTCGGTGTCATTTTTTGTCCTGCAATACTCCTGTGAAGCGTCTTGGAACATTTTACTACGTTAAAGACACGAGATAAATGCTTGTTGTTGTTAAAACCTACTCTTTGTTCAAGCATTTGGTCACCCCTCCTAATATCTTCTCCTTTGTCACAGTGCCCTTTTTGTCTGATTACACCACTGTGAAGCACTTTGGGATGTTTATCTGTTAAAGGCATGATATAAATGGAAGTTGTTCTAACCTGGTTTTTAAAAGATCAACTTTCCACGTTCTCCATGAGCATATAAAGTCATCTTTTTGTGGAAGGGCGAAAGCAGATATTTGATGTTTTGAATTGGCCTAGTTGATCTTTCATTATTTCTACAGGCAGACACCTGCTGGAGCTACTTCCACTCCTAAAGCACAGAAGACTATTGTGAATCATCCCAGTGCTGCTCTAGTGGCATTGCGGAGAGGATCAAGGAACCTTGCATTTAGAGATTATATGGTGAGTTAAATAAATTAAGTTTTATTTAAGCTGTTAAAGCAACTTGTTTCCTACAGTCTAGCCTATTTTCTTTGCCAAAACCAACCTAATTTTCTCAATTTTTTTCCAGGATGAAAAGGAAGGGCCAATAACAAAACACATCCGGCTAACAGCTGCCTTAATTTTAAAAAATGTTGCTAAGTATTCAGATTGTGGTCGCAGGTAACGAGATCTTTTGTTTCTTTGCTAGGCAATAGGGAGGTCCAGCCATTTGGTCTCATGAACTTGGGAAAAGTCACAGTTGCAATAACTTGCATTCGTACATTACTATTCGCATATAAGAGAACGTACCCAGCGGTAAAAGGAGAATTAGGATGACTGAAAGCATGGTCGAGAACCACATTTTGAGAAGGCTTTTAAAGGTGGGGAGGGAGACTCTGTCACAAAGTGAGAAGCACTTGGAGAAGGGTTTGTAAAAAAAGGCCAGAGCTGGAGGACTATAATGCGTGGGCTGGTATACATAGCTGGAGGAGGTTTCTGAATTAGGATGATGCAACTCTGCGGAGGATTTGTTAAGGACAAGGAATTTGAATTTGGTCACTGGGAGAAGAAGAGCCAGTGAGGATGAAGACTTGGAGTGGGACACAGTGCTGGCATCTTATTTCTCGGCAGTTTAGAGTTTCTATAGGGAGGAGCTCAGTAGGCTGGGAAGAAGAGCATTCAACAAGCTGTAGTTTGTGTCTCGGCCAATATTCTGGCACGCGTGATATTGTGGTGCTAACCAATCTTTCCACTCATTGATTCATTGTTCTCTGATTTGCGGGAGGCTGTTACCTGGGTGGGAGGGCACTTGAACACCTTGTTAATTCCCCTGGCATATCAGAAGTCTGGAAGCATGAACAATATGATTGTTCAACATATCCAGCCCAGTAACAAAGCTGGAGAATTTTGTGGACGGAAAACTTCAGTAGTCTACATCAGTTATCCGTAAACAGTTAAGACAGTACTTGATGCAAGGATGGACTGAAGATGGGCACTTTCATCAGTGTTCACACCCACCTAATTAGAATGGGGGACTTGGCTGTGGATATTTTTCCAGTGCTGGAGTGCAACCTTAATGGGTAAATATTCAACACAGAGCCGGAACTTTGTGTGGGAACATTAAAATAGTTCTGGTTGCTTAATTCAAAGGATTTCAGGCCAGCATAATCATGCATATTCTCATCAGCACAACAGCATTGATGTTTGAATAAGCCTAGCCAAAAATATGAAAAGTGTTTAAAACCTGTTGATTTGTGCTTTGTTTTTCCTGCAGACTACTAAAAAGGCATGAGAACCAACTATCTGTCCTAGCCCTTAGTAACATGGAAGCTTCCAGCACACTTGCCAAATGCCTTTTCGAGCTTGTCCATCTAGAACAATTACAACAACCAGAAAATAAACTCTGAAATGGTGCGTTGAGATGTTGTATGTGGCCAGTGTGTACAGTAAACTAAAATACCCTGTTACCGGTTTCTGAAGAAAGCAACGAGTCTTAATGAGAAAAGACCATTGTGAACATAGTTTTTTTTTTTAAATCTTTTTTTCCATGATGCACAGAAGCTTTTCATTCTGATCACAAACTGAGTCCATTGTTGACCAGCTTTTAATAGGAGTTCCAACTGTGCGATCAGAATCCAGTACCAATTTTTTTTTGAAGTTTGGAAATAGTAAATACTAAAACTGAGAGGCTACACCTGCTGGAATAATAGCATTAAATATTTTTACCCTGTACCCCATATGAGCACATTTTTATATTTCAGAATTAGTGACTAAGCTGGGTTTAATAGAACAGAAATCGACACACTGGATGTAATCCCTGCCATCCCAGAGGTTGCAGTTTATTTCTAGTGATGTGCTTTCTTGTTTAGAAATCAGTAGCTTGTTTTTCATACTTGAGCCAATATATTTTCACTTATTTATTATCACATGATCAATTGTAAATATTTGTGAATAAAATGAACCAACTTTCATGCCACTGCAATCACTGGAAACACAACTTGTGGTGTCATATTAGCATTATTGTTAGGATATAGGACATTTTTTTTCTAGTGTTTCCTGTCAATTGTAAGTAATTGTGATATATTCTCTGCAGTGGATGAATGTTCTTTAAGTCTGTGTAAATAATTCTGCAATGGTACCGATGCTGTAAAGTCAAAAGCAGTTTTGTGGAACTGATTTTTTGTATTATACACCTTGTAGAACTCATTTGCTGGTTGAAAGAGTATGGAATAATATATCTCATGTCATTTTGTAGAAGAAAACTATTGAAGGTATTTTTGGTTTACCCTAACTCGGACCCACTGAAAGGTATCACTTAGTACAAGCTCGGTGCTTGTACAGGATTTTTTGTATTTGTAAATTGGTTTAAATACAAGGAATTTTATACAGGTTTTTCTCCCTGTGTTATATTTACATTAGGTGCAGGTATGGTATTTTCTTCACTATTCATAACGGTTTTTTTTCCCAATCCAATTATAGTACAGTATTTTAGTGTTTGTTCTTCGATCTTTAATATTGTACCATACCACATTCCTGTTTAGAACCTGTTCATGTCTCTAGGTTATGTCCTGAATGGTGTGTTATGTGATCTTTCATAACTGCCTATTGCCTGATGTATTAGCATCCAAAGGAGGGAACACACTCCTTTCCCATTTCCTGCTGTGTCTGTAGAATGTGCAGTAAAAACATACAACAGTTTTACATTAGATGACTTTAATTACTTTGGTGACTGTTTATAGTTTTAAATAAAAGAGACTGGACATTTTTGTTTTTGTTTCTGCTCATTTATTTCAAATGTTTTGCTGCGTACATTAGTTTACAGAACCAGTCTGAAACAAAAAGAAACCACCCGAGAAAGAACAGAAGCAACGTTCATGACCGACGATGATATAGCTGCTGACTGAATCATTTTAATTACTTTAGCACTGGTGGCTGTCTTAAAAAAAAAAAGTTAATTGTTGGAACTGGTGAAGAGTACAATGTTCAGTGAATTAAATGAGATTCTGCAGTGGCCCTGCCATGGAAAGGTTAACTCTGATGAGGAAAAGTAGAGTGATGCTTCTGATCAAAGATGCTCCTGTGGACTTTTTGTGTCAATGCAAAGTTGTTTTTGAACGCTCATTGACAGGAAAGTGGCAGTATAATTTGGTGTCGGGTTGGTGATCTGACACCTAATTGCACTTACCCAAAGAACTGAGATGTACCGTACTCTGACATTGAGTTACATCGACTCTACAGCACAGAAACAGGCCACTTGGTCCAACTGGTCTCTGCGGTGTTTATGCTCTACACGAGCCTCCTCCCACCCCTCATCATCTAACCCTGTCAGCATATCCTTCTATTCCTTTCTCCCTCATGTGGCTATCTAGCTTCCCCTTGTTTGCCTCAACTACTGCTTGTGGTAGTGCATTCCACATTCTTACCATTCTTTGGGTAAAGAAGTTTCTCCTGAATTCCCTATTGGATTTATTAGTAACTATATTATATTTATGATCTCTAGTTTTTGGTATTTGTACAAGATGCATTTTAACTTAATTCTGGTGTGAAGCCATGGTTTATAAAGTGCCCAGTCATCCAATGAACTTTCTAAATTTATGTTTGAATGTTAGGAGAATGTAGTCTCCTCATAGGAGTGTGATTGGCATTGCAGAATACTGTCTGGTTAGATTGGCATGTATTGCACTGCTGAAACATAATTTACTGTGGTTTGTGCATTCATCAGAACCTGCACCTTTTTTTTTCTATTTAACTGGCTGGCAGGTGGGCTGTGCCTAAGTGGGATTGTATACGTGTGGAGGTCCATCATCATTAGGCAGAATGTGACACACAGTAGGTAGTGTGGGTCTGCAAGCTGCTCATTGCACTCCTGCTCGGAGATCAAGACCTGTGCTATACTACAAGTAAGTCCAGTAGTAATATGAGACGGGTTTCAAAACTGTTTCTTTATGAAACCTGCCAATGAGCAAAAAGATGATGTCTCAATAAATGTCTTTTGCATCATGATACTGATGCTCCCTACCCACCTGGAGCCATGTAATCTAGTAGAGGTGAAAAACCATATAAAACCAGACTAATTAGGGAAAAAATCCTGCATTTATACTGGTTATATTCTAGTAGATTTCACAGTGAAAATAGCTGGCAGTAATCTAGTACTTGTACTGGAGTTACATACCTTACATTGTTCCTTAATATCGAAAGCATAGAATTTTACAGCACCCAAGGAGGCCATTTGGCACATTTTGCCTGTGCCCATTCCCCAAAACCCTTTCCAATTTCTGTCTTTCAAATACTTATCCACTTTCCCTTTTAAAAGTTATGGGGGGAGAAATTCAGTATCGCCCCATTTGGGGCGCAATTATCGGCCGGGCGCAAAGATTAGCGCCTGGCAGTAATTACCGTCTCCGACTGCAAACTTGACTTTTATCGCCCCGTGAGGTGATTGGAGCGCTAAATCAAGCGCTACACATCTGTCTTAAGGTGCAAAGGCCGAGGAGCGAGGCGCTAACTCAGAGCGCTAGCGAAGCTCGTGATGTCAGTCAGCAATGGAACACAGACAAAATGGCGCTGGCCAGTTCTTAAAGGGGAGGGTTGATCTTGCTTTCCATCCACATCCTGCTCATTGCAGCCTTGAATCTCAGCCTGGAGAGACCTGTACATCAAATCTGCTGGAAAGAACAAGGGAAAGAGCTCAGAGTGCAACCCCCACAATCCTTCTAAATCGATTCAAGGAAGGGCAAATCAAAATGAACCTGCAAAGTGCTGCTCAGTACCCAAAACTCCTTCACACAGCATTGAATCTCTCCAGAAGTCTCTCTCTGAAGGTGTGGTTCAAAAATGTCACCAACAAAAAAAGACAGGAGGCGGTCACCTTTAAATAGCGCTCCCCCAGTCCCTTCCCAACTCCAAAACGCTCCCCTCAACCTGTCGTTGCTAGCGGCAGGGGGCGCCACTCAATATCCGCTCGGGGCGTTGCACACTCGACTGACGTCACAATCTGCCGGCGCAGGAGATCGTGGCCGCAAAATGTATAGTTAATTTCGTGAGCGGCGCAAACATCACCGCGCCCTGGCGCTAGTTGCTTTGCGCCTCATTAGCGCCCTCTTAAGGCGCTAACGGGAGGCGCAACCAACTGAATTTTACCCCCATGAATTCTGCTCCCAGCATTGTTTCTGATGGGGCAATGTCCTAATGAACTTCTGCATAATAATTTAAAAAATACTCCCAACCTCCCCTTTTTGTTCTTTGATGATCTTCATTTTGTGTCTGCTAGTTACCAGCTCACGCTCCAGACAATATACTTTTTCATAGAAAGGTGGTGTGAAATTACACTTATATGGGCCTTACAGCCAATAATTAGTAGAATATAAGACAATGTGATCCCAGCCCCCACGGGCAGGTTCGTGAGTGAGGCAGGTTGGTTGGTCAGTCATCAACAATGCCCTGGACTACTGGAAACCTACCGGGTGCTGATTACTGAGTCTACCAGGTTGACTGTTCTGATCTTCCATTGCAAGACATGTAAGCTTTTAGCCACCTCAATCCCACACTCTACTTACCTTCCCAACCCAAGGAGTATAATCATTAATAACAGAAAACGCTGGAAAAACTCAGCAGGCGAGGCAGCATCCGTGGAGAGAGAAACAGAGTTAACGTTTCAGGTCGATGACCTTTCGTCAGAACTGGAAAGAGCCGGAAATCAAATAGATTTAAGGCCAGGATAAAGCTGGGAAAAGGGGGAGGGGAGATTAAGAGATATGCAAGGCAAGAGGTGGTGTTAATGTGACAGGTTAAGGCTGAAAGAAGTGTGAAATCCACTGGCAGAATGAAGGACAGCTGCCAGCTTCTAGGAGGAAAAAAAAAGTGTGGGGGGGGGGGGCCAAATAAAAGGGTGGATGAAAAAATAAAATATAAATATAAAAGTATAATCATTAGTTGGTCATCAAATAACTCAAGTGCAGGCTTCAGCTCTCTCTAGGCAGACAACACATACCAGGACTCCTTGTGAATGGCATAGTGAGCAGCACAACGCAGTATAAAATGTGAATATATTGCCATCGTCCTCCAGGCCACAGCATAGGGCCACACACCGACCCACCAGTTGGAGCTATGATGCTTCAGCAACATCTCATTGTCTCTCTCTAACCCAATCAGGATGGACACTGAACCATTAGTACATGAGCTTACGATCTCATATCGGGCTTTTAGATAGGCGTTCCAACTGTTTGTAGCATGCCAGCCATCTTCCTGATCTAGATGTCCACTTCCAACACTGCATACCAAGCTATTAGTCACCAGCTGCCTAATACTGCTCTTCATGTGCTTTGGCAAAGAAATGTGCTTGCTGTGAGGCCGAATCCCCAGTAGGATAGTTGGTGGCCAGTTGATGTTGGCTGGAGCTCTCCCTCACCACATTCTCCCTTTTGGCATAAATCCATCTCGTAGGTCGATCCTGAATCTGACATATGGGGTGGAAAATGTCTTTTGGCATGCTTCGGAATTCTGACCCACACCGGAAACCTGTTTGGATACATGTCTTGTACACAAGCTTAAGCTGTAATGGGACTACTGTCACCACATGGACTGCAGCGGTTCAAGAAGGCGGCTCACCACCACCTTCTCGAGGGCAACTAGGGATGGGCAATAAATGCTGGCCTTGCCAGCGACATCCAGCTCCCATATGCGAATAAAAAAAAAAATGGGATGTTGCTGTCACTAAAAGACTGAAGTGCCCTTTGCCCCTTCATGCTCACGAATGACTATCCAGGCTGAAGTTGAGATCCAGTGGGAGCAGGTGTCTCTTGTAAGTTGCAATCAATACCTCCGATTCTTTCGTGAACCATGTAAAATTATAATACTGCACGGGGCCCACATCACCATAATCCCTATAGTTAATCTTAGTCTATTACTGAAGATGGTGAGTAACAATAATACTGCATATTGTATTTATACAGAACCTTTAAGGTTAAAAAAAATCCCACGGCACTTCATAATGGATATAGAGGAACAGATGGCAAATAATGGAGGCAGAGATTAGGAGGGATGACCGAGAGCTTAATCAGAAAGGTGAGACAAAGGGAGTCAGAGTAAGGCTGAGGTAGCTGAAGTCTCTACCACCAATGGTGGGGTGAAGGGGGTGCAGTGATCAAAAGGCCGGAGTTAGATCACCGAAGAGTGCGGGAGCACTGTACTGCTGGAGAAATTGAGTGATAAGGCAGAGTAAGGCTGTGGAGGGATTTAAGATGAGGATGAGAATTTTAAATTTAATGCCAATGTAGGCATGCAAGGTTGGGAGTATGGGACAGGATACAGTCAACAGAGTTTTGGACATGTTGGAATTTCTGGAGGATGGGAAGCTGGCATGGAAGACGGGAAGCTGGCATGGAAGACATTGGAATAATCAAGTCTAGAGGTGATAAAATCATGGCTAGGAGTTTCAAAAGTAGAGGACTGAGGTGGCGGTGGAGAAAGGTAATGGTGCAGAAGTGGAAATAAGCAGTCTTGGTGATGGATAGGATGTGGGATATGAAGCTCTGAGTCCAAGGTTTTGGACAGCCAGGTTCAGTCTGAGCAGGGGGATGAGTCAGTAGCGTTTATGGGAAGGGCTGAAAATGATGTACTTTGTTTTACTCTTTTGAACATTTGAAGGAAATTATGACGTGTACATAATATCAGACAGGCAATTCAGAAGAGGCTGTGGTGTTTTGAGAGAGGTAGAGCTGGGTTTGTTAATATACATAGAAAAGTTAACCCTGTATCTGCAGATGTTATTACTGGCATCGCATGTCAATGAAGAGGAGGAGGGGGCAAAGGATAGATTCTTGGGGGACTTTGGAGGTTATTGTTTTTCATTTCTTTGAGAATAGTGTGAAGTAGAAGGCTGATAGGCGGCGACATGAACACGCCTTCCATTGCCGTAACTATTATACCAGCGATAGGGTGGTTAGTTAGTTCTGTACGGCGGGAGGGTTTTATGGGCTCCCACCACCTATACGATGAGGTTGGGGGCACCCACACCCACCGGATGAAAGTATCCCACTGGATGTGAGCCCAGACTTCAGAGCACTGGTCTCCACTGTCTGGAGCGGCGTTTGAACCCTGCCCTTTCTAAATCAGAGGCAGAAATGCAATCACTAAGCCAACGGTTTGAGAAGCCATTATTGGCAGTCCCATAGAGATGGACAACGTGGTTGACTGTAACACTGGAGAGGTTGAGAAGAATAAAGGTGCGAGAATACACCGGTCACAGAAGGTTGCATTTGTGTTTTTGGTCAGGGCCATCTCAATGCTGCAAGGTGGGTGCAAGCTGGACTGAAGGGATTTGGACAGAATTTTGAAAGATGGACATGAAAACTGAGAGGTCACAATGCACTTGCTGATCTGAGAGAGAAAGAGATGGGGCAGCAGTAGACCATACTAGATCCCCAGGTATGTTCGCTATAAATTCAACTCCCATTGTGCAATAGAAATTGCCGACTAGCCGCAGGCACGGCTATGGTGACAGCCTTTTAGCCACATGTACTAATTTTTGGTAGAAAATGCTTTACACACAATATAGGTAAAAACTTCATGATATTTACTTAAACATCGACCACCATTCATTGCAAAACTGCAGTCTTTCTCTTTCACCAAAGTATGAAATTCTGGCATGAATTTATCAGGCACAGCACACCTTAGTGCAACTTCCAGGTTTTTGTTCCGCAGTTGTGCGTGGTTCTTCGACTTAATCAGAGTGATCGCTGAGAATGTCGACTCACACGAGAGCTGCCCCGTTTTCTATCCAGAACACGGTTGAATGCTGCCGGCTGTTTGCCATGATGTGACCTGTTGGACCTGCTCATCATTGGTTCGGCTTGCTTTCTTCTGCTGGCCTAGAGCAGTTCACGATGACACCTGCCCTCTCCATACCATGTTACTGATGTTTACATGGTCCAGTGTTTTCACCCGTTACCCAACCTTCTAGCAGATAATAAGCAGTAACCAAGTAAAGCACAAACAACGATCAAAAAACACTTGCACCACTCTGCATTTATCATCTTATTCTTAGGCAGTCCCTCGGAACCAAGGATGACTTGCTTCCACACTAAATGAGTTCTCAGGTGACTGATGAGTCCAATGCGGGACCTACAGTCTCTGTCACAGGCAGGGCAGACGGTGGTTGAAGGGACGGGTGGGTGGGTGGGGTGCTTGGGTTGACGTGGGCTCCTTCTGCTGTTTGCGCTTGGCTTCGGCTTGCTCCCGGCAAAGAGACTCGAGGTGTTCGGCGCCTTCCCGGATGCTTCTCCTCCACTTTGGGTCTTGGGCCAGGGATTCTCAGGTGTCGGTGGGGATGTTGCACTTTTTCAAGGAGGCTTTGAGGGTGTCCTTGAAGCGTTTCCTCTGCCCACCTGGGGCTCTCTTGCCGTGTTGGAGCTCCGAGTAGAGCTTTTATCTTACCATTTTACCAACAAATGCACAAAAAAGGTTAAAGAACACATGCATACACGATGTATTGAGTATTAAGATGACTTGTCCAACGATGGTGTCCGTTACTCATTTTAGTTTACTAATCAAAAATGCAATTGGCTACTTCTGGATTCCCAATTCGCCACATGCAGCTAATGGTTAATATATCAGAGAGCACTTAGATCACGTCCTCAAGACTCACAACCAGGTCAATGTTGGCCATGACATTTGCCACTGGAAAGTGCACCCTCTCAACATAAAACAGCAACAGCAGACATACTAAATTCCTCCTTAAAATATCATTGTTGAACATAGTACAAAAGAGCTTACAAAACTTAGGGTTCAGATAACCACGAGTTTATTCTTAGGTTCCAGATATTCGGGGTGAAATTGTATTGCCTGCCAGTGTGAACTGGGCGCAAAGAACAATCACTGCGTCGTTACAGGCACACCCGATATTGGGCTGGCAAGCGGCAGACGGCTGTTGCGCACCCCGAGGCACTTCACTGGCTCAGCGGATTGAAATTTCGGGCCCCTGCATCACTGGAAGCAGTCCTCGGGTAGGTCCTGGCAGTGGTGGGGGTCGAAGTGAGATTCGGGACGGAGCCGAGCAGGGGGCGGCGATGATCTCTGTGCAGACAGGAGCACTCCTGCTCCTCCCGGCTCCACATTTAGATAGTTCTCAAAAAACTTAACTTTTAGGTGGCGGCTTCCAAAACTTTGAGGGCTGACTGCTGGTTAGGCTGCATGTAGTCGCAGTTAGCAGCCGGCAGCATAGTTTTGGGAAGAGGCCCTGAAACAGGCATTATTTGCATATGCAAAGGGGATTAGCGCCGGGCCCCGGACACCTATACTTCAGCCTTTAACAATCAAACTCAAAACACGCCACAAAAATTTCACAGCCCACACTAGCCAGTTAAAAGATCCCGATTTAATCTGGGCTCAGATCATGTCTGTGCTGCAGGGGCCATATTCCATCCAAGGCTAAACATTACCTGCAGGTCCCACATTTTTTGGGCTGCTACTCTCCAGACTCAAGACTTATTCAATTCCCTTTTAAAGTGTCATATTCCGCCTCATTAGCCACAGGTGGTAAAGGATTCCATGTTCTAATAACCCTCAATGTTTTTAACTTGGCCCTTTATTCTTCTAGTTGTCAAGTTTAACCCATGTGACTGATTTACTACTGAGCAGATACAACCTTTCACTTTACCACATCTAAAATTTTGAAAATCTCTTAGGATACCGCACCCCCCCCCCCCTTAATCTGCTCAGTGGAAAATCCCTAATTTAACTATAATATCTCATTCCTGATATATTCTAATAAAACTTCACCATACCCTTCCCATAGGGTAATATCTTCTACTGCAGTGCCTACTCTGAATACTATCCTCCAAATGTGTCCTAACTGATTTTTTTTTAATGTATTCTGGCTGGGATTTCAACCTTATTTCACCATTCAAACATGTATATCACCCCCCCCAGTTGTCTGCAGTAATCCTGGGAAGGGGAAGGAGGGCTGGGGGTGATAGCTTGTTCATCCCGCAGCTAGTGATGGGAGATACATCCAATTTCCTGGACCTTTTGAGTAGAGATTAAAAGATCAGCAAATTGGTGATAGAGCATTATTTTTAGTTCAAGCTTGTATTTTTGAATGCGGAGAGCCACTGGGCTCTTGCAGAAACTAGACTTGCATGGCTATCTCCTCTGGAATCCAGTTTACAATTGGGAATTTAGGCTAGTCTGGAGGTAGAGGGAGAGAGGAGCCTGTTCATTGGCATTTCACATTATACCAATTCATAAATCAACTCCTTACACACATCACCTTTCTTTACATTTTGACAAAGGCTTATGGCTCTATGATATTGAAGGTACACAGCCTTACTGAGTAACAGATTTGGTAATTGTTGGAGCAAAGCATTGTCCATTTAGTAGGGCAAGTTGTCTTATCTTTTGCTTCTTGACTTGTTTGGGATACTAAACTAAACAATCATCAGGCAAGGTGAATGCATCTGTCTATATTCTTTTGTCTTTTAATTGAGTCAAAGAATCTGCTCACCATGTTACTTCAAGGGAAATACTTAAATTAATGTTGTTGTCTTGTCGCTCAACTGAGCCCTTCTGTCCAGCTTCTTTCATAAAACTTCCATTTTAAGAGGATCACATGATTTTAAGGATGAAAGCAGGAGGCAATTTTTGTTCCAGATGAGCTTTCCTCCCAATTACTGCACTCGCTCCGGTTCAGGTAGGAACTCAAAACTAGTCTGAACACTGTAACAAGTTGATCAGAAATCCAGCTAAATTTTACCCCTTAATTCTCTCTACAATAGCACAATTCTGTTTTTCCACCTATGGGTGATTTGGCCCATTATATGTAGGTTGCAAGGAATTTTCTTTTTGAGAAAGTTAATTGTGATCCAGAATTTACATTCAAGGGTAGAAACTCCCATCAGTGAAGTTCACAGGCACAAGCATGTTAAGCTCGCATATATATGAAGCTCGCAGATCAGAATTTCTACCCGTTAGTGGTGTGCATTAGAAATGGTTCTCTTTTCACAATGTGGTCATACCATATAAAATGCTAATCTATTTAGTGAATCGCTGCATGAAGGATGACGTTCCCTATCTGCGGCAGAACTTTGATCAGCATGTGGTTTTTCAATTGTTAACCACTGTCTCAGTAATAGGCAAAGAATGGTATCTTATGACTAGTACTATAAATATTGGTTATGGGTATTTAAAAGATTCTCGTTTCAATGCAAGTTTGGAGACATTAAGTACAACAATGCAGTTCATTTTACCAGATCATGGTACATTGTGGAGCACAAGAAATGTGTAATAGAAAATGTAGATGACTATACCTGCACCTTTAAAGGCCTTCACAGAGATAGTATTAATTTTCCCCCTTCTTCACTCCCACTAAATGTCTGGAGAGACTAACATGAGGTCAGAAAATAACCTCAGTTTGATCCAATGCCTTCGTATTGAAGGGATCAGAAAAATATTGGTAAATAAAGTATTTACAATGTAAACCAAAAGGGTTTTATTAGTTTAAACTATGTACATCACATAACAGGACTATTTACAAAAATAGGTAAAATACATTAATTTGAGCAACCCAGGAGACTGAAATACACTGCACCAATCTACCATTCTGGTAGGAAACTGATAAATCACCAAATCAGAGAGAAGGGGAAAAGGAATGCACACCTTTGTTCACCACTAAAATTAAAGGTAAGCAAATTATTTTCTTCATTCATTCTACTCCACATATTCTGTATGAAAGGAGCGTGTTTAAGGAGTTAGGAGGACCCAGTTAAAGGCTAAAGCTTGATTTGTGCAGATATCCATCAGGTTAAACTGTGCTTATTGCTGAAAAGATCTGCCACTTGTTTGTTTTCAAATTACCAGACAGATGCTGGGCCTTTAGTAACACCTTGCATGCATCCTTGTAAATTGTATTATCAGCCTTATAGTTTGCAACTTCAAGCTGCTATTAAGCCACGACGTATGTAAAAGCATGACCAATGTGTCCTGCTTGCCACCAACAAAAAGGGAAAGGGATACGTCAACTGAGTATCATTGAGGCAATATATGACAAACCTACCATCACTACTTCATCAGTGCCCACCAATGAGTGGCATCCACCAAAGCTAGGTCTACTTGTATCTGTTGGTGCAGAGGTGTATGTCTAGAGAGCACTGTGCCAAGAAGATCCAGTTGTAAGGATTGTACAAAGTGTCTGGCATCAAAGATGGCAAAAATCATCATTACCATTGTCCCCAGTACTCCATGGAAGACTAGTCACAAAACTGCTGCCTTGCCTTTTGAGACTCTGGAATATATATTTAATGATTTGTCCTGATTCATCTAATTTAGAAGTACCATTGTTCCAATGAACATGATTCATCAACAGCTTCACAGCAGACTCCTCCCTGCTCAAAGCCACTCACGGAGGTATACATTCTCAAGCACCCTAAAGTAGGTTGTCCTCTGGTATCAGGTAAATACATCTTGGGAGTCTGAAATGTGAAGCTATCACTTGCAGGTAATTTGTACAGAATCTTGGTGAGGGTTGATACCGATAATATAGACTCTGTACTTGCAAATGTTAACTCTGCCTACCAGTTGGAACAGGCCTCCTTCCCTCAGTGGCTCAGTTGGTAAAGACATGTGTAGTTGAGCTGTCCAGACCAGAAGGACGGGAGTTAATTTCTGGTCAGTGCCGAGTTAGCTGATTTCAACCAGGCTGGCAGCAGATTAACAATTGGCCTCAGCACCCCGTGGTTACAGAGAGAAAAAAACATGAGGACAGGATTGGCATTGGTTGTCATTAGCCCATAGTCAAAAAAACATGCCAAAACTCACTGAAAATGTTCATATATGAAAAATGGAATGCAAAGACATATTTTCCCCACCCCATAAAATGGTACCTCGACTGTAGTCAATGGCGTCAGGAGAGGCGGGAGAAAAAACCTCCCAGATTGCCTGATAGTCCTGGGACACAATACATGGATAATAGGGTAATGAACTAGACAATTTCCTTCTTGAGGAATTTGTTTAGATTTGAGTTGAGGATACATTCTTTTTGAGACTAAAGTAACAGGACGTAAAGCTGTCTCTCATCCAACAATGTGAGTAGTTTCCCACCTCTTAATACATTTCTGTACACTGACCCCCCTACAGGACAATGAAGCGCGTTGTCCTTCAATCTGACGTTGGAAATTAAAGGAATCATGACCAGCAATCTCTTTAATCCAAGAGGCTTTATTTCCTTCCCAATGGAGGAACAATTTTAATACCCTATCTCTTACTGAATTATTTAAGCAAAAGGATGCATGCCAATGTCACAAGAAATGGAAATGCAGCCAAAACCCATTGAGAATGAGCAATTGCTTCATGGGTTCTTACAAAAGCACCACTGGCAGTTTGGAGACTTTTCTGGAGCTTGTCATGTGCAGTTAGAGTAAATACCTTTTGCAACTCATTTATTTTCATAAAAATCTAGTTAAGCTTTTCCCTAAGCCCAAGGTTTTTACTGCAATGGATAGACAGTCTACCTATATAGTATGAGGAGTATTAATGAATGAAGAATGTGAAATACTTAAGGATCTATTCATCAATAATTAAAGCCCCAAATTAATTTAAAACGTTAAGCAACGTTGGATGTACACATTTAACTTTCAGGATATTCCATCGTTTAAATATATTTTATATATGACTATTAGCAGGTTGAAAACTATTTCACAAACATATTAATCTGGCACCTTCAACATTATTGAAGCACATATCAAACAGACCATCCTTATCTTCCTGGAATCCAATGTATTTCCCATATTCATTGCTTTTATTAATAACATTTCTTGTGTAAGTGTGAAGCTTTTCAGCAAAATAGATAACTCCAACACAAAATACACAACATGCTGTCTTCCTGATGAGCTAGCCCTTTTCTCAAAAATGTAAGTATGTGCTATTGTGAAAGTGCCAAGCCTCTCTGTAACACAAACGAAAGCACTTAAAGGAAAACCCAGTGCAGGGACATTGAAAAACAGATAATCGCAAAGGGAAGGGAGGCAACGAATAAGTACGACGGCTTCTATTGCAAAATTCTATTAAATAAACAAAAACTAGAAGCAAGTTTGTGGTATTGTTCTACATGATTGTTAGTTGCAATACAAAAATATGATTAAGCACTGCTGGCAATAGTGTTTCAGAATCTGTAGAAATTCAGAACTTGAACCTTTGAAAATACTAAAAAAATTAAATTCCACTCAATATTTAAGTCCTCAAGCTATATAGACATTTCCATTATAAGATCTAATTCCCTGGTACTTAAATTAATTGTCAATTGCCATACTGATTTACTGTGTTAAAATGATCTGAACAAGGTCAGCACCAAAGATGAAATAATTACCTTAAACGGAATGTACTACTGTATTATCACCAGAATATCAATTTAAAAATAATTCAACTTTTACAAAGGATACCACATTTGGAGTAAAAATACAGATTTGTCATCTGAACTTGGATAAATTTAAACCCATACATGTGTCCATCAAGACCCAGAAACTGGTTTGACAAGCAGCAGAAAATTTATTTTGGTGTGTAGGATAGGTATTACAGAATACTCCTATCACATTTTTAACCATTCTTTTCTGCTTTTCTCAAAAATGAAACTATAGAATCAAATCTTTTATCAAACATTTTCCCACTTAGCAACAGTCCTAGCAGTGTTAAGCAATCATCTTTGTTTAGACCCTATACGCACTAAAGCAGCTGATCAGTCTCAGATGCCAGTCTTTAGTGCAACTACATGATCCAGATCCTTCCAGTGAAACCTGGAAGCATTTGTACAGCATACAAACGGTTTACAAAAACACTTAACTAGAGTTAACAAAAAAAAAATCAGTAAGAGATAATTTGATACATTAGGAAATCATCTAACAAATATCACATTTATACAGCTGATCTAGTGACAGCCCACAGGAGGGGCCAGGACAGATCATATTATACTTTTTAAGCATCCTTACAACTCCAAATAACTAACAACAGCATGCTTTCGTTTCACGTTATTGTGGTGTCCCAAATACTTCAATTTTAGAAAAACACCTAATCTTTGTAGGAAAAATTATATGAACCGATAGATAACAAAGATCCTACTCATCATTCTATTTTGGGTTCATGTTAACACTGGTAACCAATCTGCTACAGCTTTTCATTGTTTAAAAAGATTTGTTCCCAATGATACTGCATTCTTCAGGATTTTGCTTTGGGTTCCCTTTCCTTGCATGTTTGTATTTCTCTACATATGCTTTTACCAAGTTGGCTACTTTTCCTGGGATTACTTCACCACTCTTGCTATGGCAAACCTAAGAAACAAAACATACAGGATTCAATGGATCTTTTTGATAAATGTGCAATTACGAAGTGCAAACGTGATAGGCAATGTTCCCTCTAAGGTGCGCGGCCGTGCAGTAATCTCAAAGATCCCACGCAGGCTGTTCACCGGCTTTTCCATTGTAAATACTGCGCATGCGCAGAAATTTAAAGGGACCGCACATTAAAAAAAGCAGGCTGTGCCGAACAAAGCGCAGCTCGCAGGGAACGCTGGTGGTAGCAATTGTTCAATTTAAAAACAAAATTACGGTCAAATTTAAAAATTTAAAATAATTTTACTCTGCATAACTAAGATTATACAAAATGACCAATATAACTCTAATCCAAAGAATGAAGAGTCATATATTACAGCACCAGTCGATCTCCCACGACTTGCACATGGGCAATTAAGTCCAATTTGAATTTTTCAGGTCAAGCAGGGTTAGAGGGTGTGGGATAATGCAACAAAAGAGATTGATAGGTAGAAGGGAAAAGGGAGGGAGGTGGGGTTAGAAGGAGGGAGAGGGAAGGGGGAGAGAGGGGGAGGGGG